>OY728126.1:1595364791-1596614791 GCA_963277665.1 Viscum album
AAAAGCCTGAGTGTCGTTACACCTGGGATTGTGGCTGGGGGAGTACATAAAGGTGCTCGATGGTGGGTGAAAACCCACCTATACAATATAACCCCTTGGGCTTGAGAACCCAGTGTAATTTTCCACTTTGGTGATGGTGTGGTGGTGAAGGAGTGTGGTACAACAACACCATTCTTTGGGAGGTTCAGGGTTCGAATCCTGGGAGTCCACTTTCAGGACGAGTCTCACCCCCAGGATCCACCCATCTTTCCAGGTCGATTAGTCTCAACTAGGTGGTAAAAATGAAGCATGGCCCAATGTGCTGATGGACTGCTTTGACGAACCATCGATGATCGAGCTATCACCGTCCGAGAAGCTCTTCTATCTTGGTTGGAAATGTCTCCTTCCTCGTCCAGGGCTCTACATCAGGGCAATGACCTCTTTTTGGGGCAGGGGGTTACCATGTGTGGAGGGTTCTAAAATGCCACACATGGGAATTCCCTTCTCAAGACAAGTTATTATTTAGAACTTCTTATCAACCTCAGACAGTCAGTCAGTCTAAGAGGAAAAATCAAACTCTGGAAGACATGTCGAGAGCTTTCTATATGGATTTTAAATGTGGTTGGGATCAATACCTACCATTCGTTGAATTTTCTTACAATAATATATTTCATTATAGTATTCATATGGCCTTTTATGAAGACCTCTATATAAATAAGTGATGAACTCTAGCATGATAGGATGAAGTGCAGAAAAAAATCCATTAGGACCTGATCTTGTTGAAGAAATGGTAGAAAAGGTCATATATATTCAACAACACATAAGATTAGCTCAGAGTAGAAAACAATTATGTTGTCAACCGAATAAATACCAAGAGTTTGAATTGGGTTATATAGTGTTCTTACGAATATCTCCCTAGAAGAGAGTAACTAGATTTGGAAAGAAGGTTAATTTGAGCCTTAATTATATTGGTCCTTTTGAAATTCAGGATCTTTTTGGGAAGGTATCATACCAATTGGAACTTCCACTGAATCTCTCTCAATTCCATGAGGTGTTACATGTATCTCTACTAAGAAATCACATACATAATCCTTCACATGTACTAATCTCAGAAGTCATACTATTGGAGAAAGATCTTTCTTATGAGGAACAACTAATAGAGATTCTAGATCATAGCGAAAAAGTTCTACAAATAAATACTACTAACTTGGATAAAGTTTTATAGAGGAACCACCAATTTTAAAAAGCTACATGGGAAATTGAGAATATGATGAGGGAGAGGTATCCTCATTAGATTGTTTTTATGTGATGAATTTCATGTGAAAAATTCAGTATAAGGGGTGTATAATGAAACACAAAAATGTTTTCATGAAATATTTTCTTTAAATATTTTTTATTCTTCAATAGCTATCTTTTCACACAATTGTGAGTTTAAAAAAACCACAAGATTCGCTTATTATAAAATTATAGTTATATCATAGTCATTAGGTTAGAGGTAATAATTATAACTAAAACAACTTGAATCTGGTGTTTTACCAATGGTAATATACCAACAGTTTCTTCAAACCATTGCTATAACATAAAAGAAGGAAACATTTGCCAACGGTTTGTTAAAAACATTGGAAATGTGTAAATATAACTAATATCTCCCAATGGTTTTCCAAAACTATTGGGAAATAAATATCTTCTCTAAGGTATACCAACGGTTTATCAAAAAATTTGGTAAAGAGAGGCTTTCCCAACAGTTTTTAAAAACTGTTGTGAAAGTCTTCCCCCAAATACCCATCACCCTAACTCTCACTCAGCCTGATTGCAGACCCCAATCCAGAGCTCCTCCTGAATTCTTCTCAGTCGCGAAACTCTTTCTAGCCATAGATCCATCTTCAGCCAAACAAATTTTTATTTTTACACTCTAAATTAGCAAGTGTTGCATTTGTTTTAGTGTTCTTCATCTTTTTTTATGTTTTTTGTTTTGATTTCTCCTAAATTAGAGTTCATGATGTCTTTGGAGTATCGAACCCTTTGATTTGTTTTATGTTTTTTGTTCTACACTTCATACATGGTAAAGGGTTTCTTTAGTAGGGTGATATGGTACTTTCTGTTGACTTTAGATTATTTGAAAATTGGATTTGGATTTTGGCATTGGTTGGGTGATGGATTGGAATTTTGAACACCCCCACCCCCACCCCCATAGTCACCTCCCGCCACTTGGACAACCCCCCACCCCCTGGACACCCCCCCCCCATTGGAAATCCCCCATCCCCTGCACACCCCACCCCCTGCACACCCCCACCCCTTGAACAACTCCCTCCCCCACCCCCTAGACACCCCTCCCCCACCCTCCTTGGACACCCTTCACCTCCGATTAATAGTCTACCCCCTGGACACCCCCCCCCCCACCCCCTTGGACACCCCCCACCCCCCTGGACACTCGTCCACCCTTTGGATAGCCCACTCCCCCCCCTAATCCCCGGGACACCCCCACCCCCTCCCTCCCTGGACATCCATCACCCCCACCCCCTTGGACAGCCCCCACCCCCCTCCCCTCTCCCCCTCCACCACCCCTAGACACCCCCACCCCCTAGACACCCTCCACCCCCATGGATATCCCCCCCCCATAGACAGCCTCCCTGGACACCACCACACCTCTTAGACACCACCGCACCTCCTAAGTGGCTGACCCAATTTTTAAATTGGAATTAATAGTGTAGTTGATTTCCCTTTTCCCCAATGACATTTTCAAGGTGACCCATGGAGCCTTATAAATTGAATTTGTCATGTTTTGATAAATTGAATTTTTCATGTTTTGATAAATTGAATTTGTCATGTTTTGATAAATTTAATGGGTTGTTTGGAGTGAACTGGGTAATTCATGATAGTTTGGCTTTCTTAATGAATAAGATTATTTTAAATAAAATTACCCTAAGGGGGGATGCAGGAGGGGTAGGAGGGCTATCCAGGTGTGGGGGGATGTCCTGGTGGGGGTGGGTTGTCCAGGGGGTAGGGGGTTGTATGGGGGTAGGGGGGCTATAGGGGTGTGGGTGAGGGGTATGGGCTACCCCAAGAAGGGGTGTCGGCTGTCCAGGGGGTCAGGGTGGGGTTTCTAGGTGGGGGAAGGGGTGTGGGCTGTCCAGGGAGGGGGGGTGGGTTTTCCAGGTGGGTGGGGATATCCATGTGGGGGTGGGGGATGTCTAGGTGGGGTGTGTATGTACAGGTGGGGGTGGGGGGATGTCTAGGTGGGGTTGACAGGGGGGCTATCCAGGTGGGGGTGGGGTGGGTTGTCCAAGTGGGGCTGTCTAGGTAGGGGCTATAGGGGAGGGGTTGTGGGATGTCTAGGGAGGGGGTGGGCTGTCCTGGGGGGGGCTATCTAGGTGGGGGAGGGGGTGTTGGTTTTCTAGGTATGAGGGGGTGGGTTGTCCAAGTGTGGTGGGGGGGGGGGGGGGGTTCCAAGTGGGGTGGGGGACTATCCGGGTGGGGGGAGCAGTGGGGGTAGGGGCTGCAGGGGTGTGGGGGGATGTCCAGGGAGGGGGTGGGTTGTCCAATATGATACTCCCCAAAACAAATATGAATCAAATATAACCAATTTATAATTGCTTTCACACATTAAGACTTTTCTTGAAGTTCCATACCAACACTCACTCTTACCCTTCCAAGAATAAGTGATCTCTTGCAAAGGAATCTCTCTCAGGTTCTTATCCACTATCTATATTGATCTCATAAAAATTTAACATTCATACAAATCCATATCACTTAATGAGATAACAAGGCTCATACTCCTATGAGTAGTGTCCCATCGAAACATGGCTCATAAAATCCGACCCACGTATGATATTTGGTGGCGTGTTTACAATTTGGTGTGTTGTGATTTATATGTATGATATTCCTGGTTTACACCAACATTCTTCTCGATCATCTACAATAGGCTTGAAATCATGCTAAAATTGGATAAATATTGGATTTTACAACCCTAGTTTGGGGGTGGACACCCCACCCCTTGGATAGCCCCCCACCCCCTTGGACATCCCACCCCCAACCCCCTGGACACCCCCACCCCCTAGACAGTCCTACCACCCCTGTGGAAATCCCTGCCACCCCCATGTACAGCCCCGCCACCCACCTCGTACCCCCTTGGACAGCCCCACCATACCCCTCGACAGACCGCCCACCACCTGGACACCTCGTACCCCCCTCGATAGCCCCACTATGGACAACCCTCCCACCCTCTGGACACCCCGTACCCCCTGGAAAACCCTGTCACCCTTGTGGATAGCCCACCCACCCACCATGTACCCCCTTGGACAGCCCCGCCACCCCCCTGGAGAGCCCTCCCACCCCCTAGACACCTCATTCCCCATGGACAACCCCCACCCCCTGGACATCCCTAACACCCCTAGACAGCCCTGCCACAACTGTGGACAGCCCACCCACTCCCCCCCCTAGACATCCCCTTCCCACGTGGACAACCCCACCCCTGTGGACAACCCTCCCACACCACACCACACCCCCAACACCCGCCCACCACCCCCCGAACACCCCCATCCCCCCAGAACACCCTACCCCCTAGAAATCCCCTCCACCCACCCCCAAAGACACCCCCGACCCCACTGGACTACCCTGCCACCCCCGTCGACAACCCGGCCACCCACCGTGGATAGCCCACCCACGCCCCTGGACACCTCGTACCCCCTTGGGCAGCCCCGCCACCCCCGCCACACACCCTGGACAACCCGCCCTCCCCCTGGACACTTAGTACCCCCTAGAAATCCCCCCCACCCCCTGAAACCCACAACCCCCCTCGGCTACACCGCCACCCCCGTGGACAGCCCACCCACCCCTGGATATCCCCACCACCCCCATGGGTGGCCTACCCACCCCCGTGGACACCCCATACCCCCTGATACCCCCCCTCCCCCACGAACACCCGCCCACCACCCCCTGGACACCCCATCCCCCCGGACTCCCCCCAAAACCTGACAAGCCCCCCTGGCAGCCCCCCCCCCCCTAGCACCCCCGACCCCACTGGACAGCCCCTCCACCCCCATAGATATCCCAATCACCCCCATGGATAGCCTACCCACCCCCTAGACACCTCGTACCTCCCTAGATAGCCCCTCCATCCCTATGGACATCCCGCCCACCCCCTGGACACCCTGTACCCCCTGGACAGCCTCTCCCACCCCCATGGACACCCCGCTCACCCCCTGGACACCTCATACCCCCTTGGACAGACCCCCCTAGAAATCCCCCCACCCCCTGGACACCTCCAACCCCCCTGGACAGCCTCGCCACCCTCGTGGATAGCCCTCCCCCCCCCCCCCGGCACCCCATAACCCCCTGCACATCCCCCCACCCCCGTGGACAGCCCGCCCACCTAGATACCCTGACCCCCCTAGACAACCCCCACCCCCTAGATACCTCTGACCCCCTGGACAGCCCTGCCACCCCCCAGACACCTCTCACCCCTCTGGACACCTCCTCCCCCTTGGTAAATGTATGTGATCACTCAAATAATCTACTAAAATATTAAATTTCTTCGATCTAAAATTTAGTCAACTCTTGAATAATTCTCCTCCACAAGTGTACCTGATCTTGTACACTCATGTATAGGTCTTCAAAGATATTTTGTTATAAATATAGTATTTTTTGTATTTTATATTATGATTCTCATATAGAGTAGTGTGTCAATTATGGTTTCATATAAAGTGAACAATTATCATTTACTTAAATATATTTTCAAAGAATCTTCAATCTTATTGAATTTCTTTTGACAAAAATGACTTATAACAATTTTTATAGAATGGATAGAAGTTGGATGCATGAAACTGATCAGATATAAAGCATTTCTCAAAACAATTTGAAGAGATTTTTAGATTTTTCATTTCACAATGCTTCAAATAGTGGTCACATACACTTCCCCTGTTACAAGTGTGTTGGAAGACCTTGGCTGAGCCTTGAAAAAATCAGCTACCACATAAACAAATATGGTTTTCAAGAAAACTACTCTATGTGTTATCACAATGGGGAGAAAATGACATCTCAATTACCTAATGATCCAAATGAGAGGACTATATTGGAGAATTTTTTATATAACCGGTTTCTGTTTATTTATCATCACAAAAAATAAAGGATTATGGCCCATGAAGATTTCAATATGAGCACACATGATGCATCTAATGGAAATGATGATGTTGTCATGCTGAAAAAATTTAATGATGTTTCCACGACTCCAGTATATCGACAATGCGGTAAAATGAAAAAGCATGAATTTTTAATCCGATTGATTCATGGGAAAACTATGTATGGGATTTCTAATACTACCATCGATTACATTAATACCTTCTTGAAGAAATTACTTATAAATGATGCAGATATTCCCTCAAACCACAATATGGCATAGAAGTAAGTTGAAGAACATATATTTTCAAGAAATAAAATTAATGCTTGCCCGAAATATTTCAGTTTATTCTGGGTGGAAAATGCTGAACAGAATGATTGTATAAAATGTGACACATCCCACTGGAATCCAAAAGCTAATGGAACACCATCTTTTGTGCCACAGAAAGTAATTTGTCACTTTCCATTGGTCCCTAGACTCCAGAATCTTTTTATGTCTGATGAAATATCACTAAAAATTTTATGGCATGATACCGAGAGAAAGAAGACTAATCATGAGTGGGTTCACCCTACAGATGGATTTCCATGGTAGAGATTTGATTCTCGATATATTGAATTTGTAGCTGACGTGCGTAATGTGGGGTTGAGTCTTTAATGTGATGGTTTTAATCTGTTTGGTCATATTCTTACATCACACAACACATGGTCGATTTTTATACACATTTATAATATTTCCCCATGGTTGTGTATGAAAAAACCTTTCACTTTCTTGAGTATACGCATATCAGGCCCTTCTGATCCTGAAAATGATATAGACGTATACATTTAACCTTTAATAAAAGAGTTGAAACTTCATTGGGATTTGGGTGTGCGCACATATGATGCATGTTCGAAAGACATATTTCAGATGTGTTTTCTGCTTATGTGGATGATCAATGATTTTCCTTCTTATGTAATGATGTCTGAATGGATCACGAAGGGAAAACTATCATTTCTTATTTGTATGAAGAATAAACTATCAAGAAGACTAAAACATCATCGTGAATTCAATTTTATGGGATATTGATGATTATTTCCAATGGACCATCCATATATAAATAATCATCGAATATTTGACAATATAATAGAGATTAATGATCCACCTCAGCATATGTATAGAACTGATGTGCTTAATGAATCGAAATATTTTAGTTTTTAATTTGGTAAGGTTCAAATGAAATCTAGAAAAATAAATAATGTTTCCACTGAAACCTGTTACAATTGGAAGAAGAGAAGTATCATCTTTGATTTTCCTTATTGGTCAACCGATTTGTTACATCATTGCTTAGATGTAATGTGCATTGAAAAAAAAATATGTGAAATTTTTCTTTCGATTCCTCTAAATGTTAAGGGAAAGAAAAAAGATGATTTACGATCTCGGCGTGACTTGGTGGATTGGGGAATCATACCAAAATTGCATCATGTGCGTATGAGTAAAAATAAATGGAAACTTCTATGTGCTTCTTATGTGATTAAACCTACATAAAAAAAGAAATTTCTGGAATTACTAGAGACTATTAATGTTCCTAATGGCTATTCAAGCATCATATCCAAATGGGTCAACATAAGGGAGTTGAAGCTAAAATCTTTGAAGACTTGTGATTATCACATCCTTCTGCATGAGTTGATTCCAATAGAAAATCGTCATGTTTTTTCCAGTAATGTAAGGGTGGATATTATTTGGATGTTCCAATTGTTTAGAAATCTTTATGCTAAGAATTTATCCAAGTATTTCTTTAAAAAAATCTTGGTAGATTCCCCATTAATTTTGTGGGAGTTAGAGAAAATATATCCTCCATCATTTTTCATATGTATGCTACATCTGACTATCCATATTCTAACTAAAATACTTCTCAGAGGACCTATTTATTTTCTTTGGATGTATCCAACTGAAATAAATATGTACACATTAATGTCTGTAACAAGGAATCATCTAAAAGGAATCATCCTTTATATGTCTGTAACAAGGAATCATCTAAAAGGTTCTATTACGTATGGTTACTTGGCTAAAAAATGTATGGATTTATTCTCTATATATTTTTTTGATTTTACTACAAGAATGAACAGACCAATAAGAAATGAAGAAGAACGGTATGAGAAAATTGAACCTAGTATTCTATCACTTCCTCAAATAGGAGGAATTCTTGGATCATATACATTGATGACATTAAGTCTTGAAGAGAAGAAGATGGTACATCGTATAGTTTTGTTCAACTGTGATTTGTTCGATGACTACATCTAGCAAGTAAATTGTATATTTATATCTTATATATATATATATATATATATTAAAATATTCATATTTTTATTTACAGGGAACATAAAGAGATTCCAAATAGAAATCATCATTCTTTATATTTGAGAAGGAGGGAGACTTTGCATAGAAAAGGGTTTTCTTCTTGGTTAAAATTGAATGTAATAATATTACTGTTTAAAATAATTAAAACAATAATTAATTAAGTTTTATATTGATTTTTATTTCAGGTATTGAGTTTGACTATGGACTCTATCTCTGAGGAAATAAGAGATTTGGCTTTTGGTCCTAATTTAGTGGTTCATGATTGTAAATCAATTGTTATCAATGGGTAGAGATTTATTATCACTGAATGAGAAAAGAAAATTAGAACACAACATGATGGTGTTATGGTTACTGCCACAATAGACTGTTATTCAAGTGCATCAGATAGTAGGCCATGATTTTAAAATGTAGGTTTTCATAGAGTTGTTGAAAAAATAATAATATTGGATTATTATTCTCGTGGACGAGTCATGCTGATGAAATATAGGTGGTTTGATTCGATAACTAGGTAGGGCACATTTGTTATTGATTTTGGATTTCAATTAATTGATATGACTCGCACTCTTGCTACCGATGAACTATATGTATTGGTATCAATGGTGAAACAAATATTTTATGTCAAAGACCATCTTCGACCTGAATTTGGTGTCATTATTGAAGTAATTCCAAGACATATTTTTGATGATGGTGATGATGGAATTGAAGCCATCCCTACTACCGTTGAAAACTATCCATTTATTAATTTTCACAAATCCAATAGCTCAATTGTCAAATTTGACTGTGAACCTATAGTTGTGGTGGGAAATATATAAAATCATCCATTCATGTTCTCGATTATTTTGGTTTACCTCAACTTGGGCTGTTATGGTTAGTACTATCAAAATTGATTTAATATTGATTACAAATATGTTGTATCCTAATTGACTGTTATTGAATTTGCAATGATTATTGGTTGAAATTTTATTTGAATTTCATTTTCTAATTTGGAATTGAACTGTATTTAAACCTAAGAAAACAACATTTCTAACTTGGTGAACATTTCAATGCTTCAACATTGACTTTTATAAAACATTTATGACTCTAATACCTCTCTTTAACATTTTACCAGGTAATGAGCATGATGGTTTGTATTCTTTTTCAAAACATGTATTGAAACCTGCATCATCTACCTAAGCTAAAGAAATTAAATTTTTCCTTAATTTTGACAACTACTTTACCACTTATGATTCTAGTAGAATCAATGTTCTATGATTTTAATAGACTGATGACACTTAGTAAATAACTTTCCTACTAAAAATAAATTTCTTTATTACATCTTGTACAATTTATTGACTTCATTATATATTTATTCAAGCTATCCATAAATAATGGTTAGTTAAATTATCCATGAGCCCCCCTATTCCCTCTCATTTATATTGTTTTTTGGGTTACACATTAGTTTTCATTTTATATTTACTTCCATTTTTTTTCAAATGGAGAAAAAAATTAATTGAAGAGAGACAACGAAAACAGATTATGGACAAAAATCGTCTCATAACTGAGTTGGGCATTCCACCACTAGTTCATGTAGTGAGTATTTTATTTCAAATATATATATTTTTAAATAATATATAATGTCATGTGAATAATTTTTTTAAACATTTTTGTAGGATCCATCTATTAGGTGACAGTTATTTTATGAGCATCCTAGTAGTGGTCCCAGTACTCTGGGAGTTCATATGAGGGGGGTGGTACAAGAGCTAGACGATCTGGTCAGCGTACCCGATTAGACCCTACCCCTACCAATGGCATACCATCCATCCCACATCCTGATACTAGTATGTCGTTAGGGACACACAGGATATTTATGCCTCCCATTTTTTCACAACCATTTATATCTGAGCCTCTTCACCTGTCGGTACCATATCCAATGATGATTCTCACTACCCATCCAGCATTTATCCATCCATCCCTATCATCTTCTTTTACTTATGCTTCTCTCTAGGATTTTATATTCCATCTTCTTTGACTCCTTCTCCACCAGAGTCTTTCCTTGTGGATCATACATTGGGACCCACTCCATCTATATAGGGAATTGCTTCAGTTTCTATGGATCCAGCGGCACCCATCGATCAGACTACCGCAGGTATACTTATAGAACCCTAACAAATTTTTACACCACTATTTATTTTCATTATAACATGTATTGATAAAATATATTTTTTCTTTCATAACACATACACCTACTGATAGGAGTCAGGGGTAGGGGAATACATGCATGCGTGCGGTGTGTAACAACCACACTTAGTTGATGGGGGACTAAAATGAAGATAGTTAGATTATTGAAAAATCAGGGCAGCAATGTCAGAGTTTTTTTGGAGACGCTTTCCAAATACTCTAACATTATTTCTGTCAGCCCGCTCTCATGGAGACAGCTGCCAAATAAAGTTAAGGATAAATCATGGGCAGAGATATGGGTAAAAATCTGTTGTTTTTAATGTAATATATTAATTTTTGTATTTATTTGAATTAATATTTTGGTGTCATCTGCGGTTTAATTTCCCCAATAGTGAGGGTGCATGGCCAGCATGTCTAAAGAATTTTGGAAAACTATACAGAGCTTATAAGCATGAGTTGTACATTGGTTGGCATGCTAGAGTGGGAACATAGTTAGAGTTGGTCCCTATTTTAGATGATGGTCCCATAGAATAGTACCGACAGATGATTACTCATTGGATGACTAGAAAATTTACAGTATTAATCAAATTAGAGGTATTTAAATGAAAATGTTCATGTTTTTCTTTAATACTAATTATTGAATATTATTTAGGAATCATCTAGAAGAAATAAAAAAACATTTATGCTGAGAAATACATCAACACGTTGGGACGTACTATGATGCCAGATCATGAGACGTAGTAGATATGACAGTTTATAATCTTTCTTTATGACTTGCACTTTCTATTACTTCCTCCATAATTTATTCAATTTCTAAAGTTGTTATATAATTTTAGTTATGAAATTAATTTTTTTTGGTATCCAATTTTTAATTAAGGTTTCCCACATTCAATTTCATTGTAGAGGCATAAATTGAATATATAAGAATGTGTGCCTCAAGAAAAACTGTTTTTCTCGAGTAGAATGAAGAAAGATGGAAGTTTCGTTAATGAACTGACTCAGTAGAAGATTTTATGTTTTAATTTGTAGGTTTAAAATTTTAATATCTATTTTGTAACTTAATAATCTATTTATATTTGTAACAGGCTACTTTAGAGGACCATGATACCCAGTAACCTGACAATTTTGGGCCAAATGATCACTTACATCAGGTGTTGTGAGATGAGCACCCTGGTAGAGTACGATGCTGGTATGTGAAGAGTATACTTTTGATGAGGTATTTGACATCCTCATGTATGAGTTGTAGTGCCACTGAGTTGTAGCAGGTTAAGGTACAGGCAGAACAGGCTGAAAAAATGGCCACAGAGAAGGAAGAACAGTCTGCTAGAGAAATCACTGCGTTTATGAAACTGATAGATGTTTTATGTACAACACTTCCACTAGAGGCCAGAACTGCTTGTGATGAATATAAGTCTTTGATTTGTTCTATATATGGTGCACCAGGTGGAAAATCTAGTGGTGGTTGAGATGATGGTGAGGATGAGGTCGAGGCGGAGGAGGTTGATGCAGAGGAGGAGGGCGATGAGGAGTACGAGGGTGAGTAGGGGGGAGGGATGATGATGGGGACAACGATGAGGACGAGGGTGAGGGTGATGATGATGGTGATGATAATGATTGTGATAAGGGACAGATTGATCCATTACATTTTTGACTGATATATCTGACCCTTGATGTCTATTGATTTGTTATACCTGAATATATGTGTTATTTGGTAGGTCACATTATCTTTATTTTTTATCTATAAATAATAAAACTAGACTTGATGATTTCCTATGACTGATTCACCCCTCCCCTAGACAACCCCCACCCCCTGGACACCCTGACCCCATGGACAACCCCGCCACCCCCACTGACAGCCCGCCCACCGCACTGGAAAACCCATCCCCCTGTGGATAGCCCCCTACCCCTGGACACCTCGTACCCCCTGGACATCCCCCCCCCCCCCCCGTGGATAGCCCACCCACCCACCCTGGACACCCCCTACCCCACTGAACATCCCGGACACCCCCGTGGATAGCCCGCCCACCCCCTAGTCACCCCCTCCCCCTATGGAAAGTCCCCCCCCCCACCCCCCTAGACACCACATACCCCCTGGATAGACCCGCCCACCCCCTTGGATAGCTCGCCCACCCCTTGGACTGCCCCTCCCCCTCTGGATAGCCCCCCACCCCCTGGACACCCCATACCCAACTGGACAGCCCCACCCACCCCTGCGGACATCCCGCCCACCTACACCACCCCACCCCCTGGATTCCACCCCACCCCGAACACCACCCCACCCACCTAGGAACCCCTCTGACGGACCCCACCCTGCCCCCTTATACACCCCACCCCCCCCCCCCCCCCGGACACCACCCCACCCCCATGGCCACCCCCCATGGAAAGCCCCCCTGGACAGTGCCCCCCCCCCACATCCCTCCTGGATAGCCTGTTCACCCATAGGTAGCCCTGCCACCCCCATGGACAGCTCGCCCACCCCCTGGAAAGCCCCTCCCCTTGTACACAACCCCCACCCCCAGGACACCCCGTACCCCCCTAGACAGCAACGCCCACCCCTAGACACCCCATATCCACTTGTACAACCCCACCCACCCCCATGGAAATACCCACCCACCTTGACAGCCCCACCCACCCCCCTGGACAGCCCCTCCCCCCGTGGACAGCCCCCCACCCTTGTGGATACCCCGCCCTCCCCCCCTGAACACTCCTATCCCCCGTGTACAACCCATCCACCCCCATGGACACCCCTTACCCCCTGGACATCCCCTCCCACCCTCGTGGAAACCCCCTACCCCCCCCCCCAGACAGCCCCCACCCCTGTGGACAGCCCCACCCACCCCCTAGACACCTACGACCCCCTGGACACTCCTTCCACCCCTTTGGACCACTACCTTGGACGTCCCCCACCCCCCTCGATAGCCCCCCACCACTATGGACACCACCCCACCCCCCTTGGATATCCCCCCAACCCCTGGACCGCCCCCACCCCCTAGACACCTCCCCACACCCTGAACACTCCCCACCCCCTGGACACCCCCACCCCCTAGAAAGCACCCACAACCCCCTAGACACCACCCCACCCCTTGGACACCACCCCACCCCCTGGACATCCCAATGGATATCCCCCCCCCCCACCAGGACACCACCCCCCCCCCCCCAAGACACCCCCATGGACAGCCCCTCCCCCCTGGACACCCCCACCCCTCTAGACACCCCTACCCCCCTGGGACAGCCACCCCAAACCCTTGAACAACACCCCCACCCCCCCCCCCCATCCCCCTAAATTTTGAATTGAATTATTTATGTATTTAATTAACAAATGAATTCTGTGTATACTTTTTGTATGTGTACACTTGTTGTAATTACCTTATGAATTATGTGTTAATTCGGTATGTGTTTAGAGGGTAATTAAATACTGAATTGGAGGTATTTAGATTTATGTTTGAATTATGTGTTGGATGAATTCGGTATGAATTCATACATAATTATGTATGAATTCATACAGAATTATGTATGTATTATGCAGGTATACATGTTAATGGTGTATTGTGTTACTTGTTGTATGTGTATGTATTATGGAGATATTCTGTTGTGTATGAATTTTGCAGGCTTGCTAGTGGAATTGATGCAGTTGCACAGGGGGAGGATAGCAAGTCAACTTGCTGCTACAGGTATAAAAAAAGATATGCCAACGGTTGACAACCGTTGTCATATGTGTAAAACCAGAACTTATACCAACATTTTTTGTAAAACGTTGGTATAAGTATATACCAACAGTTTTTAAATCGTTGGCATAGATAATTTTACTTTATATTTACCAACGGTTTGTAGAAAACCATTAGTAAAATTCTATACCAACGGTTTACACAAACATTGGTATAGAGATACCTCATGCTATTACTCATGGTTTAAAACTGTTGTCAAACATTTATACCAATGGTTTACTGAAACCGTTGGTATATGCTGATTTTTTTCAGACATATCCCAATAGTTCTCATAGAACCATTGGGATATGTCAATCCCTACGGCTCAAGACCCAACGGTTTTATATCCTTTACAAATGGTTTTAAACCATTGGTAAAGCTAAAATTTCTAGTAGTGTAAATTATAAAAATGCAGTATAAATTCATTAGCTATCAATTATTTATGAAAAATATAAATCAATTAGATATTTGTATTTTTGATTGAATTACTTTTGGTAATGAAATTAATGATATATGTGTGTGTTATATACTTAATAAAATATATTTTATATTCATCTAATGGATATTTTAGTCATAGGATAATAATAAAACCATATTTTATGTATAAAAACCAATTTTTTAAAAGTTTCATTTTACACCATTAAATGAAGAACCCATTTTAATTTAATATTTTGACACATTAATAATTTTTATATGAAAATAGAAACATTTTATTTTTAATAGAGATATGAAAATTTACTTTGGATAAATTTATTGTATTTTTATGATAACTTTCGTGTTTTGATTAATACTAAAAATACACATAACTTAAATTAAAGACAATTTTTTCAATTAAGATAATTTATGTGGTTAAATTATAATATTTAATGGTTTTAAAGTATAAATAGAACATATTTTTATTATTAAATATAATTTATGTCATTATAATTAATTTTACAATGAAATCATAGGTAAAACATTTCGATGTTTTGCAGTGTTTTTACTTTTAAAACTCATTTCCTCATTTCAACAATGGGATTAATTTTAAATTAATTATAGGAACTTATGTGTTTTGAATTTTGAAAAATCGATTCTATATTATTAATTATTAGGTGCAATTTATTTTAATAGGATACTTTTATTTTTGGGCATTATGAATAGTAAATTTGATAATTATTTTTATTACCATGGTTAAAGGTAAATCGAGTAATTAAGGGTAAAAATAATATTATAAAATTACCTTAAAACCTGTAAAAAACTTATTGTAAAACTAAATTCGACCCTTATCATCTATTGTTTGAAATGGAATCACTTTATGGCCAATTACCTATGAATATGTCATGAATGTAGTAAAAACAAATTAATGAGACAAAATGTCATAATCTCATTTTATATAAGCATATTAATTTTTATATATAGATAAATAGAGGATAATATTGACTATATATAGTCTCTAGAAATCTATAATAATTAACTACATAACATTAATTTATTTATAATTTTTATATATTAAATAATTACCATTAATGGTGACCTAATAGTGATGTAAAATTTATTTTATTAATAGAAATATCAAATAAATGGTTTTAAAAATATTAAAATAAATATAATATGAACTAGTTAATGTTCTCCACGAATTGTATAGATTAATATGAAATTTTAATTAGTTTATTGAATTTTTTCTTCAAATTTATCTCTTGTGTGGATTTTTTTTAATGTCAAATAAATGAATAGTGTCAAAATTGACACTTTTGATATTTTAGGAAAATAAAATTTAATTAAATTATTTGAAAAACATAAAAATATTTAAAAATTACAAATTTATAATGATAAGATCTAAAATTTCATAAAATATCTAATTATGGTCAATTACCATCATATATGTAAGTATTTATAACCATTGTTTATTTAGAATGTTATTACCACAATTAAAATTAAATAGAATAATTAAGTGTAAATTAAAACGATATGGATTAAATTGAAAAACTAACGTGTCCAAAATTTATTTTTTTATGATATTGCATCCATATATCATCTCATCTTTGAAAATCAGACATTTTGGAGGTTTTTGTGTAGGTTTTGATTTTATTTTCAATTATTATTTATGTAGCTTCGAAAAGTATCCCCACCTCAATTATATAAGGGAACCTTCTCCCTCACCTAGTCACATAATTTTGAGCCTTAAAGCTCATACATACCATACCATTTTTACTTCTCAACTTACTTATTTTCATTCTAGAGGTTCTATTCATCTTCAAATACCAACTCTAGTGCTCTATGATGAGATTTAGAGGGCGCACGTCGAAGAAGAGGTAATATCATTTACTAATTCATTCAAACTTCATTCTTCTTATACTTTTTAAACATTATTTGTTTCATTATAAAATAATAACATTATTATAAATAATATAATTATATGTCATTATAAATATGACACAATCATAGTCTATATTCTACCCATCCTATGAATAAATAAATCACAACGTGTGCGTAAGTATGGCTTACCGTCTCCATGTCATGGTGTAATCTTTTTTCCACCACCACCTTACTTGGATTAGTATAATGATGTAAATAATAACTATATTTGAGTACTATAACATGATAATTATTCTAAAATATTATAAACCATCAAATTCAATACTATTCAACAATTTGGGGAATGATATCATCGTTCGTGCATACGTACGGCCTACCATCCCCATGATGTGATGTGATTCATTCAACATGACATTCATTAAAACATGATTATATACTTCAATTGAATGAATAAATATGATATATATTATAAAAATATAACTCTGTAAATTATAAAACTATAACCTATAAAAATGAATAAGAACCTATCTGATGGAACATGCATAAGAACATAAAGAAGTTAATACCCAAATAATGAGTAACAATGAAATGTTACGAACAAACGAATGAAAATATGATCATAAATGTTATCATAAAAATGATTATGATTCTGTAATAAATCAGTAACTTTATTTAAATCATTATACAATAGTTTCATATACATATGATTCATATTGGACCTATGGTAAGGGATAACTATACAAATCTTGTTTCTTTCCGAGATTGTTTATTGGTAAGTATTTACTGGAGTATAATTACCATCCACATCCTTGTGTCTATAATATGTATTTAAAATTTTTATTTATATCATTATATAATTTTTTAGTGTCAATTTTACCCATTGGTGATTTTTTTACTAAATGGTAAGAATGGAATCCTTTGTTGTTTTCAGTACGAGATACTTTTTGAATTTTTTGACAAAAGTATGAGAAAAATATTTTTTTAACATGTACGGCATGAATGTATTTTTATTCTTTCAAAATAAATTATTTACTTGAAGCTTACCCTAAAATATTATAGTTATATTTTCACATAAAATGATTTATTTTAAAAGTGTGTGTTATTTTGAAGAAGGAAAACATTTTTGTGAAGAAAGGATATTTTCCTCAACAATTAATTTCATGTGTTTTCTAAAAATTATTTTCCATCTAAGAAGGAACTATTTAAATAAGATTATATTTCTATCCCCATTATTAATATTATTTTATTGTTTTTATAATGTAATTTTATTTAGGAAATACATCTATTTTATATCAATTATGATAGAATGATGTTTATGAAACCTATATTATCTCATGGGTTATGCTATGGTGAATGTTTTAATGGTGTTGTGACACATGTAAGAATGGTTTCATTATGATATTAGTGAGACCTATATCTCCATACAATTAATTGGTTAAATATTTATATCTCATGAGATATACATGACTGTAACTACAAGTAAATCTGATTTAATAATACAGGGATCGAAAAAGGAGTGAAATCGGTTCAGTAATGAACTTTGTCCGCTATGATGGTCTTGACAATGATCCTTGACTAATATGAAATGATTTTATATTCTTATGTGTGTATTCCATGAAATTTAATAACTTTTTTTATGACTAGTGGGATTACATTTCACTTTTATGATTTATCCCATGACATGATATTATGATCTTTTATATGCTGGATAAAATTTTCAAATATTATGTTCTTATGATTATGATATGATTGATATTTCCCTCATTTCCCCTTACTGATAATTTGATCTCACCCTTTCATATGATTATTTTCCATTGGTCATGAGGAAGGGTATTAATTAAGATATGTCAAAAGGAAGTCTAGTTATGAATAAATGGGTGGGAGACAATGTGGATGTTTTATGAACAAGTTTTCTGTGTTTCCTAGTTTCTAAAGACACTAAACCTATATTATCCTCATGTGTTTTTTATGTTATTTAATAAATATTCATCAATGTTGAAGTAATATATATATTTAAAGTATGGGATGTTATAATATAAATACCTTATTTTAATTTTCATGTTCATATTTGGGTTATGAGAAGGTAAATAAGTATTCTTTACTATATATCATCCATAAGGTAGGATATTTTGAATCCAATGGTAGGGGATATTGGTACATGACATAATAGTAGGTGACTATTAAAATAATTAATATTATTATTTCCCATATATTTTGGTCATAAAGATAAATTACTAAATAAGATTTTATTTTAAAAAAAATGGTATGTGTTTCTAAATTGACATACTAATGATCTATAGTAGAGAAAAAAACTATCTATTGGTAGTAACTTCTAGGAGTGATATGGGTTATTGTACTTTTTACTACACTAAGATTTGAAGAATCTAGAGATGGTGTCCCTGGTTCAAAATCTTCCTGCTAAGGTGGTTAGTGAAGTGGATCTCTCTATCTACATGAGATAGTTAGATAATGTGGTATTTGTATAAATTTTTATGTTATCATCCACATATAGTGAGCTCTATAATTATCATGAAAACAAAAATTCATAAACTATTATTATGAAATTTTGAGATCTTTATCAGCAGATAGATTGGTTAGAGTAGTATGAGATCTCTATGAAATTATATATATGTAATATTGGAGATGGATCATGTAATTGATCTATCATAGTCAATATGATTATATATATTGGTAATATAGATATTTTATGGTTTAAATTTCCTAAAGAATTGTGCACGTATATCTTACTTACCTGACTAACTTACAGATTCTCTATTTTTTGTGAATTTAAATCTGAAAAACATTTAGAAGTTTCTCTCATATCTACTTACATTGATTCTTCAGTTATATAAGGACATGATGCATGAGAATCCATTTATACATTCAATGAACGAGATGAATAGAATGTTTAAGGGTCTTAATATCATCTTCAAGTGTATGATATCATTGAAATTCCACTCCCAAGGGTGGAAAATCATGGAAAAATAAAGGAAGAAGGATGTTGTAACTCTTTCATGTGGAAAGAAGGGATAATGGAAGATGAATTACACCCTGTTAAAAAAATAAGAGGATACTTTTGGTTCATTAATTATTGAGTAAAATATTTTTGTTTTTATAAATTGAAAAATAGATATAGCTTGTGGTGATCACATTTGTATCCAAACATTAAAATCATGTAGTTTCATGAGTGTTATATAAGGTGTGGTGGATCTAAGAGTAGACAATAGAGCATGAGTCTCTATAGTATCTATCAAAGACTATAATATATTATTTCATATGGGATTTATTTTGGTTCTATATGGTTTTTAATATTTTCCAAGTGTGACAAAAAACAATATATCCATTTCTAATTTATATTCAAGTGTATTTATTTTCATGTTTAAAAGTAGATGTTTATACTTTTATAAAGATATAATACATTATATAATGGAACATTAAAATAATTACATTTATGTTCTATAACATGAAAATCATGCGTTTCTAATTGATATTGAATCATGTTAATATTACTCATATCACACCCAACTGTGGCATGACCAACTCAATCATGTAAACAAGAACATGTTAATCCAATTATATCATGATGGGTATTTAGATTAGTTTTAACTAAAACCACATTTTATATTTTAGATTTATTTAAAAGTTAAAATAACCAAATCTCTATTTAAATTAATGGGTAATTAGTCCATAAAACTTATTGAATTAGTACATAAAAATGTGTGTGGTCCATTTCCATTTAATTTAAGAGGTGGATTCTAGTAGTTCATATCATTTATAGATGACTTTATTTGATTTGATTATTCTAACTTAATGAGTAATAAGTATTATTCCTTTGATAAATTCAAGGAATATAATAATAAATTCAAGAATAAAATTGAAAAAAAACTCCACTCAATCCATAGTATAGATTATCTTAACAGTGAGTTCATAGATTATTTAATGGATTTTGTGATCATGTCTCAAAAAAATCCTCCTCATACACCATAGTGGAATGTTGTAAGTGAATAGTGAAATTAATCCTTATTAGAAATGTTGAGATATATGATGAGTTATGAAACTATCCTGTTATACTTTTTTAGACATTAATTGTAGACTTTGACGCATAAACTAAATCATGTGCCAACTAAAGTGAAAATTGATTTTCAATGTGACATTTTTGTATAGTCATGTATACGAGTGTGGGTCTATGAATCATTTGATATGTTTATATCTATTAAAAACTTGCAAATTAAAGTACTAAGTTTGTTATTATTATATATCCTATAGAAACTAAAGGATATTACCTATATGATTTCTCATATAAAAATACAGTGGTTAATATATGTCTCTCCTTCCTTGATAGGAAGAACATATCCAATATAGACAGTGGGAGGAAGATAAAATTCAATGAATTTGAGGCTCATGATATATAGGAGTTGGTGTAAGAAAATATGCCACAAATCCACATGGAAGAGAAAATTATGTAGGATCAAGTACTATGTATATGAACCATATAGGGTATTGAACTTGGTGGATGTTTATTTCTTATAATCATTGATGGTGACTAATTATTAGATAATTAAATTAAATTCGTTTCTTATAAAAGAGTATTATGTTGATCAGAAATGACCTATGTAAAGAATCTATGAGTTATGAGATAAATTACATGCACCAAAACCATGTTTCTATTTTCAAAGATACTCACATGGATATACGTTCAATTGGTTGTAAATTGGTGTTCAAGAATAAAATAGACATGGATGGTAGAATTACTACCTTTAAATATAGGATTGGTTCAAAGGTGTTAAAAAATAGTAAAGTAAATAAATTTGATAAAACATTTTCACAAATTTATATATATAAATATACAATAATTATACATTGAAATTAAGTTTACCATGTTTATGATATTTCTAAAATGGATGTAAAAATATATTTCCTTAAAGGTCAAATTTTGGAAGATGTATATATGGTAAAACAAGAATGGATTATGATTATAAAGTATTCTAATAAGATGTGAAGGATGTATAAATCCATTTATGTTTTCAAAAAACATCCAGATTAAGAAATTATCACATTAATGACCCCATAAGGGAATTTTGTTTCATAAAAAAATAATATGATCCTTTTGTCTACAATTAGTTTAGTGGGTGTGTAGTGATTTTTTTAATATTATATGTCAATTACATATTACTAATTGGAATAAATATACCACTATTATAGTCTATTAAGTCTTGGTTAGTCACATGATTCTTTAATAAGGATTATGTGAAGCATCATACATTCTTGGGATAAATATCAATCCTAATAGATTGATGAGGATATTTGGACTAAGTCAGGGTACATATATTGAAAATATACTAAAAATATTTAGTATGGAACTATCTAAGAATTTATTATTTCAAATGTCACCTAGAATAAATACCTCAAAGAAAATGTGTCCTCAAACAGAATTGGGGAGATACATGAGGGAAATAATTCAACACGCATTAGGGACATGGCCCATCATGAATGACACGCTCAATGATTCCCCTTATTTGAGAATGGTAGAATGATATCAAGTAAACCTAAAATATATCCATTGGATTGTATTCATTATTATCAAAATGATTCTAAGGTTTACTAATTTTATGTTCCTAGTTTATAGAGGTGATGAGGATATTGATGTAAGGTTATATAGATATGCTAGTATCAAGATAGATCATAATGATTTAAAATAACAATCATAATATATCTAATACCTAAATAGATGGTATTTGTGCTTGAAGAGCTCAAAATAATTAGATAGTTACAATTTTATAGTATAATTTGAGTATATTATGGACTCTGATACAACTAAAGAAGTATTTTCTATACATAACATCATATGTGAGAATGATGTGGATCTTAGAAATAGATATCATATCACACTATAATGTGATAAATCTATAGCAGTGGATCATTCCCATAATCTAAGGTCAAATTAGTATATTAAAGTATATACTTCATAAGTATCATCTCTTCATGGTTTCCCAATAGTGTTTATATAATATTAAGTAGATATTCCTTTAAAGATAACATGTTGGACCTGTTGACTAAAGATTTATCTCTTTAGAATCATGATCATCATGTGTGTTTTAATAGACTAAAAGTCATTAGTAGTGGGATTTAGTGAAAGTGGGAGTCTATTGGGGTTGTTTCCCTAAAAGTAACTACATTTTACTATAGATTTCATGTATATTAATGGCCAAAATATTAATAAATGTCTTAACATAGAATGATTTTTCTTATGCGTAACATTAATATGATAATATCCTTAGTGTATTTTCCACACTAAAAGGTCATAATTGTTCCATATTATGATGAAAACCATGAATTTATTTAAAAATATTTGAGAAAATATATTTTCCCTATGATGAGATGATGTCATCTGATGTGACATAATTATGTATACTCTCAGGTGATGGACTCTCATGAGGATGAGGCTTAATCAGATGAAGTTTATAATTGTAAATATATAAAAGGATAGATTATAAATACATAACCAGCTATAGAACATCCATATTATATATTTTTCATTTCATATTCATATCTATGAGTGTTTTCATTAATCCTTAGACTACATATTAATAATAATTCATATCAATAATCATTTACTTTGATGTATTTTCCGGGAACATGATTCTCAATATTTGTGATCAAGTAGGATATGTTGGGTGTGTCATGAGTGATATAACATTAATGAATAGGTCAATAAAAGATTTATCCCTCTAATATTAGAAGATTATATCTGGTCTTTTTCATTGAAAAATAACAATAAAACTAAAATCCATGGCCACACTGATGGATGAGTTCATTTTATTTTTTAAAAGAATGATATATCGAAAATATAGGTTGACAAAAGAAGTATGAAAACTTATTGATAAGATATCAATACAAATATGTTGTATTACAGAATGATTTTTTGTATGTTCTTATTTTCATTTTGAAATTAACTTTTTTTGTTATGGGTTCCTTGATGTTTTTTATATGCCAGTATTATACTTTAGACAATAATACCAAATATAATGAAGAAAGAATACTATATTATCCAAAACTAATTGTCTCAATTGATCATAATTGAATTATATTTGAATTTATTAGAATAAATAATTATTATTCTGAATATTGAATAATAATAATTATTCATGATTTTTTTATCATAAATATTTATTCACCAGTTATATTCAAGTAAGAATATATGTGTAAGTGGAGTTTTAAATAAATATTTATTTTCAAAACCAATGGAAAGAATATTAATTTATATTCTATTTTATTTAAAAGTAATATACAATATTTAATGGATGAATATTTATTTAGTTTTATAAATAGTAAAATAAATATTTATTCTTAACATCTTGAATATCAATTTACTTATATATGAAATGTATAATATTTATTATTTTTCATTGAACGATAAATGTAGAGATAGGTGGATGACCTGGTTGTAAGGAATGATAATGGACAATATATAATTCCAAATATTATTTAAATATACAAGGTATTATTTATTTAATAATGATTATATATATGTTGTTCACGTCATTATGTGCTATAGAATTATTGTTATTTTTTTATTTTTTGGAATGATGTATATGTCATATTTCACTACCACAAAACTGGGCAAGGCATGCGCCTTCCTTTATCAGCGCTAACGGTAAAGCGCTGATAAAGGGTCGGGCCTTTATCAGCGCTTTTTTAGCGCTGATAAAGGGGTGCCCCTTTATCAGCGCTTTTTTTAGCACTAATAAAGGGATTATTTATCAGCGCTAAAAAGAGCTGATAAAGGTTGTATTTATCAGCGCTTTTCATTTTAGCGCTCATAAATACACCCTTTATCAGCGCTTTTTACTTGCACTGATAAAGGCTCATGCGGATTTGTTAAAAACCCGCGGGTCCTCTTCCTCCTCCCTGCACCCGGTCAAGCTCTCGCGGGAGCCCTCCTCTGCGCTGCTGCCGCCGCCTCCTCCTCCTCCATCGTGGCTGCCGCCTCCTCCTTCTCCTCCTCCTCCGGCCGCTGCCTCCTCCTCCTCCTCTGCTCCGCCTCCTCCTCCTCCTCATCCTCCTCCATCGCGGCCTCGTCCTCCTCCTCCTCCATCGGCGCTTCCTCCTCCTCCTCCTAGTCTGTGGCCTCATCCTCCTCCTCCTCCACCGGCGCCTCCTCCTCCTCCTCTGCCTACTCCGCTGCCTCCTCTTCCACCGCGGCCTCCTCCTCCTCCTCCGCTGCCTCCGCTGCCTCTGCCCTGCCTCTTCCCAACCTCTGCGCTGCATCTGTTGCCTCTGGTGCCTCCGTTGTCGACACCTCCTTCTCCTCCGCCACCGGGTCCTCCTCCTTAAGGTGATTCGAATTGAATTTTCATGAATTAATTATGTTTGGAATGGGTAAGTGTTTGGCCAACTATTCTTCGTGTTGAATCTTCAGTTTCCATGGGTGGTTTGGGATTGTGGTTATGTTTTGATCCTGACTATGGGTTGTTTTTATGATTTCCCACTACTTCATTATATTTATTTAGTTATTCTTATGTTTTGGTGTTTTCATTTAGTTCTTTTGTTGTGATTTGATGTTGGGTTTTCCTTGATGGAGGTTGTTCATGTTTCTTGTAGACAATACCTCGTAGAAGGACCATGTAGAAGCATAGAGAGTGTGAACCAGAGTACCCCAAAGAGGAACCATCCCATTGATACAAATTTTTTTGGATTCAATGATTTATAATTTCAAAAACGTGGGTTAAATTGGTATCCATGATAAGACATGAACTATGGACCACACTCAAGAATTTTCAAAGAATAATTCAGAGTTTTTCCTTACTGAAAAGAAAACCAAGTAATTTAAGGAGTAGTTGGACTGTATCAAGTAGATATTAGAGTTTTTGAAATCCTCTAAGACATCTAAAGTGTTATTTTTTGGTTCCTTTTTAAAAGAATTTATTTTAATGTGGTGTGATTCAATGATTCTTTCGAGGAATAGAGAGGATATCACTTTTACCACTTTCCAAGTGGTATTTCTTCAGAGGTTCTACCCAGATACCTTGAGATTGATGAATGACTATGTGTTTTTAAAGCTAGATTATGGTGGTAATTTAGTCATGGATTATGCCACTAGATTCCGTAATTTAGTTCATGTATCTCTTTATCTCCCCACGAACGATTATCTTATGTCAATTAATTTTGAGATGGGTTTGAGGAAATATATCAGATTTATTCTTATTGTTCTAAGTCTACCAACCTATTTTTAGGTGTTTCCCAAGGTATTGATGTGAGAGGCATATTTTAATTGAAATATTGGTCTCAATGGTGTTCCATTAATGGGTGGTATCCATAGTTATTTTTGAGGATAAAATCTAAAGCACGATGAGTCTTAGAGAAGTAGTGGAAAGGTATTTGAGTAGTCTTTATGAACAGATTATGTGGATTCTATGGACAATGGACCAATTTTTTTATCAGATTAGAAATTTGGGAAACATCTGGATGATTTTACCAGAGACTCTGAGGGCGTTCCACCTATTTGGGTAGCCGGGGAATATCTTTTGATTTTTTCAATTGGCTCCTAATTGGAGTGGTGTAGGCTCCACTTTTTTAAGGGCTCTTAGTTAAAATAAGAGGCTTCAAATGGTGGAGGATCACATCCTAAAAGAAAGGGGGATTCTTAATAGGGAAATAATACATAGACGAGTCTATTCCAGAAAAAATCAATGCAGTAGAGGTCATTCATGAGGACTCATAATCTTGTCCAACCACAATTCGAGGTGAATTTTTTTAAATTCTTCTATAGTATTGGTTTCATTTCAAAATGGTGAATCCTAGTCATTAATTTCACATATTTTTTTATTACTTGGGTATGACGGAAGAGTTTATGAATTATTTCATGTATTGCCTAACCCTTTTGGGTAGGAAAAATGGTGATGGTTTCATGTTCTTTGAGAGTTGTGTTGTGGTACTTGGCATGGAGGATATTTTGGGATTCCATGCTTTGGTCCTGGTCTTTTCTGACCTCATTATCGTCTTGGATTTTTTTATTGGATTTAGTGCACTAGATGACTATTATCACCATTGGGTTCAGTTACTTACTCTTAATAGGAGATTCCATGTATTTTATGGAGATTGTGATCTATAACCATGGATGGTATGACAAGTTGCTTCTATGTTATGGTTCATATCATGTCATTTTTCCAAGGTTTTCCTTGGGGTTGTTGAGAAGTGTTATTCATGTGAAATTCCAGTGGTCATGGAAAAGTACACAAAATCATTTCTAGAGGACTTCATGGGATAACCTCCCCAATGAGTGTTTGTGTTTTCTATCTATTTGCTTCACGGGACGATCCCATTTTCCATTCCATAACATCATAAGGCTCTGGCTGATTTAGAGGAGCTAAAAGATCAGCTAGAAGATCTTTAGGGAAATGGTTATATCTATATGATCATGTCACTATGGGATTTTCCAATTCTGTTTTCAATGAATTCATATCATAGCCTATTAATTTAACAGTCTATCGTAGTCATAGCCAGGTGACAGTAATGAATAATTACATATTGCCTATAATTGATGATTTGTTTGACCATCTTATAAGGTTCTATTGGATTTTGAAAATTTTCTAGATATCAGTGTACCAACAGTTGAGGGTTTGGGAAGAGGATGTTCAAAAGATAGATTTTTAAAGTCGATATGGAAATTTAAAGTATTTATTAATTCCATTTGGGATCACCAATGCTCTATCTATTTCATGGAACTGATGAACTAGATCCTTAATATCTTTCTAGACACCTCCATTTTCATTTTTTTAGAATACTTCTTGGTGTATTACAATATATAGGAGGAGTACTCCGATAATCTGGTGGTTGTTTTGGGTGTTTTTAGAGAGCTTTGTCTTTATTACAATATTATAAATTCCACATATTTTGTTTATGAAGTATTGTTTCATGGTCACATTATTTCCTTGGAAGGAGTTCTAGGTTATCCAGAAAAGGTTCGAGAAGTCATTTCTCCAAATCAGTCAAAGAATGTATTCAAGATCCACAACATTCTAGACTTAGTCATTTCATGGTCACATTATTTCTTTGAATTATCTTGTTTTTTATCTAAATTATACTCATATTCCTTCTCCTCTAACCTATAGACTCATCCTATAGATTTCAAATAGGATGAATATAAATAAAGAATGGATGAATGCAAATCGGTTGAAAAAAGAGTATGAAGAAGGCGTGAAAGAATTTATCAAGTTTGCAAAAGATCATGCATGTGACTCTTCTCAAATCCTTTGTCCGTGTTTACGCTGTTGTTATTCAAAACAAATTAGTCCAGTTGAGTTGGAAGTACACTTGATCTGTCACGAAATAGATCAAAGTTACACATGTTGGAATAAACACGGGGAAACAACGAATGTTGGTAGTGACTGGGGTGACACTATGTTTTATGGATCATCTGATATGATTACAAACATGAACAATGAATATGACTGTATGGAGGATGTGATTACAGATGTGAATGATGATGAAGATTGTATTGAGAAAATTACAAGGACCTTCGAAGATGAACTTCGTGATTGCCCAAAATTGTTTGAGAAGTTAAAAAGTTGTGCAAAGATGCCATTGTATGCTGGTTGCACTAAATATACAGCATTGCCAGCCGTACTGAAGCTGTATAATTTGAAAGCAGATAATGGGAGGAGTGACGACAGTTTTACGAAACTACTTTCCCTCTTGAATTACATGCTCCCAGAATACAATGAGCTCCTGAGCCGAACATACGTTGCCAAACGAATGCTACGCTCCATGGGTATGATCTCTGAAAGAATACACGCCTGCCCGAATGACTGTATACTGTTTCGCAAGGACCACAAATCACATAAAGAAAGCCCAAAGTGTGGTGCTTCTCGATACAAGAAAGATGAATCCAGTCCTACTAAAGTTGTATGGTACTTTCTAATCATTCCAAGGTTTAGACGCCTATATGGAAGTGGGGAGATTTCATAACAATTATCATGGCATGCAGATACAAGAATTAAAGATGGGATACTATGTCACCCGGCAGACTCTCCTCAGTGGAAGAGAATCGGTCATGAGTATCCTGAATTTGGAAACGAGTCAAGAAACCTTCGTATTGCGTTATCTACAGATGGAGTGAATACTTTTGGTTTTCAAAGCAACAGTCACAGTACATGGCCGGTTACGTTGATAAATTATAACTTACCACCATGGTTATGCATGAAACGAAAATACATCATGTTATCTATGCTTATATCAGGACTAAAACAACCGGGTAATGATATTGATGTTTATTTAGCTCCAATGATCGAAGATTTGAAATTATTGTTGGATTCAGGTGTTACATTGTATGATTCTTATAGAAAGGAAGAGTACACTTTTAGATTCATGTTGTATGGGACGATAAATTACTTCCCTGCTTATGGAAATTTGTCAGCATATAGCATTAAAGGAACTCAAGGCTGTCCTGTTTGCGAAGAAGGTACACAATCAATTAGGTTGAAACATTCATCGAAAACCGTGTTTCTAGGACATCGCAGATTTCTACTGCGATGACATAAGTACCTTTCTTGGAAGACATCATTCGATGGAAGTTCAGAAGAATGTACAGCACCGTCTTCACTAACAGGCGATCAATTGTTTGAGAAAGTTAAAAATGTGGACACTACTTTTGGTAAACCGGCTTTGAAAAACCTTACGAAAAATCGGTTGGAAAAAGAGATCAATTTTTTTTTTTGAATTACAATACTGGAATTTTCTGTATGTAAGAAATTTTATTGATGTTATGCATGTAGAAAAAAATGTATTTGACAGTGTTATCGGAACGTTTCTAAATACATCTGGAAAAACAAAAGATGGAATTAAGTCTAGGTTGGACATGGTTGAGATGGGAATACGAGAAGAGTTGGCACCAGTGAAGGGTGAAAAATGAACATTTCTTCCTCCTGCTGCTTACACTCTTTCTAGGAAGGAGAGATATCAGTTTTTCAACTTCTTGAATAACGTAAAGGTTCCAGAGGGGTATTTGTCAAATATCAGTAACCTTGTGTCAATGAGCGACTTGAAGTTAAAAGGTCTGAAATCACATGATTGTCATGTTTTGATGCAAAATCTGATTCCAATTGCTTTACGTTGCATTTTTTCCAAGAATGTCCGCCATACATTAACGAAACTGTGTTTCTTCTTCAAAGCTATATGCAGCAAAGTTATAGACCCGACGAAATTGCCTGGTTTGGAAAAAAAAATTCCGTCATATTATGTGAATTAGAAATGTTCTTCCCGCCTTCATTTTTTGATATGATGGTCCACTTGGTGAGAGAGATTCGACTATGTGGTCCTTTACATTATAGATGGATGTACCCCATTGAACGGTATATGAAGATTTTAAAAGGGTATGTCAAAAATCAAAGTCGGCCAGAGGGTTGTATTTCAGAGCGATATATTGTTGAGGAAGCCATTGAATTCTATACCGAATACTTGTCTGGTGTGGAAAGCATTGGCTTACCAAAATCTCGTCACACTGGGCGGCTTGAGGGTGAAGGAATTTCTGGAAGAAAGGTTGTCACAATCAATATTACAGATCGGGAGCAGGCCCACCTTTTTGTTTTGCATAACAGTTTTGACGTTGACCCATATGTTGAAATCCACCAAGAAATTCTTAGGAATTTGAATCCATGAAGGGCTGAAAAATGGATATCAGATACACATAATCGATAGTTTATAGGATGGTTTCGATATAATAATTTTAAGAAGTCAGATGAAAATCCAAAGTCAATTTCGGAACGACTTCGATGGCTAGCTGGAGGACCAAGTGTGTATGCATTATCTTACAATGCTTATGTAGTTAATGGTTACACATTTTATACTAATGAACATGATGAAGACAGTACCATGCAGAATAGTGGGGTTACACTTGTGGCTGAAGCGATGCATGTTTCTGGTGCTAAGGACAGAAATCCAATTTATGCGAATATGACAAACATTGGCATCATCAAACAAATATGGGAGTTGGATTATACAGAATTTCAAGTTCTGATATTTCAATGCAAGTGGGTTGATAACAGGAGTGCTGTTAAAATAGATGATTTGGGATTCATGAAAGTTGATTTCAGTAAGTAAGGGGAGAAAGACGAACCATTTATAATGGCATCATAGGCAGTGCAAGTATTTTATGTTCCAGATCCCGCAAACCGAAACTGGTCAATTGTTCTGTTATCGACCAAAACAGGTGAAGGGTCAGATGAAAATTCAATGGAAGATGACCCTTTCATTGGGACTTCGCAATCATTTCGCAGTGGTCCCAATGTAGAGGACGTTTTGTATGTCATAGGAGACCACAATGAAGGGATATGGATAGTTGATAGAGGGGTCAAATCCCTTCATCCTTTAAAAAAAAGAGAGTTCAATAATTAGGTTATTGATTTTTATTGTAATATAGATTGTGTTACATTATGTTATTATCTGTTCGCTACTGCTTTTATGTGATATAAATTAAATTTTAAACCAGTTATGCAGATAATTACTTCTTCACCTACTGATGCACCCAATCTCGAGACACAACACGTCTCTCAACCTGTTGCAGCTGGTCCCACTGCTGAGAGACAACAGGTCTCTCAACCTGTTGCAGCTGGTCCCACTGCTGACGTACAACAGGTCTCTCAACCTATTGTAGCTGGTGTCAGTGCCGATGCTAGCACTTCGGAGAAACATAATGATGATGTAGAAACTAGGGAAATGGTAGGAGATGAAACCCCAGCGACACAAAAAAAACAGGTGTGTTGTAGTTTGATAGTTTTAGCAAAAATCCTTAAGGAAAAAGCAAAACGCATCAAATATGAGGTGGGATGGAATAAGCTAGGCTAGCATGTAAACCCCAACAAAGCCATGTTTAGTAGCTACATTGGAATCGTCACTCGACAACGCGTGCCGATTGACGTAGAGTCGTGGCACCATGTTGTCAGCGGGTTGAAAACATTAATGTGGGAAGAGATTACAGTAACATTACAATATCATCTATTTAATTTATTAAAATAAAATAAAATATTGAAATATTGACTAACCCTTCATCATCCCTTGCAGAGTGCATTTATAGTAGATGTTTCGCACAAAGAATATGTTTATAGACTGGCAGGAATGATTCACAGAGGCTTTCACACCATTTTAACGAAACATCATCTGAAAGATGCCGAAGGGAAAATCAAGCCGCACCCGCCTCCTCTATATGCACACTTGATATCCCAAAGAATGTGGGATGCATTTTGCAAGCGTCGTGCGAAACAGAATTTTCAGGTACATTGTGTTTGGTTACACGTTGTGTAATGTTGCTTGTATTCATCACGTTGATTGATAGGTTTTTATTTATGAAACAACAACTAAGTGCTGAAAATAAAGAACGGGCAGCAAAACCAGCGTACCCCTACCGTAAAGCAAGGTTGGGGTACGCTTCAATTGAAAAACAATTGGTATGTATTTTAAAAGTACTATAATAATTTTATGTGACATAAAACAACACTGTAACCATGTTTCTCTGTTTATATGCAGATTGATGAAGCAAAATCTCAAGTCACTTCCATTCCATGCCATGTTCTATGGAAGGAGGCTCATGTTAATAAAGAGGGGAAACTGATAGATGAAAACACACAAAAAGTGTGGGAAACATGTGTAAGTATGACATAATAAAAACTTGTTTTGTTTTAAATCACTATTACATAACGATGCTTACTTATTTTTTCATATTATCTATTTGACATAGTCACAGGAATCAACAACACCCGCACCGGATGCAGACATACTTTCAACGGCCTTGAAACAGCCAGAACAGTATGGCCACGTCAGAGGTGTGGGTTTTGGGGTGTCACCCCGGACATATTTTCAGAAAAAAACAAGAGGATGAACAAACTAAATAATTGCATGTAATGAGAGATAGAGTAGCTACCCTTGAAGAACTAATCAATACTCAGGGAGAGATGCTAAAGAGTTTTATTGAGGAGAGGCGAAAAGAACAAACAACTCAAGAACAACCCCCGCGAGAAGATCCACCCCTCACCAGCTTTGAGGCGAGCCATTCTCCTAAAAGACCTGACTTAACCGAGGTAATCAATGTTATAATATTCGTTTTTGTGAGATTTGAATCACATAGACACTGATACCTTTCATGTAATGATATTCTACAGGGTGAAAATGACTGTGATTTATATCTGTAAACTCCCACCCATCGCCTTGTAGCGACGGCTACGGTGTTCAATATGTAGAATGACACGCTACACTCCAGACCACTTCCAACCGGTCATGTCAAAGTGTCGATTAACGTAGCTCATGATCCGAGTGCCGAGCTACCCGTGCCAAATGACGATGACGACATTCATACGGTGGAAAAAGCTGTTGGAACATTCGTTGCATGGCCGTCGAATCTTGTAAAAAAACATGTCTAGCATGAGGTATTCATTTCCAATTAATTTTTCAAGCAGAACCTTTAACATTAAATTAGAAAATGGATGAACTGATGAATGTTATTACAGAAGGATAAAATGGAGAAGCTAAAATGAAAGAGCAGCTCTAACATTGGATCAACCAACCGATCAAAATGATCTACTGAGAGCGCGTTCACCCCGCCCGTTCTATATCCACATTTAATATCATTGCAAGCTCATGTGGATATGAAAATGAAAGGTAGAAAGAGTCATACAATTGTTTGTGAAAAAGATATGTACGGAGAGGAAACAATAGATTTCGTTAGTGCAGACGTTGTTTCTGAGATCATCACATACGACTGGCTAGGCGCCTCAGTTATAAATGTATACATGAGGTATGTTTTCATGATTTGATTTTACAGAAGCTGATATACTTTGATAATTATGGATAAATACATCTCATATTTTTCACAGGCGTATATATGAAAAAAAATTGAAGGTATTTTCCCATGAATTCAAATTTGGACTCATTAGTCCTCACACCATTTCAACACAATGAACAGAAATAGATTCTAATTTTCAGGCTGAATTGATGTTAAATCTGCTCAGAACGTTTCAAAGAAGAATTATGACTGACATGCTCTTTTTAATACCAAATATGCAAGGGTAAAACTCTACATTTTAATCATATCAATTATATTTTCATTTCTATCAGTACTTATTTCTTTTTGTGTTTTTAGGGATCATTGGATGCTCATTGCAGTCAATTTGGATACTCCAAAGATTTATTTTCTGGATTCACTGCATGGATATCCGACTAACCGACCACACATGATGGCGATTGTCAATTTATAATACACTAGATCCAACATTTTAGAACTAAATATCTAGTTATATAATTTATATTATCTTTTAATGAAGATTTTGTTATGATAGGGCGGTTTATGAATATCGTCTAAAGGCTGGAATGAATCCAGGGAATAAGGATGACAATGCCCACAAGATCTACAAATGGAGAAGTATCTGGGTATATATAATTATATTTCACAATCAAAATACATATCAAAACAAATTACTTATTTTTCTCGATGTTTATGCAATGTCCAAAACAAACAATTGACAAGGACTGCGGTTATTATGTTTGTAAATTTATGAAAGAGATCATATTTCATGAACAAACTACAATCCCTGAAGAGGTATTTTTGAAAATAATTACTACTTTATTTAAAATAATTATTAATCCTTTGTGTATTTATATTTTTTCAGTACTACTATGACTGTCGCAAAAACTCCTATTCAGAAGATGATATAAATGTCTTTAGAAACGAATGGGCATCGTACCTGATAGAAGAATGTAAACAAATAGGAAAATGAAGGTGAATTACTAATACTTATGTTATCTTTATATGGTCATTGATATCTCCCTTTACACTTATTGAGAATCTATGATCTCCCTTTCTTATGTTTCATATCCTTAGATTAGTGAATTCCAACTACTTAGTTTGAAAATGACATAAACTTTAGAAAACAACACCAATGACATACAGAAAACCGAGCAAACGTGGTCGGATTATTTTGATACTTTAGTACAACAATCCACGAGTCATTTGTGGCGTGTAAGAATCGACCTCACCTCAATCCAATGCACTGTGTGACCGGTATGGATAAAAGTGTCTGATATCAGTTTCAAATTGAGATAAACTTTGGAAAACAACACCAATGACATACGCCAAACTGAGAAAATGCGTTCGGATTGTTTTGATACTTTAGGCCAATGATCCATGAGTCATTTGTGATGTGTAAAAATCGACCGCACCTCAATCCGATGCACGGTGTGACCGGTATGGCTAAAGGTGTCTGATATAAGTTTCAAATTGAGATAAACTTTGGAAAACAACACCAATGACATATGGCAAACTGATCAAACGCGTTCGTATTGTTTTTATACTTTAGGAAAATGATCCACGAATAATTTGTGACGTGTATGAATCGACCGCATCTCAATCAGATGCATGGTGTGACCGGTATGGTTGAAAGTGTCTGATATCAGTTTCAAATTGAGATAAACTTTGGAAAACAACACCAATGACATACGGAAAACCGAGAAAACGTGTTTGGATTGTTTTGATACTTTAGGAAAACAATCCAAGAGTCATTTGTGACGTGTAAGAATTGGCCGCACCTCAATCTGACACACGGTGTGACCGGTATGGCTAAAAGTGTCTGATATCAGTTTCAAATTGAGATAAACTTTGGAAAACAACACCAATGACATACGCCAAACTGAGAAAACGCATTTTGATTGTTTTGATACTTTAGGACAATGATCCACGAGTCATTTGTGATGTGTACGAATCGACCGCACCTCAATCGACCGCACGTTGTGACCGGTATGGCTAAAATTGTCTGATATCAGTTTCAAATTGAGATAAACTTTGGAAAACAACACCAATGACATACTCCAAACTGAGAAAAAGAATTCGGATTGTTTTTATACTTTAGTACAACGATCCAAGAATCATTTGTGACGTGTACGAATCAACTGCACCTCAATCTGACGCACGGTGTGACCGGTATGGCTAAAAGTGTCTGATATCAGTTTCAAATTGAGATAAACTTTGGAAAACAACACCAATGACATACGCCAAACCGAGAAAACGCGTTCGGATTGTTTTGATACTTTATGAAAATGATCCATGAGTCATTTTTGATGTGTACGAATCAACCGCACCTCAATCGACCGCACGGTGTTACCGGTATGGCTAAAAGTGTTTGATATCAGTTTCAAATTGAGATAAAATTTGGAAAACAACACCAATTACATACACCAAACCAAGAAAATGCATTCGGATTGTTTTGATACTTTAGTACAACAATCCACGAATCATTTTTGACGTGTACGAATTGACCGCACCTCAATCCGACACATGGTGTGACCGGTATGGATAAAAGTGTCTGATATCAGTTTCAAATTGAGATAAACTTTGGAAAACAACACCAATGACATACATCAAATTGAACAACGCATTCGGATTGTTTTGATACTTTAGGACAATGATCCACGAGTCATTTTTGACGTGTATGAATCGACCTCACCTCAATCTGATGCACAGTGTGACCGGTATGGCTAAAAGTGTCTGATATCAGTTTCAAATTGAGATAAACATTGGAAAACAACACCAATGACATACGGAAAACTGAGAAAACACATTCAGATTGTTTTGATACTTTAGTACAACGATCCATGAGTCATTTTTGACGTGTATGAATTGACCGCACCTCAATCTGATGCACCGTGTGACCGGTATGGCTAAAAGTCTCTGATATCAGTTTCAAATTGAGATAAACTTTGGAAAACAACACCAATTACATACGGAAAACCGAGCAAACGCATTCGGATTGTTTTGATACTTTAGTAAAATGATCCACGAGTCATTTGTGACGTGTACGAATCGACCGCACTTCAATCGACCGCACGGTGTGACCGGTATGGCTAAAAGTGTCTGATATCAGTTTCAAATTAAGATAAACTTTGGAAAACAACACCAATGGCATACTCCAAACCGAGAAAACGCGTTCGGATTGTTTTGATACATTAGGAAAATGATCCATGAGTCATTTGTGACGTTTACGAATCAAACGCACCTCAATCCGACACACGGTGTGACCGGTATGGCTAGAAGTGTCTGGTATCAGTTTCAAATTGAGATAAACTTTGGAAAACAACACCAATGACATACGGAAAACTGAGCAAATGCATTCGGATTGTTTTGATACATTAGGATAGCGATCCACGAGTCATTTGTGACGTATACGAATCGACCGCACCTCAATCCGATGCACGATGTGACCAGTATGGCTAAAAGTGTTTGATATCAGTTTCAAATTGAGATAAACTTTGGAAAACAACACCAATGACATACGCCAAACCGAGAAAACGTGTTCGGATTGTTTTGATACTTTAGGAAAACAATCCACGAGTCATTTGTGACATGTACGCACCGACCGCACCTCAATCTAACTCACGGTGTGACCGGTATGGCTAAAAGTGTCTGATATCAGTTTCAAATTGAGATAAACTTTGGAAAACAACACCAATGACATACGCCAAACCGAGAAAACGCGTTTGGATTGTTTTGATACTTTAGGACAACGATCCATGAGTCATTTGTGACATGTATGAATCGACCGCACCTCAATCCGACTGACGCACGGTGTGACCGGTAAAGCTTTTCATTAGATAAAGAACCAGTATTTATTAAATGATATAAATAAATCAAAAACATATTGATTTTACATTATTCCCTTTCATTGTTATGAAAATGAAAACTTTTGAGTTAAAAATTTCATATTTTAGTTTCAAATTTCCATATTAATGTATTCTTTCATATTACTATTTTAATTTCTTTCATTATTGCATTACTAACATAATATTTGTTTTCTTATATAGGTGAATTTTTTTCCTTGAGTACGGATTCTTTGTTCAGCAACAAATACCGTCGAGAGTGGATCACGGATATCAAAGGATGAAACATGAATGTTTATAATTTTTTGTTGAATAATTGTAAATGTAACCATGTAAAACAATTTTTGAAATGTATATAGCAATGCGTTGTTTTGTATTCATGATGTTAAGTAAATGTATATACCGTTGTCGGTCAAAATATTAGGTGCGGGTGCTATGGTGTGCAGGTGTGCATGTGCTACTTTGTGCAGGTATTCTGGTGTGCAGGTGTGAAAGTACTGTTTTGTAGGTGCAGGCGATGGGGCCTTTATCAGCGCTAAAAGAAGCGCTCATAAAGGGGTCCTTTATCAGCGCTCCGAGAAGCGCTGATATAGGAGACCTTTACCAGCGCTAAGAGAAGCGCTGATAAAGGCGGTCCTTTATTAGTGCTTTTTTTAGCGCTAATAAAGGCATTCCTTTATCAGCACTTTTTTTAGCGCTGATAAAGGTCTCCTATATCAGCACTTCTCGGAGCGCTGATAAAGGGGACCCCCCCCCCTATCTACGCCGGCATTAATAGCGCTTTTCTAGCGCTGTTAATGCTGGTTTTTAGCGCTGACAATGGGCCAGGTTGTAGTAGTGTTTAATATTATTTTATCTTCAATTGAGGAATAATAAAATATCTAAAAAAACTATAAGTCTCATTTTATATCATTTTATAATTATTATTGTTGGGAACAATATATATCCTCTATACCGAATTCAATCAGTATGGAAAAACATTAGGGTTTCTCTTATGACCTCGAGAATATGTCCACCTCCATCCTACCTCTTAAGATAGAGATAACTAGAGAGAAAATGCTCTATGATTGAAAGATTTTGTTATGATCAAGAAGAATAATTTGAGGGGATACGATCACCTACACAAGAACTCATCTTTCCATCAGTTTCCTATAGATATCATAAAGAACAAGTTGATATTGGTTGATATATCCTATATTGGGTCCTCCCCATGCATTGATGGTATAACTTGAATGGGGTTCATCTATTCAATATCTATATTAAAATTTTGATCTCAATGATATGGTATTTTAATTCTATTATTCTAATTTTTAATTTAATCTGAAAAACATATTCTCCCTTGTTCTGGGATTCATTTTTCTTTATTTATTAAAAATAGTTTTATGAAACATGTCATTTTTTGTTATTTTGTTATGGTTTATTCATTATATCTAATAAAAAATTATGTTAAGAATGGGCTTGAATGTTGTGATTCAATTGACTAGTACATCATAATCTTGTTTCATAACCACATAATTTACATACTTTCTTTGATATTCATAATAAATTCCTGAATAAAATCATCTATAACTAAAAATCCAACAAACAATTATTGAATCACTTACATCCAAAGTATCTTTTTAGGTATATAAATTTAGAGAATTGGGAAACATAATAGACTAAAAAATCCCATATATTTCTCAACTAATGGTAATTTTTTTGATCTATTTATAAGAAACTACTTAATTTATGATAAGTCTTCAACATTTCCAAAAATTCCTCAACATGTTCTATCATTATAAACATGTCACATTTTCCACTTTTCTTCCTAACCTAGGGAAATTAAAACATAATAAGGGGTGAGATCAAACTATTAGTATGAGAAACATATAAGTGAAGCAATCATGGAATAAAAATTAAATAAATATTATTATAGGAATTGGTAAACAACATGAATCCATAATCAACATAAAATTACGAGCATTCTATATACATGAAAATAAATGAAAAAAATGATATCAATAATATCTTTCTCATACAAACAGATTGAATAATTCTATAAATTAAAATACTACTATGAAGTTCTTGTTCCTAGAAAATTTTATTTTCATCAAGATCATAGTCAAGACATCTTGCAACATTGGGTAGAAATACACCAAGTACCCAAATATTTTTTGTCTCATGAACCTCTTGATGCATAAACCAACTATATAATTTTAGGCACCACCCCTCACTTTTAATCCATTGAATTAAAAATGTGAATAAATAAATAAATAAAACATAATCAACATTTCCAATAATCATCCATTTTGGTATAACAATGTATAAAACACCAATACTTTTCCCTATGTCAATAAAAGGGATAAGATGGTCATAACCCATTTGGGGGAAGAAGGTGGATGGTTAAAATATATATATTCATCATTAAAATAATCATATGTATTGGAATGAAAATGTAAAAAATGCTAATAACTTTTCCATTCCATTAAAAGGGATTACATGATTTAAACACATCTTTGGAAGAAGGTGGATGGTTAAATATTGCATTGTGAAATTCATAATAGTCATCTATATTTGAATAAAAACATACATGATGAAAATAATTTTCCTCATGTCAATACAATAAAATTAATTTTAGTTTAACACCATCCAATATTAGATATTTAAAATTTTATGTTCCCCCAATGTTGATAAATGAGAATATAGATAATTCCAAACATGAATAACATAATCGTAAACCATCTAGAGAAAGTAAGTGGATAGTTTCAAAAGAATATATCCCAAGATGTGAGAAAAAAATTTCAAAGGGATTATGTGGTAGGAATTTATATCCCAAAAAATGAGAGTGTACACATAATAAAATCAATGTCTATAATGTTCCCAACATAAATTATTATGTTCCATAAAATAATCATAACACAATGAATGAAAGATGTGTTTCAAAAAATACTTAAAAATGGAGAAGAGACTAAATAATAGAAACATTAATAGGTGACATGATATAGATAATAAATCCCATTACATACTAATATAATGGTAAAAATATATCCATTGGAAAATTCAAAGAAAACTTGGTACACAAAATATGTTATGCATTAAAGACTCGAAATTGAGACCATGGAAACCCATATGAATTTACAAAATTTTGAATCAAAATCCCTTGAAAGAGATATATTTAATTTAAATATAAACTAAATTTATTAAAAAATAATTTATGATATGATATCTCAAATATGAAGTTTATACACCATATAAATAAAATCAGCAGCATAATATGAAAAAGTTTCAAAGAGTGGAATTTGAAATTAAAACCCCTACCTCTTGTCCTAAATTCCAAAAATGTTATTTAACCTTATATATCACAAAAATATCTATCATAATCACACAAGTATATTATATCCTATACATATTCATTATATAATAAATAAATATTCATTCTCTATAACAATTCCTCTAATTTTGTACATTGGGTGTTTCATGTTCTGACCGATTGGGCTAATTTATAATAGTAGTGTTTGTATTGATTATTCGTGTATATTTAATCATTAAATGGTCATTATTATTATTTATAAGGATTTATTATATTAAATTAATGTGTTCCAAAATAAATCCATGATTTCATTAGAATTTATCCTTGAATATGAAATTGATAAGAATAGGGTTTAAATGTTTCATAATAATCAAATAGTGTTTTCTTAATTATTGATTTAAATATTGATATAACTTCTCCATAAACCATAAATAAGAATTATTTACACATTTATATAATATTATGATATTAATTATGTCCATATCTCTATTCATGATATAAATTAAATGTATTGTTTAATTATATCGTTAGACCAACCAAAAAATGAACTTTCCCCTGTTTAATGAATGATTATGAGGTGGTTTTATAGTAATATTATTATAGAAGAAGAATAATTATTTAATTTATTTTTTATTAGTGTAATATATCACAATTTTAAGGAAGTATAATAATAAGATATTGATGTGATATAATTACACAATTTCAATTAAAACTATAGTTTTGTATGCTTTTTTTTAAATAGATAAATTAATGATGATCACTTATTGATCATATCATTAGTAGGATAAAAAAAATTTCATTCCATAACATTAATAGTATCATAATCATAATATTCATCCTTTAATTTAATAATTATATCCAACCTTATAAGGTGGTGTAGGAAAAGGAAACAGGTAATGACATGGAGGTGGTAGTCCACACAACACACAAACATTGGTTTTGTTCTTCTTAATGGATGGGTTGTATGAATAAAAAAATTATAATAACATTAATATAGTAACATTTTATTGTATAAATGATAGAAATATAATTATATTAGTGTGGATATAATAAATTTTAAAGAATAAAATTAAGGATGGAAGATAAGTAGTTGACATTATTCATGTTAGGGACTTGAATTTTCCTTGCAAGTCCACTTGAAAATAAAGGGATTATGATACTAATGGTGAATAGAATATTTTGAAAGAGGGATAGGATTATAGTAATAGAAGACTGGAAGGGTTTAAAATATATGTTCTAATTTGTGGTGTGTCTTGATGTGGTGAAGATGTTACCCATTTTTATGTAAAGTAAACAGTGTTTTTTTGGAGTAACCCTTTAGTTATATATAATATAAGGTTGATATTCATGTCTTAAGGGAAAAAAATGGAAAGAATAGATTATAAAAATAAGGGGGGTTGATACTCACATCAACTTATCCATTTTTATACAACATTGAGTGTTTTATGAATTTTTTGTTTAAAATTTTTCCTTTTTCCCAAACATACTTTTAACATGGTATTTAATTTAGAAACCATAGTAATTTACTTTAATAATAAGTATTAAGATTGAAAATTTTACCCAACTTGATACTTATAGTTTAAAATTTTAAAATATATTCATCAAATAAAATTTATAAAGGTTTGAAAATTTAGTTTTTAAATATATACACTAACTCACATAAAAATAGTTTTTAGGAAAATATTTTTTTTAATATTTAAATTTAAATATAATATAAATATATCTTAGATAGTTATTTTAATTGCATAAATTGATTTATTAAAAAATGAATAAAATTTATCAGTCATTCTTATAAATAAAAAACTGAATCTACCTTGAAAATAATTTATTCATTGAAAGGACTGAAACTCATTTGTCATATTAAGGTATCATTTTAATTTGTTATAAAACAATTTTCCATAGGTTTTATAATATAAAATATTATATTAAAATGAATAATTTTAGTATAGAAAATCGTATTTTATTACTTTATTTTTTTATAAATTTATATATCATTTTTATATAATGGTAAAGTCATACAAGTGACACATTTCATGAAACCCATATTTTTTGACTAAAACAGACCTTTTTTGATAAATTATAAAAATTCATAATAAGTCAATTTTTATATATAAAATTAAAAAATTATAAATAATTATATTGTTTTAAAAATAGTATATTTATAAATTCATTTTTTAGAATAAAATCATAAAATATAATTGAAAACTCATGTAAATTGGAAAATGAAATTTTCAAATATTAACTATTATTCTTATTATTTAAAATCATTTACCGACTAAATTGGAGTTAACAAATTATTAATAGCAAACATTTTTTATCAGTAATCCTATTTTTTATGAAATATGAATTCATATTTTATAAATGATAATTATTTAGAAAAAATCTTTTCTAGACAATAAAAAATCTTATTAGTAATTTTAGGTATAAAAAATTGAATTTCACTTATATTAAATGAAGAATTTATTTTATATATACATATAATTCATAAATAGTTTATAAACTGCCTACTTTTTGTCTCCTATAACCCTATTTCGTTTCTTACATTCAATAAATTATGCTTTGGTCTTTGACCAAGGCACCAACTTCTTAAAAAAAATAGTGTATACCCAACCATTCTCCAAAATTCAACATCTAGTTTTTTAATGGTTATAAATAAATATTTATATTTTTTATAAATATATCATGTTTTCATTTATTTTTGGTGTTTTTTGTGGATATATTAATGAAAAAAATTTACTTATATAAAATAAATCATATAATTTAGTTTTAGATTGTTAGATCTCCCCCTAAAATAAATTATTTCATCATAATTTTACTCATATGATTACTGTATTTTCTATTGGGGACTCATAATTAACCATGCACTACTAGATGATAATGGGTTTTTTTAATATTTAAAATAAGATTTATATTTTAGAAAAATAATTATAATTGATTTATAAAGAGATATAACTCTTTCTTAATTTTATATCTAATTCTAATAAGATATAGGTCCCTAACTAATGAATTCCCACAAAAACTAAAAAATATATGTACGATAATCATACCACTAGGGTTGTTTATTTATAAATCAACATTTAGAGGTTGGTGATAGCATTCATGACATAAGAAACTATAAAATCTATTATGAAAACTCACTATCCAATTCATTAATATTAGATGAATATGTTTTTACTTTTTCACATGGTTTTTGGTGACTATCTCCCTTGTTATCACTTTTATTAGGACATTGATTTGCATAATTCTCAACACTACTACAATTGAAAAAAAAATTGTATCTTCTCTCTTTCCCTTAAAAATTTGAGTCTAATAATATTAATCTACACACATATATCATTTACCTATTCCTTTAATGAAATTTCCCCCATGCTTCTTCCAATATTTTTCACATATATGTAATAGAATCCACTTTCATTCATCATCTTCAACCCTTGATCATTTATGAAACTCTATCTTTGTCTCCCTTGGTGTATTTGGTATGTCTAATATGTTCCCAATGATAATCATATTACATTATATATAAATTATCATAATTATAATTTTTATCACTCTAGATCCAATTCTGATGGTTTTTCCATTGAGGTAATCTCTATGTTGTCCCTCACACCAATGGTTCCTTCTAGATCCATCCATTACTAAAGTGAAAAGATTTAATAGGAGTTTTTATCATTGTAGGTGAATTATCATAAATAACCATATTAAAATTTAATCTCAATATGTGTCACTTTATAACACTATAACTTTAGTCCATCATTCTTAAAAATTAACTTGTTTTAGACACGGTTAAACCTATATCACTTTCAATTAATCATATATCATTATTTTTTCAACATAGGTTAGTTAAATTTGGTTTCTCTCATACTTAATAATGTAATCCTTAAAATAGAGATCCAAAACTACTATGAAATTTATTAAAATATTTTAATCCTAATAATCGTTGAAAATTAGGCTCTCAAAATCCAACTTATCCTACCTCAACAAACAATAATCATTCCAAAATTTATATACCCAATTATTTATATACAATAATAATATACTATAGATAACATATATTTCTCAAAACTTATTTGAGTCTTTAAGACATTAAACCACTATGATATTATATATTTCTCTAAAAATTATCTATATCTTTAACACTCAAATAGTATAACAACCAATTAATAGGTCACACAGTAGTCACTATATATCATAATCACCAAAATTAGACAAAAATAGCATTGAATTATTTTCAATACCAAGGATATTAATACTATATTACTTAGATTTTCAAAATCACCCAACCCTTTATTTTCTCGACATCAAACATATAATAAAATTAAAACTTTTTAATCCCTCAAACATGTGTTCTTTAATTTTTATACCTAAAAATATAATCATTCTATAAAATAATTTATCAACATAATTGATACCATTGAATATATTATTTAAATCCATTAATGGAAAACTAATAAAGAATAATTATGATATGTTTCACATAATTGAGAAAAACACTTATAATATTGTAAAATTTTCATTGATAAATATCTCTTCAAAAATTAAAATATCTAGGATTTGTAAAAATTATTTTCTATGATGATATCAACCTCACTTAAATAAGAGAGACTAGTAAACTCGAATTTTCCATAAAAATAATCATCTATATAAATTCATCACTATTTGTGTATGCTCCCATATTCAGTAATAAGACATTATGGTTTCTAGGTACATACCTTTCCTTACATTATTCTCATGATCTTGTTTTACCAAAATACTAAAATAAAAAACGGTATTAAAAAATTATATTAAGTAGTCATATAAATATTAAAAATCAATCCTAATTTTTCTTCTCTAGTTACTCCTTTATTTTGTTATACCAGTTCAGTGTACTTTGCTTTATGTTAGGTTCTCTAGTACTTCTTAACTGAATAATTCAATTTATTGAGGAAATAGATTCCAAATAATTATTTATAAAGATAATTTTATTAGACAAATAATATCACTTAACAGTGTTTTTTGGTGTAAAATCATAGTCCTACTCGTCGTGCTTTGGATTAATAATTGATACAATTCTCAACCACCCTGTTTTGGGGATGATTACCCATAGGTGCATCCATTCCACAACTGCATCCACGTTCTAGTATCTAGAATGAGATGTATTGTTAGGAAAATATCAGATTATGTATAATTTACTAAAATATCAGGATGTTATCAAATACATATACTTATTCCTAGGTGTTTAACTAAAGTTTTATTATTTTAAATCCCACGTAAAATGTGGATTATAACCTTAACGGTGTGTCATATTCTTATCCCAAAGGGTTATATGTACCATGGAACTTGTGATCAGACCTATATAATTAATAATTAAATTATCCTCAACATACATACTAATATGTAATATTATTTAAACCATTACTTTGATACCAATTTTTATTCTCCATACCTTCACTCTCGGATCTACTACCATAAACATGTACTTTTATAACATACATTAACACCATCTATAAAATATTAAATATAACCATCCATAATAAAAATTTTAATAATGATTATTTATTTTCTTACATCAATATGATATTTTTATATTTATAGATTTAGAAAATGAGAACACAACATTAGATAATATGTCTCATCTATTTATCATCTAATGGAAATTGTTTTCAAATGTATATAAGGAACAACTTAATTCATGATAAGATTTCAACATATCCAAAAAATTATTCCACACATTCTACCCCTCTAAACATGTCCCATGTAAAAACATTCTTTATCACCTAGGGAAAAGGAAAAAAAGAAGATCGGGTGAGATCAAACTCATAGTAAGGGAAACATATAACCAATTGTCAAAAATATTATGGCAGTAATAGGTAAACAACATGGATCAATAATAAACAAGAAATGGATAGCATGTTATATCCATGAAGAAAATTAAAATGTGTATATAAATAATATTGATCTCATACTGATGGAATTAATACTGTTATAAATAAAAAAAATTCATAAATCCTTGTTCCGAGATACATTACTAGTTTTTGATCCAACAGTCCAGATATCTTTCTGAATCTAGTAGGTATACATCAAATACAAAAACATATTTTATATAATGAGACATATTGATGAATTGAGGGGTTGAATAATTCATGGCCACATTAGTCACTTGTTTATGTCCAGTGGATCCATCATGTTTCAAGATGAATAAAAAATTCATAATAAACTTTCGAGTAATGAAATTTCTTGATATAATAACATAAAAAAGACCAATTAATTTCCTTGTGTCAATAAAAGTGATAAAATGATCATAATACAACCAGATAAATAATGAGGATCATTACCCAATACTTATTAAACTCTGCAATAATAAGCCATATTTTAATAACAATATATAGGATTCTAGTACTTCTCCCCATTCCAATAGAGGATATGACATGATAACAAACCATCTTAAGGAATAAGGTCTATGGTTAAACAATATATATTCAACTTTTCAATAATCTTTTATATTTGAATAATAACACATAAAATGAAAATAAGTTTACCCATGTATGTAGAATAACATTCTTTATAGGTTAAAATAATTAAATATAATTTATCTGAATTTTTTTTTAAACCATATAGATATATGATTATATAGATAAATCAATACTAAAATAACTTGATAGTAATCCATCTAGACAATGAAAGAGGATGGTTTCATAATACCACATATAAATAAATGAGAATAAAAATTCAGTGGTTTTATATTTAATGAATGTGTATACTAGCAAAAAATTATTGAATACCACATAATAAAATAAACTAGAATAATTTACCCTACATATATGTAATGAGTTTCAAATAATGGTCATAACTCAATGAAAAAAATATGAGTTTCCAAAAATTCTTACTTTTGGGGAAACTAATTAATTAATAGCCACTTCAATAAGGGAATAGTATTTTTATAGAGATTTTCATAAAATTGGAATATTATGATATATACATATATATGGGTACTAAATACACCTTTCAAATAAATCATGGTTCCAGAATTTATTATGTCTTAAAAATGAAAATTGAGAATAAGAAAGCCCCTGAGGATTTAGAAACATTCAAATTAAAACTCCTTAAATTTTTGGATTGAAATTGAACATAAAATACCAAAATTTAAAAATAATTCATGATATGATATCTCATATAGTCATTATATACACCAAGAAAATGAAATTTGTTGTATAACACAAAACATTTCTTAAAGATACGAAATTTAGATGAATAACCATTACATATTTTCCAAACATACATAAATGTAATTTAACATCCTATATAAAAAACATAACTATAATAAAAACATAATCTATAACCTTGATCATATACATTTTCATTAAGACACTTCATAAATAGTAATTATATACCAGGATTATTCTGATTGTCTATATTGGAAGTTTGATGTTTTCATCGATTATAGTAGTTTCATAATAGTGGTGTAAATATTAATTATTATTTAAAATTGGATAATTACATGGTTATTAGGTTTACTTATAGGTATTTTTTATAAATATTTAGAATTTTACAAAATCCGGCCATTAGTGCTTTAATATTTATCCGTGAAGATTAAATTGACAAGAAGTGTCTTTCGGTGATTCTTAACAATCAAAGGGTTTTTTCTTAATTAATGATTATATTACTCAAAAAAATATTTAAACCAGATAATAATTATTATATACAAATTTATAAAATATTATATTAGTAATTATGTTCCCACGGTCATTTTGTACATAAATTCATAGTATTTTTCAATTAGGTGGTTAAACCGACCCAAATATAAACATAGCTTGATTTAATGGATGATTATGAGGTGGTATTGTTTTAGTATTATTATAAAATAATTATTATTATTTTAATTAGTTTTAATTATATTGATATTTTATCATTGGATTGAAGTAGAATAATAAGAAATGTATTTGAAAAGAATAAATTATTTTAATAAAATATTATCCTTTTAGTATACTTATTTTTAAATATTAAAGTAACGATGATCACTAGTTGATCGTATCATTAATAGAATATTAAATTATCCATAATAAAACCTTTGTAATATTAAAAAATAATCTTTATCTTATAATCCCATAATTATATCAATCCTTTCAATTAGGTGAAGGAAAATAAAACATGTTATGTCAGTGAGGTAGTAGTCTGCACAACGCACAAAACGACAGTTTTTTTCTTCTTAATGGATAGGTTATATCAATAAAAAATGATAATATCGTTAATATATTAACAATAAATTATATAAAATGATACTAATATCATCATATTACTGTAGTAAGAATACGTTTTAAATGATATAATTGATGATAAAAGCTAATTAGTTAATAAAACTCACATTTGGGAATTGAATTTCTATTAGAAGACTACAATAAAGTGAATGATTTCTATAACTAATGGTGACTATAATCTTCTAAAAAATTAAATAGGGTTATAAGAGTAGAAATATTGAATATTATAAAATATAAATTTTAATGAAATTTACATGAAGTGATGAAGATGTTACACTTTTATAAGTGGAAGAAAGGGTAGTTTTGGGAGTAAACCTTACATTTTCAATAATGTATGGTTATTATTCATCTGTAAAAGTAAAAAATGGAAAAAAAGGATGGAAATATGATTCTGATTTAAAAATAATATAAAATTTTTCTTTTTTGAAAACTTCCAGAGTCTTATATATTTTTGTTTTAAATTTTCACATTTTACACAAAGTTACTTTTACCTTGGTAATTATTTTTAATGAAAAATATCACGATTGAAATTTTTCCATAATTTTATAATTATAATTTTAAATTTGAAAATTATTTTATCAAATAAAATTTCTAAGGGCTTAAAGAGTTAATTGTAAAATAAATACACTTATTCATGTAAAAATAGTTTGTATAGAAATAACATTATTTTGCTCTAAATTTATATATAAGAAAAAATTATCATGGATATTTTTTTTGAACCTAAATTGAATTATTATAATAAAAATTAAGGTTTTCTGGATTTCAATGAAATCCAAAATTGAATCTAATAAGAAAATAATTTTTCATCCAAAATACATAAAACAGTTTTTTATATTAAAGTTGCATTTTAATTGGTTATAAAAATGTATTACATGCATTTTTTAAATGAAAAATAATATTTCAAAATGATTAATGTGATTAATAAAATTAATATTTTATTACATAATTTTTTTATATATTTATAGGTTATTCTTTTATAACAGTAAATTCATACAAATTACAAGTTTTATGAAAACCCTATTTTTCGACTAAAAATTGGACTTTTCGAAAAAAAGCATAAAATTTTATACATTATAATTTTTTATATAACAAATTAAAAAATGAAGTTAAATTTTATTAATTTAAAATTCTAAAATTTATAAATTTAGTTTTTTAATATAAATATGAAATAAATTTGAAAACCAATTTTAATTTAAAACTGATATTTTCATATATTAATTATTATAACTCATATATCCTATCATTTACTAAGTGAATTGGTGTTAACTAATTATTAATATAAAATATAATTTATCCTAATTTATATTTTTATTTAAATATAAATTTTTGTCACATCAAATAATTTTTTTAGAAAAACAAACTTTTTTAAACAATAAATGATCTTATTAGTCAATTTATGTAAACTAACAAAATTTAAAGAATATTAATTGTTGCCTTTTTTTATTTATAAATATAATCCTTAAATCAGTTACTCTAATTCATTCTCTATATTTGAATGAATAGTTTTTTTATTTTTATACATAATTATTTATTTTTTATCAAAATATATCATGGTTTTGTTTATGTTTGATGTTTCATGTGGAAGAAGTTATCGAACACATTGACTTATTTTAATGTAATCATATAATATTATTTCATGGTGTTACAACTGATTCATCCTCTATACATAAAACCACAAAATATAGTAATGATTGAAAATATAAAATCATAAATAATTTATAGGGGTTCCATAAAATCCTTAATCTAATAATCACATAATCTAACTACATAATTGACATGGAAATACACTTGATGTATTCATTTATATTGGATAGAGTATAAACCAAAAATTTTATAGCGAGTTGAGAAGAAAATTATAATTTTATATAAGATAAGTCCTAAGTTTTCTTGTATCTTTTTAAACCATGATATACTAACCCAATGTGTGTATTTTTTAACTAAGAAACATGATCCTTGATATCCTTATATGGATAAGGAAGAACAATATATGTATTATTTATCTAGGATGGATTAACTAGTGTGTTGGTTGGAGAAGAGTACTCAAGAGGGGGGTGAATTGAGTATCTATAAAAATTTGTGTTTAAAAAGTATTCTTAAAAAGGTTCCCCAATAGTTAAATACAGCCAAGTTAATCAAGGTTATGCTATTATAAAAGTTTGACTATTTAAATAACTTCATAAAAGATTGATTAATTCTCAGTAATCCTAATCGTAGTTATTAACATTAATTTTGAAGATATTCTAATAAGGAAAAACAATTATAACTTCTTTCCAAGGTTAACTATCAAAGTTAATGTAGTGATTTCAAGATTAAACAGTAAAATAGAGAAAACTACAGTTAATATAACAGTGGATATAAAACAAGTGGTTCAGTCTCAAGCTAAGACCTAATCAACTCCACTAGGTGATCACCTTCCCCCAAGCAGTTTATATAAATAAAATTGATCCAAACCCTGTATCAGGGTTAACAAAAGAATATAAGACTGTCCAGGTCACACGACCCCTTGCACAGTTTTCATGGGTAACACTCTAACAAGTCACACAGGGACTTATTCTACACTTATCTATTGGAATGCACAAGTGTCAAAAGATGTAAGAGAAAGGATATCTTGTATCCTTCAGTTTGATGTAGGATACAATGTGTGTTTTTATATAGTCACACACACTGCTCTAAAGATAAAAATAATAAACAATAGAGAAGAAATTATGAGATAAGTTTATAAGTACTCTAAGTGTTATTCTATGAAACTCTGCACTTTTGGGATGAATAAAATACAGAAATCAAGTCCTCTCATGGAAAACAGAGTATCGTAAGTCTGCTAGATCTGGTTCGTGTTCTTCGTGGTATTGAATATGTGAAGATGTGCTCGATGATTCTAATCTATGTTGTCCAGTTTATTGATTCAATAATGTGTTGGGTATTCTTCAAGAATAATGAGTTGCAAGTGTTGGTTCTTGTTTTCATAAAAACTCGTGTGTAGTTTGTTATTACATTATTTCTTCACACTATCTTGTTTTTGGGCTGCACTTTTCATTTATTCTAGAGTTCATGTGTTGGAGCCAACAGGATGCATGTATTTTGCACCTAGAACCTCATACTGTCAGAAGATATGTCTACAAAGAAACATTAATTATGCTAGTGAATTTATTAGATTCATATATGTCCATTTGAAATTAAATTGAAAAACGACAAAACGGATTAAGAAATTGTGTCATATTTTGTATGTAAATGGTGTTTTCATGAAACAATGTCTCCTTTAAATTGTGTTTGGATTTTCATGATGTCTGGATGGTCATGGTGTCTGGATGTTCATGGTGTCTGGATGGTCAAGGTGTCTGGATGGTCACACTGCCTCGATGGTTACAGTGTCAGGATGGTCACGGTGTCTCGATGGTCACGGTGTCTGGATGGTCATGGTGTTTGGATGGTCACGGTGTCTGTATGGTCACGATTTCTAGATTCTTTGCTAGAAAAACACAATCGATGGCAGACTCACTATGTATCAGACTTAGCCAAATATCTATATTCATACATAGAAGTGATATTTATAGAATGGATTATCCTTAATCATTTATCAAAGAAATCATTATAAACTAGATTAAATATATTGCACAAGGTTTATTTAAAGCATAAATATACTAATCATATGTACACATGATTTAAGATAATAACATGTTTTTATAGAATGAATAGGATGTGTGATCATTAAAACATGATTAACATGTGAGGAGTCAAACAATCTCCCCATTTTTGATGATCGCAAATCATATGAGTTAGAGATATATTCTTAGGAAATGTGGTTATTCCTTAGTGTGTATTTAGAGTGTATATGTAAAGACCCTAAATTTCTATGTAATTATTTTTAATTATATGGGAATTTTATGAGTCTGTGAAAATTGACGGCGTGTGATTCCGAGGCCCGGTGTGCCCGGAATGAATTGCTGAACTATTTTCCAGGTACGTTCAGTAAACATACTAGTGGGCTTTTGTAAATTTTGAATCGGTGCTCAGAATTGAAATCTAAGGAAACTATTGAACTCACAACGCCAATATTCGCTTAAGGAGACCTCCACCTCGAATTCATTCGGTCGAGGGTGAAAGTTAGTTTTTCACTTTTTCACGGAAAAATAAAAATAAAATTATTTAACATATTTTTTTATTGAAACACATCTACATGAGTTATGGAGGTGGGGACCACCCGAACTAAAACCCCCAAGTTGAATTCAAAGTTGGGGACCACCCGACTCTTGAGCTCCCTTTTTAATGAGGGGGGTGACCCTAGGTTTCCTTTAAATTAATTTTTCCAACTCCCCATTTGATTGTTGGAGCCAACTAAAAATTAATGAACTGTGTTTGCATTTTATTTTTTCCTACATAATTAATATTCTTAAGTTAAATTATATTTTCACTTCATTATTTTGGCGGGAAAAGAAGAAGGGGGAGATTTTGGGAGGATTACGCTTCTCCAATGAAGAACACCTCCCAACAAAGAACTTGTTCAACGAAGAATCTGCCACCTCCAACGTAGGACGTCTTCAACAACGACGAAACGACGTCAGACCTTCTCTCCTCATCGACATCGATGAACCTTCAAGGTAGTCTTCGATCTTTGTTTTTCTTTGTGAATAATTCATGAAATTTCGGATATCGATCTAAGGCGGAGGGTATGGGCCAATCAAACACGGCATGATCCCTCCACATTTTTTCTTTTGGATGTGCTCTTCACACCGTGTGGGAGAAGGGTGGCCGCACCTATGCCACCAGAAGAAGGGAAGATAGCTGTCGTCGAGCCACAGCGGTGCGCCCAAAGGGTGACCGGCACCTGGCCAGTCACGGTTTGAGCTGGTGGCACACCGGAGGGCAGCCAGCACACCGGTCGGCCATAAGCAGCCAAGCTGGGCTGCCTAACGTGGGTCGAGCTGCCCAATGTGATCTCGGCCACGATGGCGGGCTGGGCTGGACCCAGTGTGCTGGTCCAGACCCAGCGGACAGGGCTCGGACCAACTTTCACCCATTTTTCACTCTTTTGGGCATAACATTGGCACCTGGCATCTGTTTGACGAACCGTCTATGGTGCTAGAATCCGTAGAGCGATATGGTTATTTTGGTATACCCCACTTGAGGTTTGGATAATGTTGGGGTACAGTCGATTTGGATCGAGCACAAATCCAACCAAGCACTCCAAACTAAAAGGCTAATAATTTACAGATCAGGCGTCCGATTGACGCATTGTATGTTTCATTGATACCCCTATTACATGGCGGTACGTTGGGATACATTTTTTTGGGACTTCATGGTAGTTGGATTATCGACCAGTGGCTTGAGGAGCGGACCCTCCCGGAGACAAGAGAACTTAGTGTGGGAACCCTGTAGGTGGCTGTGACAATATACTAACGACGTAATAACAATGTACTAGGATTCTGTGTGGGTCTGACAATGTACTGATGATGTACTAGGATCTTGTGTGGGTCTGAAGATGTATTAACGTTGTAATAGGATCCTGTGTGGGTCTGATGATGTACTTATGATGTACTAGGATCGTGTGTGGGTCTAACAATGTACTAATGATGTACTAGGATCTTGTGTGGGTCTGACGATGTACTGAAGAGGTACTAGGATCATGTGTGGGTTTGACAATTTACTAGGAACCTATATGGTTCTGACGATGTACTGAAGATGTACTAGGGTCTTGTGTGGGTATAACGATGTACTGGTGATCTACTAGGATCATGTGTGGGTCAGACGATGTATGGCCAATGTACTAGGATCCTGTGTGGGTATGATGAATTACTAGGATCTTCTGTGGGTTTGACGTGGTACTAGGATCCTATGTGGGTCTGACGATGTACTATGATATTCTGTGGGTCTGATGATGATTTAGGATCCTTCATGGGTCTGCCTCTTAATAGAGTAAGACAATTCAGTAGTTACATCGAATCATTTCTACTACTGTATCAAAGATATACCTGGTGTGAGTTGATTTTGTACCTGTATGGTACTTTCCTTCATGGTGATACCTTGGTGGTATTATTCTATTTGGCGTACCTATGTGGTACTTAACTTCGTGGTATTCTTTCCTTTATGGAATAGTTGAGCTTTGGGATTTTGAGTTGGACCATGTGATTCCTCATGGCTGAGATGGGTATACTTGATAAATTAGGTATATGTATGTGAATATACCTATGTAGGGTTGTTAGTTGATTTCATAATTTGTGGTTTATCCTTTGGGGATTTTGTGAGACCTTGCGGGTCTCAGGGTCCCTACTGATTATCGTTATACTCACCCCTGCACGGGCTATACTTGCACCTTGTTGTGTTTGGTGCAGATGACAGACAACATTGATTGAGGCTAAGGGTAACAGGACTGGATGTACCTCAGAGGTGGACCTAGACAAGTCATACTACATAGTTGACTGTTTGAGAGCTATACCTACCCTTCAGGTAGGATCCTTGGTGGGTGTTCACAGGAGCTGTTCATTTTACTTGTTCTTTTCAGTTTTCTTGTACCTTCCAGTTGGGCTTGTATTCTAGACCCTTTTTACTTACTGTACACACTTTGTTTGCTATACAGCATACTTGTGATCATATCTTGTTGTGTGCTTGGTTACTTGAGTTTACAATTTATAAAGGCAATGTATTCCCAGTATTAGGGAATACGCCTTCGGTGCTAGTCGTCAACCCTTGGCCTATGGAAGGCGGGCTTGGGGTAGTCACGGTACGGGCCCTGGGGTTCGGGTCGTGACAAATTGTTATCAGAGGAGTCGGTTCTACCATAGAACGTAGGAATATGATCTTTTTAATTCAATAGTGTTGAGTGTAGTGAGTGTGGTTATCAGTTTAAGGAGTCCAGTGTTGGTGCGACCGTCAACGTATCCATACACCATGACCCTAACTTCTGTTTCTAACTTTGTGCATGAAAACACTGATTGCATGTGTGTTTTCGAGAGTTTTATTTGTGATCTCTTTAATTCAGCTCACCAGGTATAACTTATTGACCATGGCGCACCTTTTTCTTTTTAGGATGCCTCCACGCAGACAACTAGCAAGGGTTCCAGGTATAGTATGCACTGATAGCCCACCGAGCGATGAGGCCTCAGTGCAGGGCCCTCTTCTAGTAGAGGCACCAGCGGAGGCACCAGCAATACCATTACCTATTGGGCCACCGATGCCACCATCCCTAGAAGTAGAGGGAGTATGACATTTAAGCATGGTCTACAAGTTCTAATGCAAGATTCCACCCAGGTTCAGGGGATAGATGGACCCACAGGCAGGTGAGGATTGGTTGGAGGTTGTGGTGAGAGTCTTCCAACTGGTAGGGATACCAGCTAATATCATGGTGACCCTTGACTATATCCCTCTATAGGAATCAGTAGACAGATGGTGGAACTTGATGATCCAGGTTCAGTATGAGGTGACACTTCTCTGGGTAGACTTTAAGAGCTTGTTTCGAGCAGAGTTTGTCCCAAAAACTCTTCGTGCAGTGCGCATATAGGAGCTTCTTCATCTGTAGCAGGGCAGCATGATTGTGGCTCAATACTCAGCGAGGTTCACTGACCTCTCACGCTACTCCCCCAATATGGTTCAGGACTCATTCTTCATGGCCCAGACCTTCGAGCAGGGACTCAGGCGTGAGATCAAGGCTTCAATGATTTCTCTCAGCATTCCGACGTAGGTGGGGGTGTTAGAGCAAGACCTATTAGTGGAGAGTTTTCTTGCTAAGCAGTCACCAGCAGTAAGACCAACCACCGGTCGTCACATAGCAGAGTCTTCTAGAGCTGGCAGCAGACAGATGTCATAGAAGTCCAAGAGGACCATACCTATAGGTGGATGACCGCATGACTCGGGATCGGTTGTGTGGTGTACCGGAGACAGATCCAGTCATGTGAGGAACAGGCGGTGTTTCACATGTGGCGGGTAGGGTCACATGGCTCATGACTGCTCTACCCACTATACGGATGATCAACAGATTGTTGAAGCACCACCCAAGCAGAGAAAAAGGTTTTACCGAAGAGGTCTGTAGAGAGCAGGCGGACGTGGAAAAGGAGCTGGTCGGGCCACTGGCGGTGGGAGATGATTTGAGATACTACCGCCACCACCACCAGGTGGTCCACCCCGACCACAGGAAGCATGTGGATAGAAGAGAGCTCAGTTCCAAGAAGCTGAGGCCTATGACCATGGCACTCTAGAGATGATACAAGGTACGATCTGTGTTTACTCCACATTAGTTGGAGTACTTATAGACACAGGTGTCAGTCATTCTTTTATTGCCACTACCCTCATTCGAATCTTGGATATTCTGATGGAGCTATTGGCTCAATCCTTACAGCTAGAGACTCTTACGAGAGAGGATTCGACAATTACACACTGGTTCCAGCAGTGTGAGCATACTCTAGGATGTGAGAGCTTTATCTGTGATCTCCTAGTATCCATTTTGAGGCCTTAAGATGTTATCTTGGGTATGGACTGGTTATCTTCAGTCCATTATCAGATTGACTATATTAGGAGAAAAGTGAGGTGTGTCTGCACGGATGGGACCAGTTTTTCCTTCACCAGTGAAAAGAGACCATTTTCAACACAGGATGGACTTACCTGGAGGAGAGTGCATCTGATCACTCATCAGTTGGATAGCCTTACCCTCAGAGTAGTTAATGTGGAGAGTCTGAGCTATCGGGTAGTGGTGGACCAGTACACAGATTTCTTCCATGATAATGTTTTGGTTCTACCTCTTTATAGAGATGTGGACTTTTACATTGACTTGTACCCCGAGATGGCATAAATATCTACACCAGTGTATTGGATGGCTCTCGTGGAGCTTCGTGAGCTACGGGTACCTCTAGAGTACTTGCAGGGGAATGGATTCATCTAGCCCAATGTTTCTCCTTGGGTAGCCCTGATTTTGTTCGCCAAGAATGAAGATAGGAGCTTGAGGCTTTGTGTTTACTATTAGCACCTGAACCAGGTGACCGTGAAGAACAAGTACCCACTCCTGAGGATTTATGACATCTTTGATTAGTTGAAGGGAGCATGGTGGTTCTCAAAGATAGACCTCAGATCAGGCTATCACCAGCTCAAAGTGCGAGATGAGGTTGTGAAGAAGATGGATTTCAGATGTTGGTATGGCCATTATGAGTTATTGGTTATTCCGTTTGGCATGACCAATGATCCAGTAGTGTTCATGGGACTCATGAACAAGATATTTCAGCCATATTTTTATTTCTTTGTGGTGGTATTCATTGATAAAATTCTGATCTACTCAGCTACTGAGGAGGATCATGCCTATCATTTTCAGATAGTTTTGGACACACTCCGAGAGTACCAGTTTTATGGTAAGATCTTGAAGTTCTAGTTCTAGATCTTAGAGGTTCAATTTCTAGGATATTTCATCTTGGAGGATGGAGTTGTGGTGGATCCAGAGAAGATAGGGGCAGTACTTGCTTGGGATCCACCCATGAGTGTAACTGAGGTACAATGTTTCCTGGGTTTGGTTGGATACTACTGGAAGTTTGTTCCAGATTTCACTAGAGTTTCAGCACCTTTATTAGCATTGATGAAGAAGGGGAAACCCTTCGTGTGGTCGGAAAAATTTCAGTAGAGTTTTCATGAGCAAGGAAGAGGCTGACTAGTGACCCCATTTTGAGGCTTCTAGAGGAGGGTGTAGGGTACGTAGTCTACTATGACACATCAGGGACCGGGCTCGGATGTGTCCTGATGTAGGAGAGAGCAGTGATCGTGTATGCTTCTCAATAGCTAAGATATCATGAGAAGAACTATGCTACCCATGACCTAGAGTTAGCAATAGTGGTCTTCACCTTAAAGATGTGGTGAAATTACTTGATGGGATAATTTTTTACAGTCTACTCGTATCACAAGTGTCTCAAGTATACCTTCTCATGGACGGACATGAACCTGAGACAGCGATGTTGGCTCGAGTTCCCCCAGGACAATGTCTTCGATATAGTCTATACTCCTGGGAAGGGGAATGTTGTAGCATATGCACTCAGACAGAGATCTGGTATACAATTGCTAGGTGAGGTGATGGAGTAGCTCACTGATTTGTAGATATCCTTTTTGGGTCGAGATGGAGCATCTTTTCTTTAGTCTCTTACAGTAACTCCCCCACTTCTTCACCGATTTAGGGAGGTGCAGCGTGGGGACACTGACTACGAAGCTCAGTGTGCTCAGATATCCACAGGACATGAACCTGATGGATTTTCTGAAAGTTGGTAGCACATCATCCTCTTCAATGGATGTACCATGGTACCAGTGTTCCTTTAGGAGGAAGTGATTATGAGGTTCCACACATCCCCTCTAGCGGTACATCTAGGAGTAGTGAAGATGTACCAGGATTTCTGATAACAGCACTGGTGGCCAAGAATGAAAAAGCAGTAGAAGAGTTTGTCTCTTGGTGCCTCACTTGTTAGCAAGTGAAGGAAGAGCATTAGGTACCAGCAAGCTTGTTTTAACCTCTAGAGGTCCCAGATTGGAAGTGTAATGGGATATACATGGACTTTGTGACGGGACTTCCACTAAATCCAGGGGTCATGATTCTATCTGGGTGATCGTCGACTGACTCACCAAGTCATCTCACTTCCTACCGATCAGAGAGAAGGGTTCAATAGGGAGTTTGGGACACCTCTACGTGCATAAGATTATGTGGCTACATGGAGTACTCTCGAATATTGTCTCTGATGGTGATAAACTTTTTTACTTCTCGACTATGGAAGGGGTTGCAGGAGACTTTTGAGACGCAACTTCATTTGAGCACCACCTTCCATCCTCATATGGGTGGCCGACTGACCGGACCATTCAGTCCCTTGAGGCCATGTTGCGTGCTTGTGTCCTCAACTTCAGTCGTAGCTAGGAGAATCACTTTCCATTGGTGGATTTTTCATACAACAACAGCTGTCACTCCACCATTAGGATGGCACCTTTCGAGGTGTTGTACGGGCAACCTTGAAGATCACTGATAGAACAAATATTTTCAATTATTCTATTCTGAATTTCAATTTTTTTAATCCCACCAATGTGTTATTTAAAGGTCAATTGTCACATTTTATGTTTTATGAGTATTTTTTAGCTTAATTGGAAAAATGGATTATTTTGGATTTAAACAGTTTTCATTTATTATAATGTTTCGGCTATAACCTTTTCTAAACGGATCCAAATTGCACAATTATTCTTTTATAGGTTCCTATGTTTGATGAGATTCATTTTATACTTCTGGACCCATAGCTCAATCCATCATTTGGAATCTCAAATCCAGCTCACAAACCATGCCTCGAAAACTATGTACAGAACTGCATAATTTTATTGTGGGGACCATATATCATAAATTGCAGAACCAATGGAGCTGAAATTTTACATGGAGCTGAAATACATCAGGATGAAGAACTTTAATTAAGATGTCCGTGCACGATTCTTTCATTCTAAAGGACATTAATGCGTTGGAACTCGGTGTTTTGGAATACGAAGAGTCACCTAGACAGAATTAAATATCGGGAGTAGTTTGGCCATATCTCCTTCATACATGGACCAATAAGGCTCAAATATTATGGGTCTACATAATAGATCAAGGGAAACAACTTGCAAGAAGGAACAAGTTCCAAATTCTGTCATTAAGAAGGTTATCAATGCGTGTCCTTTCGGAGGACTATTTTTGGAGCCAAATTTTCACACACTCTCCCTAAAAAATAGTGTGTCCTTTTCATTCGAAAGGGTTGGAAACTTAGGAATAGCCTTTTTTGGACATTATATGTAGTTTATTATTGTATTTTATTTTCTTTTCATTCTGTAATAGCATTTCATATTTTTATTCAAGTGTTCTCCTTTCTCACTTTTCTATCTCTCTTTTATTTTCTCTCCCCTTTTTCTTTTCACTGTGAACTCTTATGCTCGTGATCATGAGTATAGCATCCCGCCTTTTTATCACATAAACTTTCATTACATTTTACAAAACCGAGGATCTTTAAGGATTAGTGTCTTGGAAACCAGGAACTTAAAACATGAAAACATAAAACATTCTTCTTAAACACTTGAAAGGCTTCTCCTCATGTTCATCCTAGGTTCATTACTGCATCTCATAACCTGGGGACATGCATCAAAATAAAGAGTGAGCAAAAGGCCTAGTAAGCGAAACAAGAGAAACATTTTATATTTGAACTTGAGATACTTCAATAAGGTCATGAAAAGAACTTTAAGGCATGAGAAAGAAATCATGAGATATATCATAATAAAAATAACATTTTTCATAACTTGAAGATGTGGCTACAACATTTAATATTGACAATCATTTCCTTTCACCAAGGTCCATCCCCAAGGTGTCATTAAAATTTACCAAGGTTATTCACCAAGGTATTAGTCAAAAAAGTCATCTCTAGAGATTAAGTCTTTACCCAATGCATTGGAGCGCTATCTGGGCGCACCCTTGACATGTCTTTATTATCATGTGATCCACATATATCATCATCAGTCATTTCATAAACAACCCATATAGAATAAGAGAAATTGGTTTCATTTCATAATCATAACGTTTTAAAACTGCTTTAAAGACATGATATTTATGTCACTTTAAACCCACGGAAAAGGGAAAGCAGGTTTCATGTATGTAAATCCCAAAATTTAAAATAGAAAATTTTGATACATATATGAATACCCCTTTAGAAGAAAGAGATTTGAGTATTCACTTAATAAAATAAATGATCTTTAGAAAAAGAGGGAGATATTTTGAAACGGAAATTCTGCAGCATAACAGCTATGTTTTGGGGTTTTAGAAAACATTGAAAAGAGAGGGGACATGGGTCAAACATTCATAAATGATCCATAAAACCGTAGGGGGAAGAATATAAAGTATTTGATAACATTTTAATGAAATTTTAATGATATAACATATGAAATGAAGAACATGAAAGGAAGACAAAAATAAGATTTCTCTTATGAGAATTCGGCAGCCTGACGGTGTCACTTAAAACGTCCAAAAATGGATTGACGAGATCAAATAGGGTATCTCATCATATGAACATAAATGATCAGTATGATATATATAGAGATCATACCCCAACATAAAAAAGGAACATGAAATACTTGACATGAAAATAGATCTTGAAAACGAGAAGGGTGAAAGAATCCCTTAAAAATTCGGCAGCCTAATGGCGCCACTTAAACTTCAACAAAAATGAATTGATGAGATAAAATAGGGTCTCTCATCATATGAACATAAATGATCAGTATTGTAGACATAGATATCATACCCCAAAATAACAAAAAGGAACTTGAAAGAATTGACATGAAAGTAGAACTTCAAAACGAGAAGGGTGAAGAACCACTTAAAAATTCGGCAGCCTAACGGCGCCACTTAAAACTTCAAAATTCTGAATTGAAGAGATCAAATGGGGTCTCTCATCATATGTTCATAAAAGATCAGTATGATAGATATAGAGATCATACCCCAACATAACAAAAAGGAACTTTAAATAATTGACATGAAAGTAGAACTTCAAAACGAGAAGGGTGAAGAACCACTTAAAAATTGGGCAGCCTAACGGCGCCACTTAAAACATCAAAATTCTGAATTGAAGAGATCAAATGGGTTCTCTCATCATATGGTCATAAAAGATCAGTATTATATATATAGATATCATACCCCAACATAACAAAAAAGAACTTTAAATAATTGACATGAAAGTAGAACTTCAAAATGAGAAAGGTGAAGAACCACTTAAAAATTCTACAGCCTAACGACGCCACTTAAAACATCAAAATTCTGAATTGAAGAGATCAAATGGGGTCTCTCATCATATGATCATAAAAGATAATTATGATAAATTTATAGATCATACCCCAACATAATAAAAAGGAACTTGAAAGACTTGACAAGAAAATAGATCTTGAAAATGAGAAGGGAGAAAGAATCCGTTACAAAAATTTCGGCAGCCTAACGGCGCCACTTAAAACATCATAAAACGAAATAATGAGAGTAATAGGGGATATCTCATTATGTGAACATGAAAAGGGCAGTAAGAGGAGTATAAAATAACACCCTTTAACATAAGAACATTGAGCATAAAAGAAATTACATAAAAGATATTTCTTGAAAAGAAAGAGAGAGATCGGATCCCTTACCTTAAAACGTAACTCTTAAAACTCAAAGGTTGGGACTTTGAGGGCTTGGGGGCACCTTGGGAGGACTCCTTGGGAGGTAATGAGACCAGAACTTCTTTGGGGGAGAGTGGGGAGTCGAAATGGATGAGAGTATGGATTGGTATTTATAGGGAAAGTGAGGGGACAAGGCATTAATGGCCAAGGGACACCTCAAAAGTAGTTTTCTCAAAACCATGTGCTATCCCAAGATATTTCCCATGAATTTAGGCCACATGGGGCCCCCATACAATAATTCATCACCTTTGGTCAACCATAACTTAAAATATCTCATGATATCATCATGACATAGTTATGATGTCATTAAACGTACCGAAACCCTAAAACTGTATTTTTACTATTCACTAAAAATTCAACTTTCTCAGAAAGATCCCAAAATTTCACCTTAACCAAATATCAATTCTCTGATTTCAAAAATGAACTCCATTTTATAAAAATAATTTTCTAAATATTTTTAATTTATTTTTTAAATAAATACACTATTCATCGAAAATTCATTTTTTCAGAAAAAACCCCAAAAATTACCATAACATAATATCGGTGCTCTGAGTTCAAAAATGAAATCCATTTTATAAAAATAAGTTTTTAAATATTTTTAATTTAATTTTTAATTAAAAAACAGTATTCGCTCGAAAAAACTAATACTTGAATAATAATTTATGAAATCGTTATTTAACCATTTTATTGAATCACGTTACTTAATCAAGGTGCCTAGATTATATTAATACTTTCTTTAAGTGAGATTACTAATCCATTTGGACACATTACTAATCCTAATCATAAAATCACTATTCATAATTTACTATTCATCAAAAATTAAGTTGATCTTATTAGACTCTAAATTTTGTACTGAACATAATTGTAGAAGACCATTTTTTGAGTATCATTACACATTTTTAATTATATAAGGTTTACATATACATTTTTAAAATATCCTTTTTCTAAAATTCATCAAAAATATGCATACTATATTTATCCGGTCATTTGAAAATTCATAAACTTCATCATAAGAAGAAATCCCAATTTTTATTTAAAACAAAGGATTACACAAGGCAGTTACGGTCTCCTTACATATCCCCTTATCACACCAGCATAGGACCTAAGTGTAAGGTGTGCTAAGGTGAGAGAATCTGAGGGAGGCTCGGCTAACATCGCACGAGTAGTAATTTCTATCAGTTTGAACTTCTCGTAAAGACGATTTCATTCTAGCTTCACACGATGAAGTTCGGCTTGGGTTTGGTCTAGAGCAAAGCCCAGTGGTGCTACCTCCTTCCCAAGTTCTGTTAGATGGGCTTCGATCAGTCCAAGACTACTGGGTGAGGCCATCGAATCTTCTTTCTATAATAATTAACCAAGATTACTTGTATTTAGAGACAATAATCAAAACGTTTAGTTTCCAGGGGTCATATTGGCCAATGGTCATATAACAGTCAAAACCAAATGGTCTCATTTTAATTATACTCATGTTATCAAATGAAACATTTTTTTGAGTATAAAAATAAAATAAAATAACACATAAAATTAGGAAACAAGATTTATTCAAAATTTTGGGTCGTTAAAATCTTCCCCCCTTAAGAAATTGCGTCCTCGCAATTTTTAAAATTGGGTTTTTAAATTTCATTGAATGTCCCACATCAGAAAATGAGTTAGTAATACTATTACTTAAAAAGAAAAAAAGGGAAGTACAAAGGTCACCCGAGTTATCCCACACTAGGATTCCATGTAGGAAAACACGGACATGGAGGATAAAACAAAGGGTCAAGTTCTGAGGGAGAGTGATAGAAAACATGATTAGGAGAAAGTTAACCATAAGAAAATCCCAAACTTATGATGTGTGAAAATGGTCTTTGATTACCCAGTAGGAAATTTAAACCAACAACTTTTTTGTTTTATGTTCCTCTTCATAATTTTGAGGAATTCATTTATAACATAAAACAAAAACATAAGAAAATATACCTATCTTCATGTAGAGTTTCATCCTTTAATAAGTTTCTACCCAAAACTAATCTTTTCTCCAAACTATGAGCATTCAAAACTACTTGGTCTCATCAAAACACAAGAATCATTTTCTAGAGAATCACATAATCCACAAAAGATTAACTATCTATTTCTTCTATCTTTAAACATTATCCCAAAAACATAAAGGGTATGGTAAAAAAATTCTTCGAAAAGAAATAATCCCATAGGAATGGAAACTACTTTTAAATCTTCAAAGTTCCATGGTACTACCCAAAGTTCATCATAGACCATTCCATAAATAACGATCCTTAAAATTCCTCAAAATAAACAAAACTAAGATTGAAACCCAAATACAAGAAGGATTTGATAACATAGTCTTCCAAAATAAACTTCATTGTTCATCTCCAAACAACATAAAACACTCCTAACATATTATAACAAAAGTATCTAACCTAAACATATTTTACCCAAGAAAGGTTAATCATTCCCATAAGTAAGATAAATTACTATATGTCCACCTTAAATTCATCGATTCTTCAAAATATAAGTCAACCTTACTCCTCAATGAAAATACTATAGTAATCTATTTACCTCGATCATATAGGGTCCCCAAAATAGTGAACGTCTTCCAAAATAATAATCATCCTTTAATCCCCTAATCATCTCTGTCATATTAATACGGAAATCATCGCATTTCCTATCACATTGGTTGTTGGGACATGTTCTTCCATTTCCCTCCATTAACTAAGAAAAGAAACTATAATTAGGCGCTTAAATACTTAGCTAATAATCATGAAAAGGAAACTTTAAGCATAAAAGGATAAACATATAGAATATAATTATATCCTAACTTGTGATCCCCAAGGTTCCAAACTAGGTTATCCATGATCATATATTCTTATGTGAATCTTTATTTTGTTTTATCCTTGTTCCTTTAATAATGGTTCATACTAAGCTTATGAATTTACCAAAGCATATCCCTCGGGAGTGTCATAACCAAGAGTGCAGCAAGGCCCATTGTCATGTACCAGTTCCTGTTCGAGTCTAGCTCAATGCGGTGTTTTAGAGTTTTACCCCTATGTACATCTGTGCCAAAGCCACCTCTACCTGCTTGTATCTAGACATGGATGTATTTGCTTGGAAACCCATTACTCAATACTCACCTGCATACCAGGAAGATTTCATATATATAAACTTTTCTTAGGCTTATTCCTAAAGTTTTCATATCCTAATTTCCACAAATAACTAAACCATCCTTTGATACCAACTATAGCATCCCGCCTTTTTATCACATAAACTTTCATTACATTTTACAAAACTGAGGATCTTTAAGGTTTAGTGTCTTGGAAACCAGGAACTTAAAACATGAAAAAATAAAACATTATTCTTAAACACTTGAAAGGCTTGTCCTCATGTTCATCCTAGGTTCATTACTGCATCTCATAACCTGGGGACATATATCAAAATAAAGGGTGAGCAGAAGGCCCAGTAAGGGAAACAAGAGAAACATTTTACATGTGAACTTGATATACTTCAATAAGGTCATGAAAAGAACTTTAAGGCATGAGAAAGAAATCATGAGATATATCATAATAGAAATAACATTTTTCATAACTTGAAGATGTGGCTAAAACATTTAATATTGACAATCATTTCATTTCACCAAGGTCCATCCCCAAGGTGTCATTAAAAATTACAAAGGTTATTCACCAAGGTATCAGTCTAAAAAGTCATCTCTAGAGATTAAGTCTTTACCCAATGCATTGGAGCGCTATCTGGGTGAACCCTTGAAATGTCTTTATTATCATGTGATCCACATATATCATCATCATTCATTTCATAAACAACCCATATAGAATAAAAGAAATGGGTTTCATTTCATAATCATAATGTTCTAAAACTGCTTTAGAGACATGATCTTTATGTCACTTTAAACCCACGGAAAAGGGAAAGCGGGTTGCATGTATGTAAATCCCAGAATTTAAAATAGAACATTTTGATACATATATGAATACCCCTTTAGAAGAAATAGATTTTAGTATTCACTTAATAAAATAAATGATCTTTAGAAAAGGAGGGAGATATTTTGAAACGGAAATTCTGCAGCATAACAGCTATGTTTCGGGGTTTTAGAAAACATTAAAATGAGAGGGGACATGGGTAAAACATTCATAAATGATCCATAAAATAGTAGGGGGACAGAATATAAAGGATTTGAGAACATGGTGATGAAATTTTAATGATATACCATATGAAATGAAGAACATGAAAGGAAGACAAAAATAAGATTTCTCTTATGAGAATTTGGCAGCCTAACGGTGTCACTTAAAACTTCCAAAAATGGATTGACGAGATCAAATAGGGTATCTCATCATATGAACATAAATGATCAGTATAATATATATAGAGATCATACCCCAACATAAAAAAAGGAACTTGAAAGACTTGACATGAAAATAGATCTTGAAAACGAGAAGGGTGAAAGAATCCCTTAAAAATTGGGCAGCCTAACGGCGCCACTTAAACTTCAACAAAAATGAATTGATGAGATCAAATAGGGTCTATCATCATATGAACATAAATGATCAGTATGATAGACATATATATCATACCCAAACATAAAAAAAGGAACTTGAAAGAATTGACATGAGAGTAGAACTTCAAAACAAGAAGGTGAAGAACCACTTAAAAATTCGGCAGCCTAACGGCGCCACTTAAAACTTCAAAATACTGAATTGAAGAGATCAAATGGTTTCTCTCATCATATGTTCATAAAGGATCAGTATGATAGATTTAGAGATAATATCCCAACATAACAAAAACAAACTTGAAAGAATTTCCATGAAAGTAGAACTTCAAAACCAGAAGGGTGAAGAACCACTTAAAAATTCGGCAGCCTAACGGCGCCACTTAAAACTTAAAAATACTGAATTGAAGAGATAAAATGGAGTCTCTCATCATATGGTCATAAAAGATAAGTATGATAGATATAGAGATCATAACCCAACATAAAAAAAAGGAACTTGAAAGAATAGACATGAAAGTAGAACTTCAGAACGAGAAGGGTGAAGAACCACTTAAAAATTTGGCAGCCTAACGGCGCCACTTAAAACATCAAAATACTGAATTGAAGAGATAAAATGGGGTCTCTCATCATATGATCATAAAATATAAGTATGATAAATTTAGATATCACACCCCAACATAATAAAAAGTAACTTGAAAGACTTGACAAGAAAATAGATCTTGAAAATGAGAAGGGAGAAAGAATCCGTTACAAAAATTTCAGCAGCCTAACGGCGCCACTTAAAACATCATAAAATGAAATAATGAGAGTAAGTGGGGATCTCTCATTATGTGAACATGAAAATGGCAGTAAGAGGAGTATAAAATAACACCCTTTAACATAAGAACATGGAGCATAAAATAAATTACATAAAGGATATTTCTTGAAAAGAAAGAGAGAGATCGGATCCCATACCTTAAAACGTAACTCTTAAAACTCAAAGGTTGGGACCTTGAGGTCTTGGGGGCACCTTGGGAGGACTCCTTGGGAGGTAATGAGACCAGAACTTCTTTGTGGGAGAGTGGGGAGTCTAAATGGATGAGAGGATGGCTTGGTATTTATAGGGAAAGTGAGGGACAATGCATTAATGGCCAATGGACACCTCAAAAGTGGTTTTCTCAAAACCATGTGCTCTCCCAAGATATTTCCCATGAAGTTAGTCCATATGGGGCCCCCCATACAATAATTCATCACCTTTGGTCGACCATCCCTTAAAATATCTCATGATATCATCATGACACAGTTATGATGTCATTAAACATACCGAAACCCTAAAACTGTATTTTTACTATTCACTGAAAATTCAACTTTCTCAGAAAGATCCCAAAATTTAACCTTAACCAAATATCAATTCTCTGATTTCAAAAATGAACTCCATTTTAAAAAAATAATTTTGTAAATATTTTTAATTTATTTTTTAAATAAATACACTATTCACCGAAAATTCATTTTTTCAGAAAAAACCCCAAAATTTACCATAACATAATATCGGTGATCTGAGTTCAAAAATGAAATCCATTTTATAAAAATATGTTTTTAAATATTTTTAATTTAATTTTTAATTAAAAAACACTATTCACTCGAAAAAACTAATACTTGAATAATAATTTATGAAATCGTATTTAACCATTTTATTGAATCACATTACTTAATCAAGGTGCCTAGATTATATTAATACTTTCTTTAAGTGAGATTACTAATCCATTTGGAAACATTACTAATCCTAATCATAAAATCACTATTCATAATTTACTATTCATCAAAAATTAAGTTGATCTTATTAGACTCTAAATTTCATACTGAACATAATTGTAGAAGACCATTTTTCGAATATCATTACAAATTTTTTATTATTTATGGTTTACATAAAAAAATTTAAAATATAATTTTTCTAAAATTCATCTAAAATATGCATACTATATTTATCCGGTCATTTTAAAATTCATAAACTTCATCATAAGAAGAAATCCCAATTTTTATTTAAAACAAAGGATTACACAAGGCAGTTACGGTCTCCTTACATAGCCCCTTATCACACCAGCATAGGACCTAAGTGTAAGGTGTTCTAAGGTGAGAGAATCTGAGGGAGGCTCGGCTAACATCGCACGAGTAGTAATTTCTATCAGTTTGAACTTCTCGTAAAGGATATTCTGTTCTAGCTTCACACGATGAAGTTCGGCTTGGTTTTGGTCCAGAGCAAAGCCCAGTGGTGCCACCTCCTTCCCAAGTTCTATTAGATGGGCTTCGATCGGTCCAAGACTACTGGGTGAGGCCATCGAATCTTCTTTCTATAATAATTAACCAAGATTACTTGTATTTAGAGACAATAATCAAAACTTTTAGTTTCCAGGGGTCATATTGACCAATGGTCATATAACAGTCAAAACCCAATGGTCTCATTTTAATTATACTCATGTTATCAAATGAAACATTTTTGTTGAGTATAAAAATAAAATAAAATAACACATAAAATTAGGAAACAAGATTTATTCAAAATTTCGGGTCGTTACAATCTTCCCCCCTTAAGAAATTGCGTCCTCGCAATTTCTAAAATTGGGTTCTGAAATTTCATTGAATGTTCCACATCGGAAAAGGAGTCAGTAAAACTATTACTTAAAAAGAAAAAAAGGGAAGTACAATGGTCACCCAAGTTAGACCACACTAGGATTCCATGTAGGAAAACATGGAAATGGAGGAGAAAACAAAGGGTCATGTTCTGAGGCAGAGTGATATAAAACATGATTAGGAGAAAGTTAACCCTAAGAAAATCCCAGACTTATGATATGTGTAAACGGTCTTTGATTACCCAGTAGGAAACGTAAACCAAAAACGTTTTTGTTTTACGTTCCTTTTTATTATTTTGAGGAATTCATTTACAACATAAAACAGAAACATAAGAAAATATACCTATCTTCATGTAGAGTTTCATCCTTTAATAAGTTTCTACCCAAAACTAATCTTTTCTCCAAACTATGAGCATTCAAAACTACTTGGTCTCATCAAAACACAAGAATCATTTTCTAGAGAATCACATAATCCACAAAAGATTAACTATCTATTTCTTCTATCTTTAAACATTATCCCAAAAACAGAAAGGGTACAGTAAAACGACTCTTCAAAAAGAAATAATCCCATAGGAATGGAAACTACTTTTAAATCTTCAAAGTTCCATGGTACTACCCAAAGTTCATCATAGACCATTCCATAAATAACGGTCCTTAAAATTCCTCAAAATAAACCAAACTAAGATTGAAACCCAAATACAAGAAGGATTTGATAACATAGTCTTCCAAAATAAGCATCATTGTTCATCTCCAAACAACATCAACCACTCCTAACATATTATAACAAAAGTATCTAACCTAAACATATTTTACCCAAGATAGGTTAATCATTCCCATAAGTAACCTAAATTACAATAAGTCCACCTTAAATTCATCGATTCTTCAAAAGATAAGTCGACCTTACTCCTCAATGAAAATACCGTAGTAATCTATTTACCTCGATCATATAGGGTCCCCAAAATAGTGAACGTCTTCCAAAATAATAATCATCCTTTAATCCCCTAATCATCCCTGTCATATTAATACGGAAATCATCGCATTTCCTATCACATTGGTTGTTGGGACATGTTCTTCCATTTCCCTCCATTAACTAAGAAAAGAAACTATAATTAGGGGCTTAAATACTTAGCTAATAATCATAAAAAGGAATCTTTAAGCATAAAAGGATAAACATGTATAATAAAATTATATCCTAACTTGTGATCCCCTAGGTTCCAAACTAGGTTATCCATGATCATATATTCTTATGTGAATCTTTATTTTGTTTTATCCTTGTTCCTTTAATAATGGTTCATACTAAGCTTATGAATTTACCAAAGCATATCCACCGGGAGTGTCGTAACCAAGAGTGCAGCAAGGCCTGTTTTCATGTACCAGTACCCGTTCGAGTCTAGCTCAAAGAGGTGTTTTTGGGTTTTACCCCTATGTACATTTCTGCCAGATCCACCTCTACCTGCTCGTATCCTGATAGGGATGTATTTGCTTGGCAACCCATTACTCAATACTCACAAAAATATCAGGAATATTTCCTATATATAAACTTTTCTATAGGCTTCTTCCTAAAGTTTTCATATCCTAATTTACACAAATAACTAAACAATCCTTTGATACCAACTATAGCATCCCGCCTTTTTATCACATAAACTTTCATTACATTTTACAAAACTGAGGATCTTTAAGGATTAGTGTCTTGAAACCAGGAACTTAAAACATGAAAACATAAAACATTCTTCTTAAAAACTTGAAAGTCTTCTCCTCATGTTCATCCTAGGTTCATTACTGCATCTCATAACCTGGGGACATACATCAAAAGAAAGGGTGAGCAGAAGGCCCAGTAAAGGAAACAAGAGAAACATTTTACATGTGAACTTGAGATACTTCAATAAGGTCATGAAAAGAACTTTAAGGCATGAGAAAGAAATCATGAGATATATCATAATAAAAATAACATTTTTCATAACTTGAAGATGTGGATACAAAATTTAATATTGACAATCATTTCGTTTCACCAAGGTCCATCCCCAAGGTGTCATTAAAAATTACCAAGGTTATTCACCAAGGTATCAGTCTAAAAAGTCATCTCTAGAGATTAAGTCTTTACCCAATGCATTGGAGCGCTATCTGGGCGCACCCTTGAAATGTCTTTATTATCATGTGAGCCACATATATCATCATCAGTAATTTCATAAACAACCCATATAGCATAAAAGAAATGGGTTTCATTTCATAATCATAACGTTTTAAAACTGCTTTAACGACATGATCTTTATATCACTTTAAACCCACAGAAAATGGAAAGCGGGTTTCATGTATGTAAATACTAGAATTTAAAATATAACATTTTGATACATATATGAATACCCCTTTAGAAGAAAGAGATTTGAGTATTCACTTAATAAAATAAATGATCTTTAGAAAAAGAGGGAGATATTTTGAAACGGAAATTCTGCAGCATAACAGCTATGTTTCGGGGTTTTAGAAAACATTGAAAAGAGAGGGGACATGGGTCAAACATTCATAAATGATCCAAAAAATAGTAGGGGGACAGAATATAAAGGATTTGAGAACATGGTAATGAAATTTTAATGATATACCATATGAAATTAAGAACATGAAAGGAATACAAAAATAAGATTTCTCTTATGAGAATTCGGCAGCCTGACGGTGTCACTTAAAACATCCAAAAATGGATTGACGAGATCAAATAGGGTCTCTAATCATATGAACATAAATGATCAGAATTATATATAGAGAGATCATACCCCAACATAAAAAAAGGAACTTAAAAGACTTGACATGAAAATAGATCTGGAAAACGAGAAGGGTGAAAGAATCCCTTAAAAATTCGGCAGCCTAACGACGCCACTTAAACTTCAACAAAAATGAATTGATGAGATCAAATAGGGTCTCTCATAATATGAACATAAATGATAAGTATGATAGACATAGATATCATACCCCAACATAACAAAAAGGAACTTGAAATAATTGACATGAAAGTAGAACTTCAAAATGAGAAGGGTGAAGAAACACTTAAAAATTCGGCAGCCTAACAGCGCCACTTAAATCTTCAAAATACTGAATTGAAGAGATCAAATAGGGTCTCTAATCATATGTTCATAAAATATCAGTATGATATATATAGAGATCATACCCCCAAAATAACAAAAAGGAACTTGAAATAATTTACATGAAAGTAGAACTTCAAAACGAGAAGGGTGAAGAACTACTAAAAAATTCGGCAGCCTAACGGTGCCAGTTAAAACTTCAAAATACTGAATTGAAGAGATAAAATGGGGTCTCTCGTAATATGGTAATAAAATATCATTTTGATAGATATAGAGATCATACCCAAACATAACAAAAAATAACTTTAAAGAATTGACATGAAAGTAGGACTTCAAAACGAGAAGGGTGAAGAACCACTTAAAAATTCGGCAGCCTAATGGCGCCACTTAAATCATCAAAATACTGAATTGAAGGGATCAAATGGGGTCTCTCATCATATGATCATAAAAGATCAGTATGATAAATTTAGAGATCATACCCCAACATAATAAAAAGTAACTTGAAAGACTTGACAAGAAAATAGATTTTGAAAATGAGAAGGGAGAAAGAATCTGTTACAAAAATTCCGGCAGCCTAACGGCGCCACTTAAATCTTCATAAAACGAAATAATGAGAGTAAGATGGGATCTCTCATTATTTGAACATGAAAAGGGGAGTAAGAGGAGTATAAAATAACACCCTTTAACATAAGAACATAGAGAATAAAAGAAATTACATAAAAGAGATTTCTTGAAAAGAAAGAGAGAGATCAGATCCCTTACCTTAAAATGTAACTCTTAAAACTCAAAGGTTGGGACCTTGAGGGCTTGGGGGAATCTTGGGAGGACTCCTTGGGAGGTAATGAGACCATAAATTCTTTGGGGTAGAGTGGGCAGTCGAAATGGATGAGAGGATGGCTTGGTATTTATAGGGAAAGTGAGGGGACAAGGCATTAATGGCTAAGGGACACCTCAAAAGTGGTTTTCTCAAAACCATGTGCTCTCCCAAGATATTTCCCATGAAGTTAGGCCACATGGGTCTCCCCATACAATAATTCATCACCTTTGGTCGACCATCCCTTAAAATATCTCATTATATCATCATGACACAGTTATGACGTCATTAAACATACTGAAACCCTAAAACTGTATTTTTACTATTCACTGAAAATTCAACTTTCTCAGAAAGATCCCAAAATTTCACCTTAACCAAATATCAATTCTCTGATTTCAAAAATGAACTCCATTTTATAAAAATAATTTTCTAAATATTTTAAATTTTTTTTTAAATAAATACACTATTCACCGAAAATTCATTTTTTCAGAAAAAACCCCAAAAATGACCATAACATAATATCAGTGCTCTGAGTTCAAAAATGAAATCCATTTTATAAAAATAAGTTTTTAAATATTTTTAATTTAAGTTTTAATTAAAAAACACTATTCACTTGAAAAAACTAATACTTGAATAATAATTTATGAAATCGTTATTTAACCATTTTATTGAATCACATTACTTAATCAAGGTGCCTAGATTATATTAATACTTTCTTTAAATGAGATTAATAATCCATTTGGACACATTACTAATCCTAATCATAAAATCACTATTCATAATTTACTATTCATCAAAAATTAAGTTGATCTTATTAGACTCTAAATTTCGTACTGAACATAATTGTAGAAGACCATTTTTTGAATATCATTACACATTTTTAATTATTTAAGGTTTACATAAAATTTTTTAAAATATCCTTTTTCTAAAATTCATCAAAAATATGCATACTATATTTATCCGGTCATTTGAAAATTCATAAACTTCATCATAAGAAGAAATCCCAATTTTTATTTAAAACAAAGGATTACACAAGGCAGTTACGGTCTCCTTACATAGCCCCTTATCACACCAGCATAGGACCTAAGTGTAAGGTGTGCTAAGGTGATATAATCTTAGGGAGGCTCGGCTAACATCGCACGAGTAGTAATTTCTATCAGTTTGAACTTCTCTCGTAAAGGAGATTCTGTTCTAGCTTCACACGATGAAGTTTGGCTTGGGTTTGGTCCAGAGAAAAGCCCAATGGTGCTACCTCCTTCCCAAGTTCTGTTAGATGGGCTTCGATCGGTCCAAGACTACTGGGTGAGGCCATCGAATCTTCTTTCTATAATAATTAACCGAGATTACTTGTATTTAGAGACAATAATCAAAACATTTAGTTTCCAGGGGTCATATTGACCAATGGTCATATAACAGTCAAAACCCAATGGTCTCATTTTAATTATACTCATGTTATCAAATGAAAATTTTTTGTTGAGTATAAAAATAATATAAAATAACACATAAAATTTGGAAACAAGATTTATTCAAAATTTCGGGTCATTACAATGAGTAGATAACCCGAGGAAGTTCTCGGGGGAGTAATCCAGTGATGAACCCAAGTCTTTGATCATTCATTTCTTAATGTTTCCTATTTTTTTAGAGTTATACCGAGGGGGATCTTAGTGGGTAAGGCGCCTTTGTGTCTCCACTTGCCACCCATTGTTTAGCTTTCACTTCTGCAATATTTTCCCTCGATCGAGGAGGTGGATGTGTGGTCTCTCAGTGATCGTTGAGAGTACCATATGTTCACAACCATATGAATAGGAGGATGTACATGCATACGATGGAGCATGTTCATTATGTAAATATTAAACTAATAATGAGACGATGAAGGTTCACTCTCGGTGATGCTCTCGGGAATGTCTCCTTTCTGTCTAACATCATTTTGTTTGCATTCATTCTGTCTGCATTGCATTTGAATATTTACTTTTAGTATTTAATTCTCATTTCTTAAATATCCTTTTCATTTATTTTATTTAACATATATATATATATATATTTATGTATATATATAGTTAATTAGAATTAGTGAGTGATTGACTAAAAAAGGCTCCTCAAGAGATCGACCTAGGTCAGCAACTATACTGCACTTAGTATGAATATTTTTGAGAGCATGCACGACAACGCTACATAAAATTGGCACCGTTGCCGGGGAGCCAAGTACTCTTCACTCATTATTTTTATTCACATATTTTAAATTAATTTTCTTCCTTCAATTTAAAAAAAACAAAAAAATCATAAATTTAAAAAAAAAACTAAAAAAATTTGTTTATTCATGATGAATGTCAACTCAAATTTTTATGTATGGATGGCTGAATATCAAGTGCCAGAAGAAGTTTTAAATGATACTGATGATAAGTATAAAAGTATTAGTACTGTATTGGAAAAATTGGAGATCCAAATAACGTTGATTTCTGAATATGTTCATGCGTGTCAAGAGAAACCCAACCGGATCCTAAGCTGGAACCTGAACCTAAACCTGAACAAGTGGTGGAAGTGATTTCACCAATCATTTTTTATGTCAAAGAACCTAAGGAGGGTGAGAAGGAGATTCTAAAGGAATTAATCATATCATCCCGTACTCAACCATTTCTTGAGGAGGTCCCTAATTTACACATTCCAGCTGATGCACTTCTGGGAGATCAACAATTTTTGGATGAATCCTGGAATCACTTTGTTGAATATAACCTGAAACATTATCTTCCCATGCTTGATATTGAAAAATTAGAACCTTTTGACCTCTCTCTTGCTTTTGAAGATGAAGATGATGATGCACCTGCTGAGACGGAGTTTCCAATGGTCCTGCCAGAAGAGATCAATTTCCAAGATGAATTACTTGAAAGGGAAGATTTCTTAATTGATTCATCTTGTTTTAATCTTATTCAAACTGAATTGTTTTCTGACTTCTCCTTTCCTGAAATTTCTGATACAATAAAAATGGAGCAGACCTTGGATGATACGAAAGAGACCACCAAATTGGTGATGATCAAAGAAGAATATCTGAAGAAGCTGGCGGTGGTGGGATTGCCTCCTATACAACAACTTTCATACCATATGGAGGAGGACACCATAGAAGTTCACAGGGAGCACCCCTATATTCTATTCCCTCCCACTCTGGATCTCAAATTATATCTTTCTTCTTTCTTGGGGGTTGGGAACTTTCTTGTTTTCTTTGGGGTTCTCAAATCTCAATGTCTACTAATGGACACTAGAAAAAGTCACATGTGGTGGTTTATCTCAAAGAAACCACATCCACCTTTTTATTGGGGATAATCTGCTGCAACTGCCTGACTAGGGGCAGTAAAAACCTAGAACCCGCTTGGGGGGTCAAACCAAGCATTATCCCTTTTCTATTTCTTTTCTCTTTCTTTTTATTTATTTTTCTTATGTGTTGTCATTTCTTTTGTTTGTGATTTCATTTTATTTTTCATGTTGTTTTTTTTGTTGAAATTTTCTTGTTTTTGTTTTTCATTTTGTTTTTTGTGTTTTTAGGAATCTTGAGCTGAATCGAATACCTTGGAATATTCAAATAATCTTGGTATTTTTGACCCATTGCTTGATTTTAGTATCTGAGGATTTAAATGATTTCCGAATGGACTTTGTTTCTGATTTCTGATCTTTTCATTTGATGACGTTTGGTTGATTGTGAAACTCATGTGCACTAGTGCTGTCCAAATTGAAAATTGTGCCCAACCTGAGAGGTTTCTAAACCTGTTTTATATCTTCTTTACATTTATCTTTTTCTTGAGAGTCTTGAGTCATGTTTTGTGATCCAGAACTTGCTATTTTTCTATTCTTCAAAGCTGTTAGAGTTCATGGAATGTGTCATGTATGATTGAGGCATCACTTTGAAATCCCTTTTTGCATTAAACTCTTATTTTGGCCTACCTTTACGTCTGACCTTCTTTAAATCCTCTAGTAGACATGAAGTACCTTGTTGGGAATCCACATTACAAGCCATTTATCCCTTTCCAACCTTCTCTAGAAGTTAAATGCATGATTATTGTTGAACTCAAGTCTGGGGGAGGGAGAAGATGGGTTGTATTTTTCTTTCCTGAAAAATCTTTTTGAGCTAAATTGAAAGTTTTGCCATATTTATTGCTGCTTCAATGGAAGAAATTTCATGATGGGAATATTGATGGGTGGCCCAAAATATCATCACATATGGGCTGGGTGTTCACCAATTTTTTAAGATCAAAAGATGCCTCTCTTTTCCTCCAAAACATGATTCTGAAGAGAAATCCATATCTGAATTCAAGTTGAAACAATGCTACAAATGGGGAAAAGAGGGATGAAATTCATTGATGATGAAATACCAAGTGTGAACTTCCCGAAAGAATAGGTGTTTGGAGGTGATTCGTTTTTGAGCTGATTTAGGAGCACACCATTCTTGAGAAAAACTGTTTTCATGCATTTACTTCACTTTAGAGCTTAACCCTCCTCATTCTGCCTCAGATGTTTCTACATTTTAAACCTGAAAACCCTAAGCTTCAGAACAACCCTTGAAAAAGATCTCATGATTGACACATTTGTGAATCTATGAAGTGGAGATACTAGGAGGATAGAAATCATATTGAAATCACACATGTTCTTGGGAATGAGAAAAACTCCACATTAAATATCCTTGAGTGAAGAGAGAAATAATTTTCTGGGGAGGTAGGTACGACATGAATGTGAGGATTAACATGAGATTGAATGGATTCATATGATTTTTGAGGAGTTCTGAAATTTTTATCCATGTATTAGGCAAGATATTTTCTCTGATATGATAATTGAGTTGTGATGTCATTTATGCTTTGAGAAGTTTGTTTTTGACCATGATATAAGATGATTGCCCAGGAGTGAAATGTTTAAGTGTGGGGGAATTGATAGAACAAATATTTTAAATTATTTTATTCTGTATTTCAATGTTTTTAATCCCACCAATGTGTTATTTAAAGGTCAATTGTCACATTTTATGTTTTATGAGTATTTTTGAGCTTAATTGGAAAAATGGCTTATTTTGGATTTAAACAGTTTTCATTTATTATAATGTTTAGGCCATAAATTTTTCTAAACTGATCCAAATTGCACAATTCTTATTTCATAGGTTCCTATGTTTGATGGGATTCATTTTATACTTCTGGACCCAAAGCTCAATCCATCATTTGGAAGCTCAAATCCATCTCACAATATAGGCCTCGAAAACTGTGTACAGAACTGCATAATTTTATTGTGGGGGACTATATATCATAAATTTACGAACCAATGGAGATTAAATTTTACATGGAGATTAAATACATCAAGATTAAGAACTTTCATTAAGATGTTCGCACATTATTATTTCATTATCAAGGACATTAATGCGTTGAAACTCGGAGTTTTGGAATACGAAGAGTCACCTTGACAGAATTAAATATCTGGCGTAGTTTGGACATATCTCCTTCATACGTGGACCAATAAGGCTCCAATGTTGTGGGTAGACAGAAGATATCAGGGGGAACAACATTCAAGAAGGAACAAGTCCCAAATTATGTCCTTAAGATGGTAATAAATGCGCATCCTTTAGGAGGACTATTTTTGGAGCCAAATTTTCACACACTCTCCCTATAAAAGAGTGTGTCTTTTTCATTCCAAAGGGTTGGAAACTTAGGAATAGCCTTTTTTGGCCATTATATGTAGTTTATTATTGTATTTTATTTTCTTTTCATTCTGTAATAACATTTCATATTTTTATTCAAGTGTTATCATTTCTCACTTTTCTATCTCTCTTTTGTTTTCTCTCCCCTTTTTCTTTTCACTGTGAACTCTTATGCTCGTGATCATGAGTAGCTAACCTGGGGAAGTTCCCGGGGGAGTAATGCAGTGATGAACCCAAGTATTTTATCATTAATGTCTTAATGTTTCCTATTTTCTTAGATTTATACCGAGGGGGATCTTAGTGGGTAAGGTGTCTTTGTGTCTCCACTTACCACCCGAGGTTTAGCTTTCACTTCTCCAATATTTTCCCTCGATCGAGGAGGTGGATGTGTGGTCTCTCGGCGATCGTTGAGAGTACCATATGTTCACAACCATATGTAGATGAGGATGTCCATGAATATGATGTAGCATGTTCATTAAGTAAATTTGAAACTAATAATGAGATGATGAAGGTTCACTCTAGGTGATGCTCTCGGGAATGTATCCTTTCTGTCTAACATCATTCTGTTTGCATTCATTCTGTCTGCATTGCATTTGCATATTTACTTTTAGTATTTCATTCTAATTTCATAAATATCCTTGTCATTTATTTTATTTAACATATATATATGTATATACATAGTTAATTATAATTAGTGAGTGATTGACTGAAAAAGGCTCCTCAAGAGATCGACCTAGGTCAGCTACTATGCTGCACTTAGTATAAATATTTTTGAGAGCGCGCATGACAATGCTACATCAAATTGGCACCGTTTCTGGGGTTCCAAGTAGTCTTCACTCATTATTTTTATTCACATATTGTAAATTAATTTTCTTCCTTTAATTTAACAAAAAAACAAAAAAATCATAAATTTTAAAAAAAATCTGTTTGTTCATGATGAATGTCAACTCAAATTTTTATGCATGGACGGATGAATCTCAAGTGACAGAAGAATTTTTAAATGATCTTGATGATAATTATAAAAGTATTAGTAATTTATTGGAAAAATTGGAGATCCAAATAAAGTTGATTTCTGAATATGTTCATGTGTGTCAATAGAAACCCGAACCTGATCCTAAGCCGGAACCTCAACCTAAACCTGAACAAGTGGTGGAAGTGATTTCACCAATCATTTTGTATGTAAACGAACCTGAGGAGGGTGAGAATGAGCTTCTAAAGGAATTAATCATATCATCCCGTACTCAACCATTGCTCGAGGAGGTCCCTAATTTACACATTCCAGCTGATGCACTTATGGGAGATCAACAATTTTTGGATGAATCCTAGAATCACTTTGTTGAAGATAACCTGAAACTTGATCTTCCCATGCTTGATATTGAAAAATCAGAACCTATTGACCTCTCTCTTGCTTTGGAAGATGAATATGATGATGCACCTGCTGAGATGGAGTTTCCAATGTTCCTGCCAGAAGAGATCAATTTCCAAGATGAATTACTTGAAAGGGAAGATTTCTTAATTGATTCATCTTGTTTTAATCTTATTCAAACTGAATTGTTTTCTGACTTCTCCTTTCCTGAAATTTCTGATACAGTACAAATGGAGCAGACCTTGGATGATACGAAAGAGACCACCAAATTGGTGATGATCAAAGAAGAAGAGATGAAGAATATGGCGGTGGTGGGATTGCCTCCTCTACAACAACTTTCATACCATAAGGAGGAGGACACCATAGAAGTTCACAGGGAGCACCCCTATATTCTATTCCCTCCCACTCTGGATCTCAAATTCTATATTTATTCTTTCTTGGGGGTTGGGAACTTTCTTATTTTCTTTGTAGTTCTCAAATCTCTGTGTCTACTAATGGACACTGGAAAAATTCACATGTGGTGGTTTATATCAAAGAAACCACATCCACCTTCTGATTGGGGATAATCTGCTGCAACTGCCTGACTAGGGGCAGTAAAAACCTAGCACCCGTTTGGGGGGTCAAAACAAGCATTATCCCTTTTCTATTCCTTTTCTCTTTCTTTTTATTTATTTTCCTTATGTGTTGTCATTTCTTTTGTTTGTGGTTTCATTTTATTTTTCATGTTGTTTTTTTGTTGAAATTTTCTTATTTCCCTTTTTCATTTTGTTTTGTGTGTTTTTAGGAATCTTGAGCTGAATCGAATACCTTGGAAAATTAAAATCATCTTGGAATTTTTGACCCATTTCTTGATTTGAGTATTTGAGGATTTAAATGATTTTTTAATGGACTTTGTTTCTGGTTTTTGATCTTTTCATTTGATGAAGTTTAGTGGATTATGAAACTCATGTGCACCAGTGCTGTCCAAATTGAAAATTGTGCCCAACCTGAGAGGTTTCTAAACCTATTTTATATTACATTTCTCTTTTTATTGAGAGTCTTGAGACATGTTGTGTGATCCAGAACTTGCTATTTTTCTCTTCTTCAAAGCTATTAGAGTTCCTGGAATGTGTCACGTATGATTGAGGAATCACTTTGAAAGACATTTTTGCATTAAACTCTTATTTTGGCCTACCTTTACATCTGACCTTCTTTAAATCCCCTAGTATCCATGAAATACCTTGTTAGGAAGCCACATTACAAGCCATTTATCCCTTTCCAACCTTCTCTAAAAGTTAAATGTATGATTATTGTTGAACTCAAGTGTGGGGGAGGGAGAAGATGGGTTGTATTTTGCTTTCCTGAAGAATATTTTTGAGATGAATTGAAAGTGTTGCCATATTTATTGTTTCTTGGGTGGAAGAAATGTCATGATGGGAAGATGGATGGGTGACCCAAAATATCATCACATATGGGCTGGGTGTTCACCAATTTTTGAAGATCAAAAGATGCCTCTCTTTTCCTCCAAAACATGATTCTGAAGAGAAATCCAGATCTGAATTCAAGCTGAAACAATGCTACAAATGGGGAAAAGAGGGATAAAATTCATTGATGCTGAAATCCCAAGTGTGAACTTCCTGAAAGAAGAGGTGTTTGGAGGTGATTCATTTTTGATCTGATTGAAGAGCACACCATTCTTGAGCAAAACTGTTTTCATGCATTTACTTCACTTTAGAGCTTAACCCTCCTCATTCTACCTCAGATGTTTTTACATTTTAAACCTGAAAACCCTAAGATTCAGAAAAAACAATGAAAAAGACCTCATGATTGAAACATTTGTGACTCTGTGAAGTGGAGATACTAGGAGGATATCAAGCCTATTGAAATCACACATGTTCTTGGGAATGAGAAAAACTCCACATTAAATATCCTTGAGTGAAGAGAGAAATAATTTTCTGGGGAGGTAGGTACGACATTCATGTGAGGATTAAAATGAGATTGAATGGATTCATATTATTTTTGAGGAGTTCTGAAATTTTTATCCATGTATGAGGCATGATATTTTCTCTGATATGATAATTGAGTTGTGTTTTCATTTATGCTTTGAGAAGTTTGTTTTTGACCATGGTATAAGATGATTGCCCAGGAGTGCAATGTTTAAGTGTGGGGGAATTGATAGAACAAATATTTTCAATTATTTTATTCTTAATTTCAATTTTTTTAATCCCACCAATGTATTATTTAAAGGTCAATTGTCACATTTTATGTTTTATGAGTATTTTTGAGCTTAATTGGAAAAATGGATTATTTCTTATTTAAACAGTTTTCATTTATTATAATGTTTCGGCCATAAAGTTTTATAAACTGATCCAAATTGCACAATTCTTCTTTTATTGGTTTCTATGTTCGATTAGAGCCATTTTATACTTCTGGACCCAAATCTCAATCCATCATTTGGAAGCTCAAATCTAGCTCACAAACCAGGCCTCAAAAACTGTGTAAAGAACTGCATAATTTTATTGTGGGGACCATATATCATAAATGGAGAAACCAATGGAGATGAAAGTTTACACGGAGCTTAAATATATCAGGATGAAGAACTTTCATTAATATGTTCGTGCATGAGTATTTCATTCTCAAGGACATTAATGCGTTGGAACTTGGTGTTTTGGAATATGAAGAGTCACAAGGACAGAATTAAATATCCGGAGTAGTTTGGCCATATCTCCTTCATACGTCGACCAATAAGGCTCAAATTGTTTGGGTCGACAGAATAGATCAAGGGGAACAACTTTAAAGAAGTAACTAGTCCCAAATTCGGTCATTAAGAAGGTAATAAATTCTCATCCTTTTGGAGGACTGTTTTTGGAGCCAAATTTTCACACACTCTCCCTATAAAAGAGTGTGTCTTTTTCATTCCAAAGGGTTGGCAACTTAGGAATAGCCTTTGTTGGCCATTATATGTAGTTTATTATTGTATTTTATTTTATTTTCATTCTGTAATAGCATTTCATATTTTTATTCAATTGTTCTCCTTTCTCACTTTTCTATCTCTCTTTTGTTTTCTCTCCACTTTTTCTTTTCACTGTGAACTCTTATGCTCGTGATCATGAGTAGCTAACCCGAGGAAGTTCCCAGGGGAGTAATATAGTGATGAACCCAAGTCTTTGATCATTCATGTCTTAATGTTTCCTATTTTAATAGAGTTATACCGAGGGGGATCTTAGTGGGTAAGGCACTTTTGTGTCTCCACTTTCCACCAGAGGTTTAGCTTTCACTTCTGCAATATTTTCCCTCGATCGAGGTGGTGGATGTGTGGTCTCTCGGTGATATTTGAGAGTACCATATGTTCACAACCATATGAAGAGGAGGATTTTCATGCATAAGATGGAGCATGTTCATTAAGTAAATTTGAAACTAATAATGAGACGATGAAGGTTCACTCTAGGTGATGCTCTCGGGAATGTCTCCTTTCTGTCTGACATAATTCTATTTGCATTCATTCTGTCTGCATTGCATTTGCATATTAACTTTTATTATTTCATTCTAATTTCTTAAATATCCTTTTCATTTATTTTATTTGACATATATATATATAAATATATATATATATATATATGTATATATATAGTGAATTAGAAGTAGTGAGTGATTGACTTAAAAAAGGCTTCTCAAGAGATCGACCTAGGTTAGCTACAATGCTGCACTTAGTATAAATATTTTTGAGAGCGTGCACGACAATGCTACATCAATCACCTTTGTGCTGGACTGACCTAGGGGAGTTTGTACTTGTAGGATCAGAGATGGTTTCGGCTACCACGGAGAAGGTTCAGATCATCCAGCAGTAGATGAAGACTGCACAGAGTAGGCATAAGTCTTATGACGACTGAAAATGGAGGCCTATGGAGTTTGAGTATGGTGACCACGTCTTCCTAAGAGTCTCACCCTAATGAGGTTTGTGAATATTCGGTCAGGGCGGCAAGTTATCTCTGAGGTTCATCGGACCTTTTTAGGTCCTCAGCAGAGTTAGTGAGGGGGCTTACCGCTTAGCTCTTCCACCTCAGTTTCACCAAGTGCATGATGTCTTCCACATATCCCAATCGATGAGATACATGCACGACCCTTTTCACATCATCAAACATAGCGAGCTGGACATTGACGATGGAGAAACATTTAAAAATATTCCAGTATAGATTGACGATCGATATGATTGGGTCCTTCATGGATGTTTGATACCTCTGGTGCGCATTCACTGGAAGCATGGCAACCTCTAGGAGAGAACATGGGAGCTAGAGGCTCAGATTCATGCTCAGTACCCCCACTTGTTTTCCCAGTTTTGTAATTTGGATAATAGGGATGTAAATCCCTGAGGTGAGGAGAATGTAAAGACCATGAATTTCCATGTAATTTTTTATAATTATATGGGAATTTTTTGAGTCTATGAAAATTCACAACATATGATTCTGAGGCCCGGTGTGCCCGTAATGAATTGCTGAACTTTTTTTGGGTACGTTCAGTAAAGAAAAAGGTGGGTTTTTGTAACTTTTGAACCGGTGCTCAGAATTGAAATCTGAGGACACTGTTAAACTCGCAAGGCCGATATTAGCTTAAGGAGACCTACACCTTGACCATAGTAGGTCGAGGGTGAAAGTTAGTTTTTCACTTTTTCATGGAAAAATAAAATTAAAATTATTTAAAATTTTATTTTTATTCATGAAACCCCTCTACATGGGTTATGGAGGTGGGGACCACCAGAACTAAAACCCCCGATTCACATTCAATGATGGGGACCAACCGACTCTTGATCACCCTCATTAATGAGGGGGTGACCCAAGGATTCCTTTAAATTAATTACGCCAACTCCCCATTTAATTGTTGGAGCCAACTTACAATAAATGAAACGTGTTAGCATTTTATTTTTGACAACATAATTAATCTTCTAAAGTTAAATTATATTGGCACCTCATTATTTTGGTGAGAAAAGGATAAGGGTGTGCTTTTGGGAGGATTACGCTTCTCCAATGAAGAACACCTCCCAACGAAGAACTTCTTTAACAAAGAACACACCACCTTCAATGTGGGACACCCTTGACAATGACGAACTATCTTCCGCCCTTCTCTCCTCACTGACGTATATGAACCTTCGAGTTAGGGTTCGATCTTTGTTTTTATTCGTGAAAAATTCATTAAATTCCTGTTATCGATCTAAGTCAGAGGGTACAGGCCAAATGAACACAGCCCGATCCCTCCACATCTCTTCTTTTTGATGTGTTATTCACACTACGTGGGAGAAGGGTGGAGGGCACCCACGCCGTTGGAAGAAGGGAAGGTTTTGGTCGTCGAGATGCATTGGTGCACCCGAAGGGAGGCCGACACCTAGTCGGCCACTGTTTGAGCAAGCAGCACACAGGACGGTAGCTGGCACACCGATCAGTTGCACGGTAGAGAAGTGGCTATTACCGTGCCGCTATAGCAAGGAACTGCGACCAAGCAGCCATGGTGGAAACTGAACAGTGGTCGATGCTTCGGTCGGCCACGGAAACACAGGCGGTGCGACCGTGCACCGCTGTTGGAGAAAATGGATACAGCCCGCCTAGCCACAGAAGAAGGAGGAAGTTGGCCGGTGTTCGGCTAGCCATGGAGGGGTGGCACATGATGCGCCGCTGGGAGGAGAAGGGGTCAGCCATCCGACTGGCTGTATTGAACTGAATGGGTCTCGCGTGTAGCTTGGAACTGAATGGTTGAAGGCTGTTTGATGATTGGGGCAGGGGACACATGATATCCCCCTCGAGCTGCCAGGTCGGGCTGCCCTGTGCGGGATGGGCTGGTCCGGACCCAGCGGTCCGGGTTAGACTCGACCCAGACCTACTTTGACCCATTTTCCCTCTTTCAGCCATAACTTTGGCACTGGAATTTTGTTTGACAAAATTTCTATGGTGATAGAAACCTTGGAATGAGACGGTCATTTTGGTATACCCCACATGAGGTTTGGATAAATTTGGTGTACAGTCAGGTAGGATCAAGCACGAATCAAACTGGGCCTTTAGAACTAAAAGGCTAATAACTTACAGAACGGGCGACAGATTGTCGCACCATCTGTTGTGTTGATACCCCTGTTACATGAAGGTCCTTTAGGATACTTATTTTTGGGACTTCATGGATGTTGGATTATTGACTTGTGGAATGAGGAGCGGACCCTCCCGGAGACAAGCGAGCAAAGTGAGGGAACCCAACAGCAGGCTATGACAATGTACTGACGATGTACTGATGACGTTCTGATGATGTACTAGGATCCTGTGTGGGTCTGAAGATTTTCTGATGATGTAATAGGATCCTGTGTGGGTCTGATGATGTACTGAAGATGTACTAGGATCCTGTGTGGGTCTGACGTTGTACTGACAATGTACTAGGATCACGTGTGGGTCAAACAATGTACTGAAGATATACTAGGATCTTGTGTGGCTCTGACAATGTATTGACGATGTACTAGGATCCTGTGTGGGTTGGACGATGTACTGATGATGTACTAGGATCTTTTATGGGTCTGAAGACATACTGACGATGTACTAGGATCTTGTGTGGGTCTGACAACATACTGATGATATACTAGGATCATGTGTGGGTCTGACGATGTACTGACGATGTACTAGGATCATGCATGGGTCTGAATATGTACTGATGAGGTACTAGAATCATGTGTGGTTCTAAAGATGTACTAGGATCCTGTGTGGGTCTAACGAGGTACTAGGATCCTGTGTGGGTCTGAAGATGTACCGCAATCCTTTGTGGGTCTGATGATGATTTTGGATCCTTTGTGGGTCTACCTCTTAATAGAGTAAGATGATTCAGTACTTACAGCTAATCATCTCTACTATTGTATCTAAGATATACCTAGTGTGAGCTGATTTTGTACCCGTGTGGTACTTTCTTATGTGGTGATACCTTGGTGGTATTATTTTGTGTAGTGTACCTGTGTGGTACTTACCTTCTTGGTATTCCTTCCTTTGAGGAATAGTTTATCTTTGGGATTTTGAGTTGGACCATGTGATTCCTCATGACTGAGATGGGCATACTTGATAACTTAGGTATATGTATGGTCATATACCTAATCAGGGTTGTCAGTTGATTTCATGATTTTTGGTTTATCCTCTGTGGATTTTGTGAGACCTTGAGGGTCTCAGGGTCCCTACTGAATTTCGTTATACTCACCCCTGCACGGGCTATGCCCGTACCTTGTTGTTTTTGGTGGAGACGACAGACTATGTTGATCGAGGCTAAGTGTACCAGGACTGGATCTAGCTTGGAGGTGGACCTCGATGAGGCATACCATAGAGAAGACTGTTTGAGAGATGTACCTACGCTTCAGGTAGGATCCTTGGCAGGTGTTCACAGGAGCTGTTCAGTTAACTTGTTCTTTTCATTTTTCTTGTACATTCCAGTTGGGCTTGTATTCTGGACCCTTTTTACTTACTTTACACAATCTATTTTCTATATAGTTTACTTTTTATTATGTCTTACTATGTTCTTGGTTACATGAGTTTACATGTTATAAAGGCAATGGATACCTTGTATTAGGGAATACTCCTTCGGTGCTTGTCGCCAGCCCCTGGCCTATGGAAGGCGGGCTTGGGGTAGTCATGGAACAGGCCATGGGGGACAGGTCGTGACAGTATATGACTCCAATGTACATATAAAATACATATTTATATATTTTTTCATTAATGTTCATAGTTCTCACCCTTTTAGGATTATCAAAAAGGGTGAATAATAAAATAAGAGTGCACAATGCATTAGATGGATAAAGAGTGTCATTACAAAGAGTAGATATCAAAACAAATGCAACAAGATCCCTATCAAAAGATAGTTGTCACTATTCTTCAGCACTGGCTTGTCTTCTATTTTCCCTTGGTAGAAACATCAAAAGAAGAAGTTATAGGAGTAGATGTATAAGTAGAATAAGGGAGTCAACTGGTTGATAGAGAAGGAAAAAGAAGACCTTCAAAGATAGAAGGGAGAAAAGTAGGGGTAGTAGAGGACCTAGGAAACTTGTGATCAATGATTACAGGCGTGATCAGACCCAGATCTTGAGAGACTAACATAGATGTAGAGGTAGGGGTAGTAGAGGAAAAGGTTGGGAGACCAGGTCTCAGGGGTGCAGTTGTAGGAGCCACAATGGTAGTACACTGAACATGAAGATAAGGCCGCAAAAGTTTTATGAAGTTAGTAATAATCCATCCACCGTACTGCATGGATTTTGCAAAGTTATCCTTGTTCTCCATAAAATTATCCATCAAAGGAGTAAAATCTTTGAGCTTTGGGACTTCAGTTTTGAAAGCTTGAGTAACATGAGTAATTGTCATATTCTCAACAAGGTACTTGAAGTGGTTGGTCATGTCATTCTTAGAGAAGATCTAATTGAAGTAGAAATCCACCTTTTTAGAAATTTATTATTGAGAATCATTGTAAATATTGGAATGTATTATCAAAAAATCAAGAACTTGGTCACTGTTCTTGATAACATCAGATAAAGATTCCTTGGAAAAACCACTAAGCACAGCTTGAAGTTCTTATGTGAAAACTATTCATAGCATATCACTATCTAAAGTAGTTTGAGATGATTTTACAGAGGTATGAGAAGTGGTGATAGTCAAGGTAAGAGACTTTAGTTGATTAATCACTTTTTTAAGGAAATATTTATACTCATCAATTAACTTGTTAAGTCCAATAACAAGCTCATGCATCTCTTAAAAAAATTCCTTGTTTCTTTCAGACACCTTGTCAGCTAAAGAATTCAGGTTAGGTTGAATTAGGGAAGCTAATTCATATGAAATCTTACTACCGAGATCAACAGCAGGATGAGAAGTAAGTTCTGGTTTCAAGTTCAACACTTCCTATATATCTTCAACCATACCTCTTAGATTCTTTACATCATCACTAAGCTGTTTATTCTCAATTCTGGTTTCTTGAATCTCATGGCACATTTCTTTATGAATCTTCCATATAATGTTTTCTAATAACAGGAAAACATCTCTTTCCCTCAAATTGGTTATTGGAGCAGGTTGATTATTCATGATATTTTCTACCCCATCCAACTGGGTAGCTCCAAATTCTTTCAGATCATCCTTATTTACCAAGTTTTATGGTTCTTGTGAAGGCTTAGAGATAGATGCTGAGACAAGATTAGGTTCTCTGGTAGAGATAATTTCAAGAGAAGATATCATTTTCAACTAAAACACAGAATAAAGATCAAGACCTTTGAATGTGACTTCCTATGAATCATTCACATCGAAATAACGAGGAAATATATACCATTTATTCGTTGATCTTCGATCAACTGGATATAGTACTTCAACACTTTCCAGACTGGGGGGTATCTCCCCATTAATAGGTGCATCTTTCTTAGGACTAAGAGGATTAGGTACTTGATTTATTTCATTGATTTAATCCCTAATTTACTCATCCATTTCTTGTCTAGACAACTAATAGGCTAGCTCCACTCTCTCTTCAGCAAAAGGAATAACTTCAAGAGAATTTTTTCCATCTACATATTCCTCACCAGCAGCTTATTGCACAAGATACAGATCTTCTTCTATATGCTCTTATATAACATACTTTTCTCTTTCAATGGAAAAATAACCTTATTTTGAGGAAGTTTGTTCTTCCTAATCAACAACCTTTTCAGAAAAATTCACTTCTTTCCCAGCTAAGTCTGGAAGAACAGGTTTATTGTCCTCCTCATTCAGGACAGTTTCTGTGGTAGGTGCAACAACCACTTATTTTTCTTCTTCTTCTTTAGGATACTCAATAAATTCATCTAGTTCTAAACCAGTATCATATATATATTTAGGTATTGAAGGTTGTTCCACCAGTTTTAACATTTCATAAATCCCATCATTGCCTTCCAACCATACATTTATCCAAGGTTTCCAACTGATTTTCATCATATTTATTGCATCTTTTGGGAGACAAAACACATAATCCTTGATAACTTCTTCATTCTATCCAACCAAACCTTTGGCATGAAGCATGGATGAAATAAGCCTCGAATTGAATTGGGATGTTAACATGGATGTGGTCTTGATCAATTCACACATATGGAGTATGACATAATTTAATAGATTGATCTTAAGTCCATTTTTCATTAGATGTATCAAAAATACATCCTGATACATGACTACAATGTAATCACCTTTTCTGGGGCTAATTAGATTCTGAAAAAATTTAAATAGAAGTCTAGTTTCTCCATCCATCTTTGCAGCTATAGCTCTCCCCTTGGGTATATTTCTAGTTAAGCTTCACAAATCATCTTTCAAAACAAATATCTCACTTGGAGGTGGAGGACCTCTCTGATAGTCCTCACAAATACCCTCATGAGGTATCCTAAGGCATGCATCCCATAACCTCAAAGAAAAAGTTCATCTCTGGCCATTTATCCACCTTCTCACAACATATCCATCTTAATTATCAAAAGAAAACTGAACATACAGGTAACAATGTGGAACTAATTTCAGGTAAATAGTTCTATCCTCCTTAGTAAACCAATCTAGCAAGCCTTGCTCTTTAAATAATTTCAATTCCAAAGACTTACTTGTCAGAATCCACTTAGAGATTGCTTGTCTTTTTTTTAGGTATTACTGTTCTGTTCACAAGATTCGGATTCAGAGGACCTTCAGGTGCTATATTCAGCATGATTTTCCTCTTTTTCTTTGAGTGGTGTTTCTCAGGGGTTGATGATGATTGGTGTTTCATCCTGGGCATTCATCGAGGGTTCGATAGAGAGTGAGAAAAAACTGAAGGACTAGGGGAAGGGTTATAGCTCTAGAGAAGAGAACTCATGTGAAGAATAAGTGAAACTTCTTTAGTTTTTATCATTTAGGAATACCAATTGTTGCAAAAACAAAAGTGTGAGAAAGTAATAGGGTAAAATAAATAATTACAGCGATACAGGTTGTAATTTATAAATGAAATATTAAAGAATATTTACGGTGAGACAGTAACTGACTCTCATGGTGAGATAGTAACAGGCATTCACGGTGAGACCATAAAAGTGTGATTTCTAAACTGTGCAACCGTATATTTTTGAGACAGTAAGTTTCAGACAATAACCAAGAAATATTAACTGTGATTCCGTAAAAATGAAACAACAATTCTTGAGATAGTAAAATTATAGAACTCTTAGAGTTAAACAGTAATCTCAAGATAGTGATTTTTGAACCCCTAATGTGTGAAATAGTAAGATATGAAACAGTAAGATATGAAATATTAAGATACAAAATAGTAATATATTAAATAATAAGATATGAAACATTAAGATATGAAACAGTAATATATGAAATAGTAAGATATGAAATAATAAGATAACTAAATATGATTTATCATACCCAATTCATGTATGATGTAATCTAATCATTCAGAATTTAGTGGTTTGGGGAATTTATCAGCAAGATGATATTCAGTTCAAATGAATTCCAAAGTTATGTCACCTTTTCGATAATGATATTTTAAATAGTGATGTCTTATATCAATATGTTTTTTCCTAGAGTGTGAAACATGATTTTTTGAGATGTTAATTGCACTTTTATTGTCACAATTTATAGGTACATTCCTGAATTGATATCCATAATCTAGTAATGTGTGTTTCATCCACAAAATTTGTTCACAAAAACTACCAATAGCTGTGTATTCAGCTTCTACAGTAGATAATACAACAGAATTATATTTCTTACTACACCATGATACTAGTGACTTGCCTAAAAAATGACATGTTTCAGAGGTTCTTTTCCTATCTGAATTACAACAACTGAAGTCTGCATTATAATAACTAACTAATTCAAATGGTTATCCTATGGGATAGAACAGTCCTAGATTCGGTGTATGCTTGAGGTATTTGAAAAGTCTATAAACATAAATTAATTGAGATTCCTTAGGATTTTCTTTAAAATTAGCACAGATACAGACACTAAACATAATTTCAGATCAGGTAGAAGTTAAGTAGAGTAAACTTCCCATCATTCCTCTATAAGTGGTTAGATCAACAGATTTTCCATCATCATCAAAATCCAACTTACCAGTGGTACTCATTGGAGTGTCACTACTTTTAGTGTTATCCAATCCAAAACATTTTAGAATATATTTAATATATTTTCCCTGATCTAAAATAATACCATCATCATTTTGAAAGATTTGAAATCCAAGAATGAATATAACTTCACCCATTAAAATCGTTTCAAATTCATTTTACGTTATTTTAGAAAAATCAATACATAAAGAATTTCTTAAATTTCCAATGATAATATCATCTACATAAATTTGAACTACTAAAACATCATTGGAAATTATTTTTATAAAAATGGTTGAATTAGGTATTCCTTTTGTAAAACCTTTGAAAATAAGAAAAGTACTTAATCTATCATACCAAGCTCTTAAAGCATATTTTGAACCATATAATGATTTTGATAATTTAAAAATATGATTTGGAAAATGAGGATTTGTAAAACCAGTGGGTTTTATCAATAAAGACATCATCATCTATGTACCCATTTAGGAATTCACTCTTAACATCCATTTGATATAGTTTAAAATTTAGATGTGTCGCATAAGCAAGCAGAATTTTGATGGCTTCAAGTCTAGCTAAAGGTGAAAAGGTTTCCTCATAGTCAGTTCCCTCTTCTTGACTATACCATTATTTAACCAATCTATCCTTGTTTATAACTATGTTACTGCTTCATCTACCTTATTTCTAAACAACCATTTAGTGTAGATGCTGAATGTTTCTTTGGGTCTTTCAATAATTTTCCAAACATTGTTCCTTTCAAACTTATTAAGTTCTTCTAGAATATCCATAACTCAAAATTCATCATTTATAGCATCATTAATGTTTTTAGAATCAAGTTTTGATAATAAGACTTGATGTTCAACCTAATTTCTAAGAGAATCTCTAGTTTGAGTTCCTTTATCTAAGTCTCCTACAATAGCTCTAAAGGATGGTTCATAAGAGTTCTAACAACTATAGAAAATGAAGGACTAGTGATTTCAATTTCGTCAATAGGATCTGGTCCATTGTGACCAGAATCTAATGAATTTCTAGAATTATGAGTTTTTGCAAATTTCTTTATAGGATAGTTAGGGGATTTTGAATTAATGCCCAAATTTGATACATCATCCTCCATGTTCTCTTGAGTGGTCTTAGGCACATGTGGATCTATTTCATCAAATTTTACATGGACGGATTCTTCCACACATTTATTTCTCTTATTAAACACTATATAATCTTTACTAGAAATTGAATATCCTAAAAATATTCCTTCATCATTCTTGGATGCAAATTTTTCAAGATTGTCCTTAGTATTAAGGATATAGACTTTGCAACCAAAAAAGTTGAAGTAGATAACTTTGGGTTTTCTATTGTTCCAAAACTCATATGGAGTTCTTTTAAGGATAGGTCGAATCAATACTCTATTGAAAATATAGCATGATGTATTTATAGCTTCATCCCAAAAATAAATGGGTAGGTCATACTCAATAATCATCATTCTAGGAATATCTTGTTGGGTACTATTTATTCTTTCTAAAACTCCATTCTGTTGTGGTGTTCTAGGGGTAGATATATTATGACTATAGACATTGTTTGAGAAAAAGGATTCAAACTCTTGATTTTTAAACTCATTGCCACGATTAATTTTTAAGTATTCAATTTTATGCTCACTAAGATTTTCTACAGTTTTGGCATATTTGGTAAACTGAGAGAAGGCTTCACTTTTGTGAGCCAAAAAGAAAGTTCCAGTATATCTATAAAAGTCGTATAAAAGAACTTAAACATAGTTCTTCTCATTTAAGCTAGAAACTCTAGATGGTCCAAAAAAATCCATGTGAACCAATTTGAGAGGTTGAAAAGTGGACACTTGTTTATTTAGATTGAAGGAAATTTTATGTTTTTTTCCTTTTGACAAGGATTACACACTTTACTATTTGGAAACACAGGTTTGGGTGGGTCTTTGACTATTAATTTTCTAGTCAACTTTCTAATAGAGTTATTGTTACAGTGTCCTTGCCTCCTATGCCAAATCCAGCACTCTTTGTGAAACACACTTAAACATGAAGCATTTTGAGAATCTAAAGAATGTAAGTTAGCAGAATAAACATTTCCATCTCATAATGTAGAAAACGCTAATTCTTTTTAGAAATAAAAACTTTACAAGCATCATTTTTGAATTTAACATGAAATCCATCATGTCATAATTGTGAAATACTAAGAAAATAATATTTTAATCCAATAACAAAACATACATTGTAAATAAAAACTGAGTTAGAGTTACCGATTTGGCCAAGGACAATGATCTTTCCTTTATCATTGTCACCAATGGTGACATGTCCTCCATCATTTTTTATTAAATTCTTGAAGCAAGAGTAGTCTCTTATCATGTGTCTTGAACACCCACGGTCCAAGTACCATTTTCTCTTACAGGAACTCTTTAAGAAGATTTTATACAAAATAGTCAAATAAAAACATATTTTGGTACCCACACTTTTTTGGGTTGAGTAATATTAGTGTTAAGTGATTTAGGAACCCATATTTGCCTGATATATTTCCTATAAGCATTATTTAATGTATTTGAAAAATAAACTCTATTTGGTCCATAAAATCTTGAAACAGTATAAAGTGTATCATAACTTGAACTAGTTGAATGTTTTCTAGAACTGGGAGTAAAGTTGTATATCCTAGATTTAGAAACAAAATTAGTTCTTCCAAAATTTCTTTTTCAAGGTTAATAGCCAATGCCATTAGTATATTTAGGGTCAATTTGTTTACCTAGTTTTTGTGTAAGGGTATTTTCCCTTGGGAAAACTTTTCTAAGTCTTTATTCCATTTCTCATCAGAGAGTTTTAGTTCATTGTTCTCTTTGAGTAATTGAGAATTTTTTCCCTTTCTACAATGAGTTTAATTTTAACAGTTGAGGTAATAGCATGTTGTTTCTTCAAGGACTTGTATTTATCTTTTAGTTCATTGCATGTCTCTTCTATAATATTACATTACTCAAAAATTTCTTCATTCGACATATTTTCATAGTCACTCTCATCCCTAGAATAGTATGAATTGTGTACAATAGATTCTAGTGTTACCTTAGATGTGTTTCTCATAAAACACATATTGTCTTTGTTATCCTATTCATCGTGTATAGATTTTGAGTCACTTGAACTGTCCTGAGAAGCACTCCATGTTGTATTCAATGCCTTTTTATACTTTCTATCCTTGTCATCAAATCCCTTTTTGTACTTGAGTTTTGGACAGTCAGCCTTGATATGTCCTTTTCGATTACATTCAAAGTAGACAATCTCATTAGACTTGTCTCTTCATTTCAAATCATTCTTCAAACTTTCTTTTTGATCATATCTTCCTTTTAAGTTAGGCTTTCTGAAAAATTTATTCCTCTTGTAAAATATCTTAAAACGTCTAGCTAATTGATCCATCCCCTTATCACTGTCAGGTGATGATTGTTCACTACTGGAACATTTTACAAAAACTTTCCCTTTACCTTTTTCTCTGTATTTAGAGGTTGTCACGACCCGTCCTCGGGGCCCGTGCCGTGACTACCCCAAGCCCGCCTTCCATAGGCCAGGGGCTGGCGACTAGCACCAAAGGCGTAAAATCCCGATAACTGGGAAGGCATTGCCTTTATAAAAGAAAACAAGCACCACAGAGTACAAGCGGAAGTAAACACTAAGTGCAAAAAGAAGAGCTGAAAAGTAAAAAGGGGCCGGAAATACAAGCCCAACTGTAAAGTACAACTCGAAAGGGAAAACAGCGACTGAAAAGTAAAGCTGCTACGCTGAGATGTCCACTGGAAACCCCACCTGAAGGGTGGGTACAGATAGCTCCTCTGCTCCTCGGATCCCGCCATCTGCTCCGAGTATGTCCCGCCCAGTGGTCCACCTCCGGGTACCGCCTCGTCGTATAGTCCACCTCCAGGTACCGTCAAGTCCTCGAACCTTCGGCTTCTGTCAACACTGTCCGTCGTCTGCAACCAACACAACGAGGTGCGGGCATAGCCCGTGCAGGGGTGAGTATAACGATACTCAGTAGGGACCCCGAGACCCTCAAGGTCTCACTAAAACCAACAAGGATAACCACAAGAAGATCACAACAGATAAACTCTACTTAGGTATATGCCCATACATATACCTAAGTTATCAAGTAACCCATCTCAGTCATGAGGAAACACAAGAATCATGAGATCAACGGATAACCACTACCCAGGTATATGCCCATACATATACCTAAGTTATCAAGTAACCCATCTCAATCATGAGGAAACACAAAGGTCAAAAGTCTCAACTCAAACCAGGATTTTCATTATCGAAACCGTAACTGCTGAAGAGCTCCGTCTCTAGAGTGTACAGTGGTCCTGTCACGACTCCGAGGTACTGCTCACTAACCTAAGACTGCTGAAGTACTCCTCATGTCGAGTACTGCGGGTTTGCGGCCAACTACCTGGCGCTCCGTCCGCTGAGGGTCTGTCGCCAAATACCGGGCGCTACCCAGATAGCCTGCTGAGGTACTCCTCCTGTCGAGTACCGCGGGTTTGCTGCCAAGTACCTGGCGCTCCGTCCGCCGTGGGTCTGCAGCCAAATACCGGCGCTCCGTCCACTGGGCTAGTCGACTCACTCCAAGTCGAGTCGGTCAAGCAGTCGTCAGGTCTCAGCCGGCTACACGGTCTCCGTACTCTGCACGCTCGTCTCCGGGAGGGTCCGCTCCACGAGCTACTGGTCGATACTCCAAGTATCTCAAAGTCCAATGAAGAAGTATCTCAAAAGTCCGTCTCGTCACAGGTGTCTCAACGCAACAGACGGCGCGTCGATCGGACGCCCGGTCTGTGAGTTATTAGCCTTTTCGTCCCAGGGGACCGGTTGGCTTCGAGAGCGAAACCAATCCCGGCCGTATCTCAACTGTACCCCGAACTCCCATAGGGTATACTCAAAGGGACCGTTACTCAACGTAACCACCAACGCTGCTGACGGCTCGTCAAGCGGACGTCCTGTCTGAAAGATATCAGCTTTTCCGTTCCAGGGGCCCGGTTGGATTTCGGGTACAATCCAACCCGGCCATACTCCGACTGTAACCAAAACTCGGGCGGAGTATGTCAAAAGTTCCGTCTCATCAAGAGGAAGTCAACGAAACAGACGGCGCGTCAATCGGACGCCCGGTCTGTGAGTTATTGGCATTTTCGTCTCCGGGGCCCGGTTGGTTTTTAATGCAAAACCAACCCGACCGTACTCCACCTGCGTCCAAACCTCGGGCGGAGTATGCCAAAAGATCCGTCTCACTAAAAGAAACACAACGCGACTGACGGCGCGTCAATCGGACGTTCGTGGCTCAAGATATGAGCGTTTCCGCTCCGAAGGCCCGGTTGGTTTCGTGAACGAACCAACCCGGCCGAACTCAAAGTAATCCGAAACCTTGAGTGCGATATACCGAAACGACCGTCTCGATCCAAGGATCGCGTTGCCGCAGACGGTTTGTCGTTCGGAGGTCCGAGGCTCAAGTTATGGGCCAAAAACCAAAACTGGTTCGAAACGGGGGGTCCGGGTCCGGGCCGACCCGGCCCGACCCCCCCCCCCCCCCCTGGGCGGCGGCGGCGGCCGGCGGCGGCGGGCGGCGGCGGCGGGCGGCGCGGCCGCGGTGGCGGCGGCGGGCGCCGCTCGTGGGTGGCACGCGGGGGCAATCAAGCCCCCGCTTTTGGATTGGCGGCGCGGCTAAGCCACGCCGTTTTAACAAACGGCCCCCCTTCCAGGGGGCCCGCTATTTGGAAAACCGGGGGGCTGCTGCCCCCCCTCCTTAAAGAACCGCCCCCCCTCTTAAGAGGGGGGTTTTTAAGGGTTGACCGGGGAATTAAATTCCCCGGTTTTAAGTCATCCGGCCGGCCAGCTGGCCGGCCGGTTTTCTCAAACGGGACCGGAATTTCCGGTCCCCTTCTTCGGCTTCCGACGCCGGCGGCCCGACCGCCGGTCTTCCCTTCCGCCGCGGCCCGGAACCGGCCGCGGTCTCCTCGTCCCGCCGCGGCCCGGAACCGGCCGTGGTCTTCTCGTCCCGCCGTGGCCCGGAACCGGTCGCGGTCTTCTCGTCCCGCCGCGGCCCGGAACCGGCTGCGGTCTTCTCGTCCCGCCGTGGCCCGGAACCGGCCGCGGCGTTCGTCATCCGGCGCGGTGCGTCGGCACTACGCCCCTTCGCCGTGCTTTGATAATCATTCAACGCGGCGCGACGGCGTCGCGTTTCTGTTGTTTCTACCATGGTGCTTGCGACGGCATCGCGAAGATATTTGCACGTTCATCCGCGTGGTGCGACGGCACCACGCCACTTGCTTCTTCCCGCAAGATAAATCAACATAAACGTTGGAGGGGGGGGTTCGGCCGTGTTCATGCGGTCCGGCCCCCCCTCACGTTAAATAAAAACTCAACATGAACATTCAAAGCCTCATGTTAGACTTGCCAGATCCACGTTCAAGAAATGGAATAATTAAAGAATGAAACAACAAACCCCTACCTCGGGTATAAGTTCGAGGATTTGACTATGTCCTCGGAAGTCGACGTCGCGGAGATCGGGCGTCGCGGTAGTCGTTCGTCAATTCCGTTGACGAAGAGACGCGTCCGAAGAGGCACGTCGTTGGCGAATCCTTGTACGCTGACGAAGGTTGTCCGAGGAAGGTGCGGTGTTCTCTCTCGTTGACACCGAAGACGAAGAAGAGCGGAGCGGCGTTCTTCGTCGGAAACTTGAGCGTTCTACGTCAAGTCTTGAGGAAAGTCAAATAAAAAGGAAACAACGAACTCAAGAACCCTTACCTTGATAATCGCACGATGACGGAGTCGTAGAATATCGGTGCCGATTCCTTTGACGTCGGAGGAAGAGTCGTTGTCAATGGCGTTCGTCGCGGAAAACCGTCGCGGAAGAGATGACGCAGAAGAAGTACGTCGCGTCGCGGATGCGGCGTCGCGGATGGATCGTGTTCTTCGGCGGAGAAGTTCTTCGTTGAAGAACGACGTTCTTCGCGTTCTTCGTTGAGTTTGAAGAAGTAGAAGAGGAGCTCTCCACCTCTCAAGAAGACAAACGATCAACCCAAAATAAAATAAGATAACATCTTATTTTATTATTACAAAACATTAAAGAATTTCAAAAGTTTGAAATTCAAAAGAGTTTAACCCCCAAAATTAAATTAAGTAACTTAAGTCAATTAAGAGGGGGTTAAGGGAATTTGAAAAGTCTAGGGGTTCGTGTGGGCCCCACCACACTTAATCCTCCCAAGGGAGGTTAAGTGGGTGTGGGTCCCACTTCCAACCACCTTTGGTAGGTTTTTAAAAAGTTAAAATAAAATTTGTCTTACACAAATTTTATTTAACTTAACTGAAAACCCCAAAGCTAACTTTCAACTCGCAACAAACGCAACTCCCAAAAAGGTCTCATTAAGCGAATATCGGCGCTGCGAGTTCATCGGTGCCCTCGGCTTTCAATTCCGAGCACCGGATCAAAAGTTAGGAATACCCGCTCGTTCGTTCACTGAACGAACCCGAGCCAAACTTCGGAAATTAATTCCGGGCACTCCGGGCCTCGGAATCAGGTGCCGTCTGAAACCGCGCTCTTGTAAAATTCTAAAGAAAATTAAGAAAAAAATTCCCTTGAATTTTACGGGTCTTTACATTACTCCCACCTCAGGGCTTTACATCCCCGTAAAGATACAACAAAAACTAGGGAAACAAAAGAGGGTACTGATCACGCATCTGAGCCTCCCGCTCCCATGTGCACTCCTGGAGATTCCCATGCCGCCATCTGTTGCGCATAAGAGGAATCGATCGCCCATGTAGGACCCGCTCCTGTCGATCCTCTATCTCCACCGGGACCTCCGTAAAAGTCGCCCCATCGTCAACGTCAAGCTCCCCATGGTCAAAGATGTGCGTCGGGTCGTGCACGTATCTCCTCAGTTGAGACACGTGGAAGACGTCGTGCACCCGGTGTATCTGAGGTGGTAGAGCCAGGCGATAAGCCACCTCACCAACCCTGCTGAGGACTTGGAAGGGTCCGATGAAGCGTGGAGATAACTTGTCGCCTCGGCCAAATCTCCGAATACCACGTCGAGGTGAGACCCGCAAGAAGACGTGGTCACCATCCTCGAACTCTAGTGGCCTCCGCCTCCTGTCAGCGTATGACTTCTGCCGGCTCTGTGCTGTCCTCATCCGCTCCTGGATGACCTGGACCTCCTCTGACGTGGCACGGACCATCTCTGGTCCCACAAGAGCTGCGAGATTTCTTCTTTGCCGATAAGAGAAACCTGGTCTCATCCCCTGGATGAACCACATTCTTTGCCTAAAACAGTCAATCCTAACATGGATGATACAAATCCATACCAAGGATGACGTCGTAAGGCCTCGACGCTACTACTAAGAGATCCAACCGTTACTCTCGCCTCCAAGGGTTGAGTCACACTGTCGGCATCAGTGTGTGGTAACTGGGTCTCCTCCAGTAGATGTCTCACAAGTGAGGGTCAAGTCAACAGTCAACTGGAACCTCTTAGTAACATCACAAAAGAGGACAGGAAAGAAAACATCACAAAGGTATGCGTCTTTTATTATTGCATCTCATAATACAAGACGCTACACAAAAGCAACATCAACATGGAACTAGAAGTACAAAAGACGTATCCACTAGTTCCTCCCCTGTCCACCTGCTCCCAGAGCTCCAGCATTTGTCGCTGCCTCAACCTCGGTGGCTCCCTCCAAGCCTGCGGATCGAGGAGTCGGACAGTCACGTGCCAGGTGACCCTTTCCACGGCATGAGTAACACAACCTGCTCCTTGCACGGCTAGCTCTGTTCCCACTCCGAGTGCCCTGCACCACTGGTCCTAAAACCCGAGATCGCCCAACTGCTGGTCTGGTCCTCCTGGACCTCTGCATCATCTGTCTACTGCCCACAGATGACTCGGCTTCTGATCGAAAAACATGTGGTAAAGGCAGAATCTCCTGTACACGCTCGGGGTGTAGAGATACTGGCACAAACTCCACCCTGAAGAAGGTCTCGAAGTCTTCCCATGCGAAGTTCATCTCATCGCAAAACTGAAACAAGTGGCTCCACCACCTACCTGCTGCTGCCTGAAGGAGGCTGGTAGCAAAGATCACCATGAAGTCTGCCGGCGTCCCCACTAGCCTGAAGACTCTCACCACAGCCTCCAGCCAAACCTCAGCCGCCTGCGGGTCCGTCTCTCCCCAGAACCTGGGTGGCCTCTGGCGCTGGAACTCGTGCAGCGCGCTCAAGCGTCGTGCATCGCCTACTGCTGGGGCTGGTGGCATCGGTGGCCCAACGTATGGTAGTACCGCTGGTGCCTCCGCTGGTGCCTCAACTGCAAGAGGGCCCTGTACCGAAGCCTCGTCGCTCGACAGACTGTCAGCACGCTCATCCCTCCGGGCTCTAGCTGGTCGTCTGAGAAAAGACATCCTGAAAGTAACAACGTAACACGATCAAACGATTATACCTGGTGAGCTGACCTGGTTTGAGCTGTTTTAAGGGGAAAAACCTTTGAAAACACACACGCAATCAGTGTTTTCGTGCACAAAGTCGGAAATCAGTTGTCAGGGTCCTGGTGTATGGATACGTCGGCCGCCCGCACCAACACTGGACTCCCTGAACTGAAAACCACACTCGGTACCCTTAACACTATTGCTTCACAGAAAGAAAGATCAGAGTCTGCGGTAGAACCGACCACCTCTGATACCAATTTGTCACGACCCGTCCTCGGGGCCCGTGCCGTGACTACCCCAAGCCCGCCTTCCATAGGCCAGGGGCTGGCGACTAGCACCAAAGGCGTAAAATCCTGATAACTGGGAAGGCATTGCCTTTATAAAAGAAAACAAGCACCACAGAGTACAAGCGGAAGTAAACACTAAGTGCAAAAAGAAGAGCTGAAAAGTAAAAAGGGGCCGGAAATACAAGCCCAACTGTAAAGTACAACTCGAAAGGGAAAACAGCGACTGAAAAGTAAAGCTGCTACGCTGAGATGTCCACTGGAAACCCCACCTGAAGGGTGGGTACAGATAGCTCCTCTGCTCCTCGGATCCCGCCATCTGCTCCGAGTATGTCCCTCCCAGTGGTCTACCTCCGGGTACCGCCTCGTCGTATAGTCCACCTCCAGGTACCGTCAAGTCCTCGAACCTTCGGCTTCTGTCAGCACTGTCCGTCGTCTGCAACCAACACAACGAGGTGCGGGCATAGCCCGTGCAGGGGTGAGTATAACGATACTCAGTAGGGACCCCGAGACCCTCAAGGTCTCACTAAAACCAACAAGGATAACCACAAGAAGATCACAACAGATAAACTCTACTTAGGTATATGCCCATACATATACCTAAGTTATCAAGTAACCCATCTCAGTCATGAGGAAACACAAGAATCATGAGATCAACGGATAACCACTACCCAGGTATATGCCCATACATATACCTAAGTTATCAAGTAACCCATCTCAATCATGAGGAAACACAAAGGTCAAAAGTCTCAGCTCAAACCAGGATTTTCATTATCGAAACCGTAACTGCTGAAGAGCTCCGTCTCTAGAGTGTACAGTGGTCCTGTCACGACTCCGAGGTACTGCTCACTAACCTAAGACTACTGAAGTACTCCTCCTGTCGAGTACTGCGGGTTTGCGGCCAACTACCTGGCGCTCCGTCCGCTGAGGGTCTGTCGCCAAATACCGGGCGCTACCCAGATAGCCTGCTGAGGTACTCCTCCTGTCGAGTACCGCGGGTTTGCTGCCAAGTACCTGGCGCTCCGTCCGCCGTGGGTCTGCAGCCAAATACCGGCGCTCCGTCCACTGGGCTAGTCGACTCACTCCAAGTCGAGTCGGTCAAGCAGTCGTCAGGTCTCAGCCGGCTACACGGTCTCCGTACTCTGCACGCTCGTCTCCGGGAGGGTCCGCTCCACGAGCTACTGGTCGATACTCCAAGTATCTCAAAGTCCCATGAAGAAGTATCTCAAAAGTCCGTCTCGTCACAGGGGTCTCAACGCAACAGATGGCGCGTCGATCGGACGCCCGGTCTGTGAGTTATTAGCCTTTTCGTCCCAGGGGCCCGGTTGGCTTCGAGAGCGAAACCAATCCCGGCCGTATCTCAACTGTACCCTGAACTCCCATAGGGTATACTCAAAGGGACCGTTACTCAACGTAACCACCAACGCTGCTGACGGCTCGTCAAGCGGACGTCCTGTCTGAAAGATATCAGCTTTTCCGTTCCAGGGGCCCGGTTGGATTTCGGGTACAATCCAACCCGGCCATACTCCGACTGTAACCAAAACTCGGGCGGAGTATGTCAAAAGTTCCGTCTCATCAAGAGGAAGTCAACGAAACAGACGGCGCGTCAATCGGACGCCCGGTCTGTGAGTTATTGGCATTTTCGTCTCCGGGGCCCGGTTGGTTTTTAAGGCAAAATCAACCCGACCGTACTCCACCTGCGTCCAAACCTCAGGCGGAGTATGCCAAAAGATCTGTCTCACTAAAAGGAACACAACGCGACTGACGGCGCGTCAATTGGACGTTCGTGGCTCAAGATATGAGCGTTTCCGCTCCGAAGGCCCGATTGGTTTCGTGAACGAACCAACCCGGCCGAACTCAAAGTAATCCGAAACCTTGAGTGCGATATACCGAAACGACCGTCTCGATCCAAGGATCGCGTTGCCTCAGACGGTTCGTCGTTCGGAGGTCCGAGGCTCAAGTTATGGGCCAAAAACCAAAACTGGTTCGAAACGGGGGGTCCGGGTCCGGGCCGACCCGGCCCGACCCCCCCCCCCCCCCTGGGCGGCGGCGGCGGCCGGCGGCGGCGGACGGCGGGGGACGGCGGCGGCGGGCGGCGGCGGCGGGCGGCGGCGGCGGGCGGCGCGGCGGCGGCTGCGGCGGGCCGCGGTGGCGGCGGCGGCGGGCCGCGGTGGCGGCGGCGGCGGGCCGCGGTGGCGGCGGCGGCGGGCCGCGGTGGCGGCGGCGGCGGGGCGCGGTGGCGGCGGCGGCGGGCCGCGGTGGCGGCGGCGGGCGCCGCTCGTGGGTGGCACGCGGGGGCAATCAAGCCCCCGCTTTTGGATTGGCGGCGCGGCTAAGCCGCGCCGTTTTAACAAACGGCCCCCCTTCCAGGGGGCCCGCTATTTGGAAAACCGGGGGGCTGCTGCCCCCCCTCCTTAAAGAACCGCCCCCCCTCTTAAGAGGGGGGTTTTTAAGGGTTGACCGGGGAATTAAATTCCCCGGTTTTAAGTCATCCGGCCGGCCAGCTGGCCGGCCGGTTTTCTCAAACGGGACCGGAATTTCCGGTCCCCTTCTTCGGCTTCCGACGCCGGCGGCCCGGCCGCCGGTCTTCCCTTCCGCCGCGGCCCGGAACCGGCCGCGGTCTCCTCGTCCCGCCGCGGCCCGGAACCGGCCGCGGTCTTCTCGTCCCGCCGTGGCCCGGAACCGGCCGCGGTCTTCTCGTCCCGCCGCGGCCCGGAACCGGCCGCGGTCTTCTCGTCCCGCCGTGGCCCGGAACCGGCCGCGGCGTTCGTCATCCGGCGCGGTGCGTCGGCACTGCGCCCCTTCGCCGTGCTTTGATAATCATTCAACGCGGCGCGACGGCGTCGCGTTTCTGTTGTTTCTACCATGGTGTGTGCGACGACATCGCGAAGATATTTGCACGTTCATCCGCGTGGTGCGACGGCACCACGCCACTTGCTTCTTCCCGCAAGATAAATCAACATAAACGTTGGAGCGGGGGGTTCGTCCGTGTTCATGCGGTCCGGCCCCCCCTCACGTTAAATAAAAACTCAACATGAACATTCAAAGCCTCATGTTAGACTTGCCAGATCCACGTTCAAGAAATGGAATAATTAAAGAATGAAACAACAAACCCCTACCTCGGGTATAAGTTCGAGGATTTGACTATGTCCGCGGAAGTCGACGTCGCGGAGATCGGGCGTCGCGGTAGTCGTTCGTCAATTCCGTTGACGAAGAGACGCGTCCGAAGAGGCACGTCGTTGGTGAATCCTTGTACGCCGACGAAGGTTGTCCGAGGAAGGTGCGGTGTTCTCTCTCGTTGACACCGAAGACGAAGAAGAGCGGAGCGGCGTTCTTCGTCGGAAACTTGAGCGTTCTACGTCAAGTCTTGAGGAAAGTCAAATAAAAAGGAAACAACGAACTCAAGAACCCTTACCTTGATAATCGCACGTTGACGGAGTCGTGGAATATCGGTGCCGATTCCTTTGACGTCGGAGGAAGAGTCGTTGTCGATGGCGTTCGTCGCGGAAAACCGTCGCGGAAGAGATGACGCAGAAGAAGTACGTCGCGTCGCGGATGCGGCGTCGCGGATGGATCGTGTTCTTCGGCGGAGAAGTTCTTCGTTGAAGAACGACGTTCTTCGCGTTCTTCGTTGAGTTTGAAGAAGTAGAAGAGGAGCTCTCCACCTCTCAAGAAGACAAACGATCAACCCAAAATAAAATAAGATAACATCTTATTTTATTATTACAAAACATTAAAGAATTTCAAAAGTTTGAAATTCAAAAGAGTTTAACCCCCAAAATTAAATTAAGTAACTTATGTCAATTAAGAGGGGGTTAAGGGAATTTGAAAAGTCTAGGGGTTCGTGTGGGCCCCACCACACTTAATCCTCCCAAGGGAGGTTAAGTGGGTGTGGGTCCCACTTCCAACCACCTTTGGTAGGTTTTTAAAAAGTTAAAATAAAATTTGTCTTACACAAATTTTATTTAACTTAACTGAAAACCCCAAAGCTAACTTTCAACTCGCAACAAACGCAACTCCCGAAAAGGTCTCATTAAGCGAATATCGGCGCTGCGAGTTCATCGGTGCCCTCGGCTTTCAATTCCGAGCACCGGATCAAAAGTTAGGAATACCCGCTCGTTCGTTCACTGAACGAACCCGAGCCAAACTTCGGAAATTAATTCCGGGCACTCCGGGCCTCGGAATCAGGTGCCGTCTGAAACCGCGCTCTTGTAAAATTCTAAAGAAAATTAAGAAAAAAATTCCCTTGAATTTTACGGGTCTTTACAGAGGTGGTGTTCTTGAATTCAACAAATTTATTTTTGGGTTCATCCTCCTATTCCTTGTTAACTTTTAGCTCCTCTTCATACATCATCAGTCTCTCAATGAGTTCTTTTACAGTTATCTTGCTGATATCACATGATTATCTAATAGATACAGAGGTTACTCTCCATATTTCAGGTATGAATCTGAGAATTCTCATGATCTGTTACTTAGTAGTGACTTCCCTTCCAAGAGAAATCATTGTGTTGACAATTTAGTTGAACCTAAGATAAATGTCAGAAATAGGCTCATCAAGTTTCATTTTAAAGTTATCATATTTAATAGTATAGGTATTAAGTCTCATTTCATTCACACTATATTTTCCTTCACGTGAAACAGATAAGGTATCCCAAATTTCATGTGCATTTTTACAGGCAGAAATTGTATTAAATTCCTCATCTCCTAAAGAATATTTTGAATCATTCATAGATTTGAAATTTTTATTGTAGTTAGTTTTGTTAGGTTCATCCCAAGTGATTCTATCTGTTTTAGGAATCTTATATTCATCTATAATTGAAGACCAGATTTCAAATCTCATACTTTCTAAATGAATTTTTATTTTAATTTTCCATTGAGCATAATTGGTCTCATTAAAGAATGGTGGTATGTTGGTTGCATCACCTTTCAATATATTATCCATGATAAGTAAATAACTTAAAAGAGCTAGAAATTTAGAATTGATAAAAATTTTCAATTCTTTAATGTACAACTATAATCACAGATGAATTGGGTTAAAAAAGAGTTTTAATAAGATTAAAAAATACTCATTTGATACCAAATGTTGGTCAGAATAGAGTACTCAAGAGGGGGGGTGGATTGTGTATCTATGAAAATTTATGTTTAAAAAGGTATTCTTAAAAAGGATCCCCAATATTAAAATATTTCCCAGTTAATCAATGTTATACTATTATGAATGTTTAACTATTTAAATAACGTCTTAGAAGATTGATTAATTCTTAGTAATACTAATCACATTTATTAACATTACTTTTGAAGAAATTACAGTAAGTAAAAACAATTATAACTTCTTTCCAAGATTAACAATCAAAGTAAATTTAGTGATATCTTGATTAAACAATAAAACAGAGAAAACTAAAGTAAAAAAGCACAGTGGATATAAAACAAGATGTTTAGTGTCAAGTCAAGACCTAATCCACTCCACTTGGTGATCACTTTCCACTAAGAAGTTTATATAAATAAACTTGATCCACACCCTGGATCGGGGTTAACAATAGCCCACAAGACTATCCAGGTCACACGAGCACTTCTACAGTTTTTCGTGGGAAAACACTAAAAAGTCACACAGGGACTTCTTCTACACTTATCTAGGGAAATACACAAGTGTAAAAATATGTAAGAGAAAGGTTATCTTGTATCCTTTAGTTTTATGTAGGAGACAGTGTGTGTTTGTATACAGACACACACACTGTTCGGAAGATAAAAATATTTCACAACATAGTAGAAATGGTGATATATGTTTAGAAGTTCTCTGACTGTTATTCTATGATGCTATGGACTTATGGGATGAAGAATATATAGAAATCGAGTCCACTCGTGAAAAATAGAGTAATGTTAGTCATCTAGATCAAGATCATGTTTTTTTTTGGTATTGACTATGCGAAGATGTGCTCGATGATTCTGATCTATGGTGTCCATCTTGTTGATTTAATAATGCTTCGTGTGTTCTTCATAAATTTTTAGTTTCTTGTGTCAGTTCATATTTCCATAAAAACTCATGTGTACTTCGTTATTACACTCTTGCTTCACATTATCCAGTTTCTGGGCCACACTTCTCTTTTATTCTAGAGTGAATGTGTTGGACCTGATAGGATGCATGTAATCTACACCTCGTACCTCATACTGTCAGATGATATGTCTATAAGAAAACATTAATTATGTCAGTGCATTCAAAATATTAAAATATTACAATTAGAAATTAAATTGAAAAATGAAAAGAAAAATAGATTACGAAATGGTGTTGTAGTTTGTATGTAAACGGTGTCTTCATGAAATGGTTTCTCCTTGAAACAGTGTCTGGAGGTTCACGGTGTCTGGATTGTCATGGTGTCTAGATGTTCATGGTGTATGGATGGTCATGATGTCTGGATGGTCACGGTGTCTAAATGGTTACTGTGTCTAGATGGTCATGGTGTCTAGATGTTCATGGTTTCTGGATGGTCACGGTGTCTGGATAGTCATAGTGTTGAGATGGTCACGGTGTCCGGATGGTCATGGTTTCTGGATGGTCACGGTGTCTGGATGGTCACAGTGTCTAGATGGTCATGGTGTCTGGATGGTCACGGTGTCTAGATGGTCACAATGTCTGGATGGTCATGGTGTCTGGATGGGCACAGTGTCTGGATGCTTTTCCAGAAAAACACAACTGGTGGCAGACTCATGGTGTATCAGTCTTAGACAAATATTTGTATTCAGACATAAGCAGTGATATTTATAGAATGTGTTAGACTTAATCATTCATCATGAAAATCATTATAAAGTAGATTAAATATAGTGTACAAGTTTTATTTAAATCATAAAGATACTAATCATCTGTACACATTATTTAAAATAAATTACACAGGATTAACAAGTTTTTACCGAATGAATAGGATTTGTGATCATTAAACCAAGATTAACACATGAGGAGTCTAACACAGTGTTTGATAATATTTCAACTCATGCATTATAGTGATAATCCTTACAATTAATCTCAAACAAAATAAAAAATTAAATAATTATTAAGTATAATATGGTGTCCTTTTAATGAACTTGAATGCTTCGGTCCTTTGATGATCTCTTAAACAATGTTGTAAGATAGTGAAGCAGTAATATGAACATACTTCTTTCAAAATGACAATTTGGAATTTCAATGATAAAAAATTAAATGTAATGTTTCATGTTTCCTTTAGTGTTCATCCTTCTTGATATTTATTAATATATTATAATACATGCACCATTTAATGTAAACATCACAATGGTTTATTCCCTAAACTATCATTTCATGTGGGGACATCATTACTTCTCAAGATCTAGGTATTAAACTAGTTATAACATTATCTAATATTCACTTAATATGGATAGTGGTGACCATGGTATACTTAAATATTTTTTCTTGATATTTAACGTTGTTCATGGAAATGTTATAATTAATAATATAAAATTTACAAAACAAAATATAAAATATATTCACTTGTTAGGGTCACTATTTTTTCTGTATTTGTCACCTCATAATACTATGTTTAATATAATTCACATAATTTATCAAAACATAAATCTATTTCCACATAAAAATGTTCTCTCATATCATATTTTAATCTAATGTGGGTTATATGAAATTTTCTACATCCACATTTATAAATAAATTTCTTCTAAAATTTTCAAATTATACAACAAAAGAATGTGATCTTTATATAAACTATTTGGTTTCTTATAGATTTGATGCATATGAAACATATATTTTGTGTGATACAACTATAAAACAAACTATAATGGGTTGGATGATTATATATATAAGTTGTAACATATTTATACATGAATTTTATTTAGGGTAAACATGTATCCTTACAATTAATTCCTTATAAACCAAATCACTTACTAAATCTATTTCAACTATTACAGTAAAATTTGGTTCAATCTTAAAAAAAATTATTATTATCATTTACATCATATTACTTTGGTTTTGATTAATCAGTTATAGTGTTCTTGTTCACTATATAAATGATTAAGTTGAAAAATGATTATCCCTTTAATATAATGTTATTATTTACATAACATAATAAATTTTAAAAAAAGAAAATTATTTTAGATAGTAAATGTAACTTGGAAAATCCCTAATAAAAAAGGGTAAGAACCCGTGAAAAATATATGTATCTCACTATATAAAACTTTACCATAGAACCTCTCTCACTATTTCAATTATAAAATACATATGAACATCTCTCTTAAATAAATGAAGATTAATATGCACAAATCAACACAAATTAATAAACAAAAGAAGTTAAAATCAAAGATTATGATTTTTTAAATGGGGGAGCCTCATTTAATAATAAACTATTTCAACCCTTTTCATGTTCATATTACTCTCGAGATAGTGAGATTTTTGGGATTTACCCATTCATCCACTAGGAAAAAAATTAATTTAGTGATGCTTTTTTGATTAGAAACATTTTAAAATGTTGCAAATTCATTTACTATAGTTTCTAGAAGAAATTGGTAAATGACATGTCACTAACTCATGATGTTATTAAATGTCACCAATTAGTGATGTTAATAAAAATCACAAATTAAGGACACGTAACTTACCAATGCTTTACAGAAACATTGGTAAATGATTTAAAATCATTGTTTAGTGATGTTTAAAAGAATTACCAATTAGGGAAACCTAATTTTCCAACATTTTTCTGAAATTTCAATAAATGAGCCATTAAATAACCACCTTTTTCTATAAATATTTCTATTTATTATTTAAAATACATAATTATTAAATATAATTAATATCGCCAATAGTTTTTATTAAAATAATTTTTTTTAAATGACCTCCCCTTGCACCCCCTCTTCCAGGAATCACGTTACCAGACCACACCACTGCTCTATATGATGACACCTCAATCCCTCTTTACTATATACACACACAACACCCTAAGCGTGCACAACCCCTCATTTCAGGATATCACCCCTATGCCTACAAATGAAAATTTTTATCCTTCAAGATTCCAAGAAACGACTAGTGAACTCACAACCATAAACCAGACCATCTCATCTAAAACAATTATGATTATAAAATTGTATTATGATAATATATATATATATATATATATTTTAGTATTAAAAATTAATATTATATGTATAAATTTAATTTTATATATTAGTATACATATTTCCATATATGTGTGTGTCTGTGTGTGTGTTTATATGTATATGTTTATATTATATATATATATGTGTGTGTGTTTGTGTGTGCTTATATTATATATATAATTGTTTATATTATATATATATATTACATATGTTTCTGTGTGTTTATATGTGTGTGTGTGTGGATATATATGTGTATGTATACACTTATATAATTATATTTACATTTCTTAATTTTATATATATGTAAATTAATAGAATTAGATATATATATATATATATATATATATATATAACAACCCTTTTTAAAAAAGAAACGTAAAAATGTCACTAAAATAGCCACATTTTTAAAAAAATGTGGCCAAATTTTAAATATGTATGAGTGTTTTTATATATAAATATATGTATATTTATATATGTGGGTGTGAGTGAGTGTTTATATATATATATATTTGTGTTCATATGTGTGTGTGTTTATATATACATATATTTATTTATTTATTTATTTATTTATTTATATATTTATGTATTTATGTATTTATATAGTTATATAGTTATATATATTTATATATATGAGTGTGTGTTTTTATATATTAATATATATATATATGTCAATATATATTTACATCGATGAGGTAAAATGGGCAACATTACCAACAAAAACAAGCAACCCACAAATTCAGGGAAGAACTCGATGAGGCTCGAACTCGATACCTCTCCAAGAATCACTTGGTCAGCTATAATCGAGCTACAACCAGAGGGATATATATATATATATATATATATATGTTTTTAAATTTATATATATTATGATATTTAAACATATGTTAATATATTTTCATATAAATACAAATTTATATATAACTATAATTATAAAATTATATATATATATATATATATATATATTGTGTGTGTGTGTAAATTAATTTAATTATACTTATATATAATTAGTAATGTTTTAAAATAGTGGAAAAAATGACACAAAAATAGCCACATTTTTTTAAAATAATCACTAAATTTAAAATTTCCACATTTCTTGATTTTTTTTCCTAAATTAGCAAAAAAAAATTGAATAATGTTGCTAAAATAGACACGTTTTGTAAAATATGTTGCAACATTAGTGACATTTAAAAAAACATCTATAATTTAGAGTCGTTTTCTAAAAAATGTCATTGTTTATCCAATATTACTATAGAAGTCTCTAATTTAGAACTATCTTCTAATAATGTTTCTAATATAGCCATGTTTTCTTAAGAGGTTACCAATTTAGCCACATTTTTTAAAATGGATAACAAAAAGTCGCTAAATTAAGAATTTTTTTTAAAACATTACTAATTTAATTTTTTTTTAAAACATGGATAAATATAAAATTAGCCACATTTTCAAACATGGCTGTAAACAACACCAAATACTATTTTTTAATCCCCCTTTGACATTTAGTGGGAGAGACACTATATAGGAATAAGAAATCCCATACAATCTGGTATCTAATGAATTAAAATATTATTATATATCTATATTAGTTATTTGATTAGGAACTAATCACATATACATACATTCTTTTTATATTCTAAACACACTTCCCATGTCTCTATAAGTCAACTATAGGATATGCACCATATGAAATTATCATATCCAATCAAAAGTTTTAGGAAATATAATCAAAATTCTATTTTGTGAATTTTCTACATGTCTACATTTCCTTCATCCACCATGTCTTGAAAAAAGTGATATTGTACACTAATGTGATTCTTCATAAATTGAAAAAATATATTAAATGAAATATATTAAGCACTCTGACTGTCAAAAAATACTAAAATATGATCATGTTTATATATAAGATCTAATAATAACCTTATCATCTAAATTGCATCTTTATAAGCCTGTTTAGGTTCCATGTATTCTTTCTCTATTATGGATAAATCCACAACATACGTCAACATTGAAATACTTCTCCCAACACTTCTTGTATTATTGAACCCATAATCGGTAGTGGAACTATGTTTATTAGAATCAGATATAAAATTAAAATCAATATAGAATCTTATAGTAAACTCTTATCCTACATAACATAATGTTTCATATGGTATCCCTATGGTGTATATGAATATCTTCATAACTATGTTCTAATTTTCTCATTCTAGATAAATAATGTATAAAAAAAATTTCAATGTCCGGTCCAGTACAAACCATATTAAATATCATAATCTGTAGTGCTGATGCGTATGGTACTTGAGACATCTCTTTCCTCTCTATTTCACTATGAATATTCATCATAGTAGATAACATGAAATTTATGATAGTAGTGGTGTAGTTGGAATATAGTCATAAGTGTTTAATATTTTCAAGAAATTCTTTATTTAATTATTTATTTATAACTACATCTTCAAATTATTTACGTCCCATTAAATGTTCCTCATTATAATCTTGTTTATTAGTCCCAAGTACTTTATATCAAAATCCCAAGACAAATGTTCTTTCTTTTTATATAACTAATAATTATTGGTGTGTTTAACAAATATATCATCTACATATCAAATTAAATTGATAAAATTATTTCCAAAAAAATCCCCAAAATATGAACAAGTATCTAAATTATTTCTTTCATATTTAAGGATCATGATATAGGAATCAAATGTCTTTTACAAAAACAATGGAACCTGCATAATTCTAAAAAAATATTTTTTTTACCTAGTTAAAAAAGTTCTCTTTTAATTATTATGGAAAACCTTATTAATTGAGGATATAAATTTATACATAATGATAAAAATAGTGATAATTTTTCTTCATATCTAATAGAACTTGATGTAAACTATATATACCACACATCAAAATAAATAGCTAAATAGTTTCCAATTAAATAGCAAGATAAAATATTTCATTCAAATAAACACCATACTTATGAGTATAGAGTTTGTCCACAAATATTTCATTATTTCTTTCCACCATATCCTTTCAATACTTATTGATCTTAAAGATTCATTTTTTACATATTCCATTAATTTTGTGAGTTAATAGAATAATATCTCAATTCTTATTGTAGTGGAAGGATCCATGTTCCTCATTCATTTCCACTATCCATGAGATTACATTTGGAATATGTGTCACCTACACAAAAGAATAAATTTATTCATCTTTAATAAATATTTCTCACATTAAAAATTCCAAGTGCCATATTATGGATTTTTCTTCCGATTTTACCATAGTGGTCCAAACTCAGTAGGTTCTTGATCAACATTCTTGAGTAATGTTTCATAGAAAATATGCTCTCTATTTGGTTCATCCTATACCATGACTATTTTAGTTGAAATATTATATTTTTCCACATCTTAATCAAATTTCTTCTGCACCTTATCATCTAAAAAATTTACATATATATTATTGATAAGTTTGTGGGTAGTTGTTTCCAACAAATGATACCCCTTAACACTATCATCATATCCCAAGAAGAAACATTTCCTAGTTCTTGAATTAATATTTTATCTTTCAAGGTCATTAAATATTAAATATATAGGACTTCAAAAATAATTTAACTGAATATAGTTTTTAGGATTACCACTCAACAAATCCATTGGAGTCTTCATTCTAAGAACAACTAAATGAGATCAATTGATTACATAATAGGTATTACTTACTATACCAACCTAAAACATCATGAAAAATAATAATATCATAAAAATCACCATTGTTTTATCCAATAGGGTTTTGTTCATCTACTCTACCACTCTATTATTCTAAGGATTGAATTTCATGGTAAATTGTGACTTAATTATTTATTAATTAAAAATGTATAAAACTCATCAATTTTATATTCTAAACTATTTTTATTCCCCAAATACATGATATTTTTTTCAAATTGACTCACCTTCCATGATTTTAATGTTTTTATGACTTCAAAAATATAATCCATTATACAAATTTTTCACACCCATTATATTTCTCAATAGTGAACAATGAATTAAAAAAATTACATCTCTAATCCAAAATACATAACTGGGGGTGGGAAAACATCATAATGAATCAACACTATGACATCCTTAAAGATCACAATTTATGTTTGGAACTCTAACTCGTATTTGATACCCAAAACAAAAAACTCAAAAAATAGTATGTGTGTCTTTGTAATCCAAATAAGAAACATCTAGATATAAATAATATTCTATCATTATTTAGACATATAGAAAATATCATGATTCCCTGATGTTATTAATTATTCCATTTAGTTATTTTATGTGACAACCATATGTACCTCATTGTATGTTTCACTTATAAGAATGTATAGGTCCATTGATATATTTCTACATTAATCACCATAATAATTCTCTTTATAATCTTCATCACTAATTTCATATTTCTTTTCCAAAACATCTTTCTATTAAATTATCCAAAATACATTCTTTTTTGGGACCTTTACATGGAATAATACTTTGATGGTTCATATGATATCAGCAATCATATTAATTTTGATTGTAAAGAAATATAATATTTTCAAGGTGAGATCATTCCCTATGTATAAAATTTTCACTACTAGAAAATGAGGCTACTTCCATAGACCTATAGCCACAGTTTTAAAATCGTGGCTATAGGTGGATATAGCCACAGTTCTCTGGCATATAGCCACAGTTTTAAAACTGTGGCTATATGCTGGTTTTCCATGGCCTATTGCCACAGTTTTGAAAATTGTGTCTATAGGTCATGAATATAGCCACGGTTTTTGGGCTTATAGCCATAGTTTTAAAACCATGTCTATAGGCCAAATTTTTTGATGGCCTATAGCAACAGTTTTCTAAAACCGTGGAAATAGGGTTCCCATGCTCTCGCAGGAAAACAATTTCCTACCTAAAATTTGGTGGGAAGACCTACCACCATAGTTTTGAGGCTATTCCCATGGTTTATATTAATATATATTATAATATATATATGTATACCTGAATAGTCGTGTGGTGTAGGGGTATGTGCGTTGGATTACAATGTGGAGGTGTAAGGATCGAAACCCACTGGGGACATTTTTTATTTAAGCTATTGCTGCGGTTTTCAAAGGATAATGCCACTGTTAAATCAGGGAAATATCCACCAATATCCATGGTTTAAACCATGGATATAGGTCAACTACCATGGTGTCAAATTTTGATGCATATTTCCACGGTTTTCAAAACTATGGCAATATGTAGTTACTTCCACAATTAAAACTATGGAAATAGGTCGGGACCTAATGCCATAGCGATAGCGGCCACAGTTGGCCAAAACAGTGGACGTAGCCTATGACCACGGTTTTGGGTCCTATTTCCATAGTTTTGAACTGTGGAAATATCCCTTTTTTAGTTGTGTCTTTCTGGGATAGATTTATATTGACCGAACAATTATTTTGAGTCATCATGCCCCCCTCCCTGAGTCGATTATCCAATCATTATTAACATGTTTTTTAGATTTAGTAAATGTACCTGCTTCATTGATTATTAAATCTTCATTTTTTGAATTATTGGACAAATTTCCTTGAGATTTCAATCCCCCACTATTCATATTACAATATCCCTATCACTTAATACCATAATTATAACATGTGAGATTCTTCCACCTCCTTAATTTGAAACTTCCGTGGTTTTTGTATCCCAATTGATTCGCTACTATAATTCCCCTCTCCATTGAGTGATCATATTCTTTGTGAAAAATGTATATCTATCTTCTACATTCTTGATAAAACAGTTATTCAAGAAATAAATTCGAAATGTCATTAAATATAAAATATCTAACAGGTTATTATTGGTATGTTTGATTATGATTTAATCTTATGAATATGGAATACTTTGGGGAAGAATCTCCTCACATTAATGATTCCCTATTTTATAGCACAACATCACGAGATGATTTGATAAGTTATTCAACATGTTGATTTGTTTTTTCATAGATTATGAATCTAAAATTTAAATATTGTATAACATTCTCTTCAATAATTTTGTTTTTGGAGTGACTTGGACACATATATCTTAATTAATGTGTCCCAAGTTTCTAGGATTTTATTTTTTATTTGAAATGATTAAAAGCGCCCTATTATCTAATTCCAAATGAATTTTAGGAATTAAATTGATTTTTATGTCCTTCAATTTTTCCTCCATCACAATTTTAGGTATTAAAAAAAATTACTATAGGAAATTATCCTTCTAGAGTACCATTTGTAAATTCATTTTTCACATTGAATTTTTATATTTAAAATTTCACCTGTATTTGGACATGTTATTAGTTAAAAAATTATGTGAATCATAGTGGTTTATTTCATAGTATAAATATATTTTTTATTTATGAATCTAAAAATAGAGTCAAAATCATTGAAAATACTCAAATTTATGAGAATTATTCGTAACTGAAATAATATGAATGTCTCCATGCCAGAATATTTCTCAGATTCTACTTTTTGTGACTAAATTGTTTTTGAATTCTAGTGAGGTGATAATATCAAGATTAAATAATAATGTTTAACAATGTAGAAAATTATAGATACCAGATAAAACATTGAAAACCCTTAAAATTAGGAAGGGTAAAACCCATGGGAAAATAGAAGGACCACTCTATAAAAAAATTTGGCTACTAACACTACCTTACTTTTATAAGGATAAAACACTCATGAAAATATATCTTGTATAAATGAACTGTAAAACTACAAAATTTATGAAAATTTATTACTAAGAGATTTTTTGGAAAAATATAATGATTTTTGAAAGAGAGGAAGGATTTATTTTATAGGGATATTCTTTACAACTTACTTAATCTATATTTCTCTAAAGCTAGTGGGTTTGGTAAGATCTGACTACCCACCCAACCACCATTTCCTACACCCTATAAATTTTAGTAGTAGAGACACCTTACCTAAATATTTATCCTAGGTTCTATAGGAATATAATTAAAACAAACCTTATTAGATAAAATGGTCCTAAATTTTCAATCCATTCTTTATTTAGTGCAGCATAAATTTTTTTAAAATATCAATAACCATATAAATGTTAGATAAATGATAGTAATATTATAATGAGTGAATAAAATTAATATATTAGTAGAAAAAATCATCACAAATACAAAAAAAATTAAAACAAAGTACCATAACAACATATATATTAAATCAAGTCCACGACCAACATCAACATTCTCAAATAGAATTGGTTGTGTTTTTTGAGTTCTTTAAAACAAGGTAATGAATTAGATACACATAATTATGTGTATTTTATATGTTTTATACATTGAAACATTTAAAAATTGTGTGTTAGATTATTATACTAATAATGGAATTGGTGATATCCCATGAGATATCGGTACATGTGTTCATACAGTAATGTTATTATAAGAATAGCCAAAACCTTATTTTTATCCTTGTAATAGTATGTAATTCTCTATCATATGTTGGGTTCATCTTGAGACATTGTACATTTATTTTTATACATAAAAAATATATTTCCAATTAAATATATATTCATGTGGATATGATATCCCATGTATACATAGTAATATCATTATAAATAGCATTGAATTTCCCATATGATAACTAAAAACATTCCATGTGTATCACCATCATACAATCAAATTTTAAAACTCTAAATCATAGTTCATATAGAGTTTTACCAATTAATGTTGTAAATTTAAATGAATCTTATATATAAAATAAATATCATATACAGTAAAGTATATATTTCCTGTGCACATGCCATAATATCACATGCATACATAAAGATTTTATTGGTAATAATTATTATATACGATTATATTAAACATTCAAAATGTTATAAATTCAAATGATATTGAAATTATAATTTAAGTAAATTTTAAAAAAAAATATTTATTAAACGTGAAAATGTATAAAAAATTTATTTTTTTCAAAACATAAAAGAAATAATGTGGGTTTTGTAATTATTAAAAAAATATGAGGCCTAACCACTCAATAGAAAATAAAAAATAGGTGAACTTATTAATCAATGGATTTTTTATAAAAATTATTGTCTAAATAATACTAGTGTAAGAGATGGTTTCCATCTTTAAAAAATGAAGAAACAATATAAGAGTCATACTAAAATTTGAGCATTACCTTTAGAGTTGGGGGATATAAAAATGAAATTATCGCTAAACACTAATGAGGAATGTGTTCTTTGGATTACCTAGATCATAATAAATGAAACTAAATATATATATATATATTAAATTTAATAAAAAACATCTATATAGTCTACAAATTTTACAAAATAGGATAAAATTGTTTATTCGCATTCTAGGTATGAAAGACATGTTCCAAAGTGATGAAATAAAATGTACCATTAGTGAGAACTCACTTGTGAACATTTGATTAAAACCCATATATCATCATTTGTTTCATCATTCTAAAATCATAAAAACCCCACCTAAAATCCATACTCTACATTCTACTAGCTCCTTATATATGAGGATTTTCCATTCCTTGGATAATTTTAAAAATGAACTATATAAACCTTGAAATTTGATGTGTGTGGATTGTGAGTATGATATAACTAGTTGTTAGTATACACCCCATCCCTACCTAACTTCTATAAAAAAAATTGTACAAAATAATAATAAAATGAAGTTTTACAAGAAAGGTTTTATTTTCCATGTTATACAAGGTATATCTCACATGAATATATAGCATAACATGTAATCCCTAGCACATGGAGGGTCCATAACTGATATACATCCATTTATTTTAATATTATAAATATTGATGAATGAATATAACAGGTCATGTTGAAATACACATCATGTGTAAATGGATTCTTATATACAAGTTTCTATAATTCTTTCATCCCATACTGGGGGAAAATTCAAAAGGGTACACTAGGTTAACATGTTTTGATCTAATATTTATCCACACGCTTATATGAATCAATGATATTTACTAACTCAAGATCTAAAAAACACTGATTTAATATTTTTATCAATCTTATAAATCTTTATTCAATGGTAAAAATCAATCAAAAATACACAACATAATCTAAAAAAATAATTCAATAAATAAAAGTAGTAAGGCATTTATTAATTGTTAAAACATCAATTAAAAGTACTATTTTTAATAGATACCCCAATTAATACATTTATCATACAATCTTATTGACATGGATAAGATATAATGTATGAAAAAATAATGACAAATTATAAAAATAGGATTATATAATAAAATCAATTCAAGGTAATATGGTCCAAGAAAATCAAACTTACCAAATAAAATTAAACATTCCTAAAAATAAAATTTGAATGACTTTATTAGATAATAAATTAATTTAAATGAAATAAATTAATACCCTTACCATTAAATTTTTTAATATTATCTAATTTAGGAGGAATAATGGATCAGATAACTAAATAAATACAAAAAACTAATTCAAGTTCTAGAGGGATGCAGTATAATAATACTAGGAATATATGACCAACCTCACATATAGATAATATAGGGATTCAAAATATACCAAAAATATAAAACAAGTAAATAAAGAAAATGTTTTTTTGTTAATCACATCAAGACTTAACCCTTATAATAGATAATTAGAAGAAAAATAAAAGGAGAAATAATGTTTCTTAAGACATAGAAGAGGTGACTGAGGCTTTTTAGTTTTTCTAGGAATAAATGAAAATTAATAGAATATTAGAGGAATATAATGATGTTCTATCAACAACTAATGGAATTGATGCCAAAATGGATTAATGATTTAATTGATTGATATTGAAGAGAGGGGAAAATATCCTTAAAAGGTGTGATCAATGATTATAATGAATAGAAATACGAAGTAAAAGATGATTTCAGGATTATGTTTTTGAATTTAATTGAAAAATATACACTATCATTTAAAAAAATCTAAAGTTCTTTCAAGTACCCTATATATCTCTATTGGGTCCTCTATAGAGCTGACTGAATTACCACATCCCACCATGTACTTGGTACATGTCCACCGGGTACTTGGTATTTTACTAAAACATTTTCCCCTAATATACCTCATTTTCACTTCATTTATATTGATTTAACACTCTTTATTTTAAAAATTATACCTAAAATTTTAATTAATAAATTTTAAGATAAAAATAAAAATATAAAGGTGATGGGAATTATGAACTTCTATAAATAATTCTTCTCATCCCCAAGAAGATTCATCTAGCTTCTTAAGGAAATAAATTCATAGATTGAATAACTATTTTAGATTCTTGTTCTCATGTTTCGTAATGATTCCTACAATTTTTAATCAAATATAAACTATTTTAATTTATGTCCACTTAATAACCTAACACTACAAACATAAATTAATATGGGATACTCCACATATGATGCATCATCTTCAATATTGATATCATCGTATCCGAAAACATTTATAGGATCAACACATAATTACTCAAATGAAAAACATGAAAGTTATTAAATATTAAACTACATTTAAAAGGATAATATAGCTGAAAATTTATCTCTCTAAAATTTCCAAATATTTTTAAAGGGCCAAAAAGCCTTATATTCAACTTAATCTGTCCATAAATTCATAAGTTATATATGGTGTAACCTAAAGAAAAACATAATAACTAACATTTAACATAAATTTTATCTTCAATTATTAGAATATGAAATTATTTTATTAAATAAATCACCAAAAATTGTATAATCAACTTTAGTTATCTGGTCTTTATGAAAATGTTCCAAAACCCAAACCGAAAATATTCAGTTATTTACTTCCCACAAAAATTTCGAAAAAATTCATGCCCTATGGGGAATCAAAATGATACATATAAATTTATCATTATTATATTTTATTAGAGGACAATTCCACTAATAAAAGTTTACCCAAAAAAATCCCCTAAAATTAAAAATACATAATTATAACACATACACAAGTATATGAATGGTCTACTTAGACTGGTCCTTAGTTATTGGGTGAAATGTTTTACAATGTTTTATCTGAGTACCCAAATCCCGTTGTAACACTTTTCCAAAACCAAGATGGGAATCATGTCTCCTTTTTATAGATGATACAATTTAGAAAACTCTAAAGATTAAAAACATATTTTAAATATTATAGTGTCTGATACTTTTCTTATAGAAAATCACATCTAATTAGATGAATATTTAATACATAACATTATGATCCATCCAAGAATCATGTAGTTCTAGTATACTTGGGCACATAGATACATCAAAAACATTTTAAAAAGAGGTCTAAATCAACTCCCACTATGTTTTGAATAACTAGCATCCTTATTTAACATATCAAATATAAAATCATTCTTTATAACCATGATAAAGAAAACATTATAAATTATGAGATTAGATTTTTAGTAAGGGTAAATAATGTATATATCAATGATCACATAAAGATAACATAAGCATAAGGTTATGAAAATATGAATTTGAAATTTGAAAACCGTACCTAAACATTCAAAGATCATATTCTTAATACATGGAATAAATCATTAAATTTTATAAATCATGATTCAAAAAATACTCAAATAACATAATCCATGAGAACATACCAACGGTATAATACATAATCCTTTGGAATACACATAAACATAAAAAACATTTAACTAGTCAATTATCATTTCTAATAAAATCATACAATAGTAGGTACACTCTTTATTATATTATATATTTATTCATGTTTAACTCTCAAGAATATCATATTGAACTGGGTTCATTCCCATTTCCAATTCTTATTATCTCATGATATATCTATCTTTATTCAATACATTGGAGATCTGTATAATTCAGGGACAACTTATCACATAATAAAAATAATACATATTTATGCCACAAGATCATAAAACATTCATCATCTCATATACTATAGAAAATAAATGGGTTTTATAAACATTTTATCATAGCATAACCCGTGTAAAATTACTAGGATTCATTGAAGTTTAATTGTTACTTAATAAACCCATGAAAATGAAAATGGTTTCATAAATTCATCCTTAAATCATCATAATCATAATCCATCAAATGAATTAAACTTGATGGTATCAATGGATCATATCTCTAATAAATCATAATTAACATCAAATTATGTTAACATTTATGAATATTTATTTTAAAATATCATTGTAACCTTTCAAGAAGAAAAAACCATTTCACTTTGAAAAAAAATTAAATCTAAAAATTTCTTTAATATTAAGGAAAAAAATTTCTTTTAATATAACCATTAAAACTTTTACAAGAAGCATAAAAACCTTTAGTGCTCATATCATCCCAAAAACCTGTTCATTCTAGGTTTTTTAGAAAAAAATTCATTCACATTTTTTGATAAAAATTCAAAAGTATATTGTTTAGAAATTGAATATATATATATTTTTTTAAACCATTTTGAAAAAATAATATCATGGTTAACAATTAATTTATACAATAATAAGATATTTTAAAAATAAAAAAAAATATGGAAATCTTTTTTATAAAACATGGATATAGAATAAAATTGATTTTTTCCTAAAGAGAGGAATTATGTTGGTTTTCTAAAAACATATTTGTTCAATCACTTGAGTTATTAAAGAAAGAAATATTATTGAAAAATATTTAATCTCTATAAATAACCATAGGAGAATAAAATTCAAGGTATTATACAGATATAGGTTATAAAATGTTATCATCAAAAACCTAATCAAATAAAAATCTAATAAACAATGAGATTGTGAAAAAAATTACATACCACATTGCTAACATTCAAATCAAAACCACATGAAATATAGAACATTATATGGATGAGTAAATCCCCATAATATTCATGGTATGAATCATAATATTAATTCATGTTAATTATTTATGTAATATAAAATAACCAAGTGTTGAATTTGGAAAGTGCCTCCCTAAAATAAATGTGAGAAGAAAATATCATACGTCAAGTTTGAATCACTTAAAAAGTGATCTAAACTCATGTATAATAAATGTAAATTTATTATAATTATATAATATTATCATTTAAATGATTATAATATCATATATAATTTCTTATAACATTACAAAACCCATTTATTAATAACTACATACTAAAATCATTATTTTCATGTGTTAATTATTTTGTTTATATGAGAATTTTATTTTGGTATTTCTAGTAATTATACTTTTAGCATGGATAAATAATATGAAGAATGATAATATTTATATAAATAACATATATTTTAATTATATCTATATTTAGAGTGTCCTATGAAATCTAGATCTGGAATAATGAATTATTCCATTCATGGAGACAGTAGGTCATACGTATGCCTAAATTTTGTTTTCACTTTTCGAATGATGAAAAAATAAATATAAAAATGATTCACCATTTTTAAATAATACATAATATATATATATATATATATTAAATATATCTCTATTTGAATCCGTGTAAATTGGAAATGAAAAACTAATCACATCACTTCGTGGAGGCGGTAGTCCACATGAACACATGGGAGACATTATCATTTTCTAATAGATTTGAAGGTAATAAGATAAATATGATATTATAAATACCAAAAAAATTAATTTATAAATATTATATATATACTTTAAACCCATAATAACAACCATCCATGAGATATGGTTATGGAAAATTAATTTCATCGCTATGTCGAGGTGGTAGTCAACACACACATATAAGAGATACTTTCACTTACCATTTGATGGAAAAGAGGGTGGATCTCGGTGGATCTTTAAGAATAATATTTTTGTATATTTATGATACTTTATTTATTATTTTATTATTAATATTGAAAATTTATATGACCTATAAAAATAAATAATTTTAAAGATGTTGGATAAGACGATTACCTCTTCTTCGGTAGGCCACCTTTTTATCCTTTCTTAAGGAACCTTGGAATAGTCTTTTAAGAAGAAAATTACCTATAGTTTTTTTATAATGAATTTTATAAGATAATTGGGTATTTTTTTACTAATCTAGAAGTCAAAAAGTGGTTTATAGAAAATAAATTAGGGGTTTCTTTTTAAAAGTGCAGAGAGGACACATGGGATTTTCTGACAATAATAAAACATAATAAAGTCATTCTCGTGTAAAATGTCTCCAAATGGATATATATTCAAATTTGGGATAGTATAATGTCATAATATTTCTATAAAATAGGATTTATTGATGTTTAATTGGAAAACATTCCCCAATCACTTTGTTCAGCCCCTAGTAAACCCACATTAACCATAACTGCGATAATGTTTTTTAAAATTTTTACTATTCATTGTGACCAAGAATTAAGAAAAAATTACTAAATAATATTTATTATTATTATTCAAAATATGTTTTCCATTTAATAAATTTAAATTCATAGAATTTTTGGAATTTAACTTAAAATAAAAACAGAAAAAAATTAAAAAACGGTTTTCTAAAAAAAATCTTAAGTATAAATTTTTTTAATATCAATATTTAACCTAAAATTTATTCCAATGACCTAAATTCGATTATTAATATTATTATTTATCTAATTATACTTTTATAACCACTTTAAAAAATGGATGTTTTTAAACTCTTTAAATGAAAATATATTTTACAATAAAAATTAGTATTTTTTTCTATTCGTCAAAAAATAAATATTTTCAAAAATTTATCAAAATTTCACCCTAATATATTTTCAACATTCGGATTTAAAAACATAATTTTATTTTTCAAATAAATTTTCTAAAAGTTTAAAAAATTAATTTTATATATTTTTAATATAAGATTAGTAAAAAATAGTTTCTAAGTAAAAATATATTTTTGAATCATATAAATATATTAAAATAAATAGAGTAATTAATTATAAATTATTTATATTTTCTGAGAAATTTGAACATAATTTTAAATTATTGTTTATTTTTACTAATTCCACCAATTTATTGGCTATTTTATAACAATATACTATATTATGGATCACTTAGACCTAGGTTTGCGTATATCACAAGCTATCAAAGAATTTAATTTTTTTAAGAGAAATATATCATAAAAAATTATGCTTCTAATAATATAATGATTCCAACTTATAAATATAATAGTCTCTAATTGTTTTTTAGAAGTGAGTTATCTTAGTTAGAAAATGGAAACTCTCCTTAATTGTATCCCAACCCTTAATGATCTTGATAGTCATGTAAAAAATCCCATCATAATAGCATCCCATTTCTGTATTGAGATATGAAATAGTTGAAGTAAACCTATTCATCTTTATAATTTCAAATTCACCCATTAATATATGAATCATTTAAAAAAAACTATGCAATTTTTTTTTAAATCTAGGCCACCAAAAATTATGATGAATATAACTAGGAATGGATGAGTAAATTCCATTTCCTTGACCAGCATAAGAGATTTTTCAATAAATGAATTAAGAGATACAATGAAATGGTGCAATTTTTTCTCATACCTTTGTATTTTTTCCTTGCTTGTCCTTTTCCATATCCCAGGGGTTCATGGGGGTTTCCCCTGGGCCCACCCAAAATATAACAGTGCATCGTTATGAATCTAGGATATAAAACACATGAAGATGAACAATATTATTTCATTACCTATTTTATAATACCATTATGGAAAACAATTATTCGATTTATTAATTAAAATTAATATGGATCCTGATACCAACTATTAAGGTTCACCCTAACATTATGTGTCTCTTCAATAATGATATAATCATGGTTAGATATGTACGTGTCCATAATGTACTATATAATAGAGAATGTAAGATAATATGATAAATTTTTATCTCAATCTTATCCTTCATCATATCCAAGAGTATTTCATCCATTAACGACATCAACTATAACACCCCAATATTTTGACATAATAGCATTATGTTCCATATCGTATTCTGCATGCAACACCGAGCTAAAAACCCCATGTAATGTCTAACCCTTATAACCTATTCATTAAATTAGAGGATACAAATAGTATAAACTACTTTATGAAATATATATATATATATATATATATTTATATATATTTATATTTATATATATTTATATATATTTCAAATTAATGATAAATTGTTGACAAATGATTAGTAAATAACAGATAATTTTTTAGTAAAGAAATTCTATTCTTGAAAAATATGTTTTATTCAATAATGTTTTCTATTTATTTTGTGATATCATATTATAATAAATTTTTTGGAAAATTTATAGAAAATTATTTTACCAAATTAACTTCATTTTCAAAATAAATACTATTAAAATTTACTAAGGGAAATATTTTGGGATTTTTTTGGAAAAAAATGATTTTTCGGTTGATAATGAAAAATACAACTTTTTGTAAAAAAGTCAATTTATTTCAAAAAAATTAGAAATTTAAAATTCCAATTACATTTTGAAAATTATTTCTAGTAACATAAATATTTTTTATTTAAATTTAATCCACTTAAATTATTTTTAATAAACTTTATATTATATTTTAGTAAAATGTGGTTTTTGGGTTTAAAAATGAGATTTTTTCTAAAAAATGATTTGATGTTCATAATGATTCTCCTTTTCAATAAATGAAAAAATCACAAAAAAAAATCAATAATATTTATATATTATATATAAATATATATTAATTTAAATTCACATAATGATCATTACTATTTATAGATTTAATATAAAATCAAAATTGTTTTGAAAATACACTTCTTTAAAAAATGTTTCTTCTCACATATTCATGTTTAATTTAAAATTAAAATCTTAAAAATATGTGAAATTAATTACAAAAATGGATTCCATAAATAATAGTTAAAATATTAAAAATTAACTACCATGTTTAAGTTAAAAATGGGTTTACCTAGGGTTAAACTAAAAAGATAAGGGTTAAAGTCAAATAAACACCTATCTAAATTCTTATTTTTGTACATATGCAGACATTATAAAGTCTATTTATTAATAATGGTCTATATTGGAGCCTTATTTCAAGTTGAAAATGTGGGTACACCTTTTTCTTTTTAAAATTTACAAGTGTGTCACTCAACTCACTTATAAAATTTCTCCTACTCTCCTCTCTAATTTCCAACTTCAAAGACCATTAGCTTAGAAAATACCCACCCAAATATCAGTCTTAATTCCCATCCAAAGAACTATATAAGACATCTTTATCATAAAACCTTCTGAATAATTATTTATGTGTTTACTAGAGGTGATATTTCAAAGAATTTGTATCATGGTTTAACGAGATTTTTTATTTTATTTCTTCTTCTACCTCTTTCAAATCATTTTAAATTATTATAATATAATTACAAAATTATATACCATATAATTATTTCTTATTATGTTAATATAATAACATAAATATATATCTTCTTCCATTAAATGGGATACAAAATCGTCATTCATGTTTACTACGGACAACGGCCTCATGAACTGATGTCATTCATTTTATATCATTACCTTTCAAGGATTTTTTTAATGACGTATTTAAAATAAATTTATTATATTTTTGGATTATTTATAATTTTCTAGTTTTTATGTCACATATAACTAATAACTTTTAATTAATTGTGGGATCTGATAACGTCACTCATGTGTATGGTTCACTACTACCTCATGAAGCGATATGATTCATTTTTCACTAACACTTTACATGAAAGGTAATAAGGATAAAATCAATAAAAATATTTTATATTTATGAAATAATTATGATATTAATGACATATTTATCATTATTAATAGATAAAATATCATTTTATTTCTTACACTGAAAAATGATAACGGTGTCCGTGCATACGTGTCTACTACCAACTCCATAAAGTGGTTTAATTATTAATTCATCAACACATCACATGGATGTTATATATGTAATTATATTAAATTAAATATTGAAATATATTATATTATTATAATGTTATAAATATAATATAATACATACTTTCTTTTTATAATGATAATTGAAAAATGTAAATGTTACTCGCACGTATGTACGACCTACCATCTCCATGATCATAATGTAGTTCATTTTTCATAACCATAGTCCACGATTGGTTTAAAAAAAATTAAAATATGTATAAATGAGAAAATTATGTCATGATTATTATTCTATATAGGTTGAAATATTCTCCTCTTTTACCATGGTCATTACACCAAATCCATTTTGATACAATGAATCGAACTTCCTCAAAACACCCAATGTGGGTATAACTGATTAAGTATTTAAATATTTCATTTAAATAAATAAAATAAATTATTATGTATAATTAATTAATCCTATAAAATTTATTAATTAATAAACTAATTAATATAGTTTTATTTTACAGGAGGTTCAAACATGTACAAAGTAAGTTAGAACGGAGGTAAGGGTTTCTCATCTCACTTTTATTTTTGTAAGAAATGTAACATATTCACCAATTATTTTTATTATGTGGTTTTTTTTCTACAGAAGGATTTAATTTTTGATTATTTTCATGAAACTTATTGACAATTACAAACCCATATTAGTTTCTCTCTTTCATGGGATTTTGATCCATAAATTGCCAAAGCAAAAAGGTATTTTTTTCTCAATTTCCATTCATTGAGTCATATTATAATGTTATACACCTAATTCCTTTAATATCGTATATATAATTCCACTTTTAAATTTATTATCATGAATAATTAATAATTCATGGTATTTTATGTTACAATTTTAATTATTTCTTATAAGGGTATTTTACATGAAAGCTACCAATAATTAAATAATTTCATAATTCAATTTCTTTTCATTGGGTTATATTACTTCTCAATTTTCATTGATATTATGAAATTATGTGTGTAATTAATTTTTATTTTATTATTTTTTATTTATAGTTATTTTTCATGGATTTAAATTTTATACACACAATCTATTCAATGATTAATTCTTTTTTCAATGTTATGATCATTGTAAGGTTTATCATCTCCAATTATCTTCTTTGGGTGGTATGTTATTCTATACACCCATATTATTTTATGATGTGTATCAACAAACCTTTGACATTCTATATCATTAAAATCACTATTTTAATCGTATTTAATGTATCATAGGATGTTATTATTTCATAGGGTGTATTATTGAAGAGTTACAAGAGTGGAAAAAGATTCATGTTACAATCTACTTTCTTTCAAGATTATTTATGTTCAACATTACAATTAAAGAAATCATAATGTATTATTTTTTTAACACCACATATCTTTATTCTCTATAATATATTATTCTGCTTAAAAAAATTATTTCCATTTACTCTCTTATTGATTATAAGAAACATCAACAAAGTCATTTTTAAGTGATACCGATCATTTATTTTCTTTTAGATTAGTATATTTATCTTTCTTATACTTATTTTCTAAAATGTTTTCAAAAATGGTCATTACTAAAAGTAAATGAATTTATGAATCCATTTTACATGATCTTTATCTTCTTTTAAATGTTTTTAAAATAAAATTTCTTAATGTTTTCCAAATGGGTCACTTTTAACTCCTTTTTTCAATTTTTTTAAAATAATATGTATTTTTAACATTTTTTATAAGATAATATTTTTCCCATAATTATATTACTTATAGATTAATTTATATGTTTTCAATTTTTTCAAAAAAATATTTATTAAAATATTTTGTAAATTTTTAGTTTTTAATTTTTTTTTCAAAATTGATATTTTATTTTCCTCAAAATAAATTGAACAACATTTTAAACTTATTTCAATTCATCAATGATAACAACCATGATATTACTGATGCTTCACTATGGATATTTTGTAATGATACCATACTCATTATTTCACTATATGGATTATGAATGTTTCAATGATATTTTTATGGAACCTATTTCTTTTTCATAGGTTAATCATGATTCATTAAGAAAATCCTAGAACCTATTTATTTTCCAGATTTTAAACATGATTTAAAGAGATTATCATGGAATTACTTTCTTTTCCATGATTTAATCAATTATAAAAATAATAATTGTTGTTTCTATGAGTTTATTATAAAATTAATTCTTTATGTACATTATTCATGATAAAATTCTTGGACATTGTTTACGATAATAGGGGGTTGTGTTATAAACCATGGAAAGTTGGTTATATTATTGACCAAGGATGAGTGGTTCCATGAATTGCAAGAATGGGTAGTTCTGTGATAAAATATAGATAGGTGGGTCCGTGATATACCACTAATTAATTGGGTACTCCATAGATGGATGTCAACCATATTGGTTATTCCATTTGTATGAAGTGATCTTAAGATAATGTCCCAAGATACCAATATTTTTTCATTATAATTTTTATAGTTAAAAATATTTCCTTTTATCATGATTGATATCACATGGCTCATGATTTTCGATACTGATGACTCTTGAGTTTATGCTCTTATTATTATCACTGAATAAATTTAATTGTTAACAAATACGTTTACCCTTACTAAGAATTTTAGCTCAACTATTTTATTTTTTCTTTTACCTAGGTTATAAATAATTTTTTTGAATGGATTGTATCTATAATAATTTCATTTTGATAGTGAGGAAAGCTTTATGTGATATAAGACAAACTAGTTTATGTTGGAGAAATTATCATTTAAAGAAATTCATATTATTTATTTTATATTTTCTCATGATTATATAAAAATAATAACTTTAATGGTTCTTTAGAATTTAAGTGACCCAATATTTCATTTTGATTTTTTATGTTTCAGATGGAAAAAATTTTGTCACATTCATCAAAGGGTTTTTTTAGCACTGGATATGTGATTGTGGGTTTAGTTTTTTATAATTGGTATTATATGAGGTTTTAGATCACTTTGAAGATTATGATGTTTTCATATGTGTTTATATTAAGAGTTATTCAATACATCATGGGTCTACATGTATAAGTTTAATCATATGTTCAAGTCTTAGATGCCACTTTTGAGGTTTTAAGTAATCAAATTTAGTGGATTTATTTAATATAGGGATATTTATTTATGGAATGATTTTGGTTCATTACTAGTTATTACATTTGAATTTTTGATATTAATGTATTATTTTATTATATGATGGTTTATTCATTTTGGGAATCACATTAAACTATCCTAATAATTTTTGTTTTTTATAACATATAAAGATTTAAATAATATACTATTAACCCAATTATGGTTATGTTATCCTTTATTTTTTAATATTAGTTCATTAGGAATGAAAAACAATCATTTTGAATACTCATCATTTGGATAAAAAGAGGAAATTGTGGTATAAATTGATAAAACAATGAAAATATACTCATAAATTTAGTATATTTCCTTATTTTATTCATTTAGATTGTAAAAGAATTCCAAAAATCTAGGAAAAGTATTTTTAAATAAAATTGTTTTCATATTACCATAATTTAAAAAGAAATCAATTCCCTTTTTTACACCTCTTTAGTTTAGGGTTTTCTTGTTGTTGACTTTCTCTTAATCATTCAAATTTATTATGATCAAATATCTCTATCACTATCTATCATTAATTGAAAATTTCCCCTTTATTCCATCTAAAAATCATAACATCCCACTTATGATATTTTATTTTAAAATATAGTATGTTTTATTCCAGACAAACCTCATACATCCTTTTCTCTCTTATCAAGAGGATGTTTTATTAACTCTTTTTATGAGGTGAGTTCCAATATATGATTATTTTTCAAATTAAAAACCTTTTATTTCCAAGTTAAATTTAAAATTATGAGTAAAAAAATTATTAAATCATGAGTATTAAATATCCCAAGGTTCTAAAAGAAGATCATTATGTTTGATAGTTTTTTCAATACGCAATAATGAGCTAACACGACCTGCAAAATATATTACTGTTATAACCTCTCTGTTAAATTCAAAAAAGCTTGAATACTATTAAATAATTTATTATATATATAAATTATACTCAATATTAATTATTTATAAATACTTTATAAATAATCAATCAATTTTTAGTAATCTAATTTTATTCTTAAAAAACATGTTTTCACCAAAAATGTTTTTTATTAACATTGTGAAAAAATATTATAATTTATCTTTAGAAATTTAAGAAAATTTATTTTATAAAACTAAATTAATTTTTTAAATAAAATAATAAAAACTAACTTAGATTTAAATTATGTGATTTTTCAAAAAAATGATTTTTTAGTGAATATTGAAAAATAAATTTTTTTGTAAAAATGACATTACTTATCAATAAATTAAGTAATTTAAAAATTCAATTTCATCTTGAAAATTATATGAATTAAAATAATTATTATTTATTATTATTTAATCTACTAAAAAACATTTGAATCAAATTTATGATGGATTTTAGAATAAGTTTATTTTTGGATTTATAAAAGGGGTTTTTCTAAAAACTATTTTAATGTGAATAATGTTTGTTATTTCAATTAATTAAAAAATACTAATGTGTAATGATTTAAATTATATTTATAGATTAATATCAATATATATTAATTTAAATTCATATAATTATTAATATTATTCATATTTTTAATATAAAATATGTTTTATCTTGAAAAGTACACTTCTCAAAAAAAATGTTTTTCATTATGTATTTTGGTTTAATTTTTAATTAAAAATTTCAAATTATGTGAATTGAAATTAAAAAATGGATTCCATATTTGTAATCAAAATAATTTATATTATCTAATAATTTCATCTTAATTTTTTACCCAAATGAATAGTGAAAATATTAAAAATTAATTGTCATTGTTAAGGTAAAATTGAGTTTACTAGGGGGTCAAAATAACAAGATAAGGGTTTAAATGACCTCAAAAAATATTAAAAAAAATAAACCTTATGGAAATATTTAAAAAATTTCAACTTCAGATATCAATAATTTTCCATTTTTTATCCTTTTTATAATTGAAATATGCCAGTATACCTTTTTCTTTTCAAATGTTACAACTGTACAACTCACCTCACTTATAAAAGGTCACCCCCTCTCAATCCTCTTCACATCATAAAATACATTTTTCTCATCCAATAAGTACCCCAAATATCTTAAATAATTCTCTATACAAGACCTATATCACTTGGTTTTATCATAAATTCATATTATAAAGCCCTTTTGTGCTTACTAAAGAAGGTTGTCCGAAGAAAATGTATTCTACTTAACCGATCATTTTTATATAATTTGTTCTTCCACTTGATTTTTTTTGAATTATTAGGATATAATAAAATAGTTATATCCAATATAATTAGACATTATTATTTTAATTTAATAACCCAAATCCATCTCTTCTTACATCCAATGGGATATGAAGTCATCATTAGTGTGTACTGTGGACTACTGCTTTGCGAACCGTTGTTGGTCATTTTTCATCATCGTTTCTCAAGAATTGATATAATGATATATTTAATGTATAAATATATATATATTATATTTGTAACATATTTATAATTATTTAGTTATTATATCACATATATCTTCTTTTTCCATTATGTGTGGGATATAATAACATCGCTCATGTGTACGGTGGATTACCACCTCATGAAGCGATGTGATTCTTTTTTCACTTATACTTTACATGGATGGTAATAACGATAAATTTAATAAATATATATGATATAAATGAGATAATTCTAATATTAATGATACATTTATAATTCTTAATAGATAATATATTGTTTTATTTCTTACACTGAAAAATGATATTATCTGTCATGTGTATGTGTGGAATATCACCTCCACGAATCAATTTGATTCCTTTTTCGTCACCATATCATATGTATAATATATATATAATATTATTTAATTAAATAATATTATATTTATAATATTATGATAATTATTCAAAGATATAATAATACATATTTTTTCTATAATCTTCATTGATGAATTGAAATGGTACATGTGCATACGTACGGCCTATTGTTTCCATGATCGTAACGAATTTGATTTATCATAACCATATTTCATGATTCGTGTTTTAGAAATTTATAATTTATATATAATTATGATTATTATTCCATGATTATTATTTTTTATATCTTAAAATAATGACCACATTGACCATGGTTAACACACCAAATCTATTTTGAAACAATAAACCGAAAAAACCTAAAAATAAATGATGTTGACATAACTAATTTAGTATTAAAATATTTGATTAAAATATATAAAATAATATTTTAATGTATATGGTATTAAAAATTTAAATGTTCTATAATAAATAAAATTATTAATATAATTTTATTATACATGAGGTTTGAACATGTATGAAGAAATTCAGACATGAGGTAAGAGTTTCTTGTCTCACTTATATTTTTGTGATACATATGCCATATTCAACACTTGATATTATTGTGTGGTGTATATACTTCCCTTGTATGTATTCTATGATTATTTTCATGAAAATTATTTGGATTTAAAAATATTTTTGAACTTCCCTCTTTCATGAATTTTTTATCTAGAGATTACCAATACCGTAAGAGATATTATCTCAATTTCTATTCATTGAGGATTACTTTAATATTATATACCTAATTCCATTTATATGTTGTATATATTACCCATTTTAAATGTAATATCTTTAATCCTTCATACATCATGGTATTATATATATATATATTAATTATTTAATCCGAGGGTATTTGACTTAAAAGTTACCAAGTGGTAACAAATTTCATAACTCAATTTTGTTTCATTGGTTATATTACTTCATCATTGTAATTGATATTCTAAGATTATTTCTGTACTAAATTTTTATTGTCATATGTTTTATTAAAAATTACTTTATGTGTATTTAAATTTAATATATATAATGGATTAATTTATTAATTCTCACTTCAAAGTTATGATCATTTTAAGGGTTCCTCATATCAAATTGTCTTCTTTAGGATGTGTTTTATGTTATACACCTATCACATTTTATGAGGTGAATATAATTCCTTTTGAAAAATCATATCATGAAAATCCTTATGTTCAAGATATTTAAAGTCTCATTTAAAGTTATTGTTTCATGAGGCTTATGATTGAAGAGTTACCAAAGTGGAAAATAATTTATGTTGCAATATCCATTATTTTAAGATTGTTCATGTTCAATGTTACTTTAGAGGAAATTTTATGATCTTGTTTTCCTAAACCACATATATTTAATCCCCACTGATTATGATTGTGGAAAACATATTAATTACCATTTTAACCATTATTTATTAAAAGAAACATCAAGAAAGTTGTTTGAAAGTGAAATTAATCTTGTATTTTCTTTTTGATCTGGTATCTTTCTCTTCCATATCCATGTTTTCTATATAAAAAATTAAAAATGTTCTTTAAAAAATTAAATTATTTTCTAAATAAATTTTTACATGATCTTCTTTCTTCTTTTAAATGGTTTTAAAATGAAATTTCTAAACTTTTTCTAACTGGGTCAATTTTGATTTCATTTTCCAAAATGTTTTCAAAAGAATGTTTATTTTTTACATTTGTGGCATGAATAGATTTTCCACCCATTAATTTCATTGAAGTATCATTTATACGTTTCTAGGGTTTTATTCAAAGAAAATGTATTTTCAAAATATTTTCTTAATTTTTTGTTTTTAAAATTTGTTTTCCAAATTAAAAGGTTATTTTCCCCAAAAAAAAATTTAATGACAATTTAATGGTATGTATATTCATCAATGATAACAACCTATGATGTTTCTTATTCTCAAATGGGGATATTATTTTGTGATATCATCCTCATTCTTTCTTTGTATTAATTACTATTACATCAATGACATTATCATGGATCCCATTTTTTCATGGGTCAATCATATTTCAATGATATTCTCATGGAATCTATTTTTTTCTCACAACCCATCCCTCAAGGTCTGTGTCGTGACTACCTCAACCCCGCCTTCCATAGGCCAGGGGATAAAGAATAGCACCAAAAGGTATATCCCTAAAACATGAAAGAATTGTATATAAACATGTGCAAACACACGTCCCAATAACATAACAAGAAGAAACCACAAAGTAAATAGTTGTAGTAAAAAGTGTACTGAAAGTAAAGGGGATAGAATACAAGTCCAACTGGAAAGTACAAGTACAATTGAAAGAGAAAAAAAACGCATGGATCTTCTATAGATGATCTTATCTAAAGGGTAGGTAAAACTCATGATTAGTATTCACTGCATCAAATCACGTCAAATGGTCTACCTCCAAGCGTCGTCCAGTCCTGGCTCCCTTAACCTCAGTCAACGTTGTCCATAGTCAGCACAAGACACAATAAGGTGTGGGTGAATCCCATGAAGGGGTGAGTATAATGATACTCATTAGGGACCCTAAGACCCCCAAAGGTCTCCCAAAGTTCCAAAAAGTAAAAACCACAAAGCAATACCTCAATCACAATGCATAAAGTAGTAATGAATTCTAATTAGGTATATGGCCATACATATGCCTAAGTTATCAAAGGATATTCGACTCATACATGATGTAACATAAGGCTCCAACCTTTAATCCATTTACACAACTGATCCACGAAGGAAAAATACCACCAAGGTCACACCACGAAGGTAACACCACAAAGGTTAAAGTATCACAATGGTAACACCACGAAGGTAGCACTATGAAGGTAAAAGTACCACAGAGGTAACACCACAAAGGTAACACCACGAAGGTAAAAGTACCACAAAGGTAAAGACTCATCTCACATCAGGTATAAGTAAAGCATAAAAGTACAGATTATTAGTTGAGAAGCTAGATCATCTTATTCTGTCAAGAGGCACTACTGATGACCATACAGGTCTAACCCACAATGGATCGATAGGTACTAACCCCCGCTGACCCACACAGGATCTGACCCACATAGGATCGATATGGGATGACCCACATAGGATCACTGAGCACTAACCTACACATGATTGGTATGCACTAACCCACATAGGATCACATAGCGCTAACCCACATAGGATCGAACCCACATAAGATCGGTAAGTTCTTACTCACACTGAATCGCACGATACTAACCTCCGTATGATCTATCTCCAACCTCCACCTCACTGCTAATTGTTGAATTCCCACTCGTAGTACACTTGATTCTGGGAGGATTCCTTCCTCAAGCCATTGGTCATACCTCAACTGCTACTAAGTTATACAAAAAAGTATCCTAAAGGACCACCATGTTGTAAGGTTTCCAATGTGATAGACGGTGTGTCGATCGGATGCTCGGTCTGTGACTTATAAGTTTTTTAGTACCGACGGACCTGTTGGATTCAGGTTCAATCCAATAGGTCCATACTAAAACATTATTGAAAACTCAATTGGATTATACAAAAATTACTATCTCTCTCCAAGGATCCCATCATCACAGACGGTTCATCAAACGTACGCCTGATTTACAAGTTATGACCCATTAAGCGAGATTGGGCCTAGTTGGAACCGGGTCTAGTCTGACCCGGTGGGACCAACCAAACTCGTTCTGGTCTGGGCTCTCCCAACCCAAACTAGCCCGGTTGGGATGGGCCATGGTGGTCTCGGCCCAGCCCGTCTGGGAGGGGTGGCCTGCTGGGTTGGCGTGGCCCGACCCACGGAGGGGTCTCGCCCACTGCGCTCGTGCAGCCCAGACTATGAAGGGGGCGGCCTACTAGGCTTGGGCGGCCCAGCCTCCAAAGGGACGTTGCCCACAGAGGGATGCCTCCCTCTGGAGGTGCAGCCTACATGGCATGTGCGGCCCGACCTACAGAGGGGTGCAACCCATTGGAGGCACGACCTGGACCACGGAGGGGCATGGCCCAGTGGTTGGGGCCCGCCCTAGCCAGTTCGAGGGTTTCACCTCCACCCATTCCACAAATAGCTATGTAGTTCGAAATGAAAATCAGTGGCGCCATGTGGTGCCACCCGGTCGCTGCAGGACCCGTAGGGGCGGGTCCCTCCTCCACCGTCACGGCTTCATACCGTGGCCAACTCTAGTGGCGTGTGACGGCACGCTACTCCACCTCCTCCTTTCTTGGCTGGCCCGAGTGAGCTGCCACCTTCACCCGCCTTGGATATGGTCATGACCTTCTCTGCCAGCGGCGCGCGACGGTGCGCCGCCATCCCTTCCATGATCACCAGTTGTCATTCGTCTCTGGCACCTACCTACGGTCTTCCACGGGCTGCCGGTTGAGCTTTGTTGGCCCTTTTTTTGGTATGTAGGTACCAATGGCCTCCCAAAGACTCCCTCTTCACTGCTCGACCCCCCATTCTGGGTTCCGTCCATTCCGAACAAAAAGGACCATGAAGAACGCATAGATTAACAAGGTAGTGGAGCATCCGAGCCTTGTTCATTTGGCCCACGCCCTTCACATTATCTTGACAACATGAGGGAATACAAATTAGGATTCAAAAATCTATTCGAATTAAAATAAGGTAAATCCCTACCTCAAGATCATTGGATAACATCATGTTTAAGGAAGAGTAGGTGTTCGTCGTTCGGTGGTGCTCGTCACCGCCTGCTGGAACTGGTCCCATCCTACAAGTGATTGGTGTCGTGGTACTTTTCTAGAGGTTTTTCACTTGCTAAAGTTATTCCAACACTCCATCCCAAGCTCCATATAAATAAGAGAGGGGGAGGGTGAGTAACGCACACATAATTAATAGAGGTTCATTTAATAGGAACCTTCCTAATTCCAACGGTGTTGTTACAAACGTTTTTAGGAGTCAATCCATTTAAAGGCATGACATTTCATTGGTCCCACCACTACCACTTATCGGTTGGCGGAAAATTAATGTGAGAAATAAAATAACAAATATATTTTATTATTCTTTTAAAATCCCCAAATCAATCATTTTTTCCCGACCTACTATAGTTGAAGTGAATCCTCCCTTTCATGAATCTCGGCACTACAGATTCAACGGTGCTCTCGGATTTTCGATCTGTGCAATGAGTCAAAATATAGAAAATGTTGCCCATGTGTTTATAAAACATCCCCGAAACAATGTTCAGAAATTCATTCTGGGCTCATTGGGCCTTAGAATAAGGCATAGTAAATTTTCGCAGACTCATTATAATTCCATATAATTAAAAAAAATTACATGGAAAATATGGTTCATTACATTCTCTTCACCTTAGGGCCTTTCATCCCTGAAATCCAAAACATAGGCTAAGGAAACAAATGGGTGTACTGAGCACAAATCTGAGTATCCCAATCTCATGTGCTCTCCTGGAGGTTTCTATGCTACCAAAAAACATGCACTAGAGGAATCAATCATCCACAAAGTAACCACTTTTGTCGATCCTCAATCTATATTAAAACCTATGTAAAGGTTTCCCCATCACCGACGTCCAGCTCGCCTCAGTCAATGACATGTGATGGATCATGAATGTACCTATTCAGCTATGATATGTGAAAACATCATGTACCCAGTGCATCTATGGGTGAAGAGCCAGGCGATATGCCACCTCTCTAACCCTACTGAGAACCCGAAAAAGTCTAATAAAACTCAGTGATAACTTTCCTCCCCAGCCAAATATCTGCAAACCTCATTGTGGTGAGGCCCATATGAAGACATGGTCTCCATCCTCAAACTCCAAAGGTATATGTCTCCTATCATCATAAGACTTATGTCTCCTATGTATAGTCTTCATCCACTCCTCAATGATCTGCACCTTCTCAGTGGTAGCCTGTACCAACTCAGGACCCATAAGTGCTGACTCCCCTAGCTCTGTCCAGCATAGAGGTGATCAGAAAGGTCAATCGTACAAGGCCTCAAATGGTTCCATACCGATGGTGGAGTGATAACTGTTGTTGTACACAAAATCCACCAAGGGAAAGTGATCCTCCCAACTACAGCCAAGATCTAGTACGCAAGCACGAATCATTTCCTCTATTGTCTAAACGGTCTGATCCTTCTGACCATCTGTCTGTGGATAAAAGGCGGTGCTGAAATGTATCTAAGTCCCGAATTCCTCATGTAATCCCTTCCACAACTAGGATGTAAAACATGCATCATAGTCAGAGATGATTGTTGGTGACACCCCATGAAGTCTCACAATCTTTTGTATGTAGAGGTGTCTCAATCCCTCTAATGATCCAAACTCTCAGATGGGTAGGAAGTGGGCTGACATGGTGAGTCGGATAATGATCACCCAGATGGAATCATGTCCCCTAGATGTACAAGGAATTCATGTCACAAATTCCATGGATATATCATCCCACTTCCACTCTAGTACCTCTAATGGTTGCATTAAGCCTAATAGAACATGATAATCATCCTTCACTTGCTAACAAGTGAGGAATCGTGAAACAAACTCTACCACTGCTTTCTTCATCTTTGGCCACCAGTGCAGATGTCGGAGTTCCTGGTACTTCTACGCCACACCATGATGTACCGCCAGAGGGGATGTATGGAACTCCCCCAACACCTCCTCTAGTAGCGCCACCGGTACCATGGTGCGTCCTCTAAAGAGGATGATGTGCTCCCCACCTTCAGAAAATTCATTGTGTGCATGTCCTGAGGATATTTGAGCACGTCATACCTCGTAGTCAAAGTCCCCAAGTTTTGCCTCCTGAACTCACTAAAGAAGTGCAGGAGTGACAGTCATAGACTGGAGGTATGCTGCACCATCTCTATCCTCAAAGGATATCTGGAATGCGTCTAGATGATCTGTCACCTCCCTCAGAAATTGTAAATCGGGCCTCTTGCTGAGTGTGTCTGGTTCTATCTTCCCCTTCCCAATAGTATAGAATATCTCAAATTCATAGTCCTAGATTAACACTAGCCATCACTATTGTCTTAGGTTCAGGTCCTTATGTGAGAATATATACCTTATACTCTTGTGATCATAGTAAACAGTAAAATGTTTTCCCATCAAGTAATGTCTTCACACCTTCATGGTGAAGACCACTGCTACTAACTCTAGGTCATGGGTAGCATATTTCTACTCATGTGATCTCAGCTGCTATGAACCATATGCAATCACTACTTTCTCCTGCATCAGGAAACATCCAAGTCTTGTCCCTAATGCATTGTAGAAGACTATATACCCAACGCCCTCTTCTGGTAGCCTCAAGATGGGATCACTCATCAGTCTCTACCACAGCTCCTGGAAACTCTGCTGGCATCTATTCATCCATATGAAGTGTTGTCCGTTCTTTGTCAATGCAGACAAGGGTGGTGAAATTCTATAAATTTCAAGTAAAAATATTTGGTAGTACCCAACCAACCCCAAGAAACTCATCACCAAAGTCACACTCTAGGTGGCTCCTAAGCAAGAGAAACCTCTATCTTTTCTGGATCCACTGCAACTCTAGCCTCCAAGATAACGTGTCCCAGAAAGTGAACCTCCCATATCTAGAACTAGCACTTTTAGAGCATACCATAAATCTAGTTCTCTTAGAGTGTATTCAGAACTATCTGTAGATGATAGACATGCTCATCCTCCATCACTGAGTACACCAAGATATCGTTGATAAAGACCACAAAAAAGTGATCGAGGTGTAGCTGGAAGATCCTATTCATGAGTCCCATGAACACTAATGGGGCGTTGGTTATGCTAAATGGTATAGCCAAGAACTTATAGTGGTCATACCGACATCTGAAGGACATCTTCTTCACATCCTCATCTCATACCCTAAGCTGATGATAACACGATTTGAGGTCTATCTTCAAAAACCAATGAGCTCCCTTTAACTAATCGAAGAGATCATAAATACTTAGAAGTGGATACTTTTTCATCACAGTCACCTGGTTCAGGCGCCGATAATCCACACAAAGTCTGAAACTCCCATCTGCCTTCTTAGCGAACAAAATTAGGGTTTCCCATGGAGAAACATTGGGCCTTATGAACCCCTTCCTTTTTCAAGTCCTCCAGATGTACCCATAACTCATGGAGCTCTGCGGGACCCATTTGATATTCTGTTGTAGATATTGGTGTTCTCTCATGGTACAGGTCAATGTAAAAATCTACCTATCTACATGGAGGTAGTCCTAGAACATTATCAGGAAGGATATCAGCATACTGGTCCACCACTACAGGATAGCCCAGATTCTCAACATCAACTACTCTAAGGGTAATGCTATCCAACTGATTAGTGATTGGTTTCACCCTCCTCTAGGTAAATCATTCATGTGCTACAATAGTTCCCTTATCACTGGTGAAGGACAACCCAATCCCATCCTCATAAACACACCACACATTGCGCCTAATATAGTCAATCTAAGCATGAACTGTGGATAACTAGTCCATACCAAATATGACATCGTAAGGCCTCGACATCGCTACTAGAAGATACCACCTGAATATCTCGCATCCAAGAGTGAGCTCACACTGCTGTCATCAGTTTTTAATCATCGAATCATCTCTCATAGGAGTCTCTAGCCATAAGGATCGTGCCAATGGCTCCATCGAAATCTTCGAGCTCTGGACGAGGGTTGTGTAAATGATAGGGTGATTGGAACCTATGTCTATAAGTATTGAAGCTAAGGTGGATTATACATAGATCATACCTCGAATTGCCGCCCACCACCTACTGAACGGATAGCTCCTCTACCATGTTTGACACCCTGTAGACCTCCTCGCTTGAACCTCTTCCTCTGCCACAGCGGTCCCTCGACCATCTACTGGTCATCTGTATGGAGAGTTGAAAAATTGCAAGCCATGTGTCCCTACCCTCCACACAAGTAGCAATGACTTCTTCTCGTCTGTCCTCTATCCCATGAGCCCCTCACCACTGACCCTATATCCTGGTGTCATCCACAAGAAGTTTTGTCCCACTTGGGCCCCTGCTTCATCTTTCTACTACCTATTACAGATTACTCTACTACCTAACGTTCAATGGTGGCTCTCGTTTTCAGTGTCTACTCAGCTAGGAATCTCTCCACCAAAAGCACTATCTCTATCACCCCAGCCTACGTTTGAATTCCGGGCAATATCATTGATGATCTGATCTCTCATCGAATACCCTTCTCAAAAGTATGGGCCCTGATGAAAGGGTCTCATAACATGTCAGTGGAGTAGCGGGAGAGATCAGTGAACCTCTCCGAGTATTGAGCCGTAGTCATGTTTCCCTACTATAAGTGCAACAACTCATGTATACATACTGAGCATAAAGTCACAGGGATGAACTATGCCCTTGAAAAGGCCCTCGAAGACCGCCCAGGTGAGGATCGCCTCATCATGTATTTGATGTGTCTGATTCCACGATCTCCATGCTGCTCCTTGGAAGAGATTGGAAGCTTGGATCACCTTCAGATCAGCTGATATCCCAACCAAGGGAAAAACCTTTGTCACAAACTCCATCCTGTCCTCAGCCGCCTGCTAATCCATCTCGCCTTAGAACCTTAAAGGCATCTTCCACTGGAACTCGTGCAATGTGCTTAGTCGGTGTGCACCCTCTGCTGGTGGGTTTGGTGAAATCTTCTTCCAAATGGGTGGTGGTTCTACTGGTGCACCACCCAATGGTACTATCGTCATAAGAGAGCCTGGCATCAAATCCTTATCACTCAGTGGTCCATTATCATGTACTCTCTCAGGAATCCTGTCTTGTTTTCTATGTGGTAGCATCCAAAAAGAAAACATGTGTTCCACTGTTTATAATTTATACCTGGTGTGAGATGACACAAGAGATAATATGTAAAACACTTCCAAAACACCCGCAATTCATGCTCTCATGCACTGAGTCGGAAGTCATAATTCATGGTCCTAGTGTATGGATATGTCGGCTACAGCACCAACACTGGATTCCCCAAAATAAAAACCACACTCATAACACTTAACACTATTCCCACATAGAAAATATTAGAGTCCTAGTTCTTTGGTAGAACTGAATCCTCTTATACCACTTTGTCATGACCCGTCCCCCATGGCCCATGTCTTGACTACCCCAAGCCCGCCTTCCATAAGGAATGGGCTAGCGACTAGCATCAAAATGCACATCCCTAAAACGGAAAGGCATTGCATATAAACCTATAAAAACACACATCCTAAGAACACAAAAAGAAGAAATGACAAAGTAAATTGTTGTAGTAAATAGTGTACTAAAATTAAATGAGCCAGAATACAAACCCAACTGGAAAGTACAAGTACAACTGAAAAATAAAAATAGCACCTGGATTGTTTACCAAGGATCCTACCTGAGGGGCAGGTGCAACTCCCGATCAGTAGTCACTGCATCACGTCATGTCAAATGGTTCAACTCTGAGCATCATACAGTCCTGGCTCCCACAGCCTCAATCAATGTTGTCTGTCATCTGCACAAGACATAGCAAGGTGCGGGTGAAACCCATGTAGGGGTGAGTATAATGACACTCAGTAGGGACCCTAATACCCCCGAAGGTCTCCTAGAGTTCCACAAAGGAAAACCCACAAAGAAAGACCTCAATCAAAAAGCATGAAGCAATCATCAACTCTACTTAGGTATATGCCCATGCATATACCTAGGTTATCAAAAGATACTCGTCTCATACATAAGGAAACATAAGGCTCTAAACATTAATCCATTTGCACAAATGATCTGCGAAGGAAGAATACCACCAAGGTAACACCACGAAGGTAACACCACAATGGTAAAATTACCACAAAGGTAACACCATGAAGGTACAAGTACCAAAAAGGTAACACCATGAAGGTAACATCACGATGAAATAAGTACCATAAAGGAAAATACTCAGTTTACACCATGTATAAGTAATGCATAGAAGTATAGATGATTAGTGGAGAAGCTACATCATCTTATTCTGTCGAGAGGCATAGCTACTGACCATACAGGTCTGGCACATAGAGGATCGATAGGTACTAACCCCTAAAGACCAAAAAAAGATCGGTATTCTCTAACCCACACCAGATCACTGAGCACTGACCCACACAGGATTGGTATGCGCTAACCCACATAGGATCTATGAGAATTGAACCACATAGGATCTGACCCACATAGGATCAGTAAGTTCTGAGCCACAAAAGATCGCTCGGTACTCACCTCTTTATGATCTGTCTCCAACCTCCACCTCACTGCCAGTAATTGGATTCTCGCTCATAGTACACTTGATTTTGGGATGATACTCTCCTCAAGCCATCATCCGTACATCAACTACCACGATGTTCCCCAAAAAGTATCCCAAAGGGACTACTTGTCATAAGGGTTCCAATGCGATAGACGATGCGTCGATCAGACGCCCAGTCTGTAACTTAGAAGCATTTTAGTACCGAGGGCCCGGTTGGATTTGGGTTCGATCCAACCCGGCTGTAATCCAACTTTATCCAAAACTCAAGTGGAGTATTCCAAATTACCGCCACACTCTAAGGATCCCATCACCGTAGATGGTTCATCTAATGGACGTCTGGTTCACAAGTTATGACCCATTAAGCGAGACTATTCCTGGTTGGTTTCGGGTCACGTCGGACCCGGTCGGACCGCCCCGGTATGGGCCGATCCGACCAGGTTCGGGTAGACCCAACCTGGTCCGGGTTTGACCCAGCCTAGACTAAACCAGATTGGGCCAGCCCAGTTGGGTTGGGCTACGGACCGGCCCGTCCCATATGGGTAGTGCAGCCCGCTAGGCTGGCATGGCCAAACCCATAGGGGAGCACAGCCCACTGGGCTCAAGCAGCCAGGCCTATGAATGGTGCGGCCTACTGGGCTCGTGCAGCCCGGCCCATGGATGGGCACATCCCATTGGAGGCGCGGCCTGTAGGGCACGCACAACCCATCCCATGGAGTGGCGCAGCCTACTGGAGGCTCGACCAGGCCCTCTGAGGGGTGCGGCCCGCTATATGGGGCACGGCCTAGCTTGCGCGGGGGGTTTCGCATCTCCCCTTCCCCAAGCAGTTTTGTAGTTCGGGATGAGAAGCAGCCACACCACATGGCGCTACCCAGTCACTGTGAGACCCACAGGGGTAGGTCCCTCCTCCACCATCGTGGCTTCGTGTCGCGACCTTCTCCAGTGGCGTGCAACGGCATGCCACTCCGCCTCCACCTTCTACGGTCAGCCGAAGATGGTCGCCGCCTTCACCTACCGCAGCTACGGTCGTGGCCTTCTCCACTGGTGTCATGCGACGGTGCACTTCTATTCCTTCCGCATCTAGCCGTTTCCATCCTCTGCCATCAGCCACTAGTTTTGGTCACTGGTGTTGCTCCGGTGGTCTTTTACGTGTCACTGGGTGACCTTTGTTGGCCCATTTTTCTATCCGTAGGTACAAATGGCCTCCCCTATATGCCCTCTTCACTACTTAGCCCTCCATTCTGGGTTCCACCCATTCCAAACAAAAAGGATCGTGAAGAAGACATAGATTAACAAGGTATTGGAGGGTTCGGGCCTTGTTTGTTTGGCTTGCGCCCTCCACGTTAGCTTTATAACACGAGGGAAGATAAAATAGGATTTAAAAATCTCTTGGAAATAAAAATGTAAATACCTACCTCAAGATCGTTGGAGAATGTTGCACTTGAGGAAGAGTCAGTATTCGTCATTCGGTGGCACTCGTCACCACCCACTAGAACTATTCCCATCCTCCAAGTGATTGGGGTTGTGGTACTTTTCGAGAGATTCATCGCTTGGTGAAGTCGTGCCAACACTCCTCCCCAAGCACCATATAAATAATATAGGGGGAGGGTGAGTAACAAACACAAAATTTATGGGAATTCATTTAATAGGAACCTTCTTAATTCCAATGAAGTTGTTACAAAGGTTTTGAGGAGTCAATCCATTTAATGGATTGGCATGTTGTTGGTCCCTCCACTGCCACTTGTCCATTAGAGGAAAAGAAGAGAGAGAAATAAAATAACAAAGTTATTTTATTATTATTTTAAAATTCCTAAAATCTATCTTTTTTTCCCGACCCACTTTGGTTGAAGTGAAACCCCCCTTAAGTGAATCTCGGTACTGTGGATTCAACAGTGCTCTCATATTTTTGATCCAATCAACAAGTCAAAAGATAGAAAATGTCACTCGTGTGTTTACGGAACGTACCTAAAAAAAGTTCAGAAATTCATTCTTAGCACACAAGCCTCAGAATCATGCACCGTCAATTTTTGCAGACACTTAATAGTTCCATATAATTAAAAACAATTACATGTAAATTAAGGGTCTTTACATTTTTCATGAGTTAAACATGTTTCAAAATTATTTTCATGGAACCAATTTCTTTTCTATGGGTAAATCTTGTTTTGAAAAGAATAATTGGTGTTTCTATGAGTGTATGATGATATTAATTCTTTATATACTTTATTCATGATATGGTTCTTCTATATTGTTTATGATGATGTGTGGTTCTGTTATGAACCAAGGATGGGTGGTTCAATGATGAAAAAAGGAAATGTTGTTTTTTGATAAACCAATGATAGGTAGGTCTATGATAGCTCTTCAATGTATTAGGTAGTTGGAGATACAAGTAGGTCGTATTGGTTATTCCATTTGTATGAAGTGATATGAAGATTATTTCCAAAGATTCCAACACATTTTCAATATAATTTCTATAGTTATAAATGTTTCATTTGATCATGATTGGTATCACATAGATCATGAATATTGATTCTGATGGCTCTTAACTTTGTTTAATTCTTATTCCATGATTCCATTTTTGATTATACATGGATTGATGGTTATGGATAATCTTATGTTATTCACATGAAATTTTATTATGTCATCATACCCTTACACTCTTCTTATTCTCACTAATGACATTTAATTATTAATTCATATGTTTACCCTTATAGAGAATTTTATCTCACCCCTCTTATGTTTCCATTTCCCTAGGTTATCAAGAATTTATTTGAATGAATTATGTCTACAAGGGTTTCATATGGATGATGATGATGACTTAATGTGAAATAAGAAATATTGTGTTAAGTAAGAGAAATTCTCATTTAAATACATGGTTGTTGTTTAGGTAAGAGTTATTCCAAATTCTGTAAAACTCTAAACATAAAAGGTCCTTGAAAAGCTATGTGATCAAGTATTTCATTTGGAAGTTGTATGTTTTTTATGGTGAAAATTTAGTAACCCTCATCAGTATCAAATTTAGAAATGTAATGTGATTTTTTTTAGAACTAAATCAGGGAGTGTGGTATCATGTCTGTTATAGTTATTATTAGAGGATCTTTTAGATAACATTGTAGATTATATTGTTTTAATGTCAGTTTATCTTAAGATTTATGGATTCCATCATGGGTTTTAAAGTTTATGGTTAATTATATGTTCATTTTTTAAAACCGATTTTAATGATTTAATTAATTAAATTTTTAGGTTACCTTGGATATGTGGTTATTTATTTATGGAAATATGTAGGTTTAACTTTGGGTATTTCTATTGATTATAATAGATTATTATATTATATCATCATATCATGGTTTATTCAATTTGGGAATTTTTGTACCTTATGTTAACCATATTGGTTTTGGTTAAAGATTAATGTCAGAATGAATATATTGTTAACCCTTTTACAGTTATGTGGTATTTTATAAGATGATTTTATTTCTTTAGGAATGAAAAAAATCATTGTGAATACACATAATTTTGAGAAAAAGATGATATTTTGGTGTAAATTGATAAAAGGATAAAATTGTACTCATTATTTATGTATATTTCCATATGTTCTTAATATATATGGTAAAGGAATTCTTAAACACTAGAAAAAAGATTTTGAAATAAAAATATTTTCCTATAATGGTCATTTATGATAAAATCAATGGGCCTTTCCACACCTCTTTGGTTTATGGTTTTGTGGTTGTTGAATTTTACATGATCATTCAATTTCCTGTTATCATTGACCAATATCACTCTCAATAATTTTTATACCTTTTTATTTTTTTATATTTTCAAATCTTCACTTCCCACCAATGTTCTCCTATTTGTTAACCTAGTATGTGTCACTCTAGATGACCTGCATACTTTATTTTCTCTCTTATCAAGCGGATGTTTTATTAACCCATTTTATGATGCGGGATTCCCTAATAGATATCATTTCTAAATTTTTAAACCCTTAATTGTTGAGCTAAAGTGTAAATTTATAGGACAAAATTTATTAAATGTGGGATAATGTAAAACCTTTCATTGTGTAAAGAAGAACATTATGTTTGAGAGTGTATTCAATATGAAATAACAAGCTTAAATGACCCATTAAATTTATTACTGTTATAACCAAGCCATTAAATTGGATATTATGAATAGTATTATCTATATATATATATCATACTAAATATAAATTATTGATAAATTCATATAAAATAATCAATCATTTTTTTTGTAAATTAATTTTATTCCTCAAAAATATGTTATCATAAATAAAATTAATTTATTTTGTGAAAAAATATTAAAATTATTTCTTATAAATTTTGAAAATTGTATTTTATAAAATTAAATTCATTTTTTAATTAATAATATAATAATTAACTTTAATTGACATTTTTTTATTTTTGGGGAAATAATTATTTATCAGTGTATAGTGAAAGATGCTACTTTTTTGTAAAAATGTCATTTATTTTCAATAAATTAAGTAATTTAAAGGTACTATTATGTTTCTAGTATGATTTAAAGTAACATAAGTATTATTTTTTTATATTTAACCCAATTAATTAATTTTTAATCATATTTTTATTAGATTTTAGTATAAGTTTAATTTTAGGTTTAGAAACATGATTTTTTTGAAAATTATTTTAAAGTGCATAGTGTTTCGACATTCGAATTAATTAAAAATACCTAATGAGGAATGATTTCAATGAAATTTATATATTATATGTCAATAGATATTAATTTAAATTTATATAATTATCATTTCTATTTATATACTTAATATAAAATCATCTCTTTCTTAGAAAAATGCACTTCTCAAAAACGCTTTTTCATCATGTCTGTCAAATTAATTTTAAATTTAAATTTTCAAATTATGTGAAATGAATTTGAGAAAATTTATTAAATATTTTGAATTATTATTATTTATAATATTTTTTAAATTAAACTTAAATTTTTATCAAAATGAATACTGAAAAAAGGAAAAAAAATAATTACTCTAGTTAAGTTAAAAATATGATTATTTGGGGTTAAAATAAAAATATAAGGGTTAAAATTATCTAAAAACAAGTATAAAATCTACTTCTTAAACTTATTCCAAAATTATAATGTATAAATATAAATAATGGTCCATTGTAGAGGCTTTTGACATGTTAAAAACAAGGGTACCCATTTTTATTTTTAAAAAGTAAAAGTGTACCACTCACCTCACTTATAAAAGGTCACACCCTATCCTCTCCTCTTGAAACCAAAACAACCCTTTTTATCAGAAAATACCTACCCAAATATCTTCCTTATATACCTCAAAATTTCATATAGCTACTATTTTGAACATAAAACCATTCTAATAAGGCTTCTTTTACTTACCTAAGGAGATTCTCCAAAGAAGAAGTATCATGATTAACCGAGCATTTTTATATTATTACTTATTCCACCTAATTAAAATATTCTTAAATTATTATGTTATAAAAAAATTATTATATCAAATATAATTATATTTTATTTTGTTAATTTCATAACCAAAAACAATCTCATCTTCCATTAAATGAAATGTGAAATCATCATTCATGTATATGGAGGACTACTGCCTCGTAAAGAGATGTCATTCGTTTTACATCATATCCTATCACAGATTATTAAAATGATATATTGAAAGTATATATATCATATTTTTTACATTTTTATACTTATAGAGTTATTTTATCATAAATACCTTTTTTATTTTCCATTACATAGGGGGTACGATAACGTCGCTCATGTGTACAGTGGACTAGAACCCCATGAAAGGATGTGGTTTGTTTTTCACTAATTCTTTAAATGGAAGGTAATAAAAATAATGTAAATAAATATATGTGATATAAATAAAATAATTATTTTTTTATGAAAAAATTATCATTCTAAATAGATAATGTATATTTTTTTCAACACTGGAAATTGATAATGTAGTTCATGCGTGTGTGTGGACAACCACCTCTGCAAAACAATGTTATTATTTTTTCATCACAAAATAATATAGATGATATATATATAAATTAATTTAATGGAATAAATTGATTTTTGTTATATTATCATCATTCTTGAAATATAAAATAAATCATAACTTCTTTTTGTAATGATCGTTGTAAAATGTAAATGTTACTCATTCGTACGTACGGTCTACTATCTCTATGATCATAACATACTTAATTTTTCATAACAATTTTCACGGTTGGTTTTTTAGAAATATATAAATTATGTATAAATATTATAATTTAATATTATTATTATTCATGATATTTTTAAATAATGACCACTTTGACCATAGTCAACATGCCAAATCCTTTTGAAAATAATGAACTGGACATCCAAAAAACACCTATCTTGGACTTTACTAATTAATTATCTAAATACGTAATTAAAATATATAAAATAAGTGATATAATTACAAGGTATTAATCATGTAAAAGTTTCTTAATAAATAAAATACTTAATATATATTTATTATACAGGATGATAGAAACCTATGAAGAAAATCAGACTGGGTGTAAGGGTATCATATCTAATTTTTATTCACGAGTGACATATTTCATATTCACTAATTATTTTATTTTTATGGGGTATATTATACCCACGAAGGTATTTATTATTATCTTTATTAAAATTATTTGTATTTACAAATCCATACGAGGTTCTTTATTTTGTGTATTTTTTATCTGATTATTAACAAATCCAAAAGTGATTTCATCTCAATTTCCATTCATTAAGGAATAATTTAATTTTACATACCTAATTAATTTTATATGGTGTGTATAATATCCCTTTTACATTTAATTACATTAATAATTTATACATCAAGGTATTTTAAGTTTAAAATTTAATTATTTTATCCAAGGGGACTTTAAAGAAAAGTTAACATGTGGTAAAGAATTTTATAACTCAATTTATTTTCATTGGGTTATTATAATTATTCATTATATTTGATACTATAAGATTGTGTGTTTCTGGTTTTTTTATTATATTATGTTTTATTTCAAATTATTTTTTCTGTATTTATATTTTATAAACAATAATGACTCATTTATTAAATCTCACTTCAATGTTATGATCACCGTAAGGATTTCTCATCGCAATTTGTCTTATTTGGGACATATGTTTTGTTATACTTTGGTCTTATTTTATTAGGTGTATCTACTTACATTTGAAATTTTATATCATGAAAATATTTATGTTCCTTATATTTAAATTATAATTTTATGTGATTATTTCATGGAGCTTATGATTAATGAGTTCAAATGTTGAAAATGATTTATGTTACAATATCCTTTCTTTCAGGATTTTTTATGTTCAATATTCCTTTTGTAGAAATTATATTCCCTTATTTACTAAAACAACTGATATATATTCTCCAATTTTTATGATTGTATTTATAATTTTTTATTCCCATTTACCCCCATTATTTTTTATAATAAATATCAATAAATATATTTGTAAGTGATAGTGATCTTGTATATCCATTTATATTTGGTCTATTTCTCTTACATATCTATGTTTAATAAACTATTTTCAAAAATATACTTATCCTAAAATAAATGATTTACTAAATCCATTATACTTTATATTTTACCTTATTTACAAATTAATTAATATTAAATTTATGAACATTTTCTTATTGGGTTACATTTGACTCTCTTTTTAAAAATGTTTTGAAAATAATTATTATTTTTAACATTTATGACATGAACATACTTTGAAAAAACTATTTTCTTTGAATTTCACTTTATTTATTTTCAATATTGTTTTTCAATGTAAATGATTTAAACATATTTTGTGAATTTTTATTTTTTTAAACTCATTTCCAAAATGAAAAGGTTATTTTCCTCAAAAATATTTTTGGTGACCTTTTAATATAATTTAAATTCATAAAAAACAACAACCCTTGATGTTACTTATGCTCCAATTGGGATATTTTGTAATGATTCCATGTTAATTATTTCTTTGGTTATATTATGATTTTTTAGATATCATTTTCATGGAACCCATTTATTTTATGGGAGTTAATCATATTTTATGTGATTTTCATGAAACCTATTTATTTTCAATTGGTTAATCATATTTCAAAGAGATTTTCAGTTATAAAAATTCTTTTACATAGGTTAATCAATTTCTGAAAAATAATAATGTTTGTTTTGATGAGTTTTTTAGGAAATGAATTATTTATTTACATATTCCATGATACGGTTCTTGAAAATTTTTAATGATGATGGGTGGTTCTATTATAAAATAAGGAATGATGGTTATGTTAAGAATCAGGGACTGGTAGTTCCATGAGAAACCAAGTATGTGTTATTCTATGATAAAAAATGACATGTGGGTCTATTATATCTATTTAATTCATTTGGTACTTCAGAGATGGAGGAAACCAATATTGGTTACTTCATTTGTAAGTAATGATATGAAAGAAATTTCCATGGATACCAATATATTTTCATTATATTTTTTATGATTATAAATGTTTCCTTTGATCAATATATCACATGGAAAATGATTATTGATTCTGATGACTATTTTATTTGTAAAAGTATTAATCCATGTTTTTATGTTTGATGATCCAAGAATTGAGGGGTATAAATATTCTTTTGTTATTTTAATGCATGTTGATTATGTCATAAAACTCTTAAACACTACTTATTCTCATTGATTACATTGAATTTTTAATTAATATGTTTACCCATACTGGGCATTTGAGATCACCTTTATTATGTTTCTTTTTTCCCAGGTTATCAAGAATGTTTTCAATGTATTTTTTCTTGAAGGGATTCATATTGATGATGATTATTACTTAATGTGAAATAATAAATTTTGGGTTATTTATGATAAATGTCCATTTAAATACATGGGTATTGTCTATGTAATAGGTTTTCCAAATTCTCTAAAACTCTTATCCTAAATGGTCCTTAATAATGTAAGTGATCCAATATTTCCATTTGATGTTTTATGTTCTAGAATAAATAAACTAGGTCACCTTCATCAGTATCAAATATGGAAATGTATTGTTTTTTATCACTATATATGAGATTTTGGTTACAGGTTTGTTAAATCAACCTCTATTATTCTTTTTCCCTTTATCACCATTTGAGAATTAATATTCACATTGAGAGCATAGAGAACTACATTTAATTTACAAGTATTAAACATGATATTGAAGTCAAATTATTTTAGATATTATACCTATTGAAACTACCTTAGATTCAAATATCACAATGAAAGGATATATTTATGGATTTCATATTTAATGAAAACTGTAAATCTCTCTCTATATAGATAGAGTCTTCAATACATTAATGAACAGATTGTAGTTCCCAGTTCTAAATCAAGTGTAAGGTTGTTTTATTAATTAGTTTATAGATTTATTAAATAATATTCCTCTACCCAATGATACTTTATAATAAAATAATTCATAACCCTTGTAGATAAAACATAATACACCTTAAACCCTTCACTTATATTTGGTAATTTCATAATAGGATCTATAGTCAACCATTTCACTAGCTTATATAAATCTACATAACATTGGTAAGACCGTATTAAATTTTTTACTTTATTAGATTAAGTAATCATTAGATTAGGTATCTTATATAAATCACAAATAAAATGATGACAATATCATAAAATCCATGTAAATATTCTATCAACAAGAACATTCAATATCAGCTTCCTAGATATTACCTACACCGCCATTTTAGGGTCTACAGTGATATCATATTTAGATATTACATGTTCAAGGAATATGAATTCTCAAATATAATATGAATATTTAGATTACTTTTTATATAATTGTTCCTCCCTCGAATCCTCTATGACTATTTGAAGATGAAACCTTACTCACCTCATGATTGTGAATATACTGAGATATTTTACCTAATAACATGATAAAATATTTTAAAAATAGATTAAATATTATATTAATTGATAGAATAATTATAGTTATAGAATTATTCATACCCAAATGCACTATTCAAAATAACCATATTATATCTAAAGTTATCTTCCAAACATATTCTTTCCATACCCAAAGATGATGGTAATCTAAGTATTGGTTTATTTTATAAAAAAATCCACTTTAACTAATTATGTAATTTTTTAATTGTAATAAAATGATAATAATTTTTCACCGACTGATTTAAATTCCTATATTTTATAGAAAACTATAGGATTTTAAAATCCTTTATTGGGAATAAAATCAAATATTCCCAAGGAAAATGTTTTAGTCTAATAAACCATTTTTCATCAAGATTTTATAACATTATTTTCAATTAACAAAAATTAGTGTATTTCATTAGATGTAAATAAATTTATATAGGTTAAGTTTTAGGTAATATATCAATATTCAACTCCACTCGTAAACTAGAAGGTTTTCCCAATAAATATTACTGGAAATCATCATTAAAATATGAACCAATAGTGGTAAAACCTACCATTAATTACCCTTATCTGCACTGAGAATGAGGTCATCCATCTCCATGGTGATACCTCAATTTTTTCCTCAATCAAGTCATGGTTGAAAATACTAATACTCTTACTCTTCATAAATATTATATTTATCACCATCTAGATATGAAAATAAATACACTTCAATTATAATAATCGATATAGGTCAGGAAATGGTTCTAATTATGCCATTACTAGATTAACATCAATTTTCTTCATATTTAGAATCATTTAAACCCTATAATTCCCATAAAACCCTACTATTAAAGCATGTGATGAATATTGATTCATTTATCTATCATCTACCCTATAAGTGTTTCAAGACTCATTATTTTAAGAGTGCTTCTATTTTGATCATAAAGATATATGCTAATTTTTTTTAGATAAGGTAATACAAATAACTTATATAAAATAAAGTATATTACAATTTTGATTATACCAAAATAATAACAAAAACATTTAACGACCCTTCACTAACATTGATCTTATACTATTCAACTATAACTATTAGACTTGTACATAATGGTTTAAACCCCTATTCTTGAAGGATATCCTGAAAAAAATTATTTGGATGTTTCCAAAATAAAAATTTTGATATAATTATTTTTTTATAGAGAAAATTATACTTAATGTATCCAAGGAAACAATATTCATGACATATAACATGTGTTCTTATAAAGTTTTAAATTAAATGTGATATTTTATTTTGATTTTTAATAAGTGATACTACTTGAATCACCTATCTAAAATATCTCATTTTACTATCAATTTTTTTATCATTTAACTTCCAGTCCTTATTCACAACTAAAAAAATTTCCCACCAACCATGGGCTTCATTTTTTATCATAATGGTCACCACTATAGTATACTGTCAGAATACGATTTCAGTGAGTTCATTGAAAAAAATAGATCTTTCCCAATATTTATTTGATTTTATACTATGAGATAGCAACCTAGTAGTTAATATTAAATTAATTATATGATATTCCAAATTCTAGTAATCCATGTTCAGTAGGTTATATCATGTGGGTAATCCCTTCATATAACCAAGGGTTATCAACATGTTGAGTTAGATATGTATGTTTATCTTCCCCTTAAAACATGGAACAGGGTAGTCATCTATGAATCATACTCTATAAGGATGTAGAAAAGGACAATAAAATATTCTACCAAGAATATTTAATAAGTAATTTTTAACAACATAGTAAAATATAGTTCCACCCCATACCTTCTCCCTATCACATTCACATTTAATTTCCATAACATTATATAGTTTAGATTATCATAGAATACACTTTTGACATTAAAATTCTATAGATTTTATATAATAAAAATAATAAAAGGGAGTATAATTCATTTCAATAAATTATTGATTCCTATTTACCTATTCATCACTAAAAAAATAAAAAAATTAAATGACATTTTTATTGATGTTTTAGTAAAATAATACATTTTATTATGATAATAATCTAAATAATCAAAAAAATATAATATAATATATATCATGATAACCTTATATGGTCAAATTATTAATTCTTATCCATTATGTATGAGGCTTGTGAATAAAGGATTTAATTAAATGAGAACTAAAATTATATCCCAAACTACCTTTGTTAACTTGGTATTCCACCATATATATACTAGACAGAAATATTTTTTTTTTAAATGTGAAGTGGCTTTCAAGTTTTTGGAACTCTGTATCTAGAATAAGGAACTTTAGAACATGATTTTAGGAACATGATGAAGTATTGTGGCAGTGGATGTTCAAAACAGGTAGTGGATTAAATTTTATATTCTGAAAGTGGGTTTGCAGAAGTTCATAACTGAATGATGGTGTGTTAAAGTTATGCAATATATGTTATGTAAAAAAAATTAGGGATTTTTGGGTATTTAAATATGAAATGATTCTTATAATTAAATTTAAGATTAATATATAGATTCACTAGTATTTCAAAAAGTGGATGGTTAGGATATATGTAATCAAAGGTTTTCAAGAAAAATAGAGGGTCTCCCATAATTATTAGAGGATAGTGGAATAGTTGACTAGATAGACCCACTATAAAGTTAGGCTGGGGCCACTTATACATGTGTTAGTTGAATTTCTAGAATAATATAATATATATTTTTAATTTCTAATCATTATTTAAATCTTCTAAGTTCATTTAAATTAATTAAAATATTATTATTCTACCATGGATGTAAGAAAATGTCTGAATTACATAAATCTTTATTTTCCATTTCTTATTTGATTTATATCACATGAATATTTTTTATATGATCTATTTTTTTTTCATGTGTGATGGAATATACCTAGTGTAGATAGTTAGTTCTGATTTGACTTTTATGATTCAGTACATAAATGGTGATGGATTCATTTAGTTTGAGAATTTCCAAAGATTTGTTCAATATTTAGAGCTTCCAATGTTCTTTGATTTGGTGATATGTGGTTCTAAATCCCAATTTGCGGTATCAGAGCTTTTGGTTCAATTTTAATCTACACGATCAGTAGTAAACTATTCATTTTACATTAATTTCTAGATTTTTTACAATTACGGAGGTGTTAAATATTTCAAAAGTTGTGGTATTAGAAGTTGGAATAGTCTAAAAAGTAAAATTCTAGAGAATTGAGTTTCACTTGTAGAGTATACAGATGGAGAACTATCTGATTCAAAAGGACCTAGAGGTTCCATTTAAGGGAGAAAAACCAAAAAAATATAAAAACAAGAATGGAATATGTGAAATAGAAGGAACTTGTATTAATATTAATTTCACATGAGTTTAATGTTGGATAAATCATCTGATAGGCAGAGAATGCAAAAAAAAACTAATTAATTATCTAGTAAACATGTATGAGAATTAAACTATAATAAAAAATGTGTTCACTATATGGTGGTTATTTGAAATAAATATGTTGGTATAGGGACCAGAGTCTGGTTATGTGAATGAATTTAACATGAAATGGTATATGTTCAAATTAATTAAAATAAACTTCACTTATGAGGTGTGGTTTTTTGTTTCTATCTTCTCTATTGGAATCTTAATATGTGATAATGATCACTATTAGTGATTCTTTTGGGAATGTTGGAAAACTATTTTAGGATGTTAAAGATCAAATTTTGAATTAAGAACTCAAATAGAAGGAATAATAGAAACCTACTAAATCTTTGATCAATATAGAAGGTATATGATGTTATAATCAATAGAATGGTTGAAAAAAAAAAGATAATATATCAAGGGATATAAGTAAATATAAATCAACTAGTCCTTAACCTATATGTTTTAATTTTAGGAAGAGGTGTAACTTGAAGAAAAATTTATAATATTATAGGGTGAAATCTGAAAGGGGTGAATCCATAAGTTTATGTTCCACTGCTATTGTATGTGAAGATAATAACAATTTACTGATTTGTGTTAATGTTCTCTTCTAACCATGTATTATTCATATTGAGATTCATTCTATTCCACATTAGAGAGGGGATTCATGGTGAACTGTATATTTGGAATATTATAAAAGGTCTATATGGTCAATAATAAATCTTTAAAGGTCATGTGGAAGGGAGATAATAAAATAAATAATGTATAACCAAAAACTTTTCTAAGTTACAAGGAGTTTATCCCATACTAGGATTATTTAAGAACAATTTTTTTTGGTAAACTGGATAAAGAATAATTAAGAAAATGCTCAAAAATATTGTATGGAAGACTACTTGGGGTTTAACATTTAAAGATAGAGGTGTAATATATAGAATGGTATATCTAACTTGATGGTTATATGGTAAAAATTTATCCATGATGAAACCTTTCTAAAGTTAAAAGTTTCATAACTTTCTATCTTGGGAATTATAGTAAAAAACATAACTTTTGATTCTCATGGTCAGAGGTTATTCTGAAGCTCCGTTATAAAGATTTCATATTTTATGCGATTTCTATACTTGGAAAGAAGATAAAGGTATTTTTTAATCTCAAAATAGTGAAACATAATTCATGGAGGTTAGAACTCATGATTATGGATGTTTGGGGGCCCACCCCAGCCTTATTTCTTGGTTGGCCTTTGTTGATTGTTACATTGATTTATTATTGAATAACTAAATCATGTGTTTATATCCATAATCACACATCTGATTTTTTATTCTTTGTTCAATGTAAGGACAAGATGTAAAAAGAGATCTAAAATATGATGTAGTTATTGAGGTATGATAGTGGTTGATAACAAATTAGCAGGTTGTTTAAGAGGTTTTACTAGACAAAATGAATTATGTCTAATAATTACATTCCTATAATACCAGAAAAAATTGTATACTAGAGTGGATGTATCAAGAATTGAGAGGGAGATATCAAATCATGAGTATATATTATATAATATCATAGGAAATTTGGGTGGAAGGAGTCAATTATGAATCTTACCATGTGAAAATGAATCTATCCACACCATTTGTTTAGGATATTCTAGAACATATTTTGAAAAGAGAACTGAAATAATCTACCCACAATAATGTTTTTAAAAATATGACTTATATCTAGGTTGATGGAATGGATTGCGATGAACTTGATGAGAATTCCAAAGCATGTTTATATTTGGTATATTGTGATGAAATTATTTTATGATTTGGGATAATGACTCTCTAAATTTATTTAGAAGCTAGAATGATATCCTTAATGAGAATTTCTTATGGAAAGTATATAACATAGTATAAAATTGAGTATAGAAAAGTGAACGAACTTACCAAAACCAATTTAATCTGAAGATAATTTTTATAAGGACATAAGTTTTATAGGGTTTAGGTTGAACATAATTTATAGGGGTTTCAGTGAGAATGGATGATATATGAGTGAGATTCGAAATAGTGTAAGCTCGAAATAATATTTTGGAAGATGAAGTTTCATAGGTAGTGGTTCTAGAAAAATGATAAAATCTAATTAGAATGTCACAGATCTACCATAATTTTTTGATTTTTATAAAGGTTTAAAACATAATTTCATGACCTTATTCTTATGGATGGAGGTGATCCTAATATCCCAAAAGAATTGTTTATTATTTGTGATTTCAAAAAGTGGGAGTTATACATGAATTTTAAACTAGATTCATTTCATTCAAATTAAAAATTTGATTTAATGGAATTACCATTGGGGAATAAATCACTACAAAACTAATGGTATTTTTGGTTGAATGAATCAGATAATAACATAAAGTGGTAAAAGTCCATGTCAGGTGTTAAGGGTTTTCAGTGGATGGATGGAGTGAACCTCTATGAAATTTTCTCATCCATTATCGAGCATACATCTATTCAAATATAATTTAGTATCTTATATTATAAAATATTACATGTGGGTTAGATTTATTTAAAAATAAAATTATTTCATGATGATTTAAAGGATTAAATATATTTATAAAACATGATAGTGTCATAGAATATGAAATAAACAATTGGTGTGTAAGCTAAAATGAAGAGTATAAATCTTAAAAGATCACCAATGTTGTTGAACCCGATGTTTGATACCTTTTGGACTGAGAATGGTTTGTTCAAGTGAAATCATATCACTATTTCAACTAAAAGGGGTTCAAGGATAGTTGACTTATTATCTTTCTATTATACATAGATGATAATCTCCTTGTAGGTAAAACCATTAAATGAATTCAAGAGGTGAGGATTAATATATCTAGATATATTGAGATGAATTTTCTTGAGGAAGAAAATAAAATAATTCAGATGTGGATTGTGTAAGAAAGGTTGTTTATATATTTCATTTTATCTTTAAAGGAGCATATCCAGAATTCTATTAGGAGATATGAAATAACATGATATAATACAATATCAATCCCATTGTTTGATAAATTTCAAATTATTTAATGATAAATCACTAAAATTAAAGATAAAAAATGTACATGGTGAATGTTAAACTTTCATCAGGGGTATATAGTTTTATATACTATATGGTATGTACAAGGCTAGACATTGAATTTTTAGTGATAATTGTCAGTCAGTTTATGGTGAATCAATGATTGTAAAATTAGTATTTTTTGAAGTGGATCCTCAAGTATCTGAATGATTTTAAAGATATATAATTATGTTTTGTAAAGAATGATTCATTATAGGGTTATATGGATATAGTATTTGGAGGGTATATAGACACATTGAAGAGTAATATAGGATTTTTTTACCTTCAAGAAAACATTTTTTTCGAATAGGTTATATCCATTTTTAGCACTATCCACTATCGAATCTAAATATATGGCTATCATAGAACTTGGAAAAGAATGAATATTTTTATATTTTTTCTTAGAGGAGTTCATAAGAATACATGAAATTTTATTTTTATTCTTTAATAGTTAGAGTGTAATTAATTTTTCAATAAATCTAGTGCTTTAGTCATAAAAAATAAAAAGTACTTTAAATATAAATTCATGTATAATATAATAGTGGGAAAGATGATGGATCTATGAAAGATCAAAAGGTGATAGATTTCGGATGATATGTGAAACATGATTATATTCAAGGAATGTATGAGAAAATATTTTACTTTAGTTGAACTTAGGTGATCGGAAGATGGATAGAGACATTATTTTCTACTATATAAGTTGGAATGAATAGGTTTTTACCTATTTTTTTTGGTTTTTGAGTTTCATTAAAGGAAATATTAAAGTGGTATATGGATAGGAAATGTGGGAATGTACTCATGTTTCAGGTTCATTGCATCCAAAACTCAAGAACAAGAGTCCTAAAACATGATAATAGTTTTTGGTAGTGAAATTCCAATAGAGTAAGTAGTATAAAATTTTTGTTCTATAATTAGGTTTATAGATGGTCATGATAGGATGGTTTATTATAAAATTTATAGAATATGTAAGGTTCTCATCTAATGTTAGGTAATAAATTGCTTAATTATATTTTGGAAAAGTAATTATGTAAAGTTTTTCAAGATGATACATAACCATAACATGAACATTCACAAGTTTTCATCTATCATATATAGGTGGGATATAGGTAATAAATAATTTTTATGACTAATGGTTGGTCCCCCACAAAAATTGGAGGACAGTGGAACCAGTTGACCAGTTGGACCACACTATAATAGTGGGGTATGAAAACTTGTATATGTGTCGGTTAAATTTTTGTCATAATATAATATTTGCTATTAATTATTTCTTTTTATTATAGTACATTAAATTTTAGGAAATTAAATTAATAAACATTATTCTTCAATATATGTAAGACTAATGTCTGAACTATGTTAATTATTTTTTCTATTCTAGTTTTTGTAATTTTACTTGAATGTTTGTTTCCAAGAGATATGTTTTTCAACTGTGTGAGTGAATTAACTCCATGTGTTGTATTATGTGTGGATTGAATTATATTTTTTGGTAGATCGGGGTTTAGGTATTATTCCATCTAGTAAGCTCTTAAACATTATTTCGTACTTAATTCTTCCAGTTGTTTTTCTAATGATGATCAATGCTTCCAAATCCCAATATATTTATTGGTTTATTCCTAATTTTTGACACTCATATCTTTAGGATAATCTCAAAACCCATACCTAATATACTCAATTGTTTTATAATTATATTTTATAATGATATGCATCCAAATGTATAAACAAAATCAAACCTGGTCAATATAACACCGCATGAGCACCTCCATATCACCAAAGGATGGGATAAATAAAAATTGAATAACAACACTAATATGGGATGTGATTTTCCCACAATGAATCCAGAATGAATAATATAATAATTTTTAATTTATAAGAAACTAATTTAGATTTATAGGATATATAAACCAAAATACAACAAACCAACATTGAGGTATCTATTCTTCTTGTTACATAGAAAATTATTTATGCAGTAACTATATGTATATGAAACATAAAAAAACATTAATATTAATCCATTTATATGATCCAAAAATATATATATGAAACTAGATAAAATAGTTTATACACATGCTATGTGGGACAACAAAACCCTAATGAGAAATAGTAAAAAATGTCTATGTGTGAACTCCAATGTGGTAATCCCAGAATAGTCTTTACATAACCACTTGATCTATCCATCATAAATCTCAAAATGACACAAATTAAAATTAATAATACACATTCCACTAGCTTCCATTCTCCAAGGAATTGATTTTACTTGAATTATATATAAAATTATCAATGTAAACTTTAAATTAGAACCCCTATAGTGTGTGACTATGATATAAAATATAGGTGGTCACCACCCCATCCCTAACTTCCCATCATTAACTAAGATGTATACAGTAAACATATAATATAAATGGATAAGGAATGGAAATATTCAATATGGTATAGCTTGGATATCAGAAAAAATATATATAGCATAACATGTAACCCCTAATATTGGAAGGGTTATTACATAATTTTCTTGATTTGAGAATAATATCAGAATCTAGAACAAATAAATACAAAAAGATATGGTTTAATAACTATCCCAAGGAAAGTGAACTATGTATACAAATTTGGGGATATATTATAGATCATCAAATTGGGGGTAAGGGTATACCAAGTGAGGGCATTATGATCCCATCCTAATCTATCAACCTAACAATTTTTATGATATTTATATACTCATGATTTATACAAAAATGTGATATTCAATGCATAAATATTTTATTGATTTTTGAAAGTTTTTTTATCCATATATTTTGTATTTTTTGTATTTTTTTAGTTATTTTCTAGAAGCTTTCAAAATTTTATTAATTTTATATATATGACCTAAATGTTAAGAACTTATGAATTTATTTTCATTAAATCATGCTAAAATTTGAATCTTGATATGTTTCGGGATGATCTAATGATGTTAGAATATATTTTTATGAAAGGAAATAGGTGTCGTATAAAATAATGAATGAAGGATCGAGATTCATAAGGTTTCATTACAAGGGGTTAATAGGATATTGGAGGATAATGAATGTTTCTCTAGGAACTATATGGTCACATACCCAACCAACATAGTCTCTACCCTATAATATAGAATTTGTTCTGGCTCAAATATAATGTGAATCAATACTTGAGACTACACCTAATCCAACATAGGATTGTTGAAGTGATCTTGTGAATTTTATATGCCAAAAAATCCCCATAAATGGTCCTGAGAGTATGTTTGTGCTCCAACATAATCTCATGTTCTTCACATTAGGAATAAATTTTCCTTAACAAAAATTTCATCAACTTTTTTATACCACACATACTATTAAATAGCATGGGGAAAACACATATAGATTCATTTTCACCAGCACTATCTCACAAAATTCAATGCATCATCCATTAAATAACCAAAATATTTTTAGGAACCCATGAATTTTATGAAATCTATGAAGTATTATAATAATTGTTATACTTTGTTTTTTAATAATCTAAAAAAAAGTTAATTGAGATTTCATTTCAAGACAATGTGACCTACATCAATTCTCATGGAAATATCTACACCACCATGACTTGTTCTAACATCCAAGGATATACATATAACTCAATGTGCTTCTAGGATAGAACACATAATCTTTTAGTACTCTTACATAACACAAAGGTCACCAAATTTAACTGCCATACTAAAGTTATATCAGGCATCAAAACATGGTCTTTTGTCTCTAATAAACACTTAAGAAACAAATTTTAGTATTATCGTAGTTCAATATGAATGAAAAAAATATTTCATAATTTTTTTTATCCCCAAAACATTAGATATTAAAAATAAGTACTTAATAAGGATGGGAGGAATGGAAAAACAGCATTTGGATCCATTGATTTTTGGACTGATCATGTGGATAACATGTATGTACCAAGGGACATAAATGTTCCCCTTATAATTATGTTTAATAAATTAAAGTAATTTTTTAATAGTTTGGACAGATTACACCTGATTTAAGGTAGTGAGAAAAAGGCCCACATATTTAAAGAAAGTGGAGTTTAATTAAAGGAATGAAATTTTATTTTCCATGTGTAATGATCAAAAATCATTCTGCTTACATGAGATGATCTTTGAACATGGTAAAAGTTACTAAGAGAATATCTCATGTATAGAGAAGGGGTTTTTTAGATATCGTTATATTAGAGCGGTGAAGGAGAGGCTAAATCTAGTATACTTTTCTATTATAAGAAACTTTCTAGAATAACACTATTTAGAATAAATTTCAATCACTCTTTATTCTAATTATTATAGAATAATCATGTGTAGATAATCACCAAGTGTGGTTTGGGTGAGGTGTGGTAGTGGATTTTTTAAAAATACTAGAATAAATTCAATTTATTCCAACTTATTCATCATTTAATCTTCATGAATTACTATAGTTATAACCTATTAGAAAATATTTAGGTAATTATATGATGGATAAAAACTGAAATTCCAACTCATTTTTATAATGTAGGGACTTAGTTGTGTAAATAATGAGAGATTCTAAAGTGTCTAAGGAAAAAAATCACAGACCATAAATAATTTTATCAAGACAATGTTGTTTTCATAGGAAACCTTACATAGGCCTATAATTGTATCAAATGAGGTAAAAATCACCACATTATTGTGCTTATAGGGTGAAATGAGTTTTAGAGAAAATATATGATGAATTTTTTTGACAGTTAATATGAAGCCACCAAATAAATCCCAATACCCCCACTTATTCTAATTTAATTCAAGAAAAAAAAATTATTCATGGACCTTGTTATCATTTATTTATTAACCTTGATTTTATAATACATTGTTTTTATGTTACTTGGTTTCATTCAAAACTATACACACCAATACTCTTTTATATTCCCATTATATGTAGACACAACAAGTTAATTATGAAAAAACATAGGGTGTGGTTGAAGCGTAAAAACTATGAAATTTAAATTATTTTGTTTGAATTCATGTTAAAAACATTACATACAAATATTCCTTGACCATATTTATCATGGGATGATGTGAAATTAAACTTAATAACAAAATATAAAATCAAATGAAATAGTAAGTAGAACTTTGTTCGTTTGAAATCACTGATTTGATTCACTCATTATCAGTGTTTCATGGATCAAAGTAACCAATCCAACATTCCTCTATATTATCCATAGGTGCACCATTTCCACTGTATCATCAACCAATGATTATCAGGTGATATAATGGGAAATCTAAGAGCATTATGACATCCCTTCAATCGTGGGAATAACATGGACTCAATCGATAAGACATGATCGATCCAACCTTATTCTTCATTCGTATTCTTAATCTAACATGTTTGGAGGAGATGATATGATATATTCATTCTCTAAATACATATAGTGTTTGGATCTTAATATTCAAGAGGCTAGAATTTATTTTTTATACTTATTTTATATTTTCCAAAATTTCACTTTTATCCCTGGAAAGTAATAATCCTCATTTTGGACAATTTTACACAATAATAACTTAATAAACATTCATAAATGTAATAAATATTAAATCACCCACTTAAAAAATATTTATATGTTACATTAAATATTATAAACCATTAACTTATCATGTAATCTCCTCAAATAATTTAACAAATTGTGAATGTGTTATGTTTTTCCAAAAAAATAATATTTCTTTTATATTTTATTTTTAGATCAAATAACATTTGAATACATTGGGAAATAAATTTAATCATCATTATTCTAAAATTTAATAATATAATTGAATTATTTTACTTATGATCAATCACACTCATATGTTCACCATCTACCACAAATGGGTCCTACTTCATCATAAACTCTTATTCATTCGAATAGGAGATACATATGAATACACTTAGTGTGTGGCCCTTTAGGTCATTATCTGAATAATATTGAGTATAACCCTTGTACTATGAGGGGGGTAATGAAACTGATAATGTTCCCTAAGGTGATAAGGAATTTCATGACTAGGACTACCTCCTACGAACATGTACTATATAATAAAATCTTTTTGTCTTATGATATCTCATAAAGAATGATGCACACTTATATCATCATCCTTTCATTGCTTTATATATTTTTTAAACTTACTAGATTGATCTACCTTCTTGTACCATGTACATGGATTTAATTATGGTGTTACTATCATAGTCATCCTGGGCCCACGAGATATCTCTTCCTCAACTTAGAAGAGAATAATTCTATTTTGATCACTAAACTAATGTCATACCACCAAATATTCACTCAACATAAGAAACATCAACATGACTTCAATTTTATGGTTTTTCCTCAGTTAAAATTACATAATCAAATGGTACACATTGATAATTATTTCAATAATGTAGACCAGCACACATGTTTGTAGAGAAGAACAACTAATGACAGCTGCATCATGTTGTGTTATTATTATTGGGTCAATCCTCATGATCTCATATACTCCAGATGACATTTTGTGAAATTCATGACAAGAAGTATCAATGCTTATGATCCCCAACACCTGAGATTAAAACATCATTTGTGTCCCATTGGTATGATGTTTAGAGAACATATGACATATATTTAATATTACTATCATAATATATCGAGGTTCTCAATACAGTAAGAAAATTATATGACATTGTTATATTTCATGTAACCTATGGTTATTAACAAGTAAATACTGTATGAAAATGCATCAAAACTAATATAGTATTAACAAACACATGTATATATAAAACTATATACATGTAATGGTAATCAAAATACATAATGAGTTGGGTTTATAGAACCCACTCCTAAAACTAAATCTTGCACTAGATCCAACAGCATACAATTTTCATCCCGTTATATCTCACATGATTATCAAGATTCTATTAAGATATGACTTTATTCAAGGGTTCTACCATGTAATCCTTGATGCCTATTCTTATAACAATATCTTTACCTCTCTGAGTAAAATCTATCATGAGAAGACATTACTAAGTATATGCCTTTCATCCATAATAAAAAAACTACATCTTGAAAAATGATAATGAATTTATTATCATAATTATGATAAAACATTACTTACTAGGAGAAATTCCAAAAACTAGAACAAATATTTTCTTTTTTACACTGATTCTTTAGTAGCATCAAAAGTCACAATGTACTCAGAATTTATAGATATAGCTACTGTAGGATTGAATGGGATTCACTTTCTCATTTCCTTGTCCTTACAATGATATTAGATCATATTGATCTAAATGAAGACTATTTTGTGTCCCCTTAAAACTAGTGTCCCATCCTCTCCAAGTACCAAGTGCACATCCTTTGTAACTTATTAAACATAATTAGATAGTTTTTATTTATTTTCATGTAGTTCTCTTGAATTAAACTAACATTTTCCAACCATAAAATAAGTTTTATAAACATAATATCTTGTACAAAGAAATGAATATGTGATTTATCCATCATTGAAGTGTATGGAAATATACTTATCACATTAATCTCCTCTTATATCCAATACATGTCTTTTTGGAAATATTTATTCTATTTTACGGTGGTAATAATTCTCTATTGATTTTTTTCCAACTTCTATTTTTCAATACCATGTATATATATGTACTCTGACATGGTCTAAAAAACCCATTATATCTTCCTTAGTAGATCGTGTTCCCTAAACCATTGGTTGATACATTAATTCAATCTGTTGAGAGATACTTTCACTCTGGTCTTAATCAACTATTAGATCAAAGGATTATTTCCATATGTTATCAAACATATTTTATGTGGAAAATTAATTCACTTCCACTAACCTCTAGAAGACACATGTAAAATAGAAATTCCAAATGAATATTCTATGATCTTGTTTCTTACATCAATCAAAACTGTATTTTAGTAACTTGAAACCCTTATTATCATTCTATGGTGTAACCAACCATTTTTGGTTGTGTCGTATATACTACTACTAAGATTTATGGTCTTGACATACAATTACCACTATAAAATTAACTTATAAAATAGTTATTCTAAGTAAAATTATAATATATTTATTTATGATTACTTGGTATAAATGATAATGCCTTCTTTTTACCACACATACACCCCCAATGTAATGTTTCACTTGAATACCAACACAGTATTAATATTTGAAACTTTAAAAATACAAACAACCTATTCTTTGATACATGTAATCCATAATTTTATATTAATATACTAATTTCCATTTACTACTTACATGTAGGATTTATTATTATCAATAAAGAATATATCACTGACCATAGTAAATATAGATCTTCCACTATGGTTTTAACCTTTTTATACAGTATGTGTCTCTAAAACATATCATTTTCATATACCCTTGTGTAACTTGTTCCTATTATAACTATTTGTCCACATGTGGTATTGACTAAATCCAACTCAATTCTTCTCCAACTATCTCAAATAGACAAGTGAACCCTTTTGAATAAAAATAGTAAATTACATGACTATCATTTTTCTATCTCAGATATTTCTTCAATATTCTTATAATCCTTTAATAAAATTACTTTAGATGCACATTGTCTTTTACATTATGAAATTTTGTTTATATTATTAAGAAACAATTTTTATCTAAACACGTTTTTTATGAAATTATTGATTTATATCATACTATGACTCATATGACATCTATTTTTCATTGTAGTGGGAATATGGTTAAGTTATAACACCATTATTTATGAAACATGTCTCAAAAATAATGTATGTCTATGAAATGGAAAATAGTTTAAATATTGATGAACTTTTTACTTACATCATGACTTTGATGTGTATAAGGAAATGTGTGTTTAGGAATTGTTCCACACTGAATTTTATTGATCAGTGTTTTCATGTAAGACAAATCATTAATCCTCTTTACTAACATCATATATTTTATGTATATAAGGTAATGTATGTTTAGGAAAAATATAATATACAATTCATGACCGATAAATTATTATTCAAGATATTCTTAAGCCCATGGGCTTGAGACAACTCATACTTATAACCTTTCATATATAATAATTCTATTTTACATTCCTTAATAACACTTAATGGAATATTATGTAGTATATTTCCAACTAGGTTAACCTTTTAATAGTTCACGCACTCTAGTTGAACAAAATCTAAAATGTTTGTGTCAGGCCTTTATTACTAATGGTTTCTTTCTCCAAAACTATAGAAGTCAATATTTTCATAATACCAAATGACTTTAGATCAAAAAATTATAAATATCGTACTAGGAATTTCCTTGATAACTACTTTTAGTTTTACTTTTCAAAGATTTTTCTTGCCACATCTTGGTATAACTAGGTCTTAAATTTTATATTTATCATGTATTTCAAATGATTCAAGAATTACTAAACTATTTTTTGAGTGTTTGACACCAAAGAAAATAATTATAAAACTATAATAAAGTGTCATTGTTTCAAGAGGACACATGTGATAATTTTTTTTATCTTTACTCAAAAAATGTTCAATTGAGACTATTAATGTTTACAATTAGAAGTTGTGAACTTCTCACTACTGAATTAGGAATCACCCTTTCTCATCCACATAGAGAATTCATATTACTTCTTGTAATATTTTTATACTTACTTGGTTACATATTTAAACACACAAATTTTATAGGAATGTTTTATTTAATACCTATGTATTGAAATCGAAACATTATATACAATGATAAATATTCCGGAAGAAGAAGTGACTAATATATTCTTCAATTTAGATCATTACTTTTAATATTACATAGACTTATCTCATGACATGAGATGAAAATGGCCTCTTGTATAATGATCAACCTATACTCTATGAATTATGTTGAAAATTTTCTTTTTGAATCATAAATTCCACTATACTTTTTGCCTTTTAATTCAACTTATTCACTATAAGGACAAAATACTAATCTTTCCTAAGTTCTTATCAACTTGAAAAACCTTACCCAAAAAATAATGAATTATTCTCTCGATTTACTATTCATTTTTTAATATTTATTGAAACTAGAATAATTTTTTTTATAATGATATTAGAAATATATTAATTGAAAGATCAGGAACCATCTCTCAATTTAGACATATTTGATGTAATCATAACTCATCTATATCTCACTTAACTTTCTCTTTGCAAGCATCTCGTACATGTGGAAACATGTAAACTCATCCATGTCCTTATAAAGTATCCAAAAATCATTTTAAATTGATGATATATTTATGATTAAAACATAAAATGAGATTTAGATGTTTCTTCATAAGTGTTTTCCTAACCCTCGCTCCCATAGGTGGCTCACTGGGTAAAGGAGACACCAGAACATAGAATTTCTGATATCATATTACTTTGCACATGTGCCTATACTACTCCTGGAAATTCATTATAGTGAGGAAGTTTTCTTTATACAATAATAATATTAGCTTATATAAGGTATTACTTTACAATGTTCTTTAAAAATAAATACCAGCATATTTTACTTTTATCATGATTACTATTAGACATTTTTAAATCATTAATTTTAAATTTCTCCCACTATTTTATCAAAACATAGTGTCCCTAAACTACTATATTAGGAAAAATATGTTTCTTCAGTATTATAGTGAAAGTTATCCTTAAAACCCAATTCACACCACTACCCAGAGAGTATAAGGTTTGATTTTGGCCCACCAACCATATTAACTCCCGGCTCTATGATCTGTTGATTAGAGTCCCTTCTCCTACAAAGAATTACTTTTCAATGATCAAATATTTACTTATAAAGATGAAAACATGGTCTATGGATACTCCTTTCTATCCAAAATTAGTTATTTTTACCAAACACACTCATAAAAACTCCCCATTAGTAGGAGTCATCCTCAAATTGGGATTAAGAGCACCTCAAACAATTAGTCATTTCTAAATTCTAGTGATGTAAGTAATTTAATGAGTTAATATTTTCTTTGAAGGATTTTTTAATTTAATCTCAGTGAATGAAATACTTTTCTATTTAACATTTTTTTTCTACGTGATATCACTCACAAATTAACCATGTTTTTTGAAATAAAACATTCACCAAACATGATCATTTTATCCTTGCATGTTTGTTTATTATTATAAAATGTGATCATGTGTAATAAATACACATTCATAAAATAATAAATCATTCACATGATAAAATAAATAAATAATGACATGATCATGATCATGATCCATTAACTATTGGTTAATCCATCCAATGAATAATGGATTAACTATGATTCTATGATAATTCCTAAATTCATCACCTAACATGAATTGTTGCTCCTGTAACTTTTTTGTACTTAAATTGTTTGGTATACACATGTTATCAACTCAAACCACTTTTCCATGAACTCATCTGATCATTAAAATGTATACTCACATGAACTTGAGGAAAACATGGGATTTTTGAAAATTGTTCTATCACTTAAATGTGGAATGTAGGCCCTTATACAAATTGAATATGGTTTTGCGATGAATAGATCATCAAAATAAAATATTTATTAAATTTTATAAATATAAAAGCAAAAATTATATTATATAAATAGCAAACCAACCATGCATGGATAAATATAAGCTCATGAGAATCAAAAAATCAATTATATTTCATAAGAATAAATTAATTTTCTAAAATTTAACTCGAGGGTACTTTTAATGCTTTAACTTGCATTAAAATAATTTAATTAAATAGAAATGCATCCCACACCACCCAAAATAATTTTACTAAATCTAATATACTTAAATTTAATTTGTAAAAAATTTAATTTTTTGGGACCATTTTTACCTAGAGAAGATCCTCTGAAATTAATCTTGGGCTTGCGAAGAGGTTGGCGGGTCAGGAAGATTAGACCCAAACTCTACCAGACTGACCCATGTCTAATTTTAGAATCCTATTATATGAATATATATATATATATAATTATAATAAATATTTTATATACTATATTCTATAATATAATATATATATATATATCTGTGTGTGTGTGTGTGTGTGAAAACTCCATCACCCTCCCCATAATTGGGGAGGAATTTCACTTCCACACCCAATCAAAATAGGGTGGAACGTTGTTTTTTATAAGCTTCTGATGGAAGATATGTGTGCCCATTTTTTAATTTATTTTGGATATTTAGTTATGTTTGCACATCCAGACTATATTTCCAATGGACTAAACCAACTAGTGTCTTTTACAGCCAACTAACACACACATACTCACATCGTGCTTCAGTTAAAAATCCATGACAGCAGTATCCATTTAATTGATGAAAAAAAATAAAACATAAATTTCTATCACAATATTATTCAAAAATCATCTATATTTTATTATCCATATCCTAGAGATCAAAAACTCATATTTACATGTCTTCTTTGGGATCGTATTAAAACCCTCTTTCTGAATAATAGAAAATTTATTTAAAATTTAATTTTTTTAGCCTTAAATTGTTTCATGTTTTCATTGATAACAATTGAATAAACTAGAGGTGTTGTGGAAGTATGAAAAACATGAAATTTAAAATTATAGGTTTGGATTCATGTTAAAATAATTGAATCCACATAACCCCATTTCTTGTATATCTTCATGGATCATGTTAAATTAAATTTAATAATGAAAAATAAAATCAAATGAAAGAGTAAATAGTACCGTATTTGCTTGAAATCACCAGTTTGATTCTCTCAAAATTGGAATATCATGGATCAAAGGTTCAAATATTGGATGACTCTATATCATCCACACATACTTCACATCTCCTAGATTTTTTATCTATGATTCCTAGTTTCTCGCATAGGAAATTGAATATCGTTATCATGTACCATAGATCATGTAATGAATGCATATGGGATCGATCCAACCATTTTCAACCTTTGGAATCTCTCTCTAAGAGCTTGATAAGATATGATAGAATATATTCTCTTTATAAATTCTTCCAAGGGGTAGATCTTAATATTCATGAAACAAAATTTTGTTTTTATACATAGGTTATACATTCTGAAATTTGATATTGGTTCATGGAAAGTAATAACTATCATTTTAGAACATTTCACACACTTATGACATAATAAAATTTCTTAAATATCACAAATATTCTATCACTTTATTTTAACACTTTAAAATGTTTTGTGATAAGATAATAACCATTAATTTGGCATGTCATCTCTCCAATTAATTTAATAAAAATTGAACATTTTTTTTCATTGAAAAAATTATATTTTCCTCATATTCTGTTTTATCACAAAATAAATTGTGAATACCATGAGAAATAAATTTAATTATAATTATTATAAACATGAATAAAATAATTGAATTATTTTAGTTGTGATCAATCTAACTCATATATTCTGCTACCCCAACACATGGGGACAAATTTTTTCTAAACTACTATTCATTCAAATCAGTGTGAATTGTTGATACACATAGTGTATGACCCTCTAGGTCTTTATATTTATAGTAGTGAGTCCAAACCATAGACAAGGAGTAGAATATAGAAAACCAAAATAGCCCTTAAGGAGATAAGGAATGTATTATCTATGACTACCTCTTATGAATATGTTTGGTGTAATATAATATCTTTCTCTTGTGATATCTCATAAATTAGGATGCACACTTGTGTCATCATTCTTTTATTATATTATATATTTTGTGACCATACTGGATGAAGTTACCTTCTTGTTCCATTTACAAGGATTTAATAAAGGTACTACCTTCCTAGTCACCTTGGGCCACTGAGACATCAATTCCTCAACTCAAAGAAAAAAAATCTATCATGATCATTCAACAAATTTCAAACCACTAAAGACACACCCAACACAAGATAACTCATCATGACTTTAATGGCATAGTTTTTTCCTTACATCAAAGTACCTCATCAAATGGTACACATCTATATATATACGAATCTTAGGTTTTTTAACTTACCACATGTCCTTCTTACATTCTTACACATCATTTCTCTCTAACCTATATGTCCTCTAGTTATCCACGTCGCCCCACTCTGCGCTATCTCAATTCCTCTTCGCCTCCATCTCCCGATCCTGCTAAGGTTATCATGATCGCAGGTCGCGACCTACATTTACCTCAACCCCCTCCTCTGTTGTCCTCCATCTCCTGGTCAACCCGTAGTTTGTAGCCCTCCATCTCCAACCTCTGCCTTCTCTTGGTTTGAATTATACTCTCTGTAGTGTTCATTATTCGGGTTGTAGTCGTCATTCATTTGTTTGTGACCTAGGGTTCCCATAAGTTTCTGACGCCAGCATCATCCTCCTCTCGGTTTCCTTGTAGTTCGTTGTGCTCATAATTCCCATTCCTTCTTATAATGGTTTCATCATAAATCTTCATCGGAATTTTTCTATTACTCGCATTTCCATCCACGTCGTCCCTCCCGCTGAGGGTATCGCGCCTCTCCAACCAAAACTCTCCAACCATGCCTTTACCCCCACTTTCAGCTTCGATCTTCCTCCACATCGATTTCCCTTCTCTTCCCCAACCCCCACCATCCCCGAGTCCTCCTCTCCACACCATTGCCCTCCCCGAACCCTCATAAACCCCTCTCAACACCCCTATATTCCTTGCCTCCTTCCCCGACCCCCTTCTCCATCCATGGCTCTAGCTAAGTCTCACCTCCACCTCCGCCTCCATCATCCTCCCAGAATACCTACTCAGTGTCACTCCCCTCAATTCTTTTATCATACAGATGTGGAGCTAAACAATTTTAACTTTTAGATCCGGATATGGAATCGCCTACCACTCTTGGGGAAGATTACAAGGTAAGATTTTTCATAGGTTAATATTTTGATTTCATAGTTTTTTTATTTCTTCCCATCTTTGAATTCTCAGTGAAGACGATGGATCCCCTATCTCCCCAATTGATCCATTCAAATTTCCCCTCCGGATGGATTCACTTCCAGTCTTGGAGGTCCGTGACTGGTGTATGAAAATTCTTCGAGAAACTTAGTGTGTTGAAGCTCTCTGCACCTTTTTTGGTATGGGGGCCCTTCTGTGCCTATGTCATGTTCACATTTCTTCACCATCATATCTATTTATTCCTTCAACAATATTGACCATGTGAATCAACATGTAGTAACTCTTTCTTTCACACATATGTGTATTTTCAATTCTATGAAATTTATAACAACATTCCTATGATTAGAGATACATATCACCTATCCAGATTCAGTAGAAACATCTATACTGCTTTTGGTTATTTTGACTGCATATGTACCAGTATTGCCATCTATCTCTTGCACCACATCTGGTAAGATTATTTTCTTTTAAACATTACCTACATTTCTCTATATGTATCATCCATGCTTTATCTATTAGTCCTTGTAATTGAAAAAAAAATTACTTATGTGATTTTTTTGTTATCATTCTATCAATCCAATATATATTTTAGTCACTACATTGGAACATAAACATATTTTAATTTTCTGGAAAACAATGACATTTCAAAAAAAACTAATCAGAAGAAGGTCGATTATTTTTTTGATGTGTTAGTCACCAACTTAATATCTTGATCTTTTTTTATAAGTTTCCCATGAATAAATCCCTGTATATTGTGTTTTTTTTGTCCCTCAAAAAAAATTATACATTTTCTTTTGAATTGATGAAAATCAAACTTAGAAAAAAATTGTTTCACTCATTCACATGTTCAATTGGAGCTGACTTCTTCATGGGTTCTCCTTGGCAGGGGTTTCTATGGAAAATCAAGGTATACAAGGATGTTCCAAGCCTGTAATGATATCGTTAGAGAAGAAGGTCTATGGGTAGCCCTTTCTTTATATTGTTTACTTTTTATTAATTCTGTATTGATATTTAAATATATATATATATATATATATATATATATATTCACTTCCGTCTCAACCTCCACCTCTGCCTACTTCGCCTTTGTCCTCCTCGCCTACTCTGTCTGCTCCGCCTATGGCTCCACCTTCTCCGGTCCTTCTATGGTTTCAAACTCCACCATTGTCTCATGATTTTTGTCGCCTCTAGCTATAGTAACCCTAAATTTACAGTATTGTAACTTTGATGGACTGATTAATCACCTCAGCCTCTCGATTTCAATTCCCTCTGGCTACGGTGACCCATAAATTTGTACTACAGATATTTTTCAACTGATATTTTATGAGGTCTACAGTTTGGTGAACCTGCACTCAAGTTTTCACAACTTTTACATAATTGTTCATAGATTTCTTATACATAAGTGTTTCTATAGTGTTTATATGTCACTTTTTATAGATTATTCATACATATCTATTTATGGATTTCTTATACAAAAGTGTTTTCCAATTTCTCAAATATAAATGTTTTGACAGGCATCTTATGCAAAACTGTTTCCATATTTCTCACACAGAACTGTTTCCAGAATGCTAATGATAACCAAATATGTTGTTAAGGACATTTTTACATGCCCTCTCAACATATTTTTTGGTGGCAACTGTTTGGTGCACCTACATTGATATGGTCCTAAAATATACATTATTATTTGCAGATTGATTATGAATAAGTGTTTTTAGACTATTTATATGTATGTTTTTTCAGATTACTCATATATATCTATTTCTGTATTTCTTATTCAAGGGTTTTCCAAGTCATCATACATAATTTTTTTTATAGATTTCATATTCATAACTATTTCCAAATTTCTGATGCATAAGTGTTTCCATATTTCTTATGATGACCATAGTAGGTTGATATGGATGCTTTCGTATCTACATTTAGTATTTACTGAATGAATCCCTATAGGATAAGAGGTTTCATTACTTAATACTGAAATGTTAATCTTTGATTATGTTTCTAATTTTATGTTGTCATTATGCATCATGTTTTTAAGAGTACGCAATATAATCAGGGAAGAATATATGTTTTTGTGACATTTGAACTTGTGGGAATGGTAGTGATGCCACGCTTGATATAGATAACTAAGGATATCACAACATCACTAATTAATATTTGAGGTGTGATTTATTTTATTTCATGTAAAATATTTAACTATTGGAACTTTCATGATATTTTGATACCTTGATCATAATATCTACCTATTGTTATTAATGATCTATTTGATATCATTTTTTGAGAACTGTGTTTTCCATAATGATTCTACCAAAATGTTTATTACATTATGATGTGCCTACAAATTCTCAACTTGTATTGGAGAGTTTTGTTAGAATTGAACATAACCAGGTACTAACTTTATAATTTCTCCATTTTAATTTTTTATAAAACAAACACCACATTTTTGTAATATTCATATTTTCCTTGCATGATGTGAAAATCAAGGTAGTGGATCATTAGGAGTGTTGTTTTTCTACCAAAATGATTTATATATAATTTCATTACTGGATAAGGGTGTTGTTTTTCTCTCAAGTGGCTTAAAGAAAAATGGATTTTCAAGCTTCTGGGTTGTGATTCAATAGATATGGGATGTCTACTTGTACTAGCAGCTCCTAGAGGGCTTTACAGGCTTTTATGTGAATAGGATTTCTTCCTCTTTGTGAAGACTATTGTAGTTTTACCTCCATGATGTTGTGTTACATGATTTAATTTTTATTTATGGATTGCTGGATGTCTTAGCTTACTCGCACTGGATATTGGCTTTTTCAACCTGTTCAGTGATCTACTTTGAGGTATTGATGCTATCCTGGAGTTGATGCCCTATTTTTTATGATAGGATTTTTTTTTCTCTTTCCTGGGCTGCTTTCTTCACTTGAATGACATCTATTTTTTGATTATCAATTTTATAGCTTTATGGATCTTCAAGGATTTCTTCTTGAGGCTTCAGTTTTGAAGAATGGGAAGGCTTGGCATGGTCGACTAGCTGCAATAAAGGATTCCTGGAATGCATTTTCAATTGTTATGACCTCCTTTTTCCGTTTCACTTATCCCTTCTGGCAGTGCAAGAATATCATTGGGTATTGCATGACCTACGAGTATAAGTAGTTATTATAGTATGCATTCCCTTCACTCATGACTATGGGATTTTAATACACATATTCATTAATACATATACTTTATATAAGATGTTATTACTAGATCAGGGTGTTGTTTTTCACTCAAGTGGCTTAAAGCGCAATGGATTTTCAAGCTTCTTGGTTGTGAGTAAATTGATATGTGATGTCTACTTGTGCTAGTAGGTCCCTGAGGGATTTACAGGATTTTTGGTGAACTAGATTTCTTCCTGTTTGTGAAGACATTTGGGGTTTTACCTCCATGATGTTGTGTTACATGATTTCATTGTTTTTTATGGTTTTTTGGATGTCTTAGCTTGCTCGCACTGGATAGTGGCGATTTCACTCTGTTCAGTAATATGCTTTTAGGTCTTGATGCTATCCTGGAGTTACTACCCTATTTTGTTTGATGATAGGTTTTTTCTCTTCCCTGGGATGCTTTCTCCCCTGGAATTCCCTCTATTTTATGATTATTAATTTGACAGCTTTATGGTAGTGCATGGATATCTTCTGGAAGGTTCAGTTTTGAAGAATGGGAAGGCTTGGCATGGTCGACCAGCTCCTGTACAAGCTTCCTGGAATGCATTTTCCACTGGTACGACCTCCTTTTTCAGTTTCACTTATTCTTTATGGCAATTCAAGGCTATCATTGGGTAGTTAATGACCTACTAGTATAAGTAGTTATTATAGTATGCATTCCCTTAACTCATGAATATGGGATTTTAATACACTTATTTATTAATAAAAATGTTTTAGTACCATGTGAACAATTAAATTATTTAATATTTATTAATAATAATCTTATGAGTTGTTGATTAATTTTTCCCAATAGGTTTTATTCTCTTGATGGTAAGGTTAAATGATTTTAGGGAAAGGTATTATTTTAAATGTCCATTTTTCATATTCATGTTATTCATCATAAAAGGTTAGATACCCTATGTATTGTGAAACCATCATTTCTTTTTTCATTTTCCATTTCAAAATCCCATTATTATATGAATATTCCTAATCTATTTAGAATATTTGGGTTATGAAAATTCTTTATACTATGTGGATGCACACCTCATGTGATGTATATGAATATATCATATCCAAAATATCCATTGTCAATATCTATTATATAGAATATTTGTCTCTTGTAATTTATTTTCCAAGTCTTTAGTAAATAACCCTTTGCATGAGGTTAATCTTTCCATTTATTTTTTTGGGGAAATGATTTTTATAATTCATTTGATTGACATTAATCATCTTCTATTATTGTATATGTTGGTAAATATTTTGTTTAACTGGATATTCTTACAGCATACCTCAGGGAATGGTTGATGATTGACATTGTTAGAGAGTTCATCACAATGAGAAGCTTGCAAGGTTGGGGGAAAATCATAAGCTAAGTATAGAACAACTCATGAATGTTATTCTAAATTATGATGTTGCAGATCTAACACTCGAGTGCGAACACATACAACCAGGATCACATGATAAAATATATATTTACATGTAAGGCTAATATTGGGACGTTGATTGGTGATTTTAGAGGAAAATGTGGGTTTCTGGATTTGGCTCTATCCGTGGTACTGCAAGCATTGTCCAAAATAATAGTTTCTATGTTTTTATTCACCCTGTTTTCGGTTTACTATAATGATAGTGTTTTATTTTATTGGTTTTCTAATTTCAGTTGGAAATTATTCATGTTGAAATACTGGAAAATATTTATCCCCGTCATATTTACAATTACAGTTTAAATCATTTGAGATGCATAATTCATATCTGGATTTTTCCCATATACAGTTCTATGATACTGATACTCTATAACTTTCAGTGTTCTTTTGCTTTTTTCGCATGAAAGCTTATATTTTTATCCTCCATGTTCTAACATTACTTCTGATGCTCATGACACCTTTTTATGTGTAGATAGAAATTATGTCACAGTGACTTAATAAGCAATCAATTCTTATAAAAAAATATGAAAATTATTCTCACTACAATAGGTAAGAACCTAAGTGAGCGTGTGAAAGTTACCAAGTGTAAGTAATTGAACAGAGGCATTTTGGTAATTTACGATGAACCATATCTGATTTTTAAAGATTGAATGTCACATGTCCATGGTTGATTCATGATATGTGTATTATAAATAAACCCAAATATCAGAAATAAGGCTACGACTATTTATGGTTTTCAGCTTCCAGAAACTACAATGATTTATTGTTGTATTTTTTATGCAACATATTTATGTTTTTAAGTGATATTTAGGTTGAAATTTTTTTAATATAGTTTCTTCTCAAGTTGGTATTATAGTTTTTGTAATTATGTTTTTTAATGTTTTTTTATGAATTTCCTTAAAAATGCATCTACTTTGTTATAGTGTCGTGCATCGCACGGGCGGAGTACTAGTTGATAATATTCTCAAGTATAGATACCACTACAAATGTTCATAGATAATAAAAACCAATGACACCTAAAACATGTAATGTTCATATTGGAAGGGAATTCATCATGATCTTATGTACTCAATATCACCAAGTGAATATTTCATGAGAATAATTATGAATGCTTATGATCCCCCATCACCTGATATATAGACATCATATGTGTTTGATTAGTATGATGTATCTACACCATAGAAAATATATTAAATATTACTATCATTGTTTCTCATGGTTCTCATTATAGCTAGGAACTATTATAACCTTATTATCTGCAACATAATCTAATGAAATTACCATATAAATAGTGGAGTCAGAAGTATCAAAACTATTGTAGTAATAATAAACCCATGTATATATCTATATGTATATTTTTAATTATAATCAAACTAAGTAAAGTATTTAGATCTAGGGAACTAAATCGAAAAAAACATTACACGTATAATCTATACCTTGTTAAGCAATATGGATTCTGAATAATGTGTTCTGTTGAGTCCAAGTTAGTTTACGTTTTTTTAGTGATTCATTATGTGTTTACTGAGTGGATATGAGATGAAAGTGCTTAAATTATTTTTATATACTCATAAATTGAATTGAATTTAATTATTGATAAATTCACCATTCATGTCTAGGGATTGAAGTTTTGATCTTCAAATGATTATATGGAAGGTTTGGTGGATGAAGGAACCTTGTATACATTATGTGATTAAACTTGAAAGACTATGAGATTGAGCCTAACGTTTTTTTAGAAGTGTTTTAAAATATTATAGAATTTTTATGATAAAATGGAAATGTAAAGGTGACATGAATCTATGTTAAGTTCATATATGTCCTAAAAAATGGTAAACAAGGAGATGTGAAGGCAACATAACAAAAAAGGATTAAGGTCGTGTAATGGTAATTGTATCAACCGTAGGATTTATAGAGGGTTTTATCATTCCTAGTGAGTGTGACCATAGTAAGGGAAAACTAAATATGTATTAGAATGTGGTAACTACATAAAGGGTTGAGTAAATGTTTGTTGAAATGGTGCAACAAAATGTAGGGGTGAGCAATTGTGGGTTCGAATGGTGTGACCATGTTGGGTGAGTGTGATCATGTGTTGGAATGGTTTGATCACATGAAGGGTTGAGAGATAGTTCATTGGAATAGTGTGACCACAAAAGGGGTCAACTGACTTTGCATTTTAATGGTTGAACTATGGACACCCATGGAAGAATGAGTGATTGTGGAATTTCACATAAGAATAATCGACCATGGAGATACCCAATTTCTATTAGGAAAATAAAGTAATTGATGGACCACACATTTCGATGAGGATTCTATGATATCTATCCATGAGATTTAGAGATACCAGTAAAAGTACTGCCATAATGAATTTTTATTTATGAATGGATAAGATCAAAATAATGATACATGAATGAAATGCTAATTGAATTAATTTATGTCTTATGTGAAGAATAAAACATAGTATTTAGTTTAATGATGATATTAAGCCTCATACAAGGAATATATTTTATGAATAATCATGCATGATTTTAGAAATTCCATATACTAATGATGTGGAATAATAAAGAGACAACTTGAGGAGTTTTAGTCTCATCTAAACACATTCATAAAATATCAAGTATACCATATGATAATAATATGGGGAATCAAAATAAAATTGTGTTTATTGAAAACCAGGTGAAGAAAATAAATGGATAATGATCAATAAATTAAAGTATTTAAGATGATATTAAATAAGGAAATAATTTTGGATTCATTCACTTGAATTAAAAGAGAGATAACTACTTAAAGTCATATGCAGTTAGAATGATAAAATCATAGGAGACATGATCTGAATCTATCAGAATTTAATTCAAATCATTATAACTATTTTATAATGGTTTTTATTATTAGAATATTTATATATATATAAGAGAAATATATAATTCTATAGGGTATGATGTATATTTTTGAGTTTGGAGATTATTTTGAGATAATTGGGAGATCCAAATATAACATTTGTATCGAGGATAGAGAAAAAACAGAGTAATCTAGTTCAATCAAGAACTGGTGAAGTATCTCAAGACCTGTAGTGTTGAGTATCTTGAGTAAGTACATGTGAATACCAGCTAATTGATATTTTCATGGAGGAAAATGATACTTATAAGTGGTGAAGAATCATTTAAAGGAAGAAAGAATATATTTTTCTGTCAGATCCCAATTATAAAAAATAATTTTATCATTTATTGAACTCTAGAAGTCATGAAACATAGTGGGACACTAGGTTGATTATATTATGACTGTTTTTGGTTGTATTCACTACTGTTATTTTTGATAATCTATGTTGGGGTTAAAATAAATTCAATAAGGAGTGGGATGTTCTAGCTAAAAAATTTAAATATCATATGCTTTTTTAATTTTTTACTAATCCACATGAATTGAGGCTATAGGTTTTTTATTGATTATGTCATAAAACTTAATTAGTTTAAGAGGTTAAATTTATAAAATTAAGAATTAATAAAAGATACTACACCACTGATTCACCCCCCCCCCCTAGTGGTGCTTAATCTTTCCTTAGGATCTATAAATGGTATAATAGTGTGGTTTCATCTAATTATCCATGAAAAATTGATGATAAGTGTATAATATAAATTCATCTAATAGATGATTTGTTTTAAAATTCTATATGAGGGTTTATCAAAACTACAAGAATATGATATCTCCTTATCTCCCATCACTTGTCTTGGAATTGGGAGATTCCACAATAGTGGATTTTCCACACACTATATAAGGAGTTTCTAGGAATCAAGCTGATAAGAGGAATATCGAGTTAGTTGGGAAAAATAAAAATGACAACTTGATAGAACTATCAAATTAGGTTTACATAAATATCTTGGGTCTCCAAACTATTAAATAGATATTATAAAAATTGATAATAAACTATGAAGATAATTTAAATGTACAAGAATCCAAACATAAATTTCGGAGGTCTAGTTTAAATACATAAAGATGTATAATGATGATTCCATTTATGACTAGTTTACAAGGGTCCGTGAAATTATGAGAAGCATCCCAATTTTTAGTTAGAATCTTAAATATTCCATAATTGATAAAAAGTTTATGATGAATTTTCTAGATCTATTTTATTCAAAATTATTATCCCTAGAAGAAAGAGAGAATTTTAGTATTGATGAATTACAAATCATAAGTATATGTTATAAGATAACAAAAGTTTAACCTTTTAAGAATAAATAAAAATTTGAGATGGATTTTAAATCTGTAATAAATGGAACAATTATAGAAGATGTTGTTGAATCATGTGATTTAGATAATTATAAGGATGATTAAGAATTTAATAAAATTATTTCTCTTATATCAAAAGGAATCAAGTAAGAAAATGGGAGGGAAAGACTATGACACCACTAAAGTGTTACAACCATGGTGAATCTGGTCTCATTTCCAAAATTTTCCAGGTAATAAGGATGAAGAATCAGATGAGGATGAGGAATAAAGAAATCAAAACACAAATGGGGTAAGGACAATATAAATAAGAAGCACAATAGTATAAATAAGTTTAATTTCATGAGAAAAAAAATAAATATTAATCATTAATTTTCTATTTATATCTAGATTTTAATTTATTTATTTTGTTTTGGGAAGGATATAATTCCTCAAACATTGAAAATAAGGGAGAATAAATGAAAAAAGTTGAGAGGGAGCTAAAAGAAAAATTAGAATTATACATTGGATAGATATAGTAACTCGTTAAATAATAGAAGAATCATAAGGAAGATAATAAAGGGGGATAAAAATAAGGAATATTATGTCAAGAAATGCATGACATACATTAATGAGATCAAGAATCACAATCAAATAGAAGCTAGTCATGATAATATTATCATTGATCTCCTGGAGGAACTGACTATAAAGGAGAAATAACTAGTTAAGACACAATCCATATGTCTCATGGTAAAACATGAGTAAAACAAGGTTATATAAGACTTAATTAAATATACTAAGGTAAATAAGGAATATAATCAAAAAAATAAAAGGAAGAGTTCACATGAAAAGGGTAAATTTCCTCTTAATCAGTTTTGAAATAGTCATGTTTTATTGAACTGAGCATATATAAACACCAAATATGAGTATATTTGGGCTAATAAAAAAATAGGTAATATTAAACATAAAATTAAGTGAATAATTTTCCATGGATCCCATATCCCCCTAAACAAATTGATCTTGGTTTATAAAAAGAAAAAAGGAACACAAATCTAGACAGATCTTAAAACAATATTGAAGAAAAATGATTCAAGGGTTTGATTGGTGTTGTGTTATGTTAGGAAATACAGCCTCTTATTGTTGTTCAATATTAATTTACCAATATATTGGTAAAAATGAAGAAGACCTTCTATGTGAATATAAGGAAAAATTATCAGATGATAAAACCTATAACAGGAATTCCACAAATACTTTCTAAACAAAATAAATTTTAAATCCTATAAAAATATTGTGACAGATGCAATTTAGAATGTCTCGGGACAATGATTTGAATTATTAGGTTTGAAGGATGTGTTACATTTACTATGAAAGGGATTATGTTCCAAAATAAAAACAATGATGTGGAATTTCAATATTAATAAAAGATACATAATGTTAATAAAGTGTTATTAGTTGTTTTTGAAAATAAATCAAAATTGTCTAAACAAATGGAGTAAGTTAAAAAACATGCCATTCATAAATGAAAAAATGGATTAATTAGATGAGGTGGAGAAAGCTATTACATAAAAAAATATTTTAAAGGTAATAATGTATATAATAAAAATAATTAACACCAAAATAAAAAGACGATTCTAAATAAATCTTCCCTTACTGACATTGAATGAAAAGAATGACCCAAATTTTAAGGAAGATCTCAGCCTGAATGTTGTTTATGAGGGAACAAAACAGTCCCTCCTTATTCCCTATTATTTTATAGTATTGAAACTAACATGTATATAATTTAAGGAGGTTTTTTAGACTGACACTACTAGAAAACAAGAATAGATTATTATTCATGGAGTCTACATACTACCAAAAAAATGTAAGAAGCAAAGAGAATCCATTTTAAGTGGAGAAAAAGATAAGAAAATTTTACATTTTTTCACTTCTATTTAATATATAAATTCTAGATAGATTTGAAAGGGATGATGTTTGAGGTATGAATATCATACTCTCATCCATCATTCTTATTGATATGTATGCATATTATATATTTCTATTGAAAAATATGTCTTTATTCAAACCAGTTTTTGCAAACAGAATGCGATGGGCATGATATAAAATGCATGGTAGTTTATGGATATCATAAAACCCTTAAATGTATATATCTTATTTTTTATACTATTTTTTCCTATTTATACTTAAAATCGACCAACTAAAGCCTCTTTTCTAAGAGCAACATGTTTTATCATCCTTTTTTCATAAAATAGGTGAAGAGAATCATGAGTTCCTTGAGAAGAAAAATAAGTAATAAAATATCCTCTCGAAATATTTTTTTCATGTTAATAAGGGGGAGAAATAAATAATCACACATATTGAATTTAAATATTTTTGTTTATATTTATAAAAAATACCAAGCTGTATGTAATATCCTAGACTTCTAGGAGGTATGTACTTGTTTAAAATTTTGTTTTAATATATTTTTTTTAATGAAGTGTTTCACAAGAGTTTGAGGGGTCTTAAGGTTGTTTCGGAGGTTTGGGACACAAAATAAAGGGAAAATGATCTAACTTGTGCAAGTCTCATGGTTAGTGCATGGATGGTGAACTATTAAGTAAACCGTGCGAGTTGAGAGGCCAAAATATGCAGTTTTATATAGTTTAATATCGCATGGATGGAGAATGTTGGGTAAACCATGTGGGTATCCCTAGAAAACTATGAGACACAAATTCCCTTATGTTGGGAAAAATCCCTCAAGGTATCATTGCAGTATTTTTGGGTTGATTGTGTTTGTTGACAAAGCAGGTTTCCATGCAGAATTGTCAAGTTTTAGAGATATTGTTGACAATCCATGTTGACAAAGAATGATGACAAAGAAAAAGATGATCTGGAGGTGGTAAAAAAGATAAGTACAAGGTGCCGCTATTTTCCAGTGTTTGCCAAATTTTTGGGGTCCAAAATTTGGAGTTTGGTGAGCATCACAAAAATAGGATTTCCATGAAGATCATAATTAAATAAGGAAATGGCATGAATTTCACGAAGAGAGGCTTCATGGTTTGGATTTCGTGAAGACCAGAAGAATGATGGTGGTGATTCTTCATGATTAAAACATGCTTCGCGAATGGAAGAGGTTGAAGCCCGTCATAGTGATTAAGGGATTTGTGAGGGATATTCGCGGCGGCAACGCGAGGTAATTGACAGAATTCTCCATGAGTACGACAATCTCCGCTATCCGAAACATTTTCGAGGTTCTTTGTGATTTTGAGAGAATTCCTGCAAAAATTTTAGAGCTTTGCGAATAGAGATGACGTGGCACTGAATTCACATGGAAGGGTCGACAATCAGTGGAATTGCCTATAAATAGAGTTCGACCCCCTCGAGAGAAGTAGAGAGTTTTCAAACAAAATATTTTTCTCTAGATTTGCGAAGGTGGTTCACGAAAGCAGTGTGCTTTGCAAAAGTGAGGAGCTTCGTGGCAGCTATTCTAGCTCCGCGAAAGTTTCGAGCACTGTGTTGGCTTAGTGAGATTCGTGAGGGAAGTCGCTCTGCGAATACTTGAGCATTGCGGGAGTGCTTCACAAGAGTTCTTTGCAAGAGTTATTCGCAAAAAGGTAGGAGTTTTTTGAAGGCTTATTTGAGCTTCGTGAAATTGGGATCCTCGTGAAGTAGGGTGATTTTCGAAGGAGTTTCCAAAGGTAGTTTCCTAGTGTTCAGAGGCAAAGGGGTATTCATCAGTGGATGAACTTTGAACTTCAATAGATCATCTATCAATAGTTGAGGATGCATTATTTCATGCAAATTAAGAGACCTATAGTTCTATAAACTGTGAGTGGATCTTCTGAAGAAGTAGTTGTAAAGACCCGTAAAATTCAAGGGAAATTTTTTTCTTAATTTTCTTTAGAATTTTACAAGAGCGCGGTTTCAGACGGCACCTGATTCCGAGGCCCGGAGTGCCCGGAATTAATTTCCGAAGTTTGGCTCGGGTACGTTCAGTGAACGAACGAGCGGGAATTCCTAACTTTTGATCCGGTGCTCGGAATTGAAATCCGAGGGCACCGATGAACTCGCAGCGCCGATATTCGCTTAATGAGACCTTTTCGGAAGTTGCGTTTGTTGCGGGTTGAAAGTTAGTTTTTGGGTTTTTATTTTAAGTTAAATAAAATTTGTGAGGAACAAATTTTATTTTTATCTAGTTAAGTCCTACCAAAGGGAGTTGGGAGTGGGACCCACATCCACTTAACCTCCCTTGGGAGGATTAAGTGAGGTGGGGTCCACACGAACCCCAACTCCTCAAATTCTCTCAAAACCTCCCCTTTAACTCATTTCATTTAATGTTGTCAACTTGAGTTACTTAATTAATTATGGGAGTTTAACCTTTTGGAATTTCAAACTTTTGAAATTCTAATGTGTATTGTAATAATAAAATAAGAAGATGTCTTATTTTATTTTGGGTTGTTTGTTTTGTCTCCTTGAGAGCTTTTGGAGAGCCTCTTCTTCTTCTTCTTCAAACTCAACGAAGAACGCGAAGAACATCGTTCTTCAACGAAGAACTTCTCCGCCGAAGAACACGATCCATCCGCGATGCCGTATCCGCGACGTGACGTTCTTCTTCCGCGTCATCTCTTCTGCGGCGGTTTTCCGCGACGAACGCCATCGACAACGACTCTTCCTCCGACGTCAAAGGAATCGTCACCGATATTCCACGACTCCGTCAACGTGCGACTATCAAGGTAAGGGTTCTTGAGTTCGTTGTTTCCTTTTATTTGACTTTCCTCGAGACTTGACGTAGAACGCTCAAGTTCCGACGAAGAACGCCGCTCCGCTCTTCTTCGTCTTCGGTGTCAACGAGAGAGAACACCGCACCTTCCTCGGACAACCTTCGTCGGCGTACAAGGATTCTCCAACGACGTGCCTCTTCAGACGCGCCTCTTCGTCGTTGAATTTGACGAACGACGACCGCGTCGCCCGACCACCGCGACGTCGTCTTCCGCGGAATGTAGAACAATCTTCGAACCTTATACCAAGGTAGGGGTTGTTGATTTCATTTTGGTTTCCTTATTTCTTTTCTTGCTCGTGGATCGCATGTCTACGTGAGGCATTTAAATATTTTATATAAGTGTTATTGTTAACGCGAGGGGGGCCGGACCGCACGAACACGGCCGAACCCCCCCCCCCCCCCATCGTTTATGTTTATTCATGCGGGTGGAAGCAAGTGGCGTGGTGCCGTCGCACCACGCAGATGATCGTACAAATAATTTACGCGGCGCCGTCGCGCTACGTCAAGGAAAAATCTTCAAGAACGCGACGCCGTCGCGCCGCGTTGAAAAGAATCATGGCATGGCGAAAGGGGCGCGGTGCCGTCGCACCGCGCCGGACGACGAACACCGCGGCCGGTTCTGGGCCGCGGCGGGACGAGAAGACTGCGGCCGGTTCCGGGCCGCGGTGGAAGAGGAGACCGGCGGCCGGGCCGCCGGCGTCGGAAGTCGAAGGCGGGACCGGAATTTCCGGTCCCGTTGGTAAAAACCGGCCGGCCGGATGACATAAAACCGGGGGAATAAATCCCCCGGCCGGTTCAACAAAACCCCCCTCTTAATGAGGGGGGCGGTTCTTGAGGGAAGGGGGCAGCCGCCCCCTTGGTTCGGCGCCAGCAGGCCCCCCCACGTGAGGGGGGGGCGGTTTTAAAAGAACCGGCGCGGCACAAAGGCCGCGCCACTTTGAAGAACCGCGGGGCTTAGCCCCCGCGTGCGCAGCCCCACGTGCGGCGCCAGGCGCCGCCGCCGCGGCCCGCCGCCGCCGCAGCCCGCCGCCGCCGCCGCCGCGCCGCCGCGCCGCCCCAGGGGGGGGTCGGGCCGGGTCGGCCCGGACCCGGACCCCCCGTTTCGAACCAGATTTGGTTTTTGGCCCATAACTTGAGCCTCGGACCTCCGATCGACAAACCGTCAGCGGCAACGCGATCCTTGGATCGAGACGGTCGTTTCGGTATATCGCACTCAAGGTTTCGGATTACTTTGAGTTCGGCCGGGTTGGTTCGTTCACGAAACCAACCGGGCCTTCGGAGCGGAAACGCTCATATCTTGAGCTACGAACGTCCGATTGACGCACCGTCAGTCGCGTTGTGTTCCTTTTAGTGAGACGGATCTTTTGGCATACTCCGCCCGAGGTTTGGACGCAGGTGGAGTACGGTCGGGTTGGTTTTGCCATAAAAACCAACCGGGCCCCGGAGACGAAAATGCCAATAACTCTCAGACCGGGCGTCCGATCGACGCACCGTCTGTTGCGTTGAGTTCCTGTTTACGATACGGAACTTTTGGTATCCTTCGCCCGAGTTTTGGATACAGTTAGTAGAGGCCGGGTTGGATCGCTCCCGAAATCCAACCGGGCCCCTGGAACGGGAATGCTAATATCTTTCAGACAGGACGTCCGCTTGACGGACCGTCAGCGGCGTTGGTGGTTACGTTGAGTAACGGTCCCTTTGAGTTTACCCTATGGGAGTTCGGGGTACAGTTGAGATACGTCCGGGATTGGTTTCGCTCTCGAAGCCAACCGGGCCCCTGGGACGAAAAGGCTAATAACTCACAGACCGGGCGTCCGATCGACGCGCCGTCTGTTGCGTTGAGACCCCTGTGACGAGACGGACCTTTGAGACACTTCTTCGTGGGACTTTGAGATACTTGGAGTATCGACCTGTAGCTCGTGGAGCGGACCCTCCCAGTGACGAGCGTGCGAAGTACGGAGACCGTGTAGCTGGCTGAGACCTGACGACTGCTTGACCGACTCGACTTGGAGTGAGTCGACTAGCCCAGTGGACGGAGCACTAATTTCTGAGGTGCAGACCCATGGCGGACGGAGCACTACCTGTGTGACAGTGCAGACCCGCGGTGCTCGTCCGGAGAGTACCTCAGCAGGCTACTAGGGGGTGTGCACTACGGTGTTTGGGTGACATACCTCGGCGGGAAGCACTACTGTGTTTGGGTGGCTGGCCCGCAGTACTCGACAGGAGGAGTACTTCAGCAGTCTTAGGTTAGTGAGCAGTACCTCGGAGTCGTGACAGGACCACTGTACACTCTAGAGACGGATCTCTTCAGCAGTTACGGTTTCGATAATGAAAATCCTGGTTTGAGCTGAGACTTTTGACCTTTGTGTTTCCTCATGATTGAGATGGGTTACTTGATAACTTAGGTATATGTATGGGCATATACCTGGGTAGTGGTTATCCGTTGATCTCATGATCCTTGTGTTTCCTCATGACTGAGATGGGTTACTTGATAACTTAGGTATATGTATGGGCATATACCTAAGTAGAGTTTATCTGTTGTGATCTTCTTGTGGTTATCCTTGTTGGTTTTAGTGAGACCTTGAGGGTCTCGGGGTCCCTACTGAGTATCGTTATACTCACCCCTGCACGGGCTATGCCCGCACCTCGTTGTGTTGGTTGCAGACGACGGCCAGTACTGGCAGAGGCCGAGTGTTCGAGGACTGGACGGTACCTGGAGGTGGACTATACGACGTGGCGGTACCCAGAGGCAGACCACTGGGCGGGACATACTTGGAGCAGACGGCGGGACCCGAGGAGCAGAGGAGCTATCTGTACCCACCCTTCAGGTGGGATTTCCAGTGGACAGCTCGGCGTAGCTGCTTTACTTTTCAGTTGTTGTTTTCCCTTTCGAGTTGTACTTTACAGTTGGGCTTGTATTTCCGGCCCCTTTTTACTTTCCGCACTTTTAGTTGTACTCTGTTTTTGCTTAGTGTTACTTTCCGCTTGCTTACTCTGTGGTGTTTGTTTACTTACAAAGGCAATGCCTTCCCTTTTTACCGGGATTTACGCCTTGGTGCTAGTCGCCAGCCCCTGGCCTATGGAAGGCGGGCTTGGGGTAGTCACGGCACGGACCCCGAGGGCGGGTCGTGACAGTAGTGAGCTCACTTTAGTTGAGAGAGTAGTGAGTTCTCAAATTGTGAGTGATTTTAAACCATGAGGGACAGTGAATCCGCTTCAAACTTGTAAACAGCAGTGCGCTTATAGTGGAATTGGTGCATCGGCACACTGTCAGGGTATTCTCCTTGGACGTACCCTAGTGAGGGTGAACCAAGTAAAAATCGTTGTGTCCTGTGCATGCTTTAAGGTTTATTCATACTCTGCATTGGGAAGGAGAGAGAATAGGGTTTTTTCTTACATCAAAACAAGATCAACATGGGGTACTTGTTTTAATATGTCATACCCTGATTCACCCCCCCCCCCCCCTCTCAGGGTATCTATCCTGGTGGACCTAACACCTTATATAGTGGATTGTTCACATTTTTCAGATGGTTTTGCAAACTGTGTGACCAAACCATATGCTCCTTTAAAAGTTGTAAAAAATTACCTAATATTCACCTTGTTATTTTAAGTTCCCACTCATATTTCTTCCCCATTTCCTCCCTTGAAACATTAGTTAAGAATCCTAAAAAACTAAGCTTCCAATAGGTGATTTTCTTTTGATCCTAAGCCATTTAAAGCATCTTTGGTTAAAGATTAAAGATATGAGTGATTCTAATCCCTCTCCTGGTTAACATTTTTGGATTAGGGTTATCATGTTTATCTTATCTTTATCAATAGATATAAATACATTTTTAGTGAGATCTAGGTTGAGGATTTAAAGGGTCATTCAATTGGGATCTAATTCTTAGATTTGGGTTCTTTCATTAATGGATTCATGGTAGGTGGTCTGTATGTTTTATCCCATAGTTTTTATGAGGATTTTTTTATATAAGCTTATGTTCTTGTTTTCTCCTTACATTTTTATTTTTACTGTTAGTGATATTTGATATAATGTGTGTATAAATAGAAAATCAATTCACTAATGATTCATGTGAAATGCATGGTCGATGACTTGACCGATTTAGGGCCACCCATGGGGTGAGCCAACCATCCCAAACATAGATAATGAAAATTTTATTTTCAAGATTGAATTGTGATCAAGTAAAGTCCTTGATAAACATGTAGCAAGGTTAATTTTTTGATGAAGAAGGAAATTTGATAATTTTTTCTAGAGGTGGTTAATGTCTAAGGGATTGTTTTTATTGACCTAAAATTGAGTTAAATCGAATATAATTTGAATGTCAAAAATGGGTTGTCATTTAGATTTGGAATTAATAAGGGGTTAATAAATGGGAAATGATAAATGATTTAAGTGAGTTAACATGAAGTAAAAGTTAATAAGATTTATGGGTTGATGTATGGAAACTAGTAAATATGATAACTGAGTTTAGGCATAAGAAATGGGAATTAGGAAAAATGGAAATATATTGTAAATGGTATTATTATAATGGGTTATGGAATAATATTAACTCCCATATTGAGTTGGATGTAATGTGGTGTTTATATATATTATTGGAAGTGTGGTTATGATTTGGTATGCGTGGTTAATTGGTTATATATATAAGCATGTGCACACAGCTTTGTGGTGGGATAAAGGACTAAGTATCCCCCCACAAGTCAGTTTGGACTAATTCTCTAACCCAAACCAGGGATTCATGGTTTAGGGAGTCAAACTAATTATTTATGCCCTTAATTGTGACATTTGATGAGATTACCTGGATGGAGGATCCAAGATAAGTTGTGATGTGTTTACCCCTAGTGAGATAGTTAATTGAATTATTTCCCTTATTATTAATGTTGATGGAATAAACCCTTGTGTAGAAGATGTAAATGGATAACTAATGATACACACGATGGCATTGTAAAAATTAAATAATATTATGTAAATAATGAAATGGGGCAAATATTATAAATGGTTAAAGTAAATATGGTTATCTAGTAGCACCCATAATTATTTTATTTAATTTCTACTTATTTAGTAGTTGATTGCATAATCTGTTTAGACTATATATTTTGTAGACGTTGTTGGCGGTGGACTACAAAGTTGTACTCACACCCTACTTGGGCTGTCATTGGGTACCTGAGTAGATTTCATGGTTTCATGTCAGGACAAGGGAAATGGTCATGTTCTTGGGAGTTGAGTCAGTCTTCGGATATGCATGGATGAGGTTCCGGACTTGGATTCAAGAACTTTATAAGGGCTGCATAGTTTTTCTTTATAATGGGGTTTTTCTCACATGTAATTATTATCATGTAATGACATATTTACTACTGGATATGGTTTGTACCCATATTATGGAGATGATTGTGTATGATTGTCCATTGGTTATTACATGTTGTTTCTACCATTCTCTTTATTTTACCATTATGGATTACTCTTATGAAGAGGGTATACTCTCCTCATATGTCCTATTATACCCTCATTGATATTCGAAAACCTCTAGTGCATGGGGAGGTGTGCTTGAGGTTATGGGGTGACTCATCCTAGAACACCGATTTAGTGGCTTCAGGGTCAGGGACATTAAAAAGTGGTATGAGATTGGTTCTTTTCAATGGTCTTATTATTTGGGATTGTAGAAAAGGGAATATGATGTTTTAGGCCTTGGTAATGAGATAATTCTTAGGAGTAGATAATCCATGTTCGATGGAAAACACAAGTCACACAGGGTGGGAATTGTTGTTCTCGTTGTGCATTGTTACATTTGATAATATTTCACTATTGGGTGATACACTTGTTGTGTGACATGACAGTTTCATTATACTTTTCCCATTTACAGAATAGCATGAGATTGTGTATTCATGTTTCATCTAGGAACCTAAGTTTCTAAGTGACATGCATCATGGTAGGCACACACATGAGATGGGTGTTTGGGTCATGAATGGTAGAATGAATTTGAATTTCATGAAATTGAATAAAATTGTGTCCAATGAAATGATGAAAATTGGTAAAAAGGGAAATAAAATGTTAAAAATTGTTACGGAATTATTCTTAATGAAGGGTGAAAATTGTTTAAAATGATAGTTGTAGTAGGTTTATAAGTGGAAAATGTTCCTAGAAGGAAGGTTTTGAATTGTAAGTATGAAATGGTTCTGAAATAGTGCCCAATGTGAGAGATGTAACCATTTAATTTGGTTTACCATTGTTAGCCAAGGACTTGGTAGAAATGGTCAAGGGAAGTGTTTGGGATGTGATGATGACCTATGGGATAGTGTATTCAATAGGTTTTTTATGCACATTAAAGAGTCTTTTATATGAATTTTGAAATATTTATGTTATGTGGTATAAATCTCATGTTTGGAATTTTAGAGAAACTCCCCCATGATACATGTAATATTTGAGAAATAAGGGTATGTCACTAAGAATGATCCTCCAGAAGTGGAGTAGGAAAAGTTGGAGGTTCAGGGAAATAGGGGGCAGAGAAGTTCTGTGATAACATTGCTAATTTCATGAAGATGATGGAAAGGGACCTAGTTCAGGTTGTGTTGTGAATGTTTGAGCTGAATAGGGATTTTCAACTTCAAAAACATCCAATGTTTTCTAGAGATCATGGACCTGAGGATGAGTAATTATGGATAGATTCTATCCAGGAAATTTTGGATTACCTGGATACCCCTATAGAGAAGAGGGTCTAGCTAAAAGCTTATATGCTATAAGCCCTGGAAAAGTGTTAGTGGGATGTTTAAGTTCACACTCAGTAAGCTGATAGTATGGGTTGTAAATACTTTATGGATAAGTATCATGAAAATTTTTATCCTGAAACCTTGAGGTAGGAGAAGGTTATAGAGTTTATTAGGTCTATGGGACTATGACAGTCATGGAATATGTTAGTCATTTCACCAGCTTCGGACACTTTGTTCCAGCTTTGGTGGGAGATGATATAGCCATGGTAAGATGTTTCCTCGATGAAATCATGTATGAGATCAATTTTTAGGTGAATATATTTCATTTTAATAGGGTATCTAAATTGGGGGATCAAGCACTAATATATAAGGGAAACCTCAGGGAGGCTTCCGATACCAGACATACAGTTCCAGTTGGGAGAACCAATGGTGGGACTTCCAATAGTATGAAGCACCACTTCAAGAGTTTTCACCTGGGTGGTGGTAGATAGGGTATGTAACACCCCAGGTAAATAAAGAATACGACATTTTCATATTTATCCATATTTTTGAATAAAATATTAATATTACTTTAAAGGGAACGCTATGCTCGATGGCGTACCCAATACGCAACAATGAGTTTCTATGAAATCTTACGTTGCACTCTAATAATAAAATAATATTATTTTAAATGGTAGTTAACGCTGATCCGTTGTAATGGCGGGAATGAACGTAACTAACTACAAAATGATTATATATTTTTTTCAAATATTTTTACTTTTATCCAATAAATATTAGAGTCTTAAAATGCAAATGAATACAATTTTAAGCATAAATCTTCTAATATTCTTTAAAAGGTCGATTAACCGACTTTTGATGGAGAACCCTTTCTAAATATACTTTTGACAATTTTATATGTTTTATTTGAAAAAATAAAATCCTTCTTTAGAATCTGGACATCAAAATTTACTTTGTGTAAATTTTTGTTATTTTTCCGATAAAGATCATTTTTAGTGAAAATGTTGCATTTTAATTCAAAACCTCCTTTTAATATGATTTATTTATATGCATAAATTATATTTTTAATTGAGATTAAAGTGTATTTAGAATATATTTTTACCATTTAATCGAATGGGGGTCATTGTAATTAATTTCACTTTGAAATTGGACTTCAACTAGTGTCAATCTTTTAATAGATATTGTTTCTTAAAAACACGCTATTTGTTTTGACAGCGGGAATTAATTATTAAATTAATTAATTCAACTTATATGTTTTTAATTTTTTAAAATAGACATCATTTTTGAATTCAGAATATCATATATATCTTAGGGTGAATTTTTGGTATTTTTCTGAAAAACTTCAATTTTTGATGAATAGTGAAACCACTAAGTGCTAGTTAAAGAAACAGATTTTTCGTTTAAATGAAACTTTACCACTTCTATGATTTGATTTTCAAAAATCCAACATACATGGTTGTCATTAGTAAGTAAAATGTGGTTCAATGAGATTAAAATAATTTTTGGTGAATAGTAACTTTTAAGTTTTATTAATCGTAATTAAAGGTAATTAGTAAAATTTAAGGTAAATATAATGTTATAATAATATGAAATGACCTTGAAACATGTCCTACCCTTATTTGATGAGTCATGGATGACCAATACAATCCATGGGTCAACTTGGGGACCCCCTGGAGCCACTTTGGTTGGAAAATGACATTAATAACTTTTTATTTAAAGTTAAATTTAAAATGTCACAAACATGTATTGTTTTACTAAAACAATTTTTACATGGGGTTATACAAGTCATATTTTTTACTATAAATATTCATTATAAATATAAAAATATTTCCTACATCATGATATTTGTTTTATAATTTTTAGACACTAAATAAATTTATTTATTTATGACACTGTGATGATGCAGTGATTACCTCATAAATGAACGATTTAAATAAAATGAGAAGATAGGGTAACATATAAGTCTTACACTTGTAACAAACCTATTGGATGGGTGGATTTAAAAACCTTATCACCTTAGCCTCTAAATATATTCTTTTGGGACCTTTAAAATCCGAAAAGCATTTTATAATAAAGTAATATTTTATAACTTTCAAAGAGTGCCCCTCCACTTCTCTTATAAAAGGCCCCCACCTCTACCACCTTACCACACCTCTAAAGCCTTTTTCTCGGCCAACATTTGCCCATTTCATCTCTCCAGATCCCTATCTTCATCATTGAAGCCTCACCTTTGGCATAATTCTCTTTAAGAAACCCTTTTGGTTCAAACCAAGAGGAGTTACCCGATTTAAAGGTAATGTCTTCACTTGTGTTATTTTGTTTTATTTTGCTTCTACAAACCCATAAACTCTTTTTATTCCTTTATTTTGAAAAATAATAAGTATCTTAAATATACTAGGATTTTTTTATGTGAATTATTAGAGCTAAACTTACACACACCTTCGTCTAATGGTTAAAGAACATACTGTTTCTGTGGATGGCGAATTACTGCCTCACGAAACGATGATTGTTCAATCTTCTATTAACACATTTAACGGTGGCCATTATGATGTCACTATATTTTATATATGATATATATGGTATTTATTTTTTCCATATGATTCTGTATTTTATATTTAAAACATACCCTTATGCTTTCCATGTTGTGCAAATGCGATAATTTCATACGAAGAAGTGTGGACTACCGCCCCCTCAAGTGATGTGACTCGTTCATGCAATACATGGAATGTATAAAGAATGAAATTAATGAACTTATGTGACCTATAAAACATATAAATTATACTGGAATTATAATATATATATATCTCTCAATTATTTTTAATTCCATTAATATGACAAAGAAATGAAAGTAGCGTTCATGCGTACGTACGGCCTACCGTCTCCATGAACGGTGCATTTCATTTTTTTTATCCCCAAATGTTATAGAATTGTATAAAATGAATATTTACTGGGTATATATGATATTTAAATCATTAATACTATTCTTTATATGATTTAATTATAACTACATGGACAATCATTTTCAAACAAGTTCATTTTTGACTCATGTACCAAACATCGACAAAAACGTCTTATATGAACTCACATTATTAACAAATTATTATAACATTATAATATGTGATATGAAATTAAGAATAATATTTAAAGGAGGAAGTTAAGAAATTATAAATTGAACAAAGTTTATTATTAATGAATATAAATAAACGAACAAGACAAGTCGGACTTGAGGTAAGGGATCTGACCTCTCTCTTTCTTTTTAAGTACCCTCTTTTATGTAATTTAATTTATGCTCCATGTTATTATGTTGGAGGATGTTATTTTATATTCACCATACTATAATTTTTATTTTCATATGATGAGATACCATCTATTACTCTCATATATTCATTTTAAGAATTTTTAAGTGGCGCCGTTAGACTGCCGAATTTTCGTAAGGGATCCTACCTCTCTCTTTATTTTTAAGTACTCTTTTTATGTAACTTACTTTAAGATCCAATTTATTATGTTTGGGTATGTTATTTTATATTCCTCTTGCTGTAAATTTTATGTTAACATTATGAGAGACTATATTTTGTCTTATCAATCCATTTTTGGAAGTTTTATGTGGCGTCGTTAGGCTGCCGAATTTTCATAAGGGGATTTTCATCTCACTTTTTATTCCCGTGAGATTCTTGCTACATTGGACACTATTTACTTTGAGTGGTGTATGTACTGCCCATTATTTTACTATTTGTATAATATACTCTCATTTATGGGTATTTACATCTTCATTGTATGACCCTTCTTTCATGGGGTGTACGTTTCGAAAGTTACCCAAATCGGTAAGGGAACCTTTCACCCTCCTCTTTTTAAAAGACTTATTTTTTATGTATTTTAATTTACATATTTTAATGTTGGGATATGTTATTATATATCCTTATTGATGTAAATTTTATGTACAAGTGATGATATACCATTTTCTCTCTCATCAACTAATTTTATGAATTTTTAAGTGATGCCGTTAGGCTGTCGAATTTTACCAAGGGAACTGCTTAACCCAATTTCGATTTCTTTGGGTTCAACGTGTAGTTATTGAATATGTAATCCTTTGAATATGTGTGAATGACATTTGATTGTTTTACACTTAATATCCACTTATATTGGGTGTATTTATATTTGTCACACATAATTATGAGATTGATTTATCCTTAATTTAAGGATACCTTTTTTGTAAGGGACTTCGTCTCAATCTCCTTTCATTGAGGCATATTTTGTTTTATACAAAACTTTATTTTATATGGTGTATAAACCCCTTTTACTCTTACATCTATTCAAAATGAATATTTTTATATGAATCATTTTACTAAATGACAAAAGGAATGTTTTTTTGTCGTACCTATGCGGCGACAGCGACTTCTCTGCCGCAGTGACCATTATTTGAGTTTCAGCTTCCTCTACAAGCCATAACTATTTTTTAAAATGAAAAATAAATACCATGTTTTAATTTTCATTTATTTTGGTATTGAAAATGGTTTTCATAGTGTTTTTATTGTATCAATGTGTTGTATTGATATCTTGTGATTGAAATGTGGAAATGTTATGTTTCCTTTATGCATGTTTTATGTGATACGATTATGTCATGGTACTTGGGCATTGTTATGAAGACGGGTGGTTCCATGATAAACTAAGGGCAGGTGGGCCCGATATAGCTCTCAAATTCATTGGGTAACACAAAGGGGTTAAACGTTAAGGTTTCTCCGAGGAGATTTAGGGAATATACTTTGATGGGTATTCCAAACGTAACCATGAGGGTTACTCCCTACGTAAGAATGTTATGAATGCCTCAAGTTACCTTTATGTCTTATGATTTCTATGATTTATTCGTAAATCTTATGATTTCATGAGGTATGTTAAATTTCTTATGTTTTATGAGTAAAGTATGATTTTATTGATTCTTATGTATACATGGAATGATGTTTTCTTTCTGTATTGTTATAACCCTTACTGAGCTTTTTATGCTTATCCCAAGTTTTTTGAAATGTTTTTCACAGGAAATAAAGTTGAATAGGTTCAAGGATGGGATCAAGGAAATTTCAGGTTGTCTAAAACAAGGAACTAGACATGACTCTTTTGTTCAAGAGTTTTTATTTTCTAAAAAAAATGGAAGTTGAGTAGATGTGTCTACTTTGTAATCTTTTAGATGTAATAGTTATGTCCTAATTCTATAAAACTCTAAACTAAAAAGATCCTCAATGTGAATTATTCATTTAATTCAATAATAAGTAATGTTTATGTTTGGGTCCTTATAGTTGGTATCAAAGGTTAGTTTAGATAACTTTAGAGGTTAGGGTATTCTTTAAGCATAAGTGACATTACCATAATGGCTAGGATTTCAGAAAGAGTCGTAGTTTTTAGATAAAGTGAATGAGTAAGTATATCTTAGTTTTTATCTTCATTATTAGTACATGATGATTTTGTTGATATACTCACACTGACATTTTTGGTTTTAGTAAATGGATGGATATAGCAGGTACCAAAGTGACAATGGGTTTGAAGGAAACTGTGGTGGTTCTCTGATTAAGAGACTGGATGAAATGGGGGATTCAATGAGAAATCTCATGGTTATTCTAAACCAACTATCAGGAGTCATGATCAACCACTTTAACCTTGGTGAGTTCTCTAATGCATCATGTACTAGAGAACCAACTCGATGTGGAAGTTCAGGTAATAATTATAAAGGTAACCATTAGGGTTTATATGATCCTTACTTTTGAGGTAATTATGGGTTACTATATGTTATGATAGAATATGAATGAAATGAGATAAAATTGATGTTAAATTATGTTATGGTTATTTTTGAAGATTTTATCGCTTTTTGGGGAATGTTTAAGAATTATGTAGTTTTGGAAAAAGGACAACACGTAGACCATGTGACAACCTGTCGCGTCTGACGAAGCTACGGGAATCAAACCCACAACCAAAGTGTGACTGGTATTTATCGCCTACCACTGGACTACGTGAAGTCCCTGGTTAGTTTTACTAATTATTTTTAATTAGATGATCTTATGAATCTAGAATAAGTTGATTTTTGGTTATCTATGTAAATTGTTAACCTATCATGGAGGATATGTGATTAGGTTAATTACTTTTCAGTATGAGACTTTAAGAGTAACTGATGTTATTTGGAGATAAATGTTAAGGTTTATCTTGGAAGATTATGTGATTAAATTCTTCAGAGATTTGGGTTTCAGTCTTAGTTTTGATTACTTTGAAGAATTTTATGGATTGATGTTTATTGAATGGTATTTGATGAACTTTTGGAATTGTTTGACAAATTTTGGAGATTAAGAATAGATTTTTTTTATAAAGGATTATCCCTTTTGGGTATTATCTAATCTCATACTAACCTTTTTGGTTTTAGTTTTGATTAAGGTCTAAATACATGGGAAGTATATAGTTCTCTTTTGTGGATTAGGTGATTCTCTAGAAGTTGATTATAGCTCTCTTAATGTGAACAAGTCATCCTAAATACTCGTCTTTTGGAGAAAATATGAGTTCGTGTAAGAAATCTAGTAAAAGTTGAAGGTCAACATGACAAGTAAGTATGTTTCCTTATATTTTATTTAAGCTCATAAATAATTTCCTCAATGAAAAGTAACTTAAAACAAAAATGTTTTCTGTTAATTTTTCCTATTGGGGAATCAAATACTATTTAACCCATCACAAGTTTGTTATTTTCTTGTGGTTAACTTTCTCCTAAACATGTTTTCTATCACTCTCCATCAGAACATGACCCTTTGTTTTCTCCTCCATGTCCATGTTTTCCTACATGGAATCCTAGTATGGGTTAACTCGGGTGACCTTTGTACTTCTCTTTCTTTATTTTAAAGTGATAGTTTTACTAACTCTTGTTCTGATGCGGGATTTTCAATGAAGTTTCCAAGCTCAATTTTAAAATTGCGAGGACGCAATTCCTAAAAGGGGGGAAGGATGTAACACCCCAGGTAAATAAAGAATATGACATTTTCATATTTATCCATATTTGTGAATAAAATATTAATATTACTTTAAATGGAACGCTATGCTCGATGGTGTACCCAATACGCAACAACGAGTTTCTATGAAATCTTACGTTGCATTATAATAATAAAATAATATTATTTTAAATGGTAGTTAATTCCTAGACGTTGTAATGGCTGGAATGAAAGGAAATAACTACAAAATGATTATATATGTTTGTCAAATATTTTTACTTGTATCCAATAAACGATAGAGGCTTAAAATGAAAATGAATCAAATTTTAAGCATAAATCTTCTAATATTCTTTAAAAGGTTGATTAACCGCCTTTTGATGGAGAACCCTTTTTAAATATACTTTTGAAAATTTTATATTTTGTATTTGACAAAATAAAATCCTTCTTTATAATCTGGACATCAAAATTTATTTTGTGTAAATTTTTGTTATTTTTCCGATAAAGATCATTTTTAGTGAAAATGTTGCATTTTAATTCAAAACCTCCTTTTAATATGATTTATTTATATGGATAAATTATCTTTTTAATTGATATTAAAGTGTATTTAGAATATATTTTTACCATTTAATCCAATGGTGGTCATTGTAATTAATTTCACTTTGAAATTTGACTTAAACTAGTGTCAATCTTTTAATAGATATTGTTTCTTAAAAACACGCTATTTGTTTTGACAGCGGGAATTAATTATTAAATAAATTAATGAAACTTATATTTTTTGAATTTTTTAAAATAGACATCATTTTTTAATTCGGAATATCAAATATTTCTTAGGGTGAATTTTTGGTATTTTTCTGAAAAACTTCAATTTTTGATGAATAGTGAAACCACTAAGTGGTAGTTAAAGAAATTGATTTTTCATTTAAATGAAACTTTACCACTTATATGATTTTATTTTCAAAAATACTACATACGTGGTTGTCATTAGGAAGTAAAATGTGGTTCAATGAGATTAAAATATTTTTTTGGTGAATAATAACTTTTAAGTTTTATCAATTGAGATTAAAGGTAATTAGTGAAATTTAAGGTAAAGATAATGTTATAATAATATGAAATGACCTTGAAACATGTTTTACCCTTATTGGATGAGTCATGTCCGACCAATAAAATTCATGGGTCAACTTGAGGACCCCATGGAGCCACTTTGGTTGAAAAATGACATTAATAACTTTTTATTTAAAGTTAAAATTAAAATGTCACAAACATGTATTTTTTTACTAAAACAATTTTTACATGGGGTTATAAAAGTCATATTTTTGAATATAAATATTCATTAGAAATATATAAATATTTCCTACATCATGATATTTGTTTTCTAATTTTTAGACATTAAATAAATTAATTAATTTATGACACTGTGATGATGTAGTGATTACCTCATAAATGAACGATTTAAATAAAATGGGAAGATAGGGTAAAATATAAGTCTTACACTTGTCACAAACCTATTGGATGGGTGGATTTAGAAACCTTATCACCTTATCCTCAAAATATATCCTTTTGGGACCTTTAAAATCCTAAAATCATTTTATAATAAAGTTATATTTTATAACTTTCCAAGAGTGCCCCTCCTCTTCTCTTATAAAAGGCCACCACCTCTACCACCTTACCCACACCTCTCAATAATTTTTCTCAGCCAAACCTTGCCCATTTCATCTCTTCAAATACCTCTCTTAATCATTGAAGCCTAACCTTTGGATTAATTCCCTTCAAGAAACCCTTTTGGTTCAAACCAAGAGGAGTTACCCGATTTAAAGGTAATTTCTTCACTTGTGTTCTTTTGTTTTATTTTGCTTCTTCAAACCCCTAAACTATTTTTATTCCTTTATTTTGAAACAACAAAAGTATATTAAATATACTAGTATGTTTTTATGTGAAGTATTTGAGCTACACTTACACACACCTCCGTCTAATGGTTAAAGAACATACTGTTTTTGTGGATGGCGAATTACTGCCTCATGAAACGATGATTGTTCAATCTTCTCTTAACACCTTTCATGGTGTCCATTATAATGTCACTGTATTTTATATATGATATATATGGTATTTATGTTTTCCATATTCTTATTTATTTTATATTTAAAACATACCTTTATGCTTTGCATGTTGTGAAAATGCGATAATTTCATACGAGGAAGTGTGGACTACAGCCCCCTCAAGTGATGTGACTCGTTCATGCAATACATGGAATGTATAAAGAATGAAATTAATGAAATTATGTGGCATATAAAACATATATATTATAATTGAATTATAATATATATATATATCTCAATTATTTTTAATTCCATTAATATGACAAAGAAATGAAAGTAGCGTTTATGCGTACGTACGGCCTACCGTCTCCATGAACGGTGAATTTCATTTCTTTTTATCTACAAATGTTATGTAATAGTATAAAATGAATATGTACTGGATATATATTATATTTGAATAATTAATACTATTCTGGAGGTGATTTACTTATAACTACATGGACAGTCATTTTCAAACAAGTTCATTTTTGACTCATGTACCAAACATCGACAAAAACGTCTGATATGAACTCACATTATTAACCAATTATTATAACATTATAATATGTGATATGAACTGAATAATAATATTTAAAGTAGTACCTTAAGAATTTATAAATTTACCAAATTTTATTATTCAGGAATATAAAGAAACGAACAAGACAAGTCGGACTTGTGGTAAGGGATTTGACCTCTCTCTTTCTTTTTATGTACCCTCTTTTATGTAATTTCATTTATGATCCATGTTCTTATGTTAGATTATGTTCTTTTATATTCACCGTACTGTAATTTGTATTTTCATATAATGAGATGCCACCTATTACTCTCATCAATTCATTTTAATAATTTTTTAAGTGGCACCGTTAGGCTGCCGAATTTTCGTAAGGGATCCTACCTCTCTCTTTCATTTTAAGTACTCTTTTTTATGTAGCTTACTTTAAGCTCCTCTTTATTATGTTGGGGGATGTTATTTTATATTCCTATTTTTGTACGTTTTATTTTAATATGATGAGAGACCATATTTGATCTTATCAATCCATTTTTGGAAGTTTTATGTGGCGCTGTTAGGCTGCTGAATTTTCATAAGGGGATTTTCATCTCACTTTTTATTCCCGTGAGATTCATGCTACATTGGACAATATTTCCTTTGATTGGTGTTTGTGCTGCCAAATATTTTAATATTTGTATAATATAATCTTATTTATGGGTATTTACATCTTCATTGTATGACCCTTCTTTCATGGGGTGTACATTTCGAAAGTTACCCAAATCGGTAAGGGAACCTTTCACCCTCATCTTTTTAAAATACTTATTTTGTTATATCTTATAATTTACATATTTTAATGTTGGGATATGTTATTATATATCCTTATTGATGTAAATTTTATTTCCAAGGGATGATATACCATTTTCTCTCTCATCAACTAATTTTATGAATTTTAAAGTGATGTCGTTAGGCTGTCGAATTTTACCAAGGGAACTGCTTAACCCAATTTCGATTTATTTGGGTTCAACATGTAGTTATTGAATATGTCATCCTTTGAATATGTGTGAATAACCTTTTATTGTTTTAAACTTAATATCCACTTATATTGGGTGTATTTATATTTGTCACACATAATTATGAGATTGATTTATCCTTAATTTAAGGATACCTTCTTTGTAAGGGACTTCGTCTCAATATCCTTTCATTGAGGCATATTTTGTTTTATACACAACTTTATTTTATACGGTATATAAACCCCTTTAACTTTTACATCTATTCAAATGGAATATTTTTATATGAATCGTTTTACTAAACGATAAAAGGAATGTTTTGTTTGTCATACGTATGTGGCGACAACGACTTATCCGCCGTCGTGACCATTATTTGAGTTTTGGCTTCCTCTTCAAGCCATAACTATTTTTTAAAATGAAAAATAAATACCATGTTTTAATTTTCATTTATTTTGGTATTGAAAATGGTTTTCATAATGTTTTTATTATTTCAATGTGTTGTATTGATATCTTGTGATTGAAATGTGGAAGTGTTAGGTTTATTTTATGCATGTTTATGTGATACGATTATGTCATGGTACTTGGGCATTGTTATGAAGACGGGTGGTTCCATGATAAAATAAGGGAAGGTGAGCCCAATATATCTCTCCAATGCATTGGGTAACATTAAGGGGTTAAACGTTAAGGTTTCTCTGAAGAGATTTAGGGAATATACTGTGATGGGTATTCCAAACGTAACCATGAGGGTTACTCCCTACGTAAGAATGTTATGAATGCCTCAAGTTACCTTTATGTCTTATGATTTCTATGAGTTATTCGTAAATCTTATGATTTCATGAGGTATTTTAAATTTCTTATGTTTTATGAGTAAAGTATGATTTCATTGATTCTTATGTATACATGGACTTATGTTTTATTTCCATATTGTTATAACCCTTACTGAGGTTTTTATGCTCATCCTAAGTTTTTTGAAATGTTTCTCACAAGACATAAAGTTGAATAGGGTCTAGTATGGGATCAAGGAAATGTCATGCTGTCTAAAATAAAGAACTATACATGACTCTTTTGTTCAAGAGTTTTTATTTTTTGAAAAAAAATGGAAGCTAAGTAGATGTGTCTACTTTGTAATCTTTGAGATTTAATAGTTATGTCCTAATTCTCTAAAACTCTAAACCTGAAAAGATCCTTAATGTGAATTATTCATTTAATTAAATAATAAGTAATTTTTAAGTTTGGGTCCTTATAGGGTAGCCAAAAAAGGAACCAGTCTCTCATGTTATTGATGGAGTTTGTTGCTATCAGTGTGGTAGTCGGGGACACATGCGTAGTTAGTGTTCTCAACCACCAGTAGAGTGCCAAGAATTCCATAGATTGGTCCATGTGTAGGGGTTCTGTAAGAACCCTTGGTATTCAAGAAATGATGGAGTTCTTATACCAGTGTAGAGTACAGGTAGGGGGGTCAGTTTCCCCATACCAGGTAGGTATTTGGAGTTTTATCAGTCATACCAACAAGGTTGGAAAATGTGGTACTCCTAGGTGAGATCATCCATATCTGTATGGAATTATAGAACTAAGAACTTGGGTCAGGGCCCAAAGAAATTATATAGGTCAGATTTATTTATTCCATTATACACTTGGAGGTACTGGGGTTAGACCATCAACTATTTGAGGTATGATTCTTGTTTCTTACACACTTTCTAGTTCTTTATTTGATATAGGTACCTGCATTATTTTATTTCTACACAGTTGTTAGTTGTTTTGGGTCTAATAGTAAAATGTTTGAGTGGGTTTATATTGATAATAAAATTGTTATGTATGATAACTAAGGATATTATATAGTGTAAGGGTTGTTCTATGGATGTTGGTAGGTTCCATTCCTTGTGGGATTTGTTCATGGCCGAAATTTATAGTTTTGATTTGATCTTGGGAATATATTGGTTGGTGTGGTATCAGGAAAACATTGATTTTTACCATCATGAGGAAACATAAATGCCTCTAGAGGGAGAAACATATGTCCTTCATGGTTATTGGGATGCTCGAGTAGGCTGTGTAGGGCCAATTTTTCAGCAGTTGGGAGAACAAGAGAACATGGGGTTTATTCATCTGAGAACATCACCTTGGGAATCTCTAGTGTTGTTCTCTAAGATGGATGGTGGATTATTATGGTTGTTGGTGGATTATAGGATGATTAACCAGAGTAAATTAATGAATAGAAACCCTTTTCCTCAAATTTATGATCTGTTTGACTAGCTGAGATGTGATTTAGTGTTTTTTAACATTGATTTGAGATCAGGGTATCATCATCTAAGGGTGACACTTTATGACATACCATGGATAGATTTTATGAGAAGGTACGTGTTTTATGAGTTTTTGCTGATGTCCTTCAGGTTAACCAATGCACTAGATATGTTCATGGCCTCAATGACCTGAATATTTCACCCATATTTAGACCAGTTCATAGTTGTCTTCATTGATTACATATTAGTGTACTTTATAACCATTGATGATCATGCCAAACATCTTGACATCATCCTGAGTAAACTAAGAGAGAATTTTATTTATTCAAATATATCAAAATTTTATTTCTGGATTGATAATGTAAAATTCTTGTCTCACATAATCTCTAAGGTAGGTGTGTTAGTGGACCCAGAGAAGGTGCAGGCTATTGTGTCTTCCGAACATCCTAAGAGTGTCTCTAATATTTTTAGTTTTCTGGGTTTTTATGGTTATTACCAAAGGTCCATTAAATATTTATCCTATTTTTAAGATCTACTTTAGGACTTAAACAAGAAGGGAGTTAAGTTTAAGTGGTATGAGGCATGAAATAATGCTTTTCAAGAGTTGAAGAAGTAGTTTATGACCAGTCCAATCCCGATCCTACCCAAGCTTGGTAAGCGGTACACCTTGTTATGTGATTCATCCGATATTGGACTTGGGGCAGTACAGATCAAAGATGATCATGTTTTATCATATGCTTAAAGGTGGTTGAGGACTAATGATTGAAATTACCCTAATCATGATCTTGAGTTGGTTGCAGTCATATACGCCTTAAAATATAAGTGACATTACTTATTGGGAGAGTGATTTACCATGTATACTGACCATAAAAGTTTTAATTATATATTCTCTCATATTCATTTGAGTATTTAGAAGTGAATATGTGTTGAATACAAATATTCATTTGAATTTGATTTGGTTTACATGTCGGGAAATGGAAATAGTGTCACATATGCTTTGAGTCGGAAAACTCAAAGTTAGGATGTTTAGGAGTCTAGCTCCAAGTAGAGGATGATGGATTTGTTTGGTGAGATGAACCAAGAGGTGTAGGATGGGCATGAGTAGATGAATCTCGTGTCCATAGTAGTTGATTCCATGCTCTTTATATGGGTTAGGGTGATTCGTCTTGAGGATATATAATGTTTGGCTATTAAGGAAAGTCTTAATGGTGGGGAGTCACCTTCGAGTTGGACTGTGGTTGATGATGGGGTTTTCCGCTCTCATGGACATGGTGTGGTTCCAATGGGTATATAGAGATATTTTATGTGTGAGTCACATGCATCAAAGTGGGGAGTGTATCCTAGTTTGATTACGATGTATCATGAAATTCATAGGCATTATTGGTGGTTGGGTATGAAGAAGGAGTTTGTGGATTTTATAGTGTGATTCCTATTATTTCAGTAGGTGAAGGCCAAGAATTAGTACCTAGGTGGTTTTTAAATTCATTTACCAATCTATAGTGGATGTGTAATTTTGTAATGATGAACTTCACAATGGGTATTCTAAGGACGCCTCAGAAGAAGGATGAAATATTGGTAGTTTTTAGATCATTTGACTAAGGTAGATTATTTTTAACTGATCAATAATATCATTACCATTGATAATTTGGGTGAGTTATATATTCTAGAGATAGTGGGGTTTCATGTAGTAACAAAGACTATACTTTTAGACCATGATCCTCATTTCATATTAGGCTTCTGGTAAGGACTATAGAAGGATCTTGGTTCCCAAGTGTTATTGATTATGGATTTTCACTGATAGATGAATTAGATTTCTAGGAATATGATTCAGGTGTTGGAGGAAATCTTGAGGTCTTGTGTCTTGGATCTCAGTGTTTCATGGGAAAACACTTGTCTCTTGTTGATTTTTCCTACAAACATACTTTCCGAGGCATGATTAAGATGGATCCATTTGAGGTTCTCTATACATGGATATTTATATCACCATTTCATTGGTTAAAAGATAGAGAATATAGGCTATTGGGACCCAGTCTCATGAAATAGACATCATAAATGTTTTAGTTGATTCATAAATGAATATAAATAGATCAATATAGGAAAAAGTCATATAAAGATCAGCTCCATAGATCTCATGAGTTTTTGATGGGTGATAGTGTGTTTCTCTGGTTTTCACCATATCTAGGCCACAATTGAATTCGAAAACAGATAATGTTGGAACCTAAGTATGTGGAGTTGGTTGAGATCATGGAAAAGATCAGGACAATGGAATACCGATTGGATCTTCCACGGTGAAATAGTGGTATGAATTCTGTTTTTCTCATTTCCTAGATTTGTTAGTATCTCCCAAATCTATGTCATTTGGTTAATGTTGAGAATTTTGATCTTGGGGCCAATGCGTCATTTCAGTATCATCTGGTTTGTATAGTGGATCATATAAAGAAAGTATTGTGGGGAAATTTTGCGCCTTTATTTCATGTTTTCTAGTAGAATGTAAATTTTCGGGAATAAACATGGGGGAAATAATTAGACAAGAGGGCCCAGTGGCCAGACCTCTTTACTTGAAGGGCACAGTGATTATTGGGAATTCATCTCAAGGAAGAGGTGTTATAAGTTTGGTAGGTTGTAAGATCCAGGTCATTATGGAAGTATGTAATTATTTAATTTTTGTTTAAATCATGCCAGCCTATGCAAGTCGCACGATTATCACATGTCCAGTGCATGGTTATGTAGACATTGTGAGCTGGTAGGCAAAACTATGAAGTTTCAGAAAGCGGAAAATCACATGGTTGGAACATGACTTGTAAACCCTGTGGATATACCAAGGTAACTATGTGACCAAAATTCCCTTATATAGTTTCTTGATCATGTTTTTCATGTGATTTAGAAAATTGTGCAACCAAACTGTGCGCCCTTGTAAAAGTTAGAAAATTTACAAAATTTCCAGTTCAGGATTTTAAGTTCCTACTCATTTTTCTTCCCCATTTCCCCCCACACATCCCTAGTGAAAAACCATAGAACCCCAAGCTTCCATGAAGTGATTCTCCTTTAATAATAAGTCATTTGAAGCATTGTTGGTTATATATTGAAGCTCTGGGTGAGCCTAATCCCTCCCTTGCTTCTCTTTTTGGATTAGGGTTTTCATCTTTCTCTTAACTCCATCAGAAGATCCAAATACCACTTTTTCTAGTGATATTTTGTTTGAGGCTTAAAAGGGTGGTTGAATCATGATCTATGTCTTTGATTATGGGTGAATTCATCAACAGATTTTAAGCAGGTGGTCAATATTTTATATGTTATAGTTTTTATGGAGATTTGTGGATATAAGATTTGGTTCTTGATTTACCTCTATTGTGTTCTTGGTATCATTAGTGAGATTTGATATAATGGTTTTCTAAATGGAAAATTAAACCACTCATGATCATTGTGGGATTCAAAGTGGGTGACTTACCAAATTTAGGGCCACCAATATGGTGATCTAACCTTCCTTAACATGGTTAAAAAAATTAAGTGAATGATTAACTTGTGATTAAGTAGATCCCTTGATGAACATGTAGTATGGTTAATTTTTTGATTAAGAATAAAAAATGGTTAGTTTTAACTAGAGTAATTTAATGGATAAGGGATTTTTTTTCTTAACATTTTAATGAGTTAAATGGAATTTAATGTGAATGTTCCCAATGGGTTGTGTTTTAGATTTGAAATGCATATGGGGGTTAATACAGGGTAAATGATAAATGAGTTATGTGAGTTAACATGTGATAATTTTTGAATAAGTTTAATGGGTTGATGTATGGAAACTAGCGAATATTCTTAATGAATTTAGGAATAATAAATGGAAATTGGGCTAAATAGAAATGTATTGTAAATTGTAATGTGATAATGGGTTATGGAATAATATTGACTCCCATGTTGAGTTGGATGTAATGTGGTGGTTATGTATATTATTGGAACTGTGGTTATGATATGGTGAGTATAGTGAATTGGTTATATATATAAGCATGTACACATGGCTTGGTGGTGGGATAAAGGACTTAGGATCCCCCATAGGTTGGGTAGGACTGATTCTCTAACACCCCCAAGGATGCACGGGTTAGGTAGTAGGACTGATGCTCTATGCCCCTAATGGTTTCATTCAATGAGATTACCTAGACATAGGCTTTAAGGTATGTTGTGATGTGTTTACCACTAGTGATATTGGAAATTGGATTATTTCTCTTATACTTAATATTGAGGACCTTAACCCTTGTGTAAATGTTGTAAATGGATAAATAATGGAACACATGATTGAAATGCACAAATTAAATAAGATGATGTAAATGATGAAAAGGTACTAATTTTAGAAATTTTTAATGTAAATATGGTTATCTAGTGGCACATAATCTGTATTTTATTTACTTTTAATTTATTTAGTATTTTCAATCAATGTCTTTTTAGATATGATATTTTGTAGACATCGTTGGTTGGGGCCTATTGAGTTGTACACACACCCTTATTGGGTCATCATTGGGTACTCGAGTAGATTTCATGGTTGTGGGTTAGGATAAAGGAAAGGGTCAAGTGCTTGGGTGTTGATTCGGGCCTTGGATGTGCATAGATAAGGTTTGAGACATGGATTCAAGATCATTTTGGGGTTTCCTCGTATTGTCGTTATTTTGGGGTTTTGTTTACTTGGAAATATTTTCATGTTAAGACTTATTGACTCATGGATATGCTTTTTACCCATATTTGAGAGATGATTGTTTATGGATGTTCATTGGATATTAAATTATTTATCCCCCATTCAATTTATTTTTCCACTATGGATTACTCTGAGAAAGAGGGTATAGTCTCTCCAAATGTCCTATTAGACCCTCGCTGCATGTCAGCAACCTCTATCATGTAGGGAGGCACGCTTTAGTCATGTGGAGACTTGGCTCAGAGCACCGGTTTAGTGGATCTCAAGTCTGGGATGTTACAGGGTATATTATTGATCTCAAGTTAGTGTTGCATTTTTTATCAATGAGTATATATGATTTTGGTGGATAGAGATGAGGTGATGATGCTTGGTGGATTATTACATACTTTTAAAATGGAATTTTTTCATGGTTGAAAATTTATCTTTCCATATATAATTATTGAAGTTTTTTTATTTAATGGAATATATGTGTACTACTCGTAGATGAAGGAACCTTGTCTACTTCATTTCCTTGAAGTTGGATAGCCTTGGGATTGATCATGAGGTGTTTTAGAAGTGCTGTAGTAGGCCATGATAGTGTGTGATATAAACTAGAAACATAAATCTAAGATGAATATCCATTAAGATCATATGTAACAACATAATAGTAAAAGGTGGGTTTTTATGGATACATAAGAGTAAAGTATTGGGGTTGTGTTAAGGTAGTTTCATAAACTGAATGAATTATAGTGGGTGTGATGGTTCCTGAAGAGTGTGACCACATCAAGGGTTGAGAAACCATGTGTCAAAATCTTACAACTATATCAAGGGATGAGTCACCATATATTTAAATGGGGCCACTAAATGAATTTATGAGCCATCATGAATTGGAATGGTGTGACTCTGGATAGTGATTGCAATCCTATTTTATAATGGTGTGACCACATGAAGTCTTATGTAAAATTTCATTAAGATCATGTGACTACATAAAGGGGTTGAGTGACTATTCATTGTAATGGTGTGACCATGGACACATGTAACCATGGAAACACATGGGATCATGAGAAATCATGGACATGAATGGAAGAATGAGTTACCATGGGGATGTACAATTTTTGGAGAGATCATAAAGTAGAGAAGTTTCCATCTACTTTAATGATTCCTCTGTTAGATCATCCATGAGAGTCCTAGATCCATTCAAACATACTTCCATGTTGAATATTGATTTATACATGGGTGAGATAGAAATAACGATAAACGAATTCAGTTTCGATAAAATTCATGTAAGTGTTATGATAAGAAGAAATCGTGGTATTTAAGTTAGGTATGATCTCAAGCTTCATCTAGAGAAGATATTAAATAAAACATCATGCGTGATTTAATGATATCTATATAACTCTGATGTGGAAAAATAAAAATATCACTTGATGAGTTTTATCTATGTCTAGACACATGCATGAAATATCATTCATATCAAGTGCTAATAATATAAGGAATTAAATGGTGATATAGTTATTGAGAACCATTTAAATAAATAAGAGTGATAATTCCCAAGATGTTTAGGTATTTATGATGAGATTAAATGATGAAATTATTTAGATTAACTAACTCAAATTAGATGAGAAATAACTTTGAGCTGTTATATGATGTTGTAATGAGTATATTGTGGGATACTATATGAATCTCTATGGATTTAATTAAAACATCATAAATATTTAATATAGTTTTTTATGATTATAAAAAAGAAAAATTTAGGAGAAAAATATATTCTTACTAATGATGAAGAATATTTTTGATTTTGGATAATATTTTAATATAATTTTAAGAGATGGTATTATATATGTACCAAGGATAGAAAAGAAAGAGAATAATATTAATCAATCAAGATCTAGTGAAGAGTCTCAATACCAATAGTGATGAAGTGTTAGAGTATGTATACATGCATGCATTCTGAACCATCCACTTTTAGAATAATATCACACTTTTAAGTTTTGAAGAAGAAACCAAGGAGGGGAATAAGATCATTTTGTATAGGATCATAATTGTAGAAGGTAATATTATCTTAAAATGAATGTCAAAAGTGTAGGAACACAATGGGACATTGTATTGATTATACTGAGATTTTTTGTGGTTGTATTCACTTGTTTTTTAGGGTAGGATATATGTTGTGGGTATAACCATTGTAGAAGGTATAGGATATTCTGGATAAACCATGTAAAAACTATGTGATGAGATCACTTAATTATTACTAAAAATGAATTGAGGCAATGAGTGTTCTACTAAGTATATTTTATAATATAATTGGTTTAAGAGGTTGAATTTAAAAAAGGAAGTACATAAAAGAAAATAAAATACAAATTCTTCCCTCTCTCAATGGTATGTAACCGTTCTTTGGGATCTACTTGTTGCATAACCCTATATAATTTTAGAGTTACTAGTTATCTACTATTATAGAGTTTTTTATCTATCATAATTAGTTCCATTTCATTGGATTTTGTTGTAATTTAATTTTCAGGTCATTATTATATATATGAAAAAAAAATAGATCGTACAACATATTATTCATTTTCACTGAGTCAAAAATTACATTGATTCCATATTTCATATCACTAACATTTTTAGTTTATTTTTAGGTTCATACACAACAAGAAGAGTTTAATATTAGCTTTGATACCTCTTATACATGGGAAATATAGACAGTTTCACAAATAAATATCTCGGAAATCTAAAGATATAGAGGAGAACATTACTATGAGATATCATGATTGAGGGGAACCATAATTTTGGAAATAAATTATCCAAAATTTTCATATACCACCAAGGATATGGGACTTAAATGATCCTATAGTGTTTACAAAACCATCTTTCATCAAATTAAAAAAAAATATAAAGTTAAGAGATGAATAATTATAGCCTACATCAATTACTAGATATAATTACATTATAAGGTGCTTTGTGTTTCATAAAATATTGTCGATCAATTTTCTAGTACTTTCCACTTAATATGGTGATATAAGAATAGTTAAAAATGAGATTTATACCATAAAATGTAAAGGGAAAATATAGAACATGGTTGCTATAATAAGGGGAGAGATAACTCAACACACAGGATGAGATCTATAATTCATCTACTAAGAGATTCTTTAATACTCATAGGATAATGGACCTAATGACTATACTCCCTAATTTTATAAAAAAACAAATATGCTTTCCATAAATCTTGAGATATGTTCCTCGAATAAAAACAGTAGTTCCTTAATAATTAATTTTATCATTCTCTTTTGATTTAATTCTTATGTGACTAAAATAATTCTATGAGAAAAAAACTAAAGGGAACTACAGTATGAGCTCACTATGGTTACAAAACAACTGATGATTTTAAAAATATTTATAAAATGATTTCTAAAAATTAAAAACATAAGGAAATTAAAGACATAAAGTCATTGTCAATTATTTTTATTTTATTAATGATTTAAATTCTCAAATTACTAATATATAATCTAAAATTATAGTTCTAGTATCTAATATCCAAGGTGAAAGAGAATAATCAAATTATTGTGTAATGTTCTCCATAGCTTCATTTATTTTATGAAAATTTATATACCTATCAAAGATAAATGACACACTCAAATGGAGGAAGCATGATACATGGGAAATTTTAGAAAACAACTAAGGGGAAATGATCCACGCTCTAACAACTATAATTATAGGTGGATGATTTACCCAAATCTCTCCAAAGAATAGAATTTTAACTTAATGTAATGATGAAAACCTAAGTTTCAAGTGAATTTAATATATATATATATATATCAAGATAGAAACACATAGAGAGATTATGTTAACAAAACCTCAACATCCAAGAAAAAATATTTAGGAATATAAAAGATCCTAGATGATTCAAGGAGGTTAAGGGGGATTAAATAATGATGAATGATTTTGTGTAAAGTATGAATTCAAACTATTCAATTAATAATAAAATAGTTCATGGAATATAATCAGGTTTATATATTCTATAAGTTAATTTTCAATTAACAGGAAAACAAAACATTCTTATATAAAAAAGGGAAATTTCCTAGAACTTCTAAAACTAATCCAAGAGAGGGATGTATAACAATTAAAACTAGATGAGGTAATTTTATCATGGGAAGATATGAAGAACAACCTATATAAACTAATGTTAATATTGATCTAGAAAATTAGGCTGATTTTAATGAGTTGAAAAAGGATAGTGAGAATAAAATAGAGTAGTTAGAAGATGAATTATAATGGAAAATGTAGAAAATAAGGTAAATTGATAATTAGAGAGTGATTACAAAGAATTAAAATACCATTGTTAGTGGTTATAAAGAAAGTAACCTATTTCCTAAAATATATAACAAATTATATATACATAGATACAAATATTTAAAAAGTATTATCCAAATTCTCATGAAGATTAGAGCTGGTATGATATTTGTATAGGAAATTCAAACATTTCCTTCCTATACCAAATTATTAAATAATAGAATCCTAAATAATATAATTCTTGAATGGTTATATATAGTTTCAGTCATTTATGAGTCTAATGTATTCATAATGAAAATTAAAATACAAAATATCCTTGATCTTGTATGAATTAAGACTCCTAATGAATTTTAAAGAAACATTACATTTAATTGTTTAGTGGATCTATGAGAAATTATCAACCTTTTTCTTATGGTTATTTTAAAAGAACACAGAATTAGAGAACATAATCCTGTAATTATGGAAAAATAAACTTTTAATTTTGAAATATTATCCTACTAACAAATTTCTTAGTTTTATACATGGAATGTAAAAAAGTGGTATCAATTATATTTGAAAAACTATTTTTATCTATAAGAGAAACTTTAATCAATCTAACTCAGGTGGATCTAACCTATAAAATTAGAAAAGATAAGTAAATTTAAAGATTATATAAGGTTTTAAATAATCCATATGGATTATTCTTATTAGTATATATAATTTATCATTCATCAGAATGTGATAACGGAATTTCAAATAAAAAATTTCCATGAGAAGGAAAAATTGAATAAATTTTCAAATAATAAATCATATCAAACCCCAATTTGTAAAAAATTTGAGGAAACTAATGTATAATATTGTCAATATGAAAAAATATTGAATATTGAGGAAGAGTTAAATTTTAACAAAATTATTTTTCACCAATCTATAAAAAATATTATTCTTTAATTGAAGAAATTTTGGAATAAGTTGAATTATTCATAATTGGGTAAGAAATAAACACTAACTACCATTACAATAAATAATTTATAATTTAAATTATAATAAATGTTACTTGAAGTTATATGAATGATTAAGGCTTCCATTTACTATAAAAATCACATATAAAAGATAATATTATGTAAGTGTTTATGCACAAAATTCATAAAGAGATTAAGTTGATGCAAACTGTTGAGTGCCAAATAATGCTAAATCCAAATATGAATGATTTAGTATATATGTATATAATTAAGATACCTAATTCTAGGTTAATATTTCTTGTTTTTTAATGCTATTTGGTTAGTTATATTTATTTTTTCTAATAAGGGGGGAATAAATTTGATCAACAACAAGAGAAATAAGAAAATGTCAATAATTACTATAAATATATAGATTTTATGTATAGTTTATGAAAATATGAACAATAGAACATGGAAATAATATTACCCTCTTCCATTTATAGATCATATGCATGAAATGATCTCTAAGCTCTAACACTTTCTCATTTTGGATGGTTACTCATTTTATAACAAATTTCTAATCGATCCTATAGACCATGATTAGAAAAATATAAAATGTTTATATGGAACATTTTCATATAAGAGAATTATATTGAGATTATTTGGAGAACCTCCCACATTTCAAATATGTATGATATCCATTTTCACATAAATTATATAGAACATAATTTAAATGTTTATTGATGAATTATTACTCAATATAATGACATTTCATAATTATATAGATAATTTTAGAATGGTTATATCAAGTTATGAGGAAATAAAAATATTTATAAATTTTAAAAAATAACAATTCATGGTGAGTGATGGAAAATTTCTTAGTAAAATAATTTTTAGGGATGGTATTGAGGTTGAAATGGGAAAAATAGATGTAATATTTTCACTTACTCCATCGACATATGTAAAGTAAAAGGGAAGTTTCATAAGACATTTTAGGTTCTATAAAATATTCATTTAGGGATTTTCAATAACAACTAGGCCATTGTTCCCATTACAAGATGAGGATGAAAAGTTTAGTTTTGAATATAATTACCTTAAATATTTCATAATATTGAAGAATGAACTAGTTTCAACACGAATCTTTCGAACACCTAAATGGAATCATATTATAATAATCATGTTTCTTGATAGTGAATTTTTAGTTCTATATGTCATTAGAAATAAATTAGAAGTGATGAAAGAAGTTTTAAACTATACTGAAATTTTTTGTAATGGATAAAATTTAAATTATGAAAAAAAAATTATAGATGTTATGTATTCCATAAAAAATTTAGCTCATAACTCATTATGAGTATGGGGATTTAATATATGGATCACTCATATTTGAAATACTTATTTTTATCGAAGAAGATAGAATAAGACTAGTTAGATAGGTATTTCTTCTATAAGAGTTTGATATGGAAACAAAGATAAAAATGGAGTTTAGAACCATTTTTTTATCATGTATATAGGATAGAAGACCAAAATGAATATAAGACTCATCCTATAAATGGGGAGTTTCCATATGAAGAACTATTTTCTATAAAAACCAAATACTTCCCATGGTAATCAAAATTTCAAATTACATCTTTATTAAGAAAATCTATTAGGGTTGAATAAGGGGTTTAATGTAGAATTTAAATATAAAATTTTGTGAAAATAATATTTACAGAAATATGGTGATAATGAGATTCTTGGAGGGTGAGTTCCAGAAGATGATCTCTGGTTAATTCTCATCTACAACCACACTATAACATGTTATTGACATTATGAAAATATGAAATATATATATATATATAATGTTTTCTAGAATGGTTTCTACCTACAAAAATTATTTATATATTTTAGTGGAATTTATAAAAAAAATTATTAGTTATAAAAATATTATAAACTTGGGGAGACATAAATCAATTCCTAATATTTCCATTATAAAAGATAAAATATTGGATTTCAATGCTAAAGTCTTTATGGGACCATTTCTAAAATATCTTTGGTAATATAATATAACTATAGTAGTTAAAAATGTTTCTAAATTTTTTTAATACACTACATTTCTAGATAACAAGACTTCGTATGAGAATTTGTCTGAGAAATACCATATTCAATAGATATGAGGTCCCTAGATACATCATTATTAAAAATTATGTTCTCATTTAGACTTATAAATTTCGGGTGTTGATGGAGAAGTATGGAAGGTAACACAATATAGGAGAATTTTTTCTTCCAAAAACCAATGGAAAATATGAAATGGATCAAAAATATCAGAATTGAATTTTTTAAATGACCATTGGTAACTTAATAAATTATTGTACATAAAAATTAGATGATAAAATACATGCATACAAAACTGCTTATAATATACCAATTTGTATTTCTCTTTACAGATTAGTTTTTTGGGAAAAATCATTTATGAGTTAATATTTAATACAAATCTTTATATTTTTTTATGGAAATCAATATCTGTAACACCCCAAGCTTCCATTATATTCTTCTCTTTGAATAATACAGTAGCGTGTGTTGTACACAAATCTGAGTTCTAACACACCACAAAAAAAACAAACTATCCGTTATGAATAGTAATACCCACTTTTTAAAATTTTATAAATTTTATATTTCAAAATGGACTTCATTTTTGGATTTGGAATATCAAAATTAGCCTAGAGTGATTTTTTTTTATTTTTCTGAAAACTTTCAATTTATGATGAATAGTGAAAACACTAAGTCATAGTTTAATACCGAATTTTTATTTAAATAATTATTTATTTTAATTAAATTTATTTTAGTTCAAAATAGATACATAATACCTTTATAATTTCAATGTAATTCACTGGAGTCTGTTTATAATAATTTTAGATATATAAAAATTTTATTGAACTTTTCACCAACTTTTACTCACCTTCTAGGAGAATTTGCAAATTCATATAAAACTTATTTTTGTCGATTCTATGAGTGTAATTTCAAAAATCCTAGAGAAATGGTTGATATATGTAAGAAAAATGTGGTTCAATAAGATGGAAATAATTTTTTATGAATAGTAACTTTTTACTTTTATTTACCACGGTTAAAAGTAAATAGGGTAATTAAGGGTAAAAATGATATTATTATTACCCTAACACATCTCCTCATTCTATTGGATAAGTATAGTTCGACCCAAAACAACCTTAGGAATAAAATATGAACCTCTTTGTTCTACTTGGATTACATTAGGACATTTATTATTATTTAATTCAAAGATGAGTTAAAAGAGTTAAAATCAATGTTTAATAACTAAAACATTATTAATATAGAGTTACACATAAGGTAAATTAGAATATAAATATTTATTAGAAAGATAAAAATATTTCCTAAATAATGGTATTTTATTTATATTTTTTTGACATTAAATAAGTTAATTTATTTATGACTCAATGATGATGCAGTAATTACCGTATTAATGAAATATTAAAATAATTCAAATTATAAATATTTAAATAAATGTAATTTGAGACTTTTTATGAGTTCAACTAATTTTATTGGTTAATATAATATATTAATGTTGGTTAGATGAATTTTATTAGAATTAATAATGCTGTTATAAAATTAGAAAAAACAAAATACCAAATAGTGTCAAAATTGACATAAAAGAGTTTTTAAAACAAATATTATATTATTAATTTATATTATATTCCTAGAAATATAAAGTTTGTCCAAAAGACCTATATAATTATATTTGTATCATAAATGAACCATTTGGGGTTATCTTGGAAGTATATAGTAATTTTATTAACCAAATAGTATAAAAATACAAAGAGACGTGGTAAATGTCAAACTATTTAACTAAGAGTTAAATCTAAAAGATAAAGTTAATATAGTGACCCAAACCTGTCTAAAACCTATTTTTTGAGTTTTTTTCGACCCATCCCCTCCTTATCCTTCAAATAATACATTTTGGATCCATTAAAACCGAAAATCATTTTATTATAAAATAATATTTATAGCTTTTCCTAAGGTTCCCCTCACCCCTCTTATAAAAGGTCACTCCCCCTTCGCTCTAATTCACACATTCAATGCCATTTTTCTCAGCCAAACTCTGCCCAAATGCCCTCTAGACTATACTAACTTAATCCTAGAGGCCTTCCTTTAGTCATAAATCCAACCTAATGAGCCCTTTTGATCAAATCAAAAGGAAGAACCCGAAGAAGAGGTAAATATCTCACCACCTCTTTCAAGTTCTTTTCTTCTTCCACTTCCTTTTTCTTTGTTGTTTCCATTCTAAAATAATAAATCCAGTATATTATATTAAATAATATTTTATTATAAACATGGTACAACCAAATTCATTATTATATCTATCCTTTTAATGACATGTCACCATGCGTGTGTACGTACGGCTTACCGTCTCCACGTCGTGGTGTAATTGTTATTCAATAAATTATTTTTTGGATGGGTATAATATTGATGTGTAATTGATGTAAATAATAAATATAACATGATAATGATTCGTTATATATGATATACCATCCAATTATATATTATTTTAATATTAAAATAATGATATTATCGCTCGGGCATACGTAGGGATTACCGTCTCCACAAACATGATGAGATTAATTCCCCATCATATCCATTTAAGACTAATTTTCCTTAGATTATTAAAAACAATGTCTAAAGACTTGATATCAACATGGATATGAATAATATACATCCTATACATAAAAAATATGACTCACATAACAATGAATATAAAGGAAAACGAATCCATTAACAACTGAAACAACAATAATACTAAGATATTATTAACAAAGAAATGTTAAAAGATCATATATGATATCATATTAATGTATATGATTATTGTATAATTTAATAACAATTATTTCACCATTATACAGGATTTTAACCAACCCTCTACCAAGGAAAATTACAAGGTAAGGGTTTATTTCACAATCTCTTCGTTATCCGAGGTTCTTTATACGTAATTATCTACTGGGACCTCTTTATAATCCACATCCATGCTTCTTAAAAAAAGTATTTCAAAACATTATTACTATTTTATAGACTATGGGTTAAAGTCATTTATACCCATGTTTGACTTTTTATAAGATGTTTATAAAGGAATCTTTGCATCGTTTTCCAAACAAGGTCCTTTTTAACCTTTTCAACAGAATTAAGGTAAGAATGTATTTTTTTTAAACATATATGGTGGGTGTGGCTATTTTCCGCCATTATAAAATCATCAAAGCTTCCCTTACAAGCTTATAGGAATATTTTCAAAATAAATTTTTCCATTATAATTATGTGACTCTTAAATTATTTCAAAATAGAAAGAGATATTTCTCAAAAACAAATGTTTTGATTTCATCTATGTCAACATCCTTTGATGGATTGTAAGATTATTTAAAGTTGATTTATTATGATACAAAACTTCCATATTGTATTAAAGTTTTTATGATATGTTTGAATGTGGATGTGTTATTTCATAAAATTCATGGTTTATGGATAATGTATTGTCATTTCATATGCTAGTTTTAATATGAATGTTTATGTTATATTTCAACCACTTCTTATGATGAATTTATTGGACTAGTATGTTCCAGGTTGGGGACTGGTAAAAGTAATCCCTCCGGGTTGGGGTCCAGTTACATCAGACCCTCCAGGATGGAGTCCGGTTATAGAGGCTCTCCGGGTTGGAGTTTGGTTACAGAGGCTCTCTGGGATGGAGTCCGATTACAGAGGCTCTCTGGGTTTGGGTTCGGTTACAGTTATCCCCTAAGTCCTAGCATGAGGCCTTGACACAGAAATTAGAGTCCAACATTATTAATTCCATCATTATGAAAGTGGTTATTGATATTTCATGGGATTATTCGACTAGTAGATTATCCATGTGAATAAGTAAATGTAATTATTTCATTTTATTTTTTCCATATTATACTGAAATTAACGTTTTAAATGGCTTTTGTTTTAGTTATACATTGCCTTAAATATTTATACTTATTTATGAAAGATTCTACTATATTTTTATCCTTACTATGCATCTGAGCTCACCCCTTTCTATGTTTTATTTTTCCCAGGATGTGAAGAACTATTTTATGACTGATCTGTAGGGATAGTCTGAGGGGATATGAGTGTAGACTATAGAGACTATGTTGTTGTACTTATTCACTTTATCATGTAATGTAAGAATTATGAATGTATCTAGTGTTTCCAAGGCTACTAAAATAATCATTCATTCAATACTTGATCTTTGGTGATCATTCCATTGTTATATAATAATGCACAGACTATGGGTAACTGGGGTCAGGGTGTTACAATATGGATTACATGAGTTTTACTGAGAAAAAGATATTTTATTTGAATGAAAAAGATAAAATAGGAAGAGAATATCATGATAATTCTATGGTTTTTAAGGATAATGGAAAGATAATTCATGATTTAATAATTTAAAAGATGAAATTAAAGGAAGGAAAACTTATCCTTTTGTTCAATTAAATTTTGGATGTAATTTAATAAAAACTCATATCTATGTGTTCTTGACCATCCAGCTATATGGAGGTAAATCAAAATGGATCTGAGAATATTCCTATAGACAATTAAGATCCCTTAACTATAAATAGTCAAAATTGAAGTTTTAATTTGATAATTAGAAACTGGAGATACTCACCCTTATCAATTTAGAAATTTTAGTAGTAGATGATTCAATTTGAAGATCCCTTTGAGTGACTGAATAACACTTATTAAGTGAACTAAAAAATGGGTATTTGAGTTGGTCTTAATTGAGATGTGGTTTCTATAGAATTGATCTTATACTATATAAGGTATTTCTCTCACAATAAAAATTATTTCCTATGGTTTGGTGTTTAAATTATCATTTGATTTGATTCATTCCAAAAATTATTTATTAAGACAAATCCTTCGTGAGTTTCCGATGATATAATTATATATTCACTAAAAATTACAATGGATGATTTTAAATCTCATTAGAGTTGAGTGGAGATGCATGGGAATGAATGAAATTGTGTTACATGGTATAAAAAGATCCAATACATGAAATGGTTAGTTTAATATAATTTATGGAAGGATTTATCTAAAATGATAGGGTAATAAACTTGAGTTATTGTTATATAGAAATGAACTTATCTTATATGAGATGGAATCATAACACAGACTCTCTAGTTTCACATTGATTTTTTTATTTAATTAATGAGTTTATATTAGGTAGGATTATTTTAAATTGGGATAATCTAACATGAGAATGAACTTAATATAAAAAGAGGAGAATCACCTCACAATTGTATTGGAAATGAAGGGTTCATCTGAATAATTTTTTAGGATTAGACTATAGTGTGAAGATTATCCTGGGATAATTAAGTTACATTCTAGTTTGGGATACATGTTTCCATGTTCTATGAAATAATGTTCAACACTATATTTTTGGGTAAATATTAAAATAACATTATGAAATAAGAGAAACCATTCCACTACAAACATGGTGTTATAGTTTTTATAATTTATTAGTTATATAGATTTAAGGCAGTTAGTGTCATAAAACTTATGCAATTCTCTAATGAGTCTATTTGGAAAATATTAGTGGATTATTGGATTTTAAATTATTTAATATGTCCCAATTAAATCTAAATGCTATTATAAAAATCTAATCAATGATATTTCATGTTACTCTAAGATTTTTGGGACTTATACTTCCATGTGTTTTGTATCTAAGGATATTCTAAAAAAAGAAATTACAATTAAATTAAGGTTAACACTATGAATATTTTGTGACCCACCTACATTTTTGTGTGTGATTAAAGGAGGAGACTTGAAAAGTATAATATAATGTTTTAATAAGGATTCAATATGATAATGAGTTAAATAACAAGGGTATATACCAAGTTTATATTCTATATGTTCTTGAATTATAGTAAGGAAAAAAATTAATTTAATGCTGCTCATCATTGATCTTGTTATAAATGCTTAAAACAATCCAATTAATCATTTTTTTCCTTTAATAATAAATCAAAACATGGTATGAAGGATCATAACTTCTGTACACCAATGATTGTCCACCTTATAATAAAGGTGAGTGAACATTTTAAAACCCCATATGTCCTTATGAATTATTTATCACTCTTTTTATTTTCATAAAATCGTCACCATTAATATCCAATAATAAAAATTGGTGATGAGATTAAAGTGGGATTAGGATTTGGTGTTTTGTATTCCACTAATTCACCCCCTCTCAATGGAAACATACACTCTCTTAGGCCTTCTATTTTTTATAACAGATAATTTTTTTAAATATATTGTTCATTTACACTAGTACAAAATAAATTCTTCATGGTGGGGTTATAGTACAGGTTAAAAATTAACAAATTTTATAAATAATTATCATTATTCTTACTTGTTTATTATTATATAAGGGACTTGAAATATATATATTTTAGATCATTTAAAAAATTAATTGATGTAAAAAACCTTGTTATAACATGAGTTTTTAATAAACCAATGTGATAAAAATTTAAAGAGAGCCATATTATGTGTCATGTGTTCAATGACACCACTTTAGGCACTCATTTTCATCTCACAACCCCTATTTCATGATCTTTTCAGTCATTCTTCCTCATCATCCCAACCCTCATTCATTCCATAGTCGTCACCATCGTTGTTACAGTCACCATTATTTTTTTAATTTCCTTCTCATTCTTCTTCATCCTATACTTCACCTTAACTCTATTATCTTTTTTTATTTTGTATTTAGGGTCCAAATTTTCCATGAATATAATTTATGTTTAATTTGATGAATGTTTCTTTTCATGTATGTTTTTTGGAATGATCATTTCCTTTGATTATATTTGATATCGATTCATGTTTTTTATTTTCAGTTTTAATTATTCACAAATATAAGGTATTTTTAAAATGGTGAATGAATATTTTAAGATTATGGTTTTAATAAATGATTATTTTAATGGGGTTCTTAAATGTTGAGTGGATTATAGAGTTTTAATATATAGTATTGAGAATATATATTTATATTATCATGCAAATTGTACAATTATATAATTATCAAAAAACATTCTAACTTATACTAAATAACTTCACCAATAAAACAAATATTTCATGATCATATTTCTAATATAGAGATTATTTTATTTTAGTATATTATTTATTAAATCCTCATAGAATTAAAGATATTAACTTAGGGTGAACATTTTATTGGTTTTTATATATTATTTGTGTCTATTTAATTTATCATAAATAATAATGAATTGAAAAACTGAATCATTAAAAATATTTTATTTATTATATAATATGACACATTTTTTAATTTTTTAATTATTCTAATAGTATCAATTTATAATGATTGGATTTTTAGTTAAATTATATTTTCATGGAAACTATTTTTTGTGATCCTAATTAGTATATTTTTGTAGTTACACTTTTACGTAAATTTTGGTAAAAGTTTAGGCATGTATTTAAATTATATATAATGTTTTATAATCTTTTTTATCACTCTCTATTATTTATCCCTTTATATTATTAAATTTAATTATTTTATTTGAAAAAAATAAATATATAATTTTGAAATTACATAACAAAATAAGGTATGATTTTTGTATATGTGGTTATAATATTAAAATAAATTTAAATGTTTCTATACCATTATTTTTTGAATTTTATCTTAAAGGTTGATAAATAAATATGTTCAAATTGATACATTTTTTTATGAAATATATCTTCCTTATTTTATTTTTTAAATAGTTTATGTTTGTTTTTTTATTTTTATTTAAAGAATTAAATTACAAGTTAAATTTAAAAATATAATTAATTTTTGAATTCAACAAAAAAATTTAGATACAAATGAATCATTTTTTGATTTCTTCCCTACAAACAAGTGGTGAGTATAAAGAAGGTTTTATGACTTTTAGTAATTTTATAAATGAATTATTCCAAAGAAAGACCTATTTTTTGTTAATACATGAAATTTTTAATTATGAAATTTTTAAAAAGCACTGTAATCAATGATAATTTAATTTTTCATGGATCTAATATGAGTAATAGTCCCTACATATAGGATTGTGAAATTTGGTAAAAATAAATATCTACTTATAATGATGATTTTGTAGATGATAAGATTGATCAAATTAAAAAACTGATTTATGATATTGAGGTAGATGTGATTGGGAAAGCACTGATAATCCAGAATCAATATGGTGATTCTAGAAACCCATTATATCTAGGTTTTATGAAATTTATGATTTTGTCGATATTTTTATTTCCGAATAACTTTATGTCCAAAAATAGATGGAGTGGTAACATTTTTATAGAGTTTCTACAACTGTTTAAATTCATAATTAATGAGGACAATAATCTTCTAGATTCACATTATAATGAGAAGGAAATATTATACCAAATGGTCTTGGAATACAAGAAGATACATATTTTCCTAAATGATAATGTGTTATGTAGGAAGGAATAAAAAGGTCTATCATAGTATCCAAAATTTTGTTTATCACGGTATAAGTTCAAAAAAATAATACATATTGATTTAGTTTTTAAAAATACTCTATCTAAGGAAATTTGGTATATTCATATTATTCCTTATTTCAAAAGATTATTTTCAAATTCAAATGAGGAAAAGTGGTTAATAGGGTATGCTGGTCAGCTAACATCTAATTGACAACTATGTCATTTAGCTCATTTTCTATAGTGTAAAAAATAGTTCAAAATTTTCCTATATTCAGAAATGAAGTTAGAAATATCATAATTGGATTGTGAATAGATATAACGATTCTATATTTAAGACTTAGTAGAAAACACAGTTCATTGTCATTTTATTGATAATTTACAACTTATCTCTTGAATTTTTCTTGAATTATAAATATATCATCTTGAGTTCAATGATTTCTATAGAAAAACAGCTAGGAAATTATATTAAGGATTTCATGTCACCATTAATTAATGAATTGAAACTATTAAGGGGGAAGGTATGAGATTATATAATTCTTTTAAAATGGAACATTTTCAACTTCATGAAATGATAATGTTCATTATAAATGAATTCCTTGTATTTGGTAATTTTTTCAGATATATTGTTATGAATCATAAAGGTTTACCAATTTGAAAATAATATATTTCATATAATCAAGTACAATATGGGAGAAAATAGTATGCTTGTTTCATCAAAGGTTTTTTTCTATGGGTTACTCTTATCAAAGATTAAAAAATCCATTCAAATCACAAGAATTTTATATATCCCCAAATCATTTTTGAACAGATCAGTATATTGAGAGGGTGAAAAATATTGATGTGGAATTTAGAAAGACACAAAAATATAGAAGTGATAGAAATATTTTAAAGAAATTATCTATATTTTTTGAGATTTGATATGGGAGATATCATTAGGTCAAACATAACATTGATTTCATGTATTTTTTGAAGAATATCTATGATAGTTGGATTATACCATTGTTAGTTATTTAAGAAAAAACTAAGGATGGTTTAAATGAAAGACTGCACTTACTCTCATTGGGAATACATCTGGAGTTAGTTCCCACTACTAATAGAAGATAAACATACCTTCCTTCATCTTTTCACACATTATCCAAGTGAGAGAAAAAAAATTTATGAATCCATGGTATCAAAGTGCTATAGTGTTATTCTTAAATTGTAAAAAAATCACTAATGTATTTAAAGTTAACTATAATGAAGTCTAATGATTTCCACATCATGATGTAACAACTCATTCTAGTTGTATTGCATGGAATAATACCCATCCAAAGTGGAATAACTATCATGATGTTTTTTTATTTTTAAATTAAATTTTTAATAAAGTAATTGATCTAAATTCATTGAAATTTTTTGATAATGATGTTGTTTCTATAATTTTTCAATTAGATATATTCTTTTCTCCATTTTTTATATCATGATGAATTTAATGGTTAATCTAGTGTGAGAAATAAATCATTTTGGACTTGTAAATCTATATTGTATGTATCCCTTTGAAAGGTATATGAAGATATTTATGGGATATGTTAAGAATCCAATTCCACCTAAAACATAGACTATTGATAAGTGTATTTATATTGGGGTTATAGTGTTTTGTAAAAACTACTTGTCTGCATTAGAGGACATTGGTTTGAATATATCTCACCATAATTCAGTATGTTTTACAGGAATGGGGATTTGTGGATTGAAAGTAGAATTATTTAAACATGAATAGATAATATATGTATATTTACATATCTTTAATAACATTGGTTATGATGATCCATATATATCATTTCATATTAATTTGTTAAAACAATGTTATCAAAAGGAGAAATACATGTGGATGTTGAATGATAATAAAAAATATTTCATTGTTTAAATGCAATGTTCATGGTAGATCAAATTCATTAGAAATATATTTATGGTTATAAGTAATAATAATTCTATATTCGATAGTGTTATAGGTATAAATATTATATCCATACATTTTATACGAAAGATCATGACAATATAGGTGTAGTTTAGAATAGTTGGGTATTGTTTTTCAAAGAATAAATTCATTTTTTGAGTTCCAAATACAAAAAACTCATCTATGAGTCATTTTAATATTATGGAGTTAGTAAAGAAATGTTTGAGACTGATTACATTAAATTTGAAGTTATAGTTATTAACTTCAAATGGGTTATCGATAACAATAGTTCTATACATAATTAATTTAGTATGAAATAGGTTATTATAAATATATTAGATTACATTGGTGATCCTTTTTATCATGGAAATACATGTATACCAAATTTGTTAAGATCGTGATCCATAAAACCTACAACAGTATATCTTTTTACAATGAAAATAGTTTTTTTGTAATGAAAGTATTGAAAAATATTCCAATTTACATGAGATCCCTACTTCCATAGAAAAATTATTAGATAATTTCAATTACCACATTGTAGACATGGTTTGTTCCATATAGAATAATCATGGGGAAGGAATCTAGGAAAATAATCCTTTAGTAATTTCCTCATATTACAGGTAATATATATTTATTTCCTTTTACCTTTTTAAATTTCATAAATTATTATATGCATTAGTATTAATTTTCTCAATTAAAATTTTATTTTTACAAATATGATAAATTTATTAATTATATTATAAGATCAAATAGTAATTAAATGGAAATAAGAGTAGTTCTAGATTTTTGTTTATAAAATAAAACTCATAATTTTTCCAACAACATTATTATAAACTATTGGGTGCATAGGTTGTCTGATATTTAGAGTATATAAATCGAAAAGAAATTGCATCCAAATTTTAGAGTTTATGAATGTTTAGAAAATATAAATTATTTCTATATAATTGCGTAAAAGAAATAAAAATTTATAAGAACAATTAATATGAAATTTTATAAAACAAGTAAGAAAATAATATAAATGTTTTACAATAATGGTCCATGATTTAACCTTAGTGTTAAAGAATTATATAAGCCAGACATTAGGTATCCATAGTTTTAACCAAACTATAATTCTCTATCTTTCTTAATCAAGGAATCCCTCAGTACTATGATTTTTAGAACATTATTTCCCTAGAAATGAGAACCCTCAGGCATTAAGATCAAATTTATATCCATCTTTATATCCCTAGAATCCTTCGATCACATGATTTTAGATTGAAAATTAAAAATCACAAAAATCATAGGCCATTTATAATATATCCTCACAATAGATGACTTAAGAAAAAGACTAAATAAAATTACGATGAATTATCACTCAAGGTAAAAATATGCTAAATTTTTTTTTATAGAAACTCGTAGATTATAAAATATGAAAAATATCTATCCTCCTTGATCGTTACTCTTATTTAAAGGAAAATATCCAACAGTCAAATTCTGTGAATCTTGAAATTGGTTGTAATGGCCTTAGAATAAAGTCCTTCTTTACATCTCAGTAAGTTCATCTGATCCTCGTGTGTTTATAAACCATATTAATATAAATATTCTTTTATATTGTAATAAATTTAGTCATCTAGAAAAATTTAATATCTCAATTAGAAATATTTAAGGAATATTTTTTCTTGAAAACATGCTTAATTCCACATGAAAAATGTTAAACTGAAATACAGATAAATTTGACTACATAGACATAGTTATATTTTTAATTTGAAACTTTTATAAATCATTGTCAACAAATTTTCAACCTTGTATTAAAACTTTTAAGATAGGTATATATGATTATGGTAATTTATTTCATATGATAAATGAGAAATCAACTATCTGAAAAAAAAAATATTTCCTATAAAAACAAAATAATAACTAGGGAAGTATAAAAGTTAGTGAAACAAAAACCATAAATTAAATATATTGTGGTTTTCAAAACCATGTTATAAATTATTAAAATAAATTTCCACTCAGCATATATTAGTTTATTTTCTTCTCTATAATTTTTGAATTATTGAAATTTATATATGAATATTGGATTTGAATAAATATTTACCTATGCTTTGTTTTATTTGGTCTATATCATTTTATGTTTCATAAATATTGTCAGTATTATTTTAATATATTTAGCTATTAATGAATAATAAAAATAATATTTTAATTATTATTTTGGAATTTATTATTAACTAGTCTAATGAATATCAAAAAGGGTGGTTTTACTGTTTAATTAATTTCAAAAAAATTATTCAAATTTTAATGTAAGGATTGGATTTAAATAATCTTTTATTGATTTTTTTTATATCATTTCTTCTCTCATTATTTATTTTATAATTTTTTTAAATACTTTAACAAATATAAATAAAATATTATATATTTTATTTTACTCTTTGTTGGATTATTTTTTTTTATTCAATTTTATATGTAAAAATTGGATTTAAATATGTTTCTACTAATTTTTTATAAATTTTATTTTTTGGATAATGTCATATCAAATGGCTAAGTCACCCTGAGATTATGGGTTGGACTATATACATACTTATATAGCGGATCCTCCTCATTATTCTATATAGGATCCATCTACTTTTATAGTGGAAGAGTGTGTTTTAAGGTTTGGTAAACATTGTAGCACATGTTTATTAAAATTATTAGTATCTCATATCTAATACTAGATGAAATATGTTTATTTAGATGATAATGATAACCCTAGGGGTCCAAATTCAAAATAATTTAATACTTTTGTTTCAATAAAATCTTATAATAATGTTATCTTTTTTATTTGTAATTGTAAAGGTATTGAAAAAGAAAAAATATATCTAAATTTTGGGAGATAATTTTGGTAATATCATTTATTATTATTTTAGTTATCAATTCATGTTTTTACTAATATAGGTATTTTCCAATTTTGATCAACTGAAAAATGATATACATGATGGTAGATAAGGTAGGAGTAAATGTTTATCTTTGGATACTAAGTGATAGAGGGATTTTAAATCAACTGTTAGGTAATATTTCATTTTTTGGGAAATAAAAAATAAAAAAACATGTGATATACATCCTTTTCATGATGAATATACATGGAATAGATTTGTTTATATTAGATGAAAAGAATAATTTTTTGTAAGTGAAATTTAATCCCTTAGACGTTCATTTATATTAATGATCATATTATGGATTTCTTAATCCTTAATTTTCAACAATTGAAAAGATCTCATTTGGACATACAATCCAAAAATGTACACCCTCATAATTTATATCATTTTGGGTATAAATTTTTGGAAGGAAAAATTATGGATAAAAATTCTCAAAAACTGGGTGATGGGGCTTCAAATTTTGTAGAGTTTGGTCATCCTTCCCCAAGTTATACAAGAAAAATAGATGAGGTCCAAAATGAGAAAAAATGATAAGGTTTCTTAAAAAAGAACAAAGGGCTCTAGTTGAGAGGATTTTAAGGATTTATATAAGTTATATCAACTCTTTATATATTTTTATTCTTTAATGAATTTTTCAAATATTCTATATAGGAATCCCTTGGGGAGTTAATCACATATGGTACCTTTATACCTGAGGGTATGAAGGATATTTTGGATACTAAATTGGGAAGGCTTAAACACCCTAGACATGTACAAGGGTATGGGGTGGGTGTATTAGTCAAAAAAGTGTTTTCCCATTTAGGATATTCTTATATGGAGGATGCATATAAAGTAAAATATAGAAACATTTAAAGATAATTTGTAGGAGATGAATGAGATGATAGAGGAAAAAACTATAGATTTCATACATTTTATGTTTGGAGACATACAAATATAGTTTCACACTATATACCCCATAACTCTACCATATTCTGAAAATACCACTCCTCTGCCTCTACCTACATATCCAACACCCACACCTCCGCCACATTTTTCTATAAATTATGAGTTATATGTGGATTATCCACAATATCATACTATTGCGTATGTGATTATATATTATATCGGTCATACAATTCATCCTTAGAATATAAAAATGGGTTATATTGCGGTTATGGTGTGGGATATTATAGATAAATAAACAATATTATTGTTTCTTATAGATGAGGTCACTATAGTTGGAAAAGTATCATCCATTTTTTAGTGTGATGATCTATACATTTCAAAAAAATAACACTGAGTTATGTATATATTATATCCATTATTTTATATTGGTGCTAAATTTATTGTAAAATTTTAATATTTATAAATTTATCTATATTTTTTATGAATACATTAAGGGAAAAGGTATATTGTATACAAAACCAAGTGGAAGCAACTATGACATCATATACAACTTCTTCTGGACTGGATAGATTATCAACATATTCATATTTGTTGATCGAATTTTATGAGATTCAAATGGATTTTAATAATAGTGGGAATGAAATTACAAAGACAATTTTAAAGTGAGATATCATAGTTCTTGTAACTTGATATATTGTGGAAATCAACATTATGAATTTCTTAACCATTTTAGTCTATTTTCATATTTCATTATGTTATTTTAGTTTTATAAAACGTAATTCTTATGTATGATTTATATTAGGTATATTTATCCACATTGTATCCATAACAATATGACATCATTTTATATACATTTTTTATCAAAAATGTATTTCCCCAATAGAAAATACAACAAAATATACATAAATAAAAGTATATTTTTTAAAAATATTTAAAAATAAAGAATGTTAGAGTTTGATGATTCTTTATCTTGAATGGTATAAAATATATATTTCTTAATGTCTTATTTCTCTAAACTGAATAACCACTCACATTATATTATGCTTATATTTTTTTAAATTGGAATTTGTGTGTTTTTTTGTTTAAAAGATAAGACAACTAACTGGTAATTCTCTATAAATAGTGTTGTGTGAAAACATATTTTAATTTTTTAGAAACATGAATTTTTTTATTTAAATACATATATAGTATAATGGATTTTAATTTTATTTCATACATATCACTTTCAAACTATGTATGTATTTAATTTATAGATATAGAAGGAATGAGGCCAACAAATATCAAATATGTATATGAAAAGGTGACTTCTCATTATTATTACTACATAATGGTTGCAAGTACATAAAAGGTTATTTTTAATTTAAAATTTATTTTCAAAAATAACAGTCATCATAAACTAGGAGTAAAGGAATGTGTATAGTTTTTTTAAGATTTATTTTTAAAATAATTTCAATCTAAATAGCTAAAAAATATAAAAGATTAAATTTAAAAAAACATTTGTTTTTATTTAACTTATAATTGTAATTATAATAAACTTTATATACATTTCATTAATTTTTAGGTTTTTAGTAACCCATTAAAGTATTCTAAATAATATTTTATAAACTTACTAAGAGTATAAGAGGATTATTTCCAATGATTGATTGGGTTTTAGTTTATTTTTAATATATTTTGGAAAAGATTAAATTTCAAATTGTAATCTTAAAATGATAATAATCTTCACTATTGTTTTTTTATTTATTTTTTGATTCTATTTTTTGGTTTGGTTCTTCTATTTTACTTCTATCCAATTTTATTTTAATTCAATTTTAATGTAAAATTATGTTTAACATCATTTACTGAATAATCAGTGTTATTACATTGAAACCAATATATGTTTTTTATGTTAGTTATTGTATTACCGACATGAAATAGAGTTTAATATTTTTTTTATAAAATATCCAAAATATTAATGGTTATTCCAAGTTTATTATACAATAGCCAATGTTAAAAAAACCCTTCCTATTATGGAGATTTTAACTAATTTCTACAATAGCCTTTTAAAAATACACATAAAATAAACATTTCCACATAAATTAATAATAACCATCATAAAATATATATTATTTATATCACTTTAAATAACATCACTAGGTAAAAAATGTTAAAACATAAAAAAATGGAAATCCCTAATTTTTAATAGTGTGATTTGACCATTTCGTACCTATCACTTGGTATCAGAGAATTCCAAAGAAGCGACTTCAAGTAATTTATTGAAGATATGAGTTTATTTTTAATATAATAAAACATTTATCAATTAGATAATTTTTTTCCATAAATATATTCCAAAAAAAAATGGAATCCCCATGTTTGATGGAAATAGATTCCATTTATAGAGATATTGGATGGATTTGTATCATTTAACACACATCCCATATATTCCAGATATGACAGATAACAGTGCAAATTCTTTTGATACTATGATGGCTTATGTTATACGAGATAATAATAATACCAAATATTATGGGAGATTACAAAATGTTTTACTCTCATCATACTTGGAGAAATATTTGATGCAAGTTATGAAAATAAATATATATAATATAATTTTAATAGAAATACATTATATAAATGAAGGATATATTAAGGTGATTGACACTTAGTTACAATGTTTCTATCCTCAATTTAAATATGTTAAAATGTGTTATGATTAATTTATTGATGATTTTTTCATTCATGTAATCAAAATTGAATGATAAATCTAATGATATAGTTAAATTATTGAATAATCAATCATCATGATAAAGCTAAAGATAATTATCCTAAATAAATTAAGTATGAAGATTTTATCTCTTGAGGATCAAAACATTGAGGAGTGTAATCTCGAAAATCTCAATAATTTTTTATCACTTATGAGATTAGAAGTTAACTTCCCTTATGGATAAAAATAAAATCCTAAAAGTGGTTGCATTCAATTCATTAAAATTATATAACTATATTGATTCAATGAAGAATCATGAGGATGAAACAAATACCAAAGATGATGCATGGTAATTTTAATATTATATCCCTTTATTCTAAAAAATGTAAAAGAAGGAAAAAATATAAATAAATAAGTAATCTATAATTAAAAAAAATTAATTATGGAAATATTTTCTAGTTTTGAGAAGGTTTACATGAGAATAATGTATAATATGAGTAATATGATCAACCAAAAAAATCATCTATGAAGAACAATATGGATAAAAATCACACCAAATGAAGATTATTTAATGGAAAATGATAACTCAATATAATAAAAATATAAATCATTTTTCAAAACATGATGTCACATATTATGATTAAGAATGTGAAATAGAATAAGAAATGATACAGGATGAAGGGAAATGTCTTTCATGGAAAAATAAAATCATCCCAAAGATGCCTTGAGTAGAGAAGAATAAGAATAAAGAAGTGAAGAAGAATGTGGTGATGTGGAGAATCCAAAATATATTTTAACTTATTTTTTATATCATGGAGAGATTAAAATAAAGGGAAGGCTTGATATATAAAATAATGAAATGATGATGTAGAATGATTCATTAAATAAAACCCTTGATGATTTAAAGGATAATTACAATGAGATTATAGATATTGAGTTAAAAATAAATATAGGAGATCTCAATGAAATTATTAAATTAAGAGATATAATTACTAATATTACCACTATTAATATTGTTTCCAAAAATGAGGAGGTAAATTTTACTAAGGAAAAGATAATATAAGATGAAAAATCCTACAGAAAATCCAATGTCATAAAGAATAAAAATTTATTGAACAGGGTTGGAGAATGATCTAAAAATATATTAATGATTAAAATGATACTTGTTATCCTAATTATTATCATATGGTTCAAATGAAAATTACTTTTCACACTCATTATTCCAATTATATTGGTATATATAGAAAAAAAGAAATAAAAATGTTGATTACATTACCTAAAAAGAAACATACTCCCATTGTCATGTTTTATGATACTATTAGAAATTCCAAAGGAAATAATGTATATAAAGAGAATAATTTTGATGATAAACCTAAGGGTAAGTTCGTGGATAAGGATAAGTCTTCTAAGAATTATAATATATAAATATTGGAGTAAATATCTAATTAGAATAAAACCTAACAATTAGGTTTTGAAGAACCTATTATTCCACGGTAGTTTCTCTTTGAAGGAATATGTTGGTGTTGAAGATTCTACTAAAAAAAATTATATGAATTCTAGTATAATATCTCACTCCATTAATTGAACTTTTTTTTAATCAAGTTCATTATATATAAAATACCAAGAGAATTTCCAATATAACATTTAAAAGATAAGGTATAAGTGAAATTTTAATTTCATACTATTGAGGAGACTTTATACAGTTGTGAGAAATCATGACACACCATCCATAAATATTTTACCATACTATTATAGAATTAAATAAAAACTCTAAATATTTTAAGAAGAGGAATAATCAGGATCATGAATTGGTGGTTGTGATTTCTTAAATAGAGACAAGAGGATACAATCCATGGATGCTTGATATTGGCTTCTCATCACACATGATGAAAAAAAATATTGAAAGATATACAATGGTTTTATAGAGGCACTATAACTTTCAAGAATTATAGATAACTAAATAAGAAAGTATATGGATAATCCAAGATTAGTAATAAGAAATTATACAGTAATCTATTTTCAAATTGGTGAAGTTATAATTTTCTTAGTTTTTTACAATTTTTTTATAATTGGAATGAGTAGATATTTTAAAAAACTTAATGAATCATAAATACTTTGAATGGTGGAACATTTATATTTAAGGGTAATTGAATGAACTATAACTTTTTCAAAATTTTAGATGATGAATATTCGTGTTTTATATTGATAATATAGAAGAACTAGCTTTTTCATGAATGAGTTTGCCTCTTTGGGAAAAATAATATGTCTAAGATTATAAATCATGATACTATGAGAAACCTAATAATGATATATATCAAATAATCAAAACATATATTACATTTCATAAATTAAATATGGTTAATAATAGAAAAAAGTCAATAGAAATAAAAATATATAATCTATGTGAATTAGTATACTCAGATGTGTAATGACTGATGATCTTGAAGTAAACTAATATAGATTTGTATTTAATGAATTTTTTGATTATTTTACTTGTATGACCTATATCTATTTTATATAAACTGAATTAAAAAATATTGGGAAAGATAAAAAAATATTGGATTTCTAAGAATTAAATAGTGTATGTAACACAAAAATATTGAATTGATAATATATCTAAATATAACATGAAGCTAAGAAAGTTTATCAATAATTTTGATTTAATTATGTAGGATAATCACAATTCTCCAAAATCATCCTTATCCATTGATGATAAAACAGAATGTGCTGAATATAGATTGTAAGAGAGTATTCCAGATCATCAATAATAATTTCATAAATCATAAGATGGTTTTAAAAATTCATTAATTAGGAGAGATTAGAGGAAGGAATATCTATGTTGTGAAGGCATAAAAACACATTGATCCTAAAAATATTCTAAGAGAAATAAGTAAAAGATTAAAAACTATATTAATATTATGAATTTCTAATCATAATATCTTTCCTTCCCAGTTTTATCCAATTAGTTTTGATGAAGACTTATAATAGGAGAACTTGGATTTATCAATCATTTAATAACTAAACAAAATGGATAAGAATCACACTAGTGAACTGGTGATACATTCCAAAATCCCAACATTGATAAAAAATAGGATTTTTTAAATAAAATCAATGATAAAGTTGAATTATCATAGAATAAATATTTTTTGGTTTGAAAAGTATATAATTATTTTTTGGGAATATATTTTGATGAGACAATTTCCCTAGTCATATGGGTTTAAATTATTTAAATATTTCTTTTGATTTGTTCTCAATGAAAGTAAATTTTTTTCAAATGGATATGAAGTTATAATTACATAATTTAGAGCTCAAGTAAGTGTTATATATTGAAAATTTTAAATTTATTATCCTTTATGGGATTTTTTTTTTGAGTGTTCAATGTAATGGGGGAATTATATGGGCTCAAACAAGTACCCTGAGCATGGTATTCAAAGCAGAAAATAGGTTAAAAATCATGTAATTTTATAAATTCTATGTTTATTCAAATATCAATGTCAGGGGATTTAATAAAAACTATCTCATTATGGTTTGGTATATTGATGAGATATTTTTGACATAAACAATGAAAAAACATGTGAGGATTTTTCATCTCAAATAAAGAGAAGTTTTGAAATGATAATGATTATAGAAAATAAACCTTTTTTGGATTTCTTGTAATTAATGAAGAATATTTTATATTTTAAACAGAGTAAAAATATTATCTTAATTTACAAAATGTGTTTGGAATGGAAGAATCAATAGAAATTACCACTCATATACCCATTGAGACCAATATTTCCTCAGACAAAGAAGTCAATAATTTGAATCAAAGGGATTTTTAATATAGTTTCCTACTTTTTTTAATGGTAGCAAGACTGATTTATAATTAAATTTTTTATATAAAAAATAAAATTTTTGGGAAAATTTTGAACCCTTAAAAGATTCATGAAAAAACATAATTAAACTATATAATAAATCATAATATCATTCCAGAAGATTTTAAGAGTGTTATAATCATTCATCCTATATAAGATCCATTGAATTGGTGATATTTTATAAACGATTCATCCATGATAAGAAATATTTATTCTTCCTTTCATGAATTATAGATAATTGTGATATATAATCCTAATCCACATCTCAAATAAAATGCATAAAGTTACAGCCCAAATAAATAATTGTTTTTGTTTCTTACCCATTAGTGGTTAGGTGTAGAAATCAAAGTGAAATAAACTAGTCAATGTAAAATTTGAGGTTAAATAATATTAACCTTGAGTACCACTTCATCAAGGAAAAGGTTTAGTGTGTGGATATTTCATTGAAATATATTCCATACAAATAGAAATTAATATATATATTGACAATTTTTCTTTTTATGGTTACATTCCATAACATTAAAAAAAATTGGGAATGAATTATTTTTAAAAATCCTTATAATATTTTTTAGCTATCTTTTATATTTTATTCATTTTCATTTGTATAAAAATTGGGAGAATAAAATAGGAAATATCCTTGAATATTTGGAGACACTATAGTGTCGTTTTCAAGTGATCTTTAAAATGTAGAGAAGTTTAGATGCCTACCAAATTAGGGGTAGTATGATTTCATGGATGTTTATGTTTAGATAATAAATAAAGTGTTTATTTTCATTATTTTAATAAAAAAAATATGGTGGTTAAGGATTACTTTGAGATATTAAATAACACATATGATTTGAACTGAAAAATGGTGGGATGTGTTAATCTCAATTGATATATGGTCAATATGGAATTGATCTTAAAAAAAGGTATTTAGAACTCATATAATCATCATTCTATCTTATGGTGATTTTTCTAGATTCCCATCATAATAAAGGCATCATTTGACTTTTTTTAGATAATTAAGTTAGGGGAATGTGATTTCTCATGTTTTATTTATTATAAAAAAGCTCATGGATGAGTTTTAATCTATTTAGAGTTGAGAAGAGAAATATAAAAATGATGGAAATGATGTTTTTCTATATATAAAAAAAACACAACATTAATTATGGTGATCATTCCATAGCATGTATAGTTTAGTCTCAGAGAGGTAATGATTTATCATAAGTGAGTAGGAAATATCCCCGAGTTGTTCTTACATATAATTAAATTTATCTTACTTGAGAACGAATCATATTATGTCCTCTATAGTTATTTTATTATGATCCTTATTGAATAATAGGATTATCTTTTATAGGAGGATTTTCCACTGAGTTAATCTGACATGATAAAGTTGTTAACATTGTCTGAGGATAATCATGTCACAACCATTTTAATTTCATATAAAGGGTTCAACTAAGGAATTTCTGAAGATTTTTCTATGAAATGATTAGTATCCTGGGATATATCGGGTCCATGTTGTTTTAGTAGTTAGGTGGTCGTGTTCTATGTAATGGTGATATAAAATATATATTTTCTTAAGTGAAGATGAAAAAAATTAGTATGTGAAACTATTCCACTATAACCTTAGTGATATATTTTTGAGGATTTATAGTTTAGATACAATACATTTCTTACAGTGATACTTATTCCACATAATAATTATTATGTATTCAAAAAAATGGTGGATTTATTGTTATATAAAAATAAAATATGTTGTGCATAAATATACCTATCATGCCAAAAATCCAATCAAAGATATTAATAAATACTTCATGATCATTAGGATTTATTCTTCCATGTATTTTTTATCATAGGATCACACCATAAATTAATGAACTAAACCATAAGGAAAGATTATGTCTATAAATACATGATAAACCACCAAGATACATTTTTTTGTGACTCGAATATGACACTATAAGAGAGTTGACCAATGTTATGTGAAGGATTTAGTAGGAGATTGAGGGGGTGAACAAAGCTACACACCAATTCTGAATTCTGAATGATATTATTATATAGTAAAAAATGATTGTTTAATTTTTTGATACGAATCATTCATCTATTAGTATTATTTCAAGACAATACTCTTTATCCTTTCCTAGTTCCTTTTATAATAAATTGTAATGTGGGAAGATAAATCTAAACTTCATCGTACCAAGGACTACCCACCTATGTTAACCGTGTAAAAACACTTATGGTTATTTTTTTTATTTCTCTAATTATTTATTTTCATCACATCATCACTAGAAGGATCTAATCACACTAATATATTCTAGGAAAATTTAGATATTTATATTTAGTGATTTGGTTACCATTAACTCACCCCCATTTTACTGGAATCCTACTATTTCTTGTGTATTTTTCTTGTTAATGAATATAAACCAATAACCCTTTGTAGGAAAATCAATCTTTTAAAATATTAGTATTCAATGTTTTATTAAGAATTTTTTTCACCCACTGAGTTTTTTTCTTATCATTGACAAGAGATAAATAAGATTGTATATTGAAAAAACATAAAACATACACCATACAAGGAGATCTGCCAAAGAAGGGTAATATTATACTTACCCAAACTATTTTAGTTGGTCTTATGATTATATAATATTTTTTATCTCAAAAAATATACATATTGATTTATAAGTAATAATAAAGTGTAGTGTAGTTTGGCATGTCTATTTATTCAAAGAACACATGTGTGTTCTATCCATAGGGTCTTTATACGAAATATCGTCCTACAAATAATGAATATCTTATTTTTAAACTTGATTAATGAAGATTAAAATGAAATATTAAGGGGGTTTAAAACCTTAAATTTATATAATAAATGTTGAACGTAAATTTGGGTTAATTTTCTTTTGTAAGGTAATCACATCTTAGGGGACTACTTAAAATAAAGTTAGATAAATTCTATTAACTAGAGTAAAATGGGTAATTGGGATATCACTTGAAGTTTCTAATATTATTAGACACAATATGTGTGTGTGAAAAAATCTATGACATAAATTTGAGCGAAAAGAAATTATGAGACTAGACTTCCCTTATCATGCATTCATGCCATGTCTATCACTAATAACCTTTGGGTATTACTTCGGTAATATATGATTTAGTTATAAATTTTTAAAAATCATCAAATAAGAAAAAATAACATTCTATGAGATAAAAAATAAAAATAATAGTATCATTACTTAGTTTTTAAAAGGATCATATAGTGAGGGGAATAATGATCCAAAATAAAGAAAGAATAATTGACTTATAATATTATAATTTATGTTTTATCCAATAAATAACAAACTAACCAATTGATATTAAAAATGATAGATAGGGGTCTTTAATGTTTATTCATGTTAAAATCACGATTTAACTAAATTCCATTAATTTGACCTTAAGTGACCATTGAATAGAAATTTAGATGACTTAGGATCCTTGTGAACAATTTTAAGATAAATTACTTGAAGGAAATTAATCATTAAAGTATATAGAAATGGAAATTTCACGAATTTATGATTAATTTATTGTAGTTTTTAAATCATTTTTACTTTGTTTTTTCCTTTTTAGTTATTTTATGACAAATTTATATAATTTTAGTGGTTTTGGGAATTAGATATGAATTTGAATCATTCATTAATTTATTTTAAATCATTCAAGAATAAATTTGAATCTGAATATATTTTGGGATAATTTTTTTATGTAAAAATTATTTTTATGAAAGTGTATAGGATATAGATGAATGAATTGAAGAAGTGTCAAGATACATATTCTTTAATTAAATGGGGTTAAGACTATGTTGGGGGAAAATGTATGATATTATGGGAACCATGATTTTATTTCCCCCAACCAACATTGTGTATGACCTATACTCTTGAAGGTATCAGTATAATGCCTAAAACCTTCATAAAAAATTAATACATATTAATAGTTGAATAAAATTATGATAAACACTAGAACCATAAATTTTTTGTGTCTTTAGAAAAATAGAAACATAAACAACTAGTAAAAAATTTCTACATCATCTCCCTCTTAGTTTTTCATAACTAGCACCCTTCTTTGACATATCATTCTTAAATAATTTCTTTATATACTAGGAAAATAAAATATAATAAATGGTGATATTAGATGATCAATATGTGTAAACAAGGTACATATCTATCAATAATCATCAGTGATCATAATACAAGATTTAGGGTATGATAACAAGATCAAAACACAAAATAATCATACCCGATCATCCAAAGATCTCTAAGCATAAATCATGGAATAAGGTTTTTCAATCAAAATTCATAAGACATGTCATGACCCAACCCTCTAGGGACCACCTAAGTTGAAATAATATAAGTGTGAAACCCCAATATTTCCTCCAATATTCTAGGGGATGGAGACGAGTTCTGAGTATTAATATCACATAGATGGGAGTCCTTAGGATAAGGTATCAGTACAAAGTCTCACATCTCTATATATCCATTAAATGTTTAAAGGCAGAAAACCACAGATTCCATAATGCATGATAACATCTATCCCACATCATGGTAATAAAAAATTATTAAAAACAATAATGGATAAATTCAATCCCACCAAAATTGATAAAATATTCCAACATTCTAGGTAGGAGGAAACTACTATAAAATGCAGCACCTAGTCCAACCACATTCAATCAAGCTCACTATTCCTTTATTTATCCTATCCCTCTAATTAATATATTAAATTTCATTTCATATACATAATACATTACATGTTTGGTAAGATTCTGTATAGAGATGATTATAATAATATTCAATTGGACACTCTAAACTCCCCAAACATAAAGCATCAAGAGACTAGTCCGCTCATCACAATGTATGTCAATCAAGATTTGTAACATAGAAATAATAAAAATTAACCCAAATATACTCATAATAAACATTGTTCTCATAGAGGTATCAACTATACTTCTAGCCATAGGAATATTCGTTTTGGTGGTTTTGGATATTTCTAGTGTTTCGGGTTTTCGTCGATTGGTTTTGAATCTAGTGGATTTTTGTGGATTTCTGTCGCTAGTTCCTCTGGTGTATTTCTGTCGCTGGTTTCCCCATCGCTAGCATCCCGTTCTTGGTTGTCTGCGGCCCTGCTTCTCGGTTCTCGGCGAGATCGCGGCGTGCTTCTCCTGATGTGCTGATGAGAGGCTCGATTTCAGCTTTCAGCAACGCTCAAGGTTTCGTCTCTTTGGTTTCGAGGGTTCGTGGGTACTCTGGAGGCGTCGTGGGTTGTATCCAACAATGGGCTTCTGCGGTGTCGAAGACTCGCATCTTCGGTGGGCTCGGTTTCCTTGTGGCGTGGTGGAATATTTGGTCGAGAGGCATTTTGATGCGGTCAGAGGTTGCAGCCGCGTCTCATTTGAGTTCTTTGGGTGGATCTGCAGGCTCCTCGAGCGATGGTGGCGACGGGTTTGGTTCGGTATATTTGCAGTGGTCATCTTCCAGCGTGGATCTACGCTTGTGGTGATGGTTTTCTTTATCTTTGTTTTAATGCTTGGCTTTCGGTTCTCTCCTTGCTGTGTCTTCTGGAATGGCTTGTTGTGGAGGTTCTGCGCTACCATTTCTATGGCTTCCAGATCCAATATACCTTCCAGGTTGGTCGAGTGTCTTGGTTCAGCAGAGGTTTTGAGTTGGTGTGAGCGGAAGGGTTTCCAGGAAGCTCTGGAATATGCAATAGTAGAGGGGGATGGCAGTGGCGTCTGTGGAGTTCGTGGAAGTGGATGAATCTCTTGGTTCAATGGCGGATTTCGGTGGAGCTCGGTGGTTTTCTGGTGTGTGACTTGAGGCAGGGAGGTACTCGTTTCCCGTGAAGGTTGATGTTGTCTGAATTTTTGAATCTGGATTTGTGGATTTTGGAAAGTGACAGCGGCAGTAGGATTGTGGAAGGTGGATTTTGGTTTTTGTTGTTTCAATTTTTTTTATGATGTATGTTGATGATCCAAGTTGGATGGACTTGACCATATGGATCAGGCCCCAAGGAGGATTTTGAGCTGACGGTTCATCTTGCAGAGCTTTTCAGACTTGGATGTTTGAGAGGGTATGGCGTCAGCCATCGGATCGGGCCTGTTCTTTGACACAGGACATTGTCTTGTTGATTAGCCTTGCAACGATGGAGTGCTTCATCACGATTACATGCTGGGGAGGGGTGTTTCATGTGTCAGTTTGGTTTTTTTTTCAGGTCATGTTATGTCTTTAAGTTCATGAAGTCTGTTGGGTTTTCCCCTTATTCCTTTAAAATGGGGTTTTATTATAATAAAAATATTAAAGGACTTTGGGCCATTGGATGGATGGAATGATCATTTGGGAGCACTCACTCCACAATCCATGCTCTCACTAATGGCACCCATTTGAGAGGCCATTATTATCGGGCCTCACCAAATAATTTCTCTCTGTATATCTAAATGTATTGATAAAAAAATATGGGATCACTACCAAGGTTCATGGGGAACACCATAAACTCCATTTGTAATAACCCATGAAGTACAAGATCATACACCCATATAATTTGGTCATTATGATTCCTCAAACCCCACCCAGGGAAGGTAATTAAATGATAGAGGATTCCACCCTAGTCGCATGGAGGTATTCCCTTAACTCAATCTAAGACTAAAACCATAGGTGGGGTTACAATACTTTTTTAAATATGTAATTCCATACATTATCCTCATAGGGATGGACCAAGGGAACACACTCAACCAATACTGGTTGATAATGAAGAGATGGAGGGTCTCACCATGACCTAGAAAAAGTATATGGTGTGTAATTGAGATTACATGGTATGTTTGATCTTCCCTAGGTCAACATGTGTCTATTCATATCATATGGAATTTCTTTCCCCATAAAAATGACATGTAATATTAGGGTACATGATGTGTCGAGATTGGGTTCTAACTTGGCATGTCACTTGCCTATGCTCGTGTACATCTAGCCAATCCCATGTACATTTGGTTGTGCATGTGTACTATGGTTGTTCTTGAATACCTGGTCGTGTCTAAGTATCAGGCCATTCTTGTGTACTCTATCCATGCTCATGTGCTTCTACATGTCCATTCTTTTGTAACCCTAAGGTAAATTCTAAGCCATAATTTATTGGTTATGCAATGTGTGACACGAGCCACATGGAGTTGTTGTATTTTTTCCACATGTTAACCAAATCACCATAAGAAAGGGAGTGCATGAACTGTTTTATTCTAGATTACATGTCGTGTAGTCATTAATTTCATAGAAATTATAGTATGTTCAACATGCCTGAACTATGACATTTCCACCAATAAATATTCCACAAGACTAGGTGATAGTCATATAACTATGATCGACTAATCTCTAACATTTCCAATGACCAGAGTTTGGCCATTGATTATTCTGAAAATTGTCACATGTCGCTTCACCATATCGAGATTCCAAAACCCACAAACCTAGGATCTATAAATAAAAATTTAATAATCTATATTCATCACACACTTCAAGAACATCATTGATCTCAATTACAAACACATATTAATGAATTTGTTCTGCCAAATATTGGTTGTGTAATTATCATTCACCCAGTATTTGTCAAATCACAAACAAAATGAAATATTTGTGATGATCACACAAGGAACAAGGATTTACATCCATAAAATATAATCATGAAGAATTAAACTCATTCAATGTTCATGGTGGCCTTTATTTTTTGTCATAGTAATGATGAAAGAATCATAAAAAAAGAAATATCAATTTGAATCATTTAAGAAGATAAAAACATCCAATGTAAAATAGTCATCGACCCACGAATCAAATTTTTAGAATAATTTTTTCATGTTTGATGAAAGATAATAAAAATTAGGATAAATACAAAAAATTATCCTACATTGGGTTTGGAACATTCATTAATGAATAATAATTATGTTTCACTATCATTGGTGATATCCACAAATCCCCTTTAGTGGGTGATCCTTATCACACTTTGATCGTTGATACATTATCCTAACATCCACCAATGGTCCTCCATTATCTCATATCAAATATCTATGGTTATTAATATAACCCTATCACTTAGATATAAATAATAATTTATAAGGGAGATGAGTTTTAGGGTAATTAATAAACAATAAATCAATTAATTTGTATATTTATTTCTTATTTCACTAACAATCGCGCTCAACCCAGGTTCCCAATGTGCTCCAAGGTTATTTCATTCATAGGGTAAAATATTTATTCAAAACTCAATGGTTTCCATGTTTTTATCATCTGAGACTCTATTCGATGGTTATTCCATTATTTTATAAAAATTGTGTGTGCATGATATAATATATTTAATATTTTTATTATATAAAAAATGATCCTCCCTAGGCCATAAAATATCATGTTAACTCATCTATTGACTCAAAAATATTTCTTAGAATATTCTATAGTCTTATAATGAAAAAATGAGTCATTACTTATTCCTTACTTTAGGGATTTTCATCTTTAAAATAAAATATCATACTCAAAAATATGATAGTACTAACATCACCTCTCGGTCTCCCACTCCTACGTTCCCTCTTATATATTCTTTTGCTACCACCATACCTACACCAATGGAATCACTCTCCCATAAAGGAACTTATACTTATGATAATTCATCTCTATTGATTACTTTTTAAAGTTGGATCCATCCTCTATGTTTAACCTTTCCCATTTGATTACATGTGATAGGTCATACACGTACCTCCTCAGTTGCAACACATGAAAGATGTCTTGTACCAGATCTAGCTATGTCGATAGTTCCATGTGGTATTAAACCTCTAAAACCATATGAATTATCTATAATGGTTCAATTAATATTAAATAAAATTTTCCACCCTAGCGAAATCTCTGTAATCCACATTGAGGAGATACCTTTAGGAACACGTGGTCTCTCTTCTTAAAATCCAAATGACTCCTTCGTTATTCTATATAAGATTTCTGAGGTCTCTAGTTAGTCTTCATCAAATAATGGATGATATGAACCAATTATATCATTTTTTCACAACAACGCTATGATCATTGGTGTTGTATTACTTAGATTTGTCCATCATAGCGGTGACCTACAGGGTCGCCCATATAAAGCATTAAACGATTCCATACATATGGTGGAATAATAGTTGTTTTTGTACACAAACTCAACAAAATGTATGTGATCCTCACAAATAATTATAATTTATAACATTAAATCTTAAACCATGTACTCCAGAACCTAAATGGTTCACTCATTCTAGCCTTTAGTTTGGGTGTGAAACACCATGCTCAAATGTAACTGATTCCCAAAGGTATCCTATAATTATCTCCATAATCAGGATGTGAAGCAAGTATCATGGTCTAAAAGTATATTTAATGGAACTATATGAAGCCATGCTATCTTATACATGAAAAGTAATCTGAATATCTCTTCTAAACTCTTCTCTCAGATAGCTAGGAAGTGGGTTTACATAGTGAGTTATTGTACGATAACCTAGATAAAATCATGTTCCCTAGATGTTTGTGGGAATACAATCATTAATTACTTGGATATATCATCCCACATGCAATATAGAACCTCAAGGTGTTTATCTAGTCTCCCTGAAACCCGAGGATTGAAATTCACCTACTAAAAAGTGAGCCATCTAGAGACAAACTCAACTACACTCCACTTCATCCACATCCACCAGAACTGGCATCAAATGTTCTTGTACATATTTTCCAATCCTAGATTTACTGCCAAGGGGGGTCTATAAAAATCCCTTATAAACTCCTCATGAAATGTCAATCACCCCATTTTTTCCTCTAAAAAGGATGACATGTTACCTGCCTTCATAAAATCCATCCGTAAAACATCTCATGGATATCGGAATATGTGTGGTCTAAAAGTTTTTATATCTAAGATAATACTACCTTACATGTTTTATAATTGTTGGGGTAACAACCATTGATTGGATGTAACCTATATCATCCTTTTACACCAAGGACAACACCAATGAGTTTATCTTCTTTGTTACCTTAGTCAACAACAGTTTAGAAGATCTCCTACTAAGAGAATCTTCTAATATGTTCCCCTTTCTAGGAGTATAGACTATCTCAAAGTCATAATCTTGGAGGAACTTTATACATCTCCTATATCTAAAGTTAATACCATTCTATGAGAAGATATACTTGAGACTATTATGGTTAGAATAGATTATAAACCGCTCACCTGATAGGTAGTGTCACCAAATCTTCCAGGAAAAGAATACTACTAACATATCTAGATCATGGTACATGTAGTTATATGCATATGGCCTCAAATTTTGGGACACATTGGACATAAATTCCTACCTCTACATCAATATGCATCCAATCCTAGTCTGTATGGCATTGTATAACACTATGTACTCAACACCCACCTTTAGATGTCTCGGGATGGGGTCACTCTTAAACCTCTACCATAACTCCTCAAAAGCATGATGGCACCATTTTGTCCTTAAGAATGGATTCCCCTTCCATGTAAAAGTTTTAAAGGGTGATGATATCCTAGAAAAATTAGGAATCAATCTATTATAATATCCCTCCAACCCAAGGAAATTTTTCACCTTCATCGCACTCTTATATGGATCCCAATCTAACACCACCTCAACATTCATTGGGTCCACTATCATTCCCTATTCTAAGATGAAATATCCCAGAAAGTGGACCTCTTGAATATAGATCCTAAATTTAGTGATATTCACATAAACCTAATTATATCATAGTATATCCTAGACTATACCCAAGTTTCTCACATGACCCTGATAAAATTCTAAGTACAATGAAATCTCATTGAGGAAGACCACAAAAAACTTGTCAAATAAAGGATGAAAGATTCAGTTCATAAGTCCTTTGAACATAGCTAGGGAATTCATCATGAAAAAAGGAATCACCAAGTACTCATAATGACTATAGATATATTGTAATTTCTCCTTTAGTATATCCTTCTCTCATACTTGGAGGTGGTGATATCCTAATATGAGGCCAATCTCTGAGAACTATCTCCTCCCTCTCAACTAGTCCAAGTGGTTATCAATCCTCGATAGTGGATACTTATTATTTAAGTTCACTTGGTTAAGGAGATGATAATCAGAACACTACCTTAATAACCTATCTATCTTCCTAGAAAACAAAACTAGGGCTTCCCAGGTGTAAATGTTGGTCCTAAAAAAAATTCCTATTTATGTCCTCTAACCACACCTTCAAATCATTGAGATCTATGGGAGTCAACTAATATGATGGAGCTGATGTCATTGCTTTCACTAGGTGTTAGTTGATGCAGAGGTATATCTCTCAGTGGGGAGGTATAATTGCCAAATCCATAGGAAATATGTCTTTATACTCCACCACAACCACAGGAAATCAAAAGGCCATAGAATCCACTATTAAAGGGTTAATATTATCCAACTAATGATTAATTGTATATATCCTCCTATGTATGATTCCATACTACTTTACATGGGTTTCCTTTTCACTAATGATGTAAACCCTCATTACATACCATGGAAACATTGAATCCTCCTCCTAAAATAGTTAATCTTAGCATAAACTATGGCTAGCTAGTCCATACCTAAGGTAACATCAAAAGGCCTCATCATTGAAAGGGAATAGATCACATAATAAGGTCTCTCCTCTGAGGGTTAGATCAAACTATCGTTAGTAGTGTCTGATTGTTTAATTCACTCTAATAGGAGTCTCTAGGGATAAGGGTTAATCCAAGTGCTCCACCTAAATATCTAAATTATAAATAAGATAATTGGACCACCTGGGGGCGACGGTGGAAACAAGTTAAACTATTTACCACATACTACTCATACTCTTTTTCATCCACATTGTGGACCTACCTAATCCAATTAATATCTCTATTAGGTAGGTCCATAAACTATATATATTATAATATTGGTGAGTTATGTAATCCCATGTAATATATTATCAGCCATCACGATAGAAAGACCACCTCTCTCCAGACTGACTGGAACTATTCTGAGAGCCATGAAATGTAGACCCTATATCTTGGTATCATCTCCTAAACCATATTTCATTCACATATTCCTGTATCTATCATCTTCTACTAGCTACTAAGGTCTTAGGTCCTGTGTTTCCATTTCCAAAACAAACTATCACCATCTTCTATCCCAAAAATCTCTTCATCACTAAATCACACTCTAGAACCCTAGAATAGGTAGGAATGTAAATAGATATCACTTTATCCATTATATATTATCTCAATATCATATCAAAGATATGTTCTTATAAAAATTTATATCAAACAATATCTAGATATTGTAGTGTGATTTTGGAGAACCTCAATGAAAACTATGACGTGGTCATGTTGCCTGGCTGAAGTTATAGAAACTCCTAGATACGCAACTCACACAATGACGATGGGTAGAAATCCTCCCTGAAGATACACTTGAAATATGACTTAAAGAGAGATATCTCATCATGTGATCAAGTCACCAAACTCTACCATCACCTAGTGGATCCCTAAATTTGACTCAAAGCTAGGACCACTATCAGGTTTGGAGGTGTCCTCAGAAGGAGGACTCATGTAAATGACTTTGGTCGGCCCTCAGCTGTAGAGGGTTTGGATTTCGAATATTCCTCTAAATTCCATGAAGTTTGTTCATCCTATGCACATCATCATCTAGTACTATCAGTGAAACCTTTTTCTAAACAGGTGATGGAATGACTGTCAAACAACCAGAAGGTACAACCTCTTGTGTAAGACCATGTACTAAAGCCTCGTCACCCGGAGGATTAACCTTGTGTCCTACTATGGAATCCTACCAATATGGTTTCATAGAGGCATCCTAAAATAAAATAAATGCATAAAATAGTTAGTGAGTATATTTGGGTAGATGACTAAAGGACATAGAAAACAGAACACATTCCTTTGTAATGCATGTACTAATGTTTTTCCTAAATAATCCAACATGTACTAAGTCAAAAAGAAGGTTTTTAAAGTCCTATTAAATTCATATATCAGTTTCCACACCAATACTATACTCCATTGATAGAAATATGAACTCAAAACACATTGACATTGTTGTAATAAATACCAACCCAACCTCATAGTTAGACAGACTCCAAACTCAGTTCCTAAGGTGAACATGCTCTGATACCACTTTGTCATAGACCAACCCACTGGGTCCCACCTAGCTGCTAGTATACTGAGTGTGACACCCCAATCCCAACTCCAATTGGACAAGGGCAAGAAACCAACACTGAGTAGGCATATTACATATTTGGGATATCTTAAACTAAGCTATATTTATAGAAACACATCTCCAAATATGAATAAAATACTAAAAGGTAAACACCACTAATACCATAATTCATGAATAATATCTATCCCACATTAGAGTATGAAAAAATTACTAGAAATAATAAAGTCCAAATACAATCCCACCAATACTAATTAAATAGTTCAGTCTGCAAAGTAGGATGGGACTGCTATCAATGAAACACCTTGTCCTACCATGGTCAATCTAACTCACAATGCCCTAGTAGAACCTGTTTCCCTAGAAATCCATCAAATAGACACTTTTCTAAATAATACATGACATATATGTGTATATCCCATAAAAGGGTGAGTATAAAAATACCAAGTAGGACACCCCAAAATCACCAAACATAAAGTATAGAGATAGTTGTAAGCTTATCAAAAGGTTTTTCAATCAGGATATAAGACACAAGAAAAAGGAAAAGGAACCCATATATACTCATAATAGAAATCAGTCTCAAATAGGTCTTAACCATACTACCAGATAAAGAGATCTACTTGAGGCTTTATGGTAATTCCTATTTGGGAGAACTCAGACCGCAATCCATACTATCACTGATGGAACTCATCTAATAGTTCATTCTCATCTGGACACACTAAATAATTTCTCACAGGATCTATGAATATACTAATACAAATAAATGGAATCACACACAAGGATTATAGGAGCCACTAAAACCTCCATCTAGAATAACATGTTATGTAAGGGATTGCATTCCCATGTAAATTGTCCAGGACGATTCCTCAAACACCACATGTGGAAGGTGAAGAAAGGATAGAGGATACCACCCCGGTCCCATAGATTTATTTTTATAGATCTAAAAAAGACTAAATCTATATAGGGGATCACAATATTCTACTATGATGTAATTCAACATTGTACCCATGTGTGGATGAACTAAGGGAACACAATCAATTGATACTAGTCTACACTGAATAGATGGAGTCCCTCAACCTACCCTTAAAAAAGTACACAGTGTGTAATTGAGAGTACACAATATGTCTGGTCTACCCCAAATCTATTTGTGTTTCTCTATCTCACGCAACTTATCTTTATCCATATACATGGCATGCCCTCTTAGGGTACACAACATGCGAAGTTCATGTCAGCACTAGGGGTTCCTCCAGCCCATTTTTGTGTACATTTGGTTAATTGTGCCCACATACCTTAGGTCAAGCATGTTTACTATGGTCATTCCAATATACCAAGTTGTTTTTGAGTACTGATTCATGCTCGTTGACTTTGGTTGTTCCTCTATTCCTAGTCATTTTTGTTCCCATGTACCCTTAGTTTACACACCAAGAAAACAACAAAAGGTCCCACAGAATTTGACATGTGTCACATGGCATGTGAAAATTTTATTCGTTCATTAACTCAATCTCTATATGAGGGTTAGTACATGACATGCATTGTTTAGGAGTATATGTCATGTCATTAGGAATTTTATAAAAATTACTATCTTTTAAATATTTCCCACATGCACCATATCAGACATAGATTCTACTGATAGACCAAATAATAATCACGGATTTATGATCCACCAATCCATACCATCACCAGTTAATGGATTTCATCAATTGATTTTCAGAAAAATTTCCACTCATCAATTATTCATACTTAGATTCCAAAACCCATGCACCAGGGATCGGTAAATATAAATGCAATCCACCATAATTTTCATGCACAACAAAATTATCATATATATTGATCTCAAACACATTATAATGAATTTGTTTCAAAAAATATCAATTTTTCAATGATCATTCAATGGGTTTGTCAAATTTTCACCCAAAAGGAAATACTAACAACGATCTCATGTGGATCGGAGAGAGAAATAAATAAAATATAAAAATGTTAAACAAACCTCGACCAATATTCATTTTGGACTTGATTAATTTTGATATAAGTAAATAACGAAGAGTAATAAAAAAGTAATATCAATTTAATGCTTCTCATAAGATAAAAACATTCACCAAAAATCATCTTTCTACCTGATAATCAAATTGTTATTAAAATTGACTCAAGTTTGATGTAGGATACTCAAAAAATTGATAAATCCAACAAAATAACAACCTACATTGATTTTGGATCAATAATTTATGAATAATGGTTCTATTTAAATATTTTTTGATGGATCCAAAACTCCACTATCACTGGTGATCCATGTGTTACTCCAATAATTGATCCATGATCCAAACATATATTAATGCTCCTCCATTCCCTCCTCCCAAATCTCTAGTGCAATGTAGCTAACCATTAAATTTGCCTATAAATCTGCATTTATAGAGGATATTTGGTTTACGAAAATTATTAAACAAAAAATCAATTTATTTATTTATTATTTCACCCACAACCATTCTCAACACCAAAGTTGAATTCCCTCGATGATTATATCTCCCATGGGGTAAATACTGCATTCCAAAATCAACAGTAGCCTCAGTTCTCCCATATAAGACTTTCTTTGGTATTTTTCCATTATTTATAAAAATATATGTGTTAAAGATATAATATATTTAACATTTTTATAATATCAAAATCATTCCTCCTTGGGCCTTAGAATATAACATTGAATCAGCTCTTGGATCCAAAAATATTCCTTGAAATATTGAAAAGTCTTGTATGGAAAAAAATAGAGTCATTACAAGATATAATAGTTTGTAATCATCAATAATCAATCAGGAACCATTATAAAATATCATAATCATATGAAATAAGTTTATATAATTAACATAAGTATTAAGAATCACTTCCTTAGAAAAGGTTTACTCCTTAGACTATCATTATGGAAAAAGTACCATAATGGAAATATAAACTTGATTATTTCTAATATTCTATTAGGAGAAAGTTTTATCTAGATAAATTTTTCATCTCTTTTTATTTTATTCACACCATCATCTCTTAGTATTTTCCCAACTCCTTCATCATTACCCAATACATTGGAGAGATATAAAGGACCCACCCATCATCAGTTTATAATGTAATCACCTGTAATTGATTTATAACATAACCACATGTCATTGGATTATAACAAAACCACCTATGATATATTCATAATCCATTCATATGTATCCCAAAATATCATGAAAACATTAATTATTACATCAAAGCTTAACCCAGGAGAAGAAAATTGGCTTTATAAGCATTTCATTATCACTATCATAAACAACCTAGAAAAAGGATAAAGATGGTTAGATTGGATCATATACCCATTAAATCATAATAAACATCAAATTATGTTTATATAGATGAAAATACCTTTAATAGAAAACAGGAATGTTTCTTGATAAAAATACCCTTTTCATTTTGAAATCATTTATTTAAAATCTAAAAAAATCTATAATATTAAGGAAAAAAATTTATTTCAAACCAAAAAAAGTAATCTTATAATTTAACCTTAAATTAAAATATTATTCATGATGGTGTGGAAAATCATTCTTTTTATGTTCATTAAAACAAAAATTCCTTTCACATTTTTGTTAAAAATTCAAAAGCACCTCGATCGAAAAATGAAAAAAAAATATTCCATTAAAAATATAAAATATAAAAAATGGGTAAAAATTATTTTAATGAATCTCTATATAATATAAAAACCATTATTGAAAATATTATAAATAAAATATTCACATATAACAAAATATTCTCTCCCAAATAGGGAAGAAAAGTTGGTTTCATTTAAAAAAATTCCTCTAGTCTCTTGAGTACTTAAAGAGAGGAAAATATAATGAAAACAAGTTATATCCAGAAAAAAACCATATTATAAAAAAATAAATATGATTTTTGAGATATTTATCATATAATTTCAACATTATAAATTAATCATAAAAAATTCTTGTAAAAATGATATTGTAACATAAAACCTTTAATACTTTGGAAACTTCTGATTCATTTCCCCAATGAAGGAAAAACATAAAATTAAAATTTTAATAAAATAATAAAGTTATATTTATGATAAAACATATAAAATGGTAATTATTTATACCACATAAAATATGATAGGTTTATAACATGTCATATGTCCCAAAGAAGAGAATTTCAGAAGATAAACCCTTGCCTCTTTGATAACTTTCGAATAAAAACCCCTTTGATAGAATATTTTTAATTATAACATTAAATATAATAAATTAATAATTATAAATGATATAAGAAGATAAATTATTGATTTATACACACTATAAATAAAAATATTTTCATAATATCACAAATGTATCAACTAAACAAAATTTAGACAAAGAACCCTTATAGCTTTAGTAAATTTTGAATCAAAAGTCATTAGAAGATTTAAAAATAATATGTTACTATAAATACCTTAAATTATATGAATTGTTATTCTAAAAAATAGTATTGGGTATTATATACACTCTTGAAATATGAAATTGGGGCATAACAGTAAAACATGTCTTAAGGAAGAGAAATTGAGAGGACACCCTTACTTGGAGTTTGATTTGATTCATAAGTGATATAAACTCATATATAATAAATTTATATTTATTATAATTTTATAATAGAATCATATTAATACTTATAATATAACAAATTATCCACTTATATCATTTCAACATACTTATATTAATAATTATCTATTAAAGTTATCATTACGGGTATTAATTGGTTCATTTTTCATATATGTTTTAATTCAGAAGTTATGTTACTTTCACATTAATTAGGGTTCATCAATATCCATAATTTGTATCATGGTATAATTATAGATGTAATCACTACATGAATATTTATAACCATTCATATTAAGTGGTAATTAAAAATTAATTACATCACCTCATGGATACGTTAATTTGTAGATATACACCTGTGATGTTTCCAATTTTCGATGGATGGAAAAAATAAAGGTAAATTATAATTCAAATTTATAGAATAAATTTTATATATTTAATATCATATATTTTTATTAAATAAATATTTTTTACTGGCCAAGTAAATCACAAATGATAAACAAATCACATCACTTCATGGAGGCGATAGTCAACACGTATGCACAAAAGAAGTTACCGTTTACCTATGAGATGAAAGGTAAGAAGGAAGTTAAGATTATTTAATTTCAAAATCCCTAATTATGTTATAAATTTCATATATAAATATTAAATCATTCATTATAACCATCCATTAATTATTGAGAGATAAAACTAATTTATCTTAACCTGAAGGCGGTAGTCCACACGTACGCAAGGGCAATACTTTTATTTCTCATTTGATGGATAAGGGGTGTAAAATGGTTGTATAATAGTAATAATAATATCTAAGTATATTAATTATATTTAATTAATAATTTTTTTATTTATACAATAAGTTAATAGGATGTATAATAAGAAATAAAAATGAAATATCTTAGTTAAGATTTATACATATTTTGTGTGATACATCATTTAGCTTACTCCTTAATCCTCAAAGGATTAGTCTTAAAATAATAAATGTAACACCCCAAGATTTAATGAATTACTTTTTTCAAATAAATTATATTTCTTTGATAGTTTTCATTACATAAAACATCATGTTAATCTTGCACTACACACAACACTGGGTTCGCTTGTATTACACATGACACGGAGTTTTAACAAAACCACAGTATATTTTTAATATATTAATGTAAACATGGACATTATAACCAATAAATTAAACATAGAGATATAAATAGTAAAAAATAATTTTTAATTATAAATTATAATGGATCAACATAAAATAAACATATTGATAAAAAAGTACTTAATTTTCAATAAAGTCTTCATAAGTTTTGAAAATATTATTTTCTCAAAAAATGTTTTTTTTATTTTATGAACATTAATACATTTAATTTTTCCCAATTATTGAAAATTAATTGTTGAAAATAAAAATAATTTTTGAAATTATAATTTCATAATTATCTTATAATAATTTTTTGGTATTTTTTGGAAATGTTTCATTTATTGATAAGTAGTGAAAAATATTGAATTTTAATTGAAAAATGTATTTGTGTTTAATTTATTTATAAAGTTAAATTTTATTTTAAATTAGTTTTAAAGTAAAATTAGTTAAATTATAAATCCATTAATCCAATTTATTTCATTATAATCAATTTCATATTGAATTTATATATAAATACTTTGAAAAAAATTGACCATTTTCTCTTTAAAAACCCTCTTTCTCCTCACGTATACAGCATTAATTTTAAATTAAATTTTTTCACTTATATGAATGAAATTTGGGAAATTTATCCCATGTTTATAATTATAAAAAATAATATTATCTAGTAATGTAAACTTAATTTTTGACCAAAATGAATTGTAAAAACCATAAAAATTATTTACTACGGTTAAGGTAAAAGGGGGTTTACCTAGAATTAAACAAAATAGATAAGGGTTAAAATAACCTATAAAAATTTATAAAAAATATTTTATGGTAATATTAAAACATTATAATGTCTAAGGTTACAATATTATCCCTTTTTGACACTTTTGGCATGTGAAAAACAAGGGTACACTTTTTCTCTTTTAAAAATTACAAGTGTGCCACTCACCTCACTTATAAAGGGCGACCCCTTCACCTCCCTTATTCAAACCATCAAACCATTTTTTTCAATACCTACCCTAATACCATCCCAAATTATTTTCACTATTCATAGATTCATTATTTTTACATAAATCCAACCTATTAAGGGTTTTGGTGCAAACCTAAGGAGGATACCCAAAGAAGAGGTAATGTTCATCAACAAGTGTTTATTTTATTTCTTCCTCCACCTCTTTCAATTATTATTATACAATTATTATATAATAACCTAATTTTATTAAAAATATTTATATTTTTTGTTATGTTAATTTCCTATAACCATATCCACTACCATCAAATGGGTTATGAAATCATCATTGGTCTGTATGGTGGACTACCGCCTCACGAACTGATGCCATTCATTTTTTTCATTACCACCTCTCATGGTTGGGTATGATGATGGTTATAAAGTATATATAGGATATTTTTAAAATAATTATACATATATAGTTATTATATTACATATAAAATTTAAAATTCCATTTCTTTGGGGAAACGATAACGTCGCTCATGTGTATAGCGGACAACCGTTTCATGGAGCGATGTGATTCGTTTTCAATGACATTTTACATGGAATGTAATAAGGATAAAGTTATTTAATATATGTGATATAAATGAAATAATTATAAAATTAATGACATATTTTTCATTCCTTAATTATAATATAATATTTTATTTTTTACCATTTCACTCACTGGAATATATTAACGTTATTCATGAACGTGTGAACTACCGCCTTCAAGAAGCAATGTGACTCTTTTTCATCACCACATAACTTCGATGATATTTTTTAGTATATTTAAATAATAAATATATTATTTATTATATTATGATAATTATTTAAATATAATATATTACTTACCTCATTTCTATAATAATCATTGAAAAATGGAAATTTTGCTCATGTGTATATATGATCTACCATCTCTAAGATCGTAATGTACTGAATTTGTTAAACCATATTTCATGATTAGTATTAATAATATAATTAATTTATAAATATGATAATTATTTCATGATTATAATTCAGGATAAAATCGATCCATCGTCAATGTAATAGGAATGAAAATAAAAAATCAAAACTTATACGAAAAACAAAGTTGTTATTAACTGAAATGTGACTTTCACACAGAATTGTTAATAAACTAGTAATAAAAGGGAATTATAAAATCATAAATTTTATGATCTATATAATTATGGTTCTATAATATATTTATTATAAAATTATATTTATTTTAAAGTATTTTAAAATGAGTATTGAAGAATTCATGACTTACATTATGGGAATTATATTCTCTCTTTTATTTTTGGGATACAGATGAAAATTCACCACTAGTTTCTTTTTTATGATATATATAATGCCCCTTAGACATGTTATATCATTAATATAATTATTTTAATTATATTTAAAGTTTTATTATATTTTGTTATTATTTTGGGAATACAATTAAAAATATTACAAAAGCAATAAGGGATTTATGTCTCACATTTATTTTCCTATGAGACACATTCCATATTCACCATATTTTACTTTTATGTGGTGTATATAACTTATATTAATGAATTTTATGATTATTATGATTAAAATTAGGTGTATATTCATATAAATTTTATTATCCCACTCTCATGGGGTTTACAGTTCAAAAGTTACCAATGTGGTGAGATGTTTTTTTCATAATTTTCCTTTACTGAGGCATATGGTTATTTTATGAACATATCTTATTTTAATAGGTGTATATATAGCACCATTGACATGTAATATCATGAATTTATTTATAATAATTATATTTTAAGTTTCATTAAATTATATTTCTCTGTGGGGATTACATTTCAATGTTACAAAAGTGGTAAAGATTTTATGTCACAATCTCATTATCAATTAAGATTGTTTATGATTATGTTTTTGATAATAATGTTATGATCCATATATCAAGAAACTAATAAATTTTATTATTCAATATTTATTTAATTAAAATAATCTGTTTACCTTCATTTTCCTCTCTTTATGTTCTTAATAGTTCAAAAATAATGTTTTTATGAAATATCATCTTTTTAGTCGAAAACTCTTTTATTCCCAAACCATGTTTTCTAAAAATATTCTACAAAAATATTTTCAACATTATTCAAATTATTTTTTAAAGATATTTTACCCATGTTTTAATTTTTTTTTAAAAAAATTGATCATAATCTTCAAGTCGTTTTCCAAACAATGCATCATTGGATTTTACTAAAAATGTGAAAATAATCTTTGTTTTTAACATGCATGTAAAGAATAGTATTTTCTATCATCATGACTGCTCAATGATTTCAATATTCCCTTAAAAGTTTTAAATTTTATATTAAAAAAATATTTCCTTAATAATTGGAAAGTTTATGTATTTTAAATAAATTATTTCTAAATTAAAAAGAATTTAATAATGATTTATGTTTTATAAAAAAAAGTTTTTTCTAAGAAGAAAGGATATTTCCTCAAGAAATGATTTAGATTAATTTTAAATATTCCATTATAAATTTTTAATTTTAATTTCAAATAAAATGACTTCCAAAATGTTTTATATTTTAAAATGTTATTTTCAAATAAAATTTATCTTCCTCAACAAATGTTCCATGTAATTCTCCCAAATGGTTCTCTATCTAAGATAATATCCTTTGATGTTACTTATTAATTACCAAGGATATGATCCAAGTATACCATTATTTTTATTTTTTAGTGGTTTATTTTTATGATGAAAATATGTTTATAGAAACCCATTTCTCTTCCAAGGGTTATACCATGATAAAATTCTTATGAAACATATTTGTTTTTTCATGGTTTATGATATGATGAAATGATGAAATGATTACAAAATATTTCTATTTTCTATAGGTTATGATATAATTAAATGTTTATAAAACCCATTTAATTTTATGGGTTATGATATGATGGATGTTTTATGCTCTTATATCATGAATATTTATAATTTTATTATGTGATAGGTGGGACCTATATCTTCCACCAATGTATTGGGAAATGATTATTGTTATATGAGCTTAAAGTGTACACATGAGGTTATTCCTAGGCAAAAAAAGGGTACATGGGAGGTCATCCCAAGATCGAATATGGTCCCTAAATGGTTAGACCAAGTTTGGTATATTATTAATGTCCTGGTGGTAGCCTTGACATAATATTTTTCGTGCTTGTTTGTATGATACAAATCTATGTCCTATGCTAATATTATTCTCTCATGGATCGTGTTTTTGATTTCCTAATGATCCATGTCTTATAAATAGCCAATAATTATTCCATGAATCAATATTATTATTTTTGATATGTAGGGTAAGTTTTTTAAATATTATTCTCATGTTCTCATACCCTTATGTTCATGTTATTCTTATGTATCTTCCTTGTTAACCCATATTGAGTTTCTGAGCCCTCTCTTATGTTTCCTTTCCCCAAGATATAAATAAATGTATTATGTATGATATGTATAATAAGAGTGATAGTTTTGAATAACATAGTGGGAGATGATGTAGCTTACTTATGGACTAGTTTTTTATGTTTCCAAGTTTCTAAAGTAACTAAACTATTATAGTCCTCAGGCATGTGTTTTATAATATACTTATTATTCATCTAGAAATATGTAACATGTATGAGTGAAAATCTTGGGTTTATACAAGAAAAACATCTCAAGGATGATTATAAAGAATATAATAAATATTTTTAGTAGATATTTTCTGATATATAATGATTAAATGGTGTGAATAAGGGAGGAGAAGTGGTTCCCTTTTATAAGAGAGGGGAGGGCACATATCAAATTTTATAAATGATTTCAATTATATATGTCAACTTTCACTTGAAAGTGGATAAAAAAAGAAAATTATTTTAATGTGTGATATAATAATGTTAAAATATATTTAAAAAATTATAAATAGGAATATTTTTGTGGTAATCCTACCCTTATCTCTTAGTTTAACCCCCGATAAACCAGTTTTAACTTTAGTTGTGGTAAGAAAATATCACTGTTCCTACTATTCATTATGACCAAAAACAAAATTAAACCCTATTAAGTTATATTAATTATTTTTACTAAAAATATGGAATCCATTTTAAAATATTTATTTTCCAAAATTTTATTAATTTAATTTTTAAAAAATGTGAAAAATGAAACAAAATATCATTTTAGAAAAATATATTTTTATACATAAAACATAATCTACTTCTATTGTTTAATTATAGAAATAATAAAATGGATGTTAAAATATATGATTGAATATATATCCTATTAATTTAATTTAATACATTAATAAATAACAATTAATTTAATTTATAAATATAAAAAATATTTCCTTCATAAAAATATTTTTTTAGATAAATATGTTTTTTCATGCACCCATCATATTCATTTGATTCTCATGATTAAGTGTGAAACATAGATCATTCAACATGGATTTGTTCATCATAATATTTTATTCCATGATCATGTAGTGAGTAATAAATACATGTATGTCCCAAGTCCACTAATTATAAGTGTATATAGGTGAACAACCTTGATAGAAAATGGGAATGGTATTCCCTACACAATTGTTTTTTAATTAAAAATCATAGTGAAATTTCGGTAGCTTAATAAGGTCACTTAAAGTTTCATAAAATGGGTTTATTAGAGATAAAGGGGTATATAATAATTTATAAAGAAAATGGATAGTAAAAGGTACTTGTAAAGACATATCCCAACATTAGGAATTGGAAATACAAGGTATAAGATAATTAATAAACTTGAATAAAGAAGAGAGGGTGAGGATCCCTTACTAAATTTATGCATGATAACGGGTGTACATAACGGTTTATTAGAGGGGTTAATTAAAGTGAAAAGTGTATATCATAAAATAGAAATAAAATGTATAGTAATGGGATATGTAAGAACATATCCCAACATGAATAAAAGGAACTTAATTTTCATAACATAAAAGAGTTGCTAGAATAAAAAAGGAGAGTAGAAGATCCCTTAATTGAGTATGTGACACCAAGAGCTTGGGAGGGGATTCTTGAGAGTTTAGAAAAACCTTAGGTGGACTCTATAGATGTTAGGGTATATTAAGGTTGTTTTAAAAGGATTTTTAGTGAAGAGAAATGTGATATTGGGTGGGTTTTTATAGGAAATGAGTTGAGATTTCTTTAATATTTATCAAACTTATGTCTTGGACTCTATATAATAAAATATCCAAAACCAAAAAAGATACCTTGGTTTTTTTAAATTTTTTCTTAAAAATGGTTGTGGTATTAAATATTTTATATGTAAAAGGTCCGAACATAATAAAATAATACCCTCACTTAGGTGGAAGTGAGTCATACTCTTAAAGAAATGATTCCAAAACCTTAAAATAAATTAATGGTTTTGGAGGATCCATAAGAACTTTATAAAATTAATAAAATAAACCTAAAATAAAATTATTTCAAAGGGATAAAATATATTTGGTCATATATACCCTTTATACTATTTATTAAATCACTTTTAGTTCATTATGATGTCATAATCCACAACATATATTTACACTATATTTAATTTTTAACCAAAAATTTGACTTTCTTAGAAAATTATAAAAAATTCACTTTTGGATGATTTTGAAATTAAGATTATAAAAATAAAATTCATTTTTTCTAAATAATTTTCTCAATATTTTTTATTTTCAATTTTAAAATAATAATTGACTTTTATTAAGATATATTGGGTTTTTTGACAATAACATATTTCGAACCCTTATAAAATTTACAATTAACTTCATAAAAATTATATAATAATTTATATTTAATAAAAAATATTTAATAATAATATTTTATTAAAATATTATTTATTTCAAAAATCCATTAATTCATCAAAATAAATTCCATAATTAAATGTTAATATTACCAAAAATATATAATTTGAGTTTTATTATATCAAAATAAACATCATTCATAAAGTAACAATTGTATGATGAAAATATATTAATTTTTATATAATAAATCATGTTAATACCCATATTTCTAGGGTCACAATATATATCCCTTTAATACACCAGAAAAATCTCTAAGAGTAAGGTGTGTTTTGGTGAGACTTTTATGGGGTGGTTCAGCAAACATGGTTTGACTCATGATCTCGATGACCTTATACTTCTTCCGTAAATGGTTTCTCTCATGATTATGTTATTGGATCCCATATTTTTCATGGTTGAGGGAGAATCATGGTGATGTTATCTCCCTTAGAATTTTCGATAAATGGGCTTCATAGGGTATGATCCTACTAGTTGAGTCCATCATTTCCTTTAAATGTGTCAATTGGATTTGTTAAAGCCTTAGACTTATACTAATCATGTGATAACTATTCAACAATTATATTATAAATTGTAATTATGGTTAATATTATTTTAAATCTGGTAAAATAAAATAAAACTAAAGGATTTCATGTGTTTTCTATAACCATATTACATAATAATACATTTAATTTAAACTCAAGGGTAAATTTTATTTATAACAATTCATCTCATTATGAATTTCATGAAATAATCAGATCAACATATGAAACATGAGAGAAAAGTAACATACCTACATGGGATAATACCCAAGGCATAAAACTAGGGAGACCTATATCCAGAGATGTAAATTTATATAGAAGTTCTAGGTTCCACACCTCAATATTCCTCATCAACGTCATATCAAAAATGATCATACCTGGGGGTTTTAAATTACATACCTCAATCCCATAGACTGTTCCATATAGTAAGAAATCATACCTAGGGATCACAAGATCCATACATCGATCCCCAAGTTAGAACCACACAGTAATGAAATAGTTGTCATATCATTATAATAATTTGGTGTCATTCCAAGATATAAAAAATCAAGTAAGTAAAAAACGTGTCATGGGATATTTTAGTGTGTATACCCAATTAAAATTATCTATATAAAGAGGCACAATCTGAGATAAGTTTCATAAAATTCCATATTTCCATTTTAAACCAACCATCTAAGAATTTTAATAGATTTCAATAACAAATAAAAGATGAAAGATCCTCTAAAAATATATCATTTAATATAAATAGACTCCCACTATAAGGGTAGTGAGATCACACACTCAAAGGGGTGGCTTATTACATGGAAAATGATATAACACACCTCGTAGGTTGCTCAGTTTGTAACTAAGTGGGAAACTCATTTATGGTTCTAAAAATTTAATTATTACATTTAATTAATTTAAGAGAAGTGTCTAGAAGGACTAGAATTCATAAAATTGTGGATAGTCAAATAGAAAAAATAAATATTTGGTAAAATGTATAGACCACCTTCCTTTAGTATGTAATAAAATACACATCATCATCATCAACATTTCATTTTTATTAAAAATAAATAAAAAACTAAAATAAAGAATTCAAATAAAAACATATAGGGGGCCTAAAATAATGAAGACCCAATTGATCCCCCTAATCAAATTGACCCCCCTCCATATCCAATTAATGAGAACTTGAAAAACAGATGGCATGCTTACCTTGATTGGCCACCGCTATTCAAGCAAGATGATCCGCTACTTTGTTGCCCTCCCGCAAAACATGAGTAACTCGAAGGATGTTGTTGTTGAGGCTAGATTTAAATTCCTAATAGAATAAGCTATCGGTTAAAGAGCAGGAATTATTCCATACATTTCATCATGGATAATCAATGAATCATTTTCAATCCGGCTAAGCATAATATTTTTCTAGTTGCACAAGTCGAGACCCATCTTCATGGCTTTGGCCTCTTTTTAATTGAATTAACCCTATCAATTTATGCATAATAGGAAATAATTACACTTCCCCAAGAATCATGAAATACCCCTCATCCTCTCATTATACCAAGCATGCATGAACCATCAAAATTATATTTCAAACCTATTCTTGGTTCCATCCATTGAACCCAGTTCCCTCTCAGCGCATGGACTGGTTTCTGAGACATAAAATCATTCCCCTGCAAAGACCTCAATAAAGGATCATCATTCCATTTATTAAAACCATTCACCATATCAATCAGTATTGATTTCGTCCACATAAAAATGGACAATTCTATGGAAATATTACCTTTAAACTTGGCCTTGTTTCTTGCCCACTAGATGCACCAATAACCTACAATTAAGTTTATAGATTTGGCCATTTTTTCTGGTCTCTCACCTTTAATACCATGGATCCATCTTTCAAGAAAATATTTTTTATCAAGATCAAGGGAAAATATACCAGTAAACCCTCCAAGAGAACTCTATACTACTATGGCCTAATCACTCTCAAAAAATATATTATTAGCATCTTCCTATGTATTTAACTTGCAACAATGACATATAGAATCCATGCTAATTATTAACTTCCTCACATTCTCATCTATAGAAATAGCCCGGTTTCTTATCTATTGTACAAGAAAGTTAAACTAGGTAAGAATTCAACTACACCATAACTCTTTATTCCATGTATCATGATGTCATTGGGGAGTTGATATCTGACTGAAATTATTTATATAAAAAATCTCTATATTAGATGAAGTGAACACACATCTATCCATTTCATATTTTAAGATAATATAATCAAAATCCTCCCTTTTCCCCTCATCCAAAACTATATTAATAAAACTGGGATGTTTTCTAGCCTCCTTAAAGGAAATAAAAGAACTAGGACAGCCCAGATAACCCAAGATTGAACCTGCCCAGTTATGAAACCAAAAAGATAACATCCCCTTCCCTAAAATCCATCTTGAATATTGCTGAATGGCCCGAATAATCTCTTCTGTTAAGGACCAAAAAGGGGATCCATTTGAAACAACATTATCCTCATAACCTACCCCTTTATAAGACATAATCTTCCCCCACATAGTAAGATCCTCCATCACTTCCCAAGGAAGTTTTGCATGCATGCAGTGAATGTTATTAGTCAAGCTTCTCACTCCAATCCTGCCTTCCTGAATAGTTCATGCCATCATACCCCATAAAGCCCAATGGTGTTTCCCCTCCAATAAGGCATCCCATATGAACTTTTCCAGAACATTATCAATGGAAGAGAGGACTCCATTAGGAACACTGTCGGCTGAGAGAGCGTGTATAGGGATGGAATTTAACACACTTTTGATTAGAGTCATACGACCTCTGAAGGATAAAAAATAATTTTTTCCAATTCAACACATGGTTCAAAATATTTTTCACAATATAGTAAAATTTTTTTATTCGAATAAGTCCAAGAGTAATAGGATATCCAAGATACTCTATCGAGAAATAAACCCTTTGAATATCAATTCTATTACTCAAGGATGTGACCTGCCTATCACCACACTTATTTGAGATAAAAATACTGCTCTTGGACCTATTAATCATCTAACCACTCCAAGAACTATACTCATCCAGGATCCTAGATAACCCACTAACTGATCCTTCAGTATCATAGGAAAATAAATCAACCCTCGGTATCTCACCTGAAAAAATACACATCTAGTATTGGCCCTTGGTTTGGTCTAGATCAAAATAAAATAGAAAAATAAAAAAATTCCAAGGAAATAGAGAATATTATCTCCCCCCAAAATAAATCAATTGAAATTAATAATAATTAAGAAAGGATAATAAGGTTTGGATATCATACTAGTGGTGATCTAACATGATAGACGAAACTTGAATCAGATTCCAGAAAGAAAAATGTATTCATATCATATATTTAGGCCATGGGGATATCAAATGGTAGTAGGAGAGTGTTTTATACCTATATAAAAAGAATATAGGGTGAGGGTTATTTAAAAAGGGAGAAGGTAAAATGGAAATTTTCTACTTTTTAAGAGTTCACATAGTTTGGTGACATAGTTGGACAAACTGTGCGCTAACCATGAACACCCCACAATCCATTGAGAAAACATCACACTTATTATAGCACATGGTTATACAAATCATGTATATCCTATGCGCACCCTCTATCTTATAACATCATGTAAAATTCACCTCTTTCAAATTTTAGACAAACTACGTTGAGTCTTTATAGTGCCACAATGTTTTAGGTTCACAGTTAGTGATAATTGTGTGTTAACACCTCTCTAGTTTTCTCTATAACTCAAATATCTATACTCTAAAAAACCGAAAAACTAATGATTTTACCTCTAAGGTATTAGTAACATTTATAAATAAAAAAATAGAGTAAATTTACTAAAAATAAAAGTTTCTTTATCTCTATGAAAATTTCTGATCTTACATCACCACCTTAAAGAAACCCATCCCTGAGTTTCCCATCCAATGGTGGTAAACCATCATTTGAGAATACATATGACAACTGAGTATGTATATAGACCTATTCCTCCTAGGTCACATCCTTTACATGACTATTCTTCTATATCACCCATACTAGAGGAACCAAACTACCTCTATGAGAATTCATGCTTCGGTCCACAATACAGATGAAATGATCCTAAAGATACATCTACCTCCAACTACACCTCATAAATATAAACAATATGAGATGAATCTAAATAGTACCGATGAATATGTGAAACATGGAATATGTCATCCATATCCTGATACCTATGATGTAACTGCAACCATTAGCATGATGGCTTGACTCCCTTCACAACCTAAAAAGTTCCAGAGAACTGAGGTAAAAGCTCCCCTTCCATCTAAACCATCAAAAACCCAGTTTAGGTGAAAGACATATGCAAACCCGACTCCCCACCTAAAACTATAGTGGTCGATGGTGAAAATTGGCATATGGATTATACCTAGAATGTGCTTTAAAAAATTAATCAATTGAACCTAATCTGAAGACTCCTCAATAATATGAGGTCCAAGTAGTGTTTCCTCATATTCCTTTAACTAGTACAGAGGTGAACTGAATGACCAACCATATAAGGGATCGTAGGGATCCATCTATATCCTCACTTGAAATATATTATTATAGGTGACCTTGATAAGGGGTTGATGTTTCTCCCAATAACCTCTAAAATCAAGGACACATGATCATAGCATGTCCTCTAATACATGCATCATCCATTCTGACTAACCATCAATATGAGGGTGAAATCCTATGCTCAAAATCACCAGAGAACCCAAATATTTTTTGTAACCCCATCAAAAACATCGACATGAAATGAGAATCTATATCATAAATTATATTAAAAGGTACCCTCTGTAGTTATTAAATCTAAAGGACATGATGTCTTCCATGATCATCCATATAGAAGGTCTCTATGATAGGTAAGAAATGTGAGTCCTTCATTATCCTATCAATGATCACCCAAACTAAATCACTTCCTCAAGAGGATCTCGGTAAGACAGTAAAAAAAATCCATTGTGTCATCATTCCATTTCCACTCAGGAATAGGAAATGGCTGTGGAATCCATACTGGTTGTTGCTGCTTTTATTTCACCTACTGACATGTGGAACACATAGTAACAAAACAAGCTATTTCTATTTCCATCATAGGCCACCAATACTGGTGACATAAGTCACAATACATCATGGGAAGATCATGATGTAATTCTAAACTATAATCATGAGACTTTTTCATTAATTGTTTTTAGTTTTCCATAGGAACATATACATATTCATGGATTCATAAGACCTCATCTCCATCAATGATCCATCGTAGAGGCTAGTCCTCAACTAAAACACTCTCCCTTAAGACTAAGCCATCACGATATGATATGTTAAAAATATTAACTCTATCCAAAAGTGAATAGGTTACTAAAAAATACAAGTAAATACTATCTATAATAGTCATCAACCTCCAAGTGCATCTAAAAAAATAGATTCATAAGTTTCCACTCATCACTGGCCTCATGAACTACCTATGTATGAGTCATTAAACTCAGATCATCTACTATTGAATTTCTATTCCCAAGTATATAAGAAATATCATAATTGAAGGAATATAGGTATTCAACCCACATTCCTTTCATAAGGTTTATGTCACATTTTGGGAAGATATAACTAAGGTTTTTTGTGTTCTATATACACCAAAAAAATGCTCTCTAAGAAAGTAATGCATCCAACAACACAAGTTATGAACTGCATCTTCTTACTCAAGATCATGCATTCGGTAATTCCTCTCATGTGGTCTAAATTGAAGAGTCTCATAAGCAATGACTCAATCTTCCTTCATCAGAACTACTCCTTGAATGATTCCTAATGCATCACAAAAGAATATATACCGTCTTCCCATTAATCACAAAATCCAAATTGGTGTTTAATTCCGTCTATATAAACTTATAAAAGGATTTCTCACAAGATTATAACCATATAAACATCACACCCTTCTTATTCAAGCCAATAAGAGGTGTTTAAATACATGAAAATTATTAAATAAAATACCAGTAATAACCAACTAGTGATAAGAAACTCCATATTTAAAATAAATTATTGGGATTCTCCTAGAAAACTATAGTTATCACCTTCTCTAGGTCAACTGATACTCTTTCCTATGAGATAATGTGACCTGGGAGGTGGACTTTATTGATCTGAAATATGCATTTATTTACTATATAATATAGATGGTGGTCTCTCAATTTATTCAGAATGATATTAATATGTTTTTCATAGTCATTCTGAGTATGAGAATACACCAATATTTCATCTACAAATACTACTAAAAATGAATCCAAAATATTTGGAAACCAAATTCATCATAACCCTGAAAATGGTCGATGCATTTGTGAGTCTGAATAACATAAACTGATACTCCTAAAGATTATACCTACTATGAAATGTTGTGCAAGGTATGTATGAAGATCTAACATGTACTTGGTGATAGTATGACATAAAATCAATCTTTTAGAAAACATGATCTCCTCAGAATTGATCATAGAGGTCATATATACAAGGAAAAAGATATTATTTCTTCATAGTTAGTAGATTCAACTTCTAGAATTCTACAAAAATACAAAGGGTTTTCTCCACCTTCCTGGTGAAAAGGATGGGTGAAAAATGAGGGGAAGTACTAGGTCATTTAAAACCTTAATCTTTTATGTCCCCCAGCTAACACTTGATCTCCTACAACTCAATAGTGGACATCCTGTAAGGAGTGATGGACACTTGTACAGCTCCAAGAAATATATAAATTTATAACTCCACCTATTTCTCAGGAGTTAACTAGAAAACTAATTTGGGAATACATCCCTAAAATGTTATACTACATGATGCAATTCAGCCTAACATATTCCCTGACTATCCATATAAATCTTTGCAATCTGGGATGTCATGCCACTCAACCCACGATGATTTGGTCTAGATATACCTTCATAGACATCCCATTCACCCTTTTGAATATATGTACTACCATTTTGTGATGTAAAAGACACCCTATGTCCATATCAATCCACATAATCTTGATAAGGAACTTTCCAGTCCATCCCAAGGATGACATCAAAGACTGCCATCTAGAGTAAAAATAAGTTCTATAAAAATTATAACTACCTATCTCAAGGGGTAACTCTATAAATTGTCATGCACTCAATGAACGTATACTAGAAGGAGTATTTTTTTTAAAGGTTGGGGCCAAAGCCTCATTTATTATTAAATCAAAGCAAATACCTCTTTAACGAGGTAGAGGGAGACCCGTTACATAGCCTAAAGGACCATAGTGGGCATTTAGCCCATTACATGGCCCGTAGGCCCATTTTTTGGGCCCAAGGCCCATTCTGTGAATAGTACTGCTATAGTACCTGCACTGCTATAGTTTCGCATAGTACCCGCCACTGCTATAGTATCCTGTCGCCGCTATAGTGACCTATCACCGCTATAGTTCCAGTCGTTGCTACAGTGTCACTGCTGCTACAGAACACTATAGTACTGCTACAGTACCTGCGCCCAATGGGTTTTGAACCCCCATTTTTCATGTAGAATTAAGGGGTTCTTACCACTAACACAAACCCTAACTACATATACCTAAAGGAGTATTAATTTTCATCACCTGAAATAAATACTAGATTTAGATTGTGTGTATTTCCACGATAACCATATAGATAAAATAATTTGAATCCCCTATGTCAAAAAATAGATTCTAAGGCAGATGATACTAAAATCATAACTCAAACTATAGAAGGTATGAGACTCTAAACCTCTATAACATGTTTCACTACATAAACCTATCCCACTCTACTACCATGACATACAACATGACTACCTTGAGTAGGCCCGCTCTGTTGAGGTTGTGAAACTAGTGTTGATCTTTTTTGGATATGAACACATCAGTGGCCTAACTGACCTTTAGTGCTACAGATCCCCACCAAAAATAGAGCTTCTAATCTCACTACATGACCTGAAGTATTTTTTGGTCCTCTCTCACCAACCACTAGAGGGTATATTCTAAGAAACCATTATAAATGGTTCATCTTTTCTTAAGATCAACACTCAACAAGGGCACTCTCACTCTAAGGTTTCACATAACCCTTCTTCCCACACTGATGAAAAACTAAAAAACTTCTAGTACATGTACTATGACTGGTACTTACCTCAGAATAGGTCTAGAATTGTTGATTCCCACCACCATATACAACACTACTGGGTTAAGAAGTTGGACCACTCTGATCTGGACCACCATCTTCCCTCAGGTTACATTCGGTAATAAGATCCTCATTTACTATATCAAAAATGGTAGTCAACTAGAAAAAAATCACCTTATAATGAATAGTATACCTAATCTCATCCTTAAAACATATGTCTTTCAATAGATCATCTACGATATAGATGGGTGAAAAGCATTGAAGCTCTGTAAAATGAGATGAGTAATCCCAACCATATATAGAACCCTACTTTAGGTTCATGAACTCCCTAATATGATCATCCCTCAAGGTATTTAGGAACATTTATTCATATAATAATATCTAAAAACCATCCCAGGATATGATATGATGTTTATCCAACTAGGTGTCAACATCCCACTATTACTTTGAAAAATCTAGAAGCATATAAATAGAGAGCTTCATTATACTATCAGGAGGTATTTCAAGGTGCACATGAGCCTTAGACTAGTTTGTGAGTTATCCTTAAGTTAATCCATGAGACCCAGGTTCAAAACCAGGTAGAGGCATATTTTCAGGGGGTATTATAGCAGGCACTATAGCAGGCACTGTAGAAATACTGTAGCAGAAATGCACATTGTGCGGGTACTGTAACAGGAACTGTAGTAGCTGTTGTTCGGTACTGTAGCTGCTAGAACTATTCACCTTGGGCCACCAGTTTGGGCATGGATTCCTTAAGGATTTCGGGCCACCCGAGACTTTAGGTCAGTAGGGTTTTTAGGCCACCTTTAAGGCCTTTGGGCCACCTCAAGGCCTTCGAGCCACATACAATTGCCCCAAACAGACTCTACAAAAAAAGAGCAACCCTAAAAGAGGATTTAGAGCAGGTGCACTCACCAGAGTAGAGACAAATAGATTTTTCAGAATTAGAGGGTATGGATATGCCATCGGGATAATATTGTGCCTTCACGGGAAGTATATTCAGATGGCCATGTGAAGGTGGAGAGCTACTGTCATGATGCAGATACTAGGGAGGGGCAGTTCCTTGTAGATAGTCTAGTTGAATTTCTTAAGACCTCCGGGTCATGTAATATCCTAAGCCTATGGGTCATGTAATCTCTAATCCTACAGGCCTTGTAAGGGTTCCCCCTCATAACTTGAAAGGGGGGTTATCAAAAGTCAATAAAAAATGAAGGCCTTCGGGCCATTTCGGCAGGAGGTATTTCATGGTGCTTGAAAAAAAGAATAATTTCCTCTAGCCAATACTATTTAGCATGGGGGAAACCATCCCCTAAAAAAGTAGGTAGATTTTATTTCTAAAACTCTCTCATAAACTCTTCCATATAAGAGGCAGGTAATGGATCTCACTGCATAGTCTGTATAATCTATGGAAATTCCCCTCAAATTTAGGCATCATAACCCATGTTGATAATATCAGGATGTTACATAGGAGTACATAATGGATGTAAAACTGGAATATCATGGCCCACCACCTCCAAATCATGGTTTTCAATACCCTCTTAGAGTACAAATCTAAGACTTCATTATGTCATGTATCAATAAATTACAAGACCACACCTTATATAGGATTTAATAATGGTAATGTCATAGATACAAGAATAGAATAGGTATAATCCTTCATAAAAAAGAGTAAAACCATTTTCTTACTCTTAAATCTAGGTGTAGGTGATATTAATGATCATTAAGAACACAAGATACACCTCCTACTACCTTTTACTAATGTTGGGTCTTGTTAAATCTCTATGTTTCACTTTAAGGGTCCTTGTATATAGACAGCCAATCACAAGTTATAGAGGAAAGTACTCTTTTAGTTTAAATTGTAAACCCCATTTAACAGTGCTCATATTTTATGTCAAGAGTTATTAATTCTTACATATAAAAAATAATCTGGTTAACTAAACTAATAGTCCCAATTTATACAAGTACATTCTTTATAAATTACAATTTTTAGTTCATTTAATTATACCGAAACCTTTACATTCAATATAATGATTTAACAGGTAGTATAAGATGATTTAACTAAATTAATTTTCATTCCAAATCTATATAGTTATATGAACTCTTTATATTACAAATATCATTCACGTATTTAAAGACAGCTAACATTTAATTCTATATAACCTCAATTGCATAACTCAAACATGTGATAATTGGTTATTTATGGTTCCATCATCATACTTTTTGGGAAGAAATATTTAGGTTGATGCAGGAACTTTAACCACCAATTATTCAATCCCATATTCCTATAAAAATTTATATTTCATAATATATACACAACTCAAGGAACATAAAACAAATATCATGCAGTCAAGAAATGCAACCTATATGGCATGGTGTAATACATGACATATTAATCCCATTAGGTGCCTAAAATCATCCATGATCAATGATTCCTAGTAATATTGATCCAACAATCAATTTTGATTCAATATAATAATAAAAATAATAATATCACATGTCATTTTTTTCACCCAATAGTGGAATAAAAAAAACTACAAGAGGAATAAACCATAACATCAAGTCTCATCCTAGGAAATTTTTTGTTTACCCCATATGTGGTTCAAATACTCCTATAATTAGTCTCATCACCAAATTATAATGTGTACTATTCTACTTATACCGTACTAAAAGAGTAAGTAAAAAAAGAAATCAAACCTCTGATACCATTTTTTAATGACCCAAACCTAGTTCACTCATAAGTATTTGAACCTGGTCAGTCATAAGGCATCAAGTGAACCTCCCAGTACACTAGAGACTATCGACGAGCAGCGAGGGTATAAGATTTTATGTTGGGGATACTATACCCTCAAAATCTGAGTAACAAAATGGTGTACTAAATGTATGATAACATAAGGATATTAAATGACAACTAGAATATTAGAAGTAAAACACCCGAATTATAATAATAAAAAATCCATCAATAGCAATATCCAATTCCATATACAAAATGATGTAATGTAATGTCTCTAATAATAAAGAAACAAGAAAACATGAAAGTAGGTACACATGCATAAAAGTATATTAAAATAATCAAAAAGACCAAAATGGATATCTCTATATATCATCACAAGCAATATCTCAGTCCTCTGTGACTTTGCTCCCTTGCTAAAATAAATCAATCATTAGCAACTGGGTGTTTTCCCTTGTCCATACCTGCATCCATGAAATATTTTCATATACTAATTGGTTTCCTAAATAGGGTGTGAGATATACTCATTAGGCCACCATCAATGGTTTCCATAAAAAATTGAGCATGCGTGTATAAAATATAACCATGTGAAGGTATAACAGGTAAGATTTAAAGTGAACAACAAAATAACAAGTCCATGAGAAAATGATGTAATAAGGGATGGATATAATATATGATTATCAATATATATATATATGATGTATAAATAATAGGTGATAACTAGTTCATAATATTTCACATGTGAAATGAGTAACAAAGATACATGGGCTAGGTCTAAAGTCACATAACCAGGGAAACCTATATCAAGATATGTAAATTTATATGAATGTTTCAAGTTCTATACCTCAATATTCCTAATTATTTTCATAGTGTAAATTATCAGACCTCGGGGTTGTAGGTGACATTCCTTGATCCCCTAGTTAGTTCCATATCATAAGTAACCATACCTAGGGGTCACAAGTTCCATACCATGATCCCCTAGTTTCTGCCACACCGTAATCCAATAGGTGTCATGCCTTCATAAGAAGTCATTTCTATATAGAGATATACAACATCAAAAAAGTATATGAAGTTTCATGGGATATGTTAGTGTCTATACCCAATTAAATTATCAATAAAAAGAGGCACAAGCCAAGAGAATATACATCTCATTCCACATTTCCACTTAACACAAACCATTTGACCTTTTTAATATTATTTAATAACCTAGAAAAGGAGGCATGATCTTATCCAACTATCTCATTTAATTTAAATATGATCCCACTACAAGGTGAAAAGGACCATGTAAGATCAATGTAATCACTAATAGGGGAGGATTGAATTAGTGATATCTTTTTATTTTATGTTATCTTTCTTTTTAAAAAACCAACACCACCTGTTAAATATTTATCACTTTGATATAAACAAAACATTCACTCATTCACAGAAGAACAAGTATTTACAAGGTTCACTACTCACTAAAATGAGATAGTCCTTGGAATTATTTGGAAATGATCCAATACCACACAATCCACTAAAATATAAGACTTTTTGTATATATAGAAAGTAGGAAATACCCTTTCACTTTTGTAGAACTATGATTAATAAAGAAGTTCATATTCTTCTTATATCATAAAATAAGTGAAAATTTTGTGGTAATAAGTTTAGAAACCTTAAAAATAGGTTTTGAACATTGTCAGTGCAATTTTTCAATAACATTCACTTTTTAAAATCATTATAAACAATTATTCACATCCTTACCCCGTATCAAGAACTAAAAACTTATGTGTACTTCCTTTAAAAATCAGTCGGATTACTCTGCCTGATTCTTTTTACTGATTTATTAATTTGGAAATAAGTTAGTCTGATTTTTTTGAATCAAACTAGAACTCTACTCGTTAACTCTGGTATATTTTCTCTCGAAAGATTCATTCTAATTTCTTAGTCTGATCTGATGAATCATGGCCACCACTTCTCTAATCACTTTTTTTTCTGATAAACCTTGCACCAAAAGTTATATCTGATAAAAAATTTGAAACCAATACTCTAGAGCTCTACCTTATTGCATGTAAACAGTGTCAATATATGTGTTACTTGTACCCCTTTAGATAGGTGAACCTAAAATAGCAAAGGGAGGAACCTAAAATAATTTTCCCACTCAATGAAATTTCATATCTCCAACTTTCACATTCATTTGACCTCTATTTGATCACATATCAATTCTTCTCGACTCTTATGGAATCTTCTTGGATATTTATGAATTCTCTAAAACTTCTCAATTCTCAACCAAACATGAAAAAGAACGTTAAAAGTGCTCAGTCCGGAAAATGATAGTCCATAACATCTCATTTAGAAACTCTATTTTTCATTTTTGTTCTCTTGACCCTACTAATACTCATTGACAACATCATTGTATATTCTAAATACTTCAATTTCCTACAACCACTTTATTCTTTTTTCAACTTATCATCAGTCTAATGAAACTAAATCCAATAACTTCTTAGTTTCAAATTGATCATATGGTAAATTTTTATCAATCATCTTGTCTGAGGAATTGGCCAATGAAGCTCTCTTGATGGATCTGTCTTTGAAAGATATTTTAATCTATTGATGTTAACAACTCTTCTGATTGATTTAATTCAAAAAAATATTTCTTTATATAACTCAAAAACCCATGGTATATTTGATGTATCGGTTGATCTAATGAATTGTTTTGTCCGATGTATTAGCCCATTTGATGGAATAGTATATTAGCACTTTCATAAATCTTTTGACACCAGAAAATCCAAACTCATAGTCTTAGAACAACTTCTTAATATAGTGTATCTCGATCTAATGATCTACATCTAGAAAAAATCATCTTCATAGAAACATCATAAATATGTATTACTCTTTTCTTATATAAACTCGGGCATGTATTGTGAGATTTATTCCTGATTTAATAATATTAAATGATTAGAAAAGCATCATCATATTTAAATATGAATGTTAACAGATCCCTTATTCCTAGAATATTGTGTCTGGAATATTGTGTCTAGAACATTTGATTCTGGCCACCAAAAATAAAAAATTGAGGTGATTTTATGAAAATAAATCAAAAATACCAAACGTCCAACTAAACATCTCTCAAACAACTTCTCCAACCAACTTAGACCCAACAATCTCCCTCTTTTTATTTTGTTTTCAACCAAGATTCCTAAATCATGGAAAAAATATAAACTCAAGATATGGATCACTAATAAGCAATTATAATTCTATATAAGATAACTCATTGTAGAAAAAAACATTTAACAGTAAAACCAGTCTTTCATTAATTAGCGACTTAGAAAACATTATCTGGAACTTTAAACTTTCCATATTATTTAGAAAACTCATCAACATTAATCTCTTTACAACGTGTCATCTTTTCTAAATCATCAACTTTAATATCTAAACATCTTTTCAACTTTCCAATAAATAATATTATTATAATAACTTTAAAAAACTATTAAAATTTTCACACATTCACACACTGAGATCATAACTTACCCCTTTTAAAAAACTTCCCCAGAATACATGCTAACTTAAAAGGTTTATCACATACCAATGGATATATTTATAAAATAAAATTTTTAACCCCCTTGAAAACACTTTCCAAATAAAATATGAGAGAGTAGATAGAAACAAATACCTTAACCTTGGAGATAAAGAGGTTGGATTCCGATGTTCAAACTTAATTAATAAAAAGATTCCTTCAGTAAAGGTTTCATGAATATATTATTAACTTGTTCCATTGATGGAAAATATCCCAACTTGAGTTCATTATTATCAAAATTTTATTTTATAAAGTGTTATTTTATATTAATACACATGAATGAAAATGATTCACTGGATTTCAAGTGAGACTTATAGCACTTTAATTATCACAACCCCATAGAAGCGGTAACTCAACTTCAATAAGAAAATATTCTAGTAGAGTCTTCATCCGCATAATTTATGATGTAGCTTAAGTGGAATAAACATATTTAGATTCATCCAAGGTAATAGTTATTGAAATCTACATTTTAGTATCCTAAATTAGATAACATTACCCCTAAAAGAAAGATATACCCTATGTATATATTATATCATCCACACTTCCTATCCAATCAACATTATTATAACCAAAAAATCAAGTCTTCTTAATCTATCATATTTTATACTAAAATTGGTTGGTACTATGTTATACTTGAGAATTAATTTTCTTATTAATATATGAGATTATTTTAGATAACTTTTAATTCTTATGTATAAATAAATAGTATATATAATATCTGGCCTAGAAGGATTCTGATATAACAAAATTTCAATCAGTTTCCAAAATTCATTATAATTCACTTCATTTCCTTCTTCATCTTGATAAAACATAGATCCAACCATAATCGGTGTGGAAATAGGTTTTGAATTTTCTATGAAAAACTTATTAAAGAGTTACTTAGTATACTCCTCTTGATATATAAAAATATACTTCTTATTTTGTGATATTTTTAGTCCAAGAAAATATTTCATTTAACTAAACATGGATATTTCAAACAACTTCTTCATCTCTTAAACAAACCATTCACAGGTTTTTTCATTATTTCCATAAAATATAATATAATTTACATACATAGTTATAATGAGATATATCTTTTTATTTTCTTTGGTGTAGATATTATTATCAACTATTCCTTTCTTGAACTTCAAATTTATTAAGAATGAATCCAATTTAGAATACCAATCTCTCAGATCTTACTTTAACCCATAAAAATCATTCTTCAACTTACACACATAAAATTTATATTTTTCAATTATAAATACATATTATTGTTTAATGTAAACTCCTTTAACATGTTCTCTATTGAGAAATTATCATTTCACATCTATCTGATAAATTTTTTAACCTCATTGTGAAACAATAGTAAGAAATATTCGTATTGGTTCTAACCATGATACAGAAGAAAATGCCTCATAAAAATAAAAACCATAAATTTGGCAGTATAATTTTCAAACCAATCATGATTTTTTCTTATCACATAACCATATTCATTTAAATTTTTTTAGAACACACACTTCCAACTAATAAAAAAATTTATTATTTGGTTTGGGTACAAGTTCCCAAGTATCATTATTCTCAATCTGGTTCAACTCTTCATTCGTAGCATGAATCTTCTCTTGATTCTTAAAAGCTTAATTAAAATATTTTGGATCATATTTTTAATAAAAATAATAATTTTCAATGAAATTTGACATTATTATTCTTTTAAATTTTTTTTATTAGTCACTCATGATGTTTTATACTTCCACTTATTTCCTTATCCTATGCTGATGTGTAAGAAGATCTTCATCATCACTAGAAATATATGAGTCTAAATATTCTATTTTTGTGCAATCATCATTTCTAGAAGTTTTCTCATGTTTCTCAATAACAACTATTTCAACCCCCTCGTATTCCTCATTTATATGTGTTTATGAAACTTCTTCTTCAACATTTTCAAGAGCTTTTACGCCAACAAAATCATGTATCTTCCATGTTTATTTTTTAAAAAAATTATATCCTCTACCATCAATATCATAACCAATAAAAATTCCATCAACACATATTTGATAAAATTTTGAAATATTTACACTTTTCATTTTTATGATGTAGGGATTCCCAAAAACTCTTAAGTGTTTAAAACTTGGAGTTTTATAATAGAACACTTCATAATTAGTCACATTAGAACTGGGTCTATAGAAACACTGATTTATATGTAAAATATTTTACTTCACTCCTTACATTGTGATAAAGAACATGTTTGATTAACATAGTATGTCCCATCTACACCAAAAATCTATTCTTTTCTTAAGAAACACCATTTTGATGTGGTGTGTAAGGTGAACTAAACTCATGATGAGTACCATATTTTTCAATATAACTTCAAAATTAATTATTTTTTATTCACCGCCATTATTAGTTTGAAACATATTCACAAAATATCCACATTAATTTTTTTCTAATCTCTTGAAACTCTTAAACATTTTTATATATTTTTATTTATGTTGAAATACATAATACAAGTAATACGAGTAAAATCAGTAATGAAAAAAAGAAGTACTTATCTCCCAAAGTTTATTGTTTTCTTATTATCCAACAAATATAAAAATTGATAAACTCTAGGGGATGATTTGAATGAATATTAACTTCTTTACGAACTTATTTTCTAATTTTTCCATTCTGAAATATAGAAAAACACCAATTCATTATTCTTGTCAAATTAGAAATATCACAGATAATGTCTCACTTTGTTAACTTATTCATATTAATCTGACATATATGTCCCAAACATTTACACCATAATTGATTCCCTTATATAATTCCTAGATAAAATTAATTTTTTACATAAAAAACTTGAAACAAGTTCCTTATTGTAATTTTTCTTCCTATAACAACTTTTCCATATTGAACTCTTTTCACAAAAAATCCCATTTTTTTCTAAAAACAACATTATTAACTTCATCACCATGTTTTGAAACTATTAAAAAATTTTGTTTCTGACCATCATCAAACAAGGCCTTTGGGGTTATAGTTATTCTTCCCCAATAATAATAGATCCAACACCTTTGATTCTAAGAGACTCAGCAATTAAAAACATAACTTCTCTTTCTTTAAAACATTTCACTTTCTTCACAATATTTATATGAACTTTAATATGTAAAGAGAACCCAAAATTCAAAATATTGAGTTGTTCTCCTTTTTTATATTTGAGAGATGTTTATACGATAATATCTTTTATATTTTCCTTTATATTTATTCATGTCCTTATTTTTAGATTTTTTATAAAAAAATTGTTCTGGTAACAAAAAAATATATCCATTTTCATGATTTCTAAGTTATCCACATCTTAGACAAATCACTTCCAAATTTTGTAATCTATTTTTTACTTTTATGACAACTTTTTAAGGGTTTATTCTTTGTGAGGATTGACTCCCCCACATACTTTTATTTTTGTTACTCTTAGGATTATTGTAGTGATTTTGATTTTACCAAAAAATATTTACTGTATGAACAAATCCTCCATGATAAAACCAGTAGTAAAATAGAATTAGTTTCCACTTTAACTTCATTACTTTTTGGAGTTATAAACTTATTTTTCTAAAAAAAATTATTTTCCATGTTATGACTTTTTGAGACCTATAAGTTTTTTTATATTTCTAAATCTTCTTCTTTAAATTGTATTTCTCATTATCTTTAATAGAATCACTAATAGTAGCAACATCTAATTGGGATATTTAAATTTTTGGAACTTCTAAATTTTAAAATTTGTTGGTTGTGGATACATACATCATCAAAATATTTATGAATTTTATTAACAAGAACACCGCATACAAATTGGGTCTCTCAATGAGGTCTAAAGTAATGCAATCCAAGGGAATACCCTCTAATAAAAATCACCTCCTTAGGAGGAAGTGAATTTAAACTTGAAAAAAAAAGTGATACCAGTACCATTGGTTGTAGTATAGGATAAAAAGTCTACAACTTGGTTACCCTCCCTCCAACTTTGAAGGACCTTTATGTCTCTGTTGAGATAAGTCAGTTATTTTCTGATAGTATAAATGATAGACCACAGAACCTTTCCAATACCCTTTAGTGAGTCATGAATATCTAATGAATCTATCTCCACTACTGCAATAGAGATCTTATTTTTCTATAAAATTATAAGACCAGTGAAAAAAGCCATCACCTCGGCTTGGAGAGCAAGGCCTTGACCAAAACTTTTGTTAAAAGTGAGAACGATGGAGCTACTAGAATCCTAAAATACACCCCCCCCCCCACTCCGCAAAGTGTACCAGAGATACAAGATCCATCAGTGTTGATAAAGTTATAACACTTCCTCTTTAACATTTTTCATTACTCAATATTGTTCATTCTGTTTCTTTTTTTCAAGCTATTTCTTCAAATGTTCAATATCTTCAAACAACTAAGATTTCACTTCAATAAAATATTTTTGACTATATATTGTATAAATTTCCTTTAAAAATTTTTATGTATCTTTAAAGTCTTTAAATCATTAAAAAACATTATTTCAACTCTATTTTCAAATAATATTATAACAGATGTTATTATTCATCTTCAGAACCACTATTTTCATCATTAAATAACTTTTAATCCTTAAATTTTTCAAATAAACATGTTTTCTCATGCAACGTTAGTGAATTTTTTTTCTTTAACTTCACATTCATTATCTTAATCATCCATAGAAATAAAAATCTCCTTTTTTATTTGGACAACATTTTATCTTTTCACTTAAAATAAGATTGTGATTTTTCATTAAGTTTATTAATTAATATTCTTGACTTTTTGTCTTCTTCATCACTTTCATCTCTATTTTTCCTTTGAGGAAAATTTAAAATAAAATGCCTAATATCTTCATTGTTAATTATTTTTAGAGGTAACTTCCTATTTTACTTTTATATTCCTATTTTCACATTTTTATAAAATAATATGAATAATTCATAAAAAAAATTACTCATATCATTTTTATTGTCGAAGTCACTGACTTCTTCATCATCAAGAATATTTTTAGATTTTCCTTTCTTGGTTGCTTTGAAAAAAATTTCTAGATAAAATTTTTATTTTATTTTATAACATTAACTCTTCTTTTTCATATTTAATGAGAGTGATATGTAAGCCATCCAATGATGGTGTTTTAGGATCTCTATCTTCCAAATATGAATCTTTTTCATCAAACTTATAAATAAGTTTTCATAATAGCTCCTTAACAATATTTTAATATTCTATATTATCACCAATACATATTATGGTGCTTAAAATATCATTCAACCTTTTAAATAATTGACCAATTGATTCATAGTCAGCCATTTTAATATATTCAAACATTAGCCTCAAAATTTATAACTTGTCCTTCTTCACCTTGATATTTCATTTATAGATGTTTTTCTTATTTTCTTAAAAACATCTTGTAGTTCTAAATCCTTTCACTCTAAGAAATTATCTTTCAGAGAGTGATTAAAGAGAATAATTTTTTCCCCTTCTATTTGTAAAATCCTCTAAAACTTCATTACCAAGAGAAAAAATAAGTGGGAAAATTATTTATTTCTATATATGATAGTTTTTTCCATAGATAACTAGAATATTCTTACTATTCATGCAATTAAGACTTTCGATAGAACCTTATCTAAAACTTCATCAAAGTAGAAAATGAAGGGAACCTTTTCTCTAATACCAATTGATAAGGTACATGTAGGACAGATATAATCACTAGGAGGGGGAGGGGTAAATTAGTGATATTTTTCCCTTTACGATATCTTTATTTTGAAACTAACATTACCTATGGTCAAAAATTTATCACATTTCTAAAAACACATTCACACATCCACTAGAACACAATTATTTACAAGTTTCACAACTCAGTAAGAGTATCTTTTCCTTGGATTGGTTTGAAAATAATCCAATAACACAAAATCTAATAGAAAAAATATTCTTTTAGGGTGGATGAAGCAAGTTATAAATACCCTTGAACTTTCATTGCACCATGATCAATAAAATATAGTATGTTCTTCTTCTAGGAAAACATATGTAAATAAGATATTGTAAAAACATTAGAAAACTTTACTAATAGGTTATTAACTTCTGTAATTTTCTACTTAAACAACTTTCACTTTCATAAATCTTAAAAAATAATTATACATTTCTCACCCAGTAGTAGGTATGAACGACTTCACTAGACTTTGTTCAATACATGGTTAGATTACTCTACCTGATTCCTCTATCTGATTCCTCTGTCCAAAATTGAGTCAGTATATTTTTTTAAAAGAAAACTATAACTTTAATCTTTCCCTATACTATCTCTTATCTAGAAAATATTGGTACAAATTCTCAATCTGATCCGATGAATCCTAACCACCACTTATATAGTCACTTCTTCTATCTGGAAAACCTTTCTCCAAAAGTTATTTCTGAAAAACAATTCAAAAAAACACTATAGATCTTATTTCTTACTCATGAATAGTTTCATATTATGTTGTACCTGGACCCCTTTATATAGGTACACCAAGAACAGAAATGGTGTGAACCTAAAATAGTTTTACTTCTCAATGAAATTTCATATCTTTAAATTCTACATTCATTTGATCTCAATTTGAACAATTAATAATTCTTCTGAACTCTTCTGGTATCTTTCTAATCTTCATAAATTATCCATAAATTCTTAATTCTCAACTAAACATAAAAAAAATTACAATTGATCATCCTAGAAAATGATAGTACAGAATATCTCATTTCAAAACTCTATTTTTAATTATCATTCTCTTAACAAAACAAAAAGACATTTACAACATAGTTTCAACTTATATAGATAATAGTTTCTAGAAACAAGTTTCTTTGTATATTCAACTGCTCCTCAGTTTTATGAAACTAAAATTGATGGATTATCAGTATAAGAAAGGTCATCTGATAAATTGGTATCAATCATCTTGTTCGATGAATCAATCTCTAAAGATATACAAATATATTGGTATCTAAAATCTCTTCTTATTAATTGGTGTCAAAAAATATTCTTTTTTATTGTTTTCAACAATGATATATTTAATTCTATAACTCAAAAAATTATGGTTCATTCAATGGATTGGTTTATCTGATGAATTGGTATGTACGATGGATTGGCTCATCTAATGGATCATCATATCAGCACCTTTCCAAATCTTATAACACTATAAAAATAAAACACACAGATGCCAAAAAACTTCTTTATCTGGTGAATCTTGATTTGATGATCTTTATCTAGAAAACTTCATCTTTGTAGAAAGTACATAAGTATGAAATTATATATTCTTCAATAAACTCCATCTTATATAATGGAACTTATTTATGATTTAATAACATTAAATGATAAAAAAGAATCATCATATTTAAAATTAACATTAATAGATCACCCATGTACAGACTTTTTTTGTACCAATTGATTCTAATAACCAGAAATAAAAAATTGAAGTGATTTTATTAAAATACAATAAAATAAAAAAATTCTAGTAAAAAATCTCTCAAACAACTTCTCCAACCAACTTGGTCACAACACATGGGTGGAAATATCACACAAAAAAATGGGTGGTTTAACATAGGGCAAGTGAAATAAAACACCTCATAAGTGGCTCAGGTTGAGGTTGAAAACCTCTAAACAAGTCTAAGAGCAATTTGGGAAACTCATTTTATGGTTCCAAAATTTTAATTGAGAAATTTAAATACGTTAAGATAAACACCTGGAAGGATTGGAATTCAGAACAATGGAGATGGTAAAATTGAAAAAAAAAATCCTTAGTAAAAAGGTTTCCACAACATACATTATGTCTGTGATAGAAAAATATTCCATTATCGGCCCTTGTTTTGGTCTAGATCATAAGAAAATGGAATAATAAGATAACTCCCTAAAATAGGGTATATGACCTCGCACAAAATCTAACTATTTTTAAAAGTAGAATAGATAATAAAGTAGATCAATAATATAGATCTTATCTATGGTGATATAACATGATAGGCTACATTTTAATTGGAGTTCGGATGGAATTCCATATTAAAATCCTATTTTTAGGACATAGGGATCTTGAGAGGGAGGAGAAGAGTGTTGTGTGTCTATTGTAAAATAGAATACAATGAGTTTTATTTAAAAAGATTAAGGTGAGAATGGTAATTCTCTACTTTTAAATGGGTCGCAAGGTTTGGCCACATGGTTATCCAAACCATGTGCCAACTATGGGAACCCTGATTTCTAGTAATCACACCCTGCATGGCCTATCACACACAGTTAGACAAAATATACATAGTTTATGCACATCTTATATCTCATCCCTGTATGTTCAAATCCTCCCTTTCATGGTTTAGACAAAATATGGATCATCCTTATAGGGGAATATGGTTTGAGGTGCACGGTTAGCACTAATTGTACACTAATCGTTCACCTCTCATGGTTTCTCCATAACTCAAAGCTCCAAACTCTAAACAATCCTCAGAAACTCCCAATTTCACATCTAAGGGATATGTACATTTATAAGGATGCTATATAGGAAAAAACTGAAAATAAAAGTTACATACCTTAAAGAAAATTTGGGATCTCACATCCACCATTGATCTACTTCCCCATACATATTATAAAAATATAAGATAACTTTAACATTTTATAAGAACTAGATAATGGAAAATATATTTTCAATGATATTGATCCATTACTTTTAAATTATTGGACTAGAATACCCACTAAAATATGGTGAACATTTCCTCATTTAGGATTCAATAGTTCATTCTTCCTTATTTTTTCACATGGAAGTTTAGTATAATTCTTGGCTTGATAAATTTACATAAGAAAATAATAAAAAAATCATTCCATATCGCATAACATTAGGTTTCTCATGAGGAAAATCATTTCATTTTTTTATAATTATTTTTAACAAAATTCCTTTTTTTCATCCATTGACTAAAACCAAAAATAATAATATGACAAAAAATAATCATTATGGGCAATAATATAATTATAGAAAAATTATTCATGAGATGTCTAAATCATGATACCTTATTTTAATCTATGAAACCTTGGGTTTAATTTTTTTCATCTATGGTCATTATCAATCTAAACCCTTCATAATGGTTAATAAATAAAATTTGAGTTAAACTAAGAATATCCCCCAAGATTTTAAAACAAGTTGTGAAGTAAGGTCTCATTCAATATGCACTAGAATGATAACTGATATATAATAGACCAAATCTTTTCAAGGTTATTACCCCTTGATTAATTTTTCTAAATCCATGTCCATTTATAGTATCTATAAAATTTTTTATTTTTTTAGGAAAACTTCACTCCTTTATTTACTATATAATAATATGTTCTCCTCTATGTAGGCTTATCCTAAGGGTTTTAAGTAATTTATTCTCATCCTATTTTCCAAAAGTTACTAAATCTTTCAATGATACCAACTATAGAAACCCCAAAATTTCATACATAAATATTACATTTTATTGAATGAATAACATTACAATCCACACTAGAATCTGAAAGGATTAGTGTATTAGGAAGCTTTGATACCTAAACAACTTGTTCATAAAAGTTCTACATCATCTCCCACTTATATTTACATAACTATCTTCCTTCTTATAGATATTATTTTTAAAACATTTCTTCATATCCTATGAAAAGGAAACGTAAGAAAGGGTGATCTCATAAGATCAGTATGGGTAAATAAGAGATATGTCAATCAATTATCATAAGTGAGAATAATATAAGAATATAGGTATAAGAACATGATCAATGCATTCAAAAATCATACATAATATATTAATTATCATTAAATCTGAATCATGATATTCTATTTTTTTCAATAAAAAACATAAGAAATTAGAGTGTGGAATCATCAATAATCAGTCATGTGGCATAATTACATATCATAATCATAATAGAAAATTATATTAAATTCACATACATAAAGGGAATAAATTATTTGTCCAAGTTTTACACTAATGATTTTCATTATGGAAAAAGTTACTTAATTTAAATGTCTACATGGTCATTTACAATATTCTCTAAGGAGAAACTACAATCAGTTAACTCTTTAGTCTCTTAGAATTTTATAAACCACATCATATCATAGGTGTTTCTCAGCTCTGTCATCATTACCCAATTCATTGGAGGTATATAAAAAAATTAAAAATTCTTGGTTTATAATTTGACCACAAATCCTTTTTTAATTATAGAACCAATCTTTTCCTAATAAAATTCCATTTATATGTATTCTATGAGATCATGAAAACATTTATCACTACATCAAATCTTAATACATGGAAAAGAAAATGATGTTCATAAATATTATTTTATCACAATAATAAACCCTTTATAGATATAATACATATGGTAACATTTTTTCATATCCCCATTAAATCAAAAGAAACGTCAATGGATGTTATTATAGTTGAAAATACCATCAAAAGATCACTTAAATATTTCTTGAAGAAAAAAACTGTTTCATTTTTAAATCACATATTTAAAATCTAAAAAAATAAAAAATATTAAGGAAAATATTTTCTTTAAAAATAACTAAGGAAACATAAAAATGAAATATTTAATAAAATTATTATTCATTTTTATTTGAAAATTTTTTTATACTTTTTTTGTTAAAACAAAAAAAATCATTCCCATTTTCTGTAAAAATTCATAAGTACCTCATTTAGAAAATGATGAGAAGATTCCTATAAAAAATTCAAAAATGTAAAACATTGTTAATAATGAATTTAATGAATCTTTGAATAATACTAAAAAATCATGAAAAAGGTATGAAGAAATTATGGATATATAATAAAATATTCTCGACCAAAGAGTGAAATAAAGTTAGTATCATTTAAAAACATTCATTTTGTATCTTGATTTCTTATAGGGTGTAAAAAGAAAGGAAAAACATAATATCTATATATAAAAATACTATAATTAAATAATTAATGTTTGAGAGAGAAAATTCATATAATTTCAACATCGGAAATCAAGAATTTAGAATCCATGTGAAAAATGAGATTTTAATATAAACCATTAGTCCTGTGGTAACTTTTGATCCACAGACCCCATGAAAAAAAATAGAATCAAATGAAACTCTTAATACAATAAAAATTGGTTTATTTATGATAAAATATATAAATGGTGATGTATATAGACATCATTAAATAATATTGGTGTATATCCCAACATTTTTCAAAAATATGATGATACCCCCATACAGGGGTACATTAAAATTTTCCTCCTAGGATTTATATAGCTTTTCATCCATGTTCTAACTATAAGAAGGTCACTGGAACTCTAGGGTAAAGTTACATGACTTGTCTACATGATTTACCATATTGTGTTCCAAGTGAGTTCTGATGGAACAAATATTTAAAAATTAAAAAAAAATCCCAAAATTAACCAAATTCAATAAACTAACTAATTAAGATTAAAATACAAAAAAAGTGATATGAGGGTGTGACAATATAATTCAATCACCCTTGTCTTTTTTATCTTTAAATAAATTGATATTTTTCTATTATGATTTTATAGTTCCTTGATTATGATAAGGAGGTCATAAGATGAAAATATGATAATGATAAAGAAAAATAGATTAAATGGATACGGTGGTATAGTTTTAAAATCCTTCTATTTGTTACTTTCCCTATATTTGTAATATGATTTTTTATTTTTATTTATTTTAATTCCACACTTAGATTTCTCACTACACTGTTGATCTTGGATACAAATGTTTCTTTGTAAAATCCTTATACCATTTTTTATATTTTATTTTTTATTGATTTAAATGAGTAAGATGGTGAGTGGATACGAAAAGATAAGTATGATAATTTTGAGTTGATGAGTAATGATTTTTTAAGCTTGGATGATTTATATTTATGGAATCCTAAAAAACTATTATGATTTTTTTTAAAAAATTTATTTATATTGAAATTTTATTATTATTCATGGCATGAGTGATTTTATAATATTGTGTTTCTCATTCCCAAGTGGTATTCAAAATGATTTTTTCATGTTCTTTATAATACCTTATTTCTTAATATATTCTCAAGATATGCTTCACTATTATAATTTTCTTGATTAATATTTTTGAAGCATAAAGATTTTAAACCAAATTAAGACTATTAATACCATAAATTGGATATTATTTTATCCCTTTTACCTATGAGCCCTAACTTATGTTTGATCTAAATTTAAAATTTAAAAACTGAATTTCCTTGATATGGATCCACATTTCAATCCTATTTTTCCTTCATGTCCTACTATAATAATTTTAAACATGATTTTCAATAGAAAAAAGTGTGGGGGAAAATAATTTTCATGATGTGTATGGGGATTATATTCAATAAAAGGGAGAATGTGTGACATTATCATTGGTTGAAGTGGTAAAAGGTCTATATAATATCTTTTATTATACTTTTATCATTTCCCTATAAAAGTAAAAAATAAATAAATAATAGAAAAATATATTTTCAAGAGAATATAAATATTTCATCATTCTCATTGATATTATTTGTGATCATATATCATGAGGAAGAGAATTTTTTGTGTGATTTATTTTTGAATCATTTTTTGAGGAGGTTGATTTTTTCATTAAGGTTTATATTTAATATCATGCATTATACTTTAGAGTTAAGCCTCGTTTTTTGAGACCTGATTTTGAATAAATTTTCACATCAATACACATTAAACTTTAGACTTAAATAAATTGTAACCATGATGAAATTCCCCACGATTTTTTTTATTTTAATTCATAAAGTGGATATTAGGATATCTTGAAAGCCTTTGGATAGAGTACATAAGTTTGATATCATAACTCCAATAAAATGATCTTGAGTGATGAGAAATATATTTCAGTAAGGTTGATCATAAGGGTGTATAAATACTAATAATAAGTTGAAAGATGGGAATGTAATTGAACATAATTGTCATCAATTCAAGAGGGAAAGTGAAATACATGATTGGTTTTCTTATAAAGTGAGGAGTTGAAAAGATGATTGTATATGATGCTTTAGATTTTATTTAATGTCAATAATTATTTGACCGATTTTAATTTAATGTTTAAATATTTGATATGATGGATTTTCTTTTTTATATTGTTGAGATCTATACTTGAAAACAAGAAAGAGTTTATGTGTGGTGGACTTTTATAACTCAAAAAATAAGAATGATTTTTTATAGATAATTTCATAGATAAATGTGTTGATCGTAATTATGTTTTTTAATATTTTAGGCTAGGGTTATTCTTTGAGAATATATTGGAAGTATTTGGATTATTTCTAAAGATGGAGGATCACATCATGGCATGAAAATATTTTATCTCATTATAAATGGTGAGGGTAAGAATGCATCATATCATAACTTTTAACATTGTGGTGCAATATATTAAGGAAAAAAAATATTGGTGACAAAAATATTTATAAGGATGGAATTACACTATAAGTTGATATGAATTATAGAATGATCATGTACTTTTCACCACTATATAGAAGAACCTAACGAAGTTAGAGCTATAATAGATTTTATGCTACAACTTGATTACCCATTGTGGTATGAACCATTCAGAAGAATAGGTGTGGATTCATATCATTTCCAATAATAATGTAGGTATGCACCATAATTTTTTGATATTTGAATAATTTTTTGAGAAGATATGATTATCATAATATAACTGCACCTATTACACTATAGAGGAAGTGGAAAACAAAATAACACTGTAATAATCATCATTACACTATTATTAGGGGGTATTTATTTGGAAATAAATACTCATGTGGTGACCAATGCATATGGGTTAATCAAAGGGATTTAGATACACCTGTTACAGTATGATATTATGGTTTCAAGGAAAATAATAGATAATGGGGGTGAAAAAATAGTTATTTTTTAGTTGGATCAAAATATTGGTTTAATATATTTAATACTTTCCTTATGATTCCATTAGACTATGGTTTAAAATTTAATTAAATTGGATCTATATCAAATAAGTTGTAGTCATTTTAGTATTCCATAGGGTGTTTTCACACCACAAAAACAAGTTAGGATTTTTTATCTCACCTCTCCCAACCTTGTCATAGAATGAAAAATATTATCATGGAATGAGAAACTTGAAAATATAAAATTTTAATATATAAAAGTTAATATATATTTTGGGACACTTTTATCACTAAAGGGTGACATGTGGAGGACCTTCGAAAAAAATTCAAACTATTTTGAGTGGGATTTGGCCACTATTAATGGAGGATTATGTGGATAATTATTTGGGAAGTTGTAAAATATATAATTATAATATATATATATATATATATATATATATATTTCTCTATTATATTAGTTCCTTGGATTGGGAATGAAGATTATTAAACCACTAGCAATAGGGAGGAATCTATCTTGGGGTTCAAATGGATTGAAGGTTGTGGTAATATTTTAGATTTAGGTTTTTATCTAATCTCTCATGTCTAACATGGATCAATTATTTAGTTCATGTGAAAACATGAGGGGGTAAAAACTTTTTTTAATCTTTGTAAAGAATTATGATTAAGTAATTTATTTATTTTTTTATATATTCATTCTTATTGGGTTATATATTCATTCATTCATTCATATCTATTCATTCTTCTTTAATAATGTCTATTTTTTATTAATTTTTGAAGTCCCTTTTAATGCATAACTATTTCTTATATTCTTTGTTGATCCTGGAATAAGTTTTAGTTATATGTTTAAATATGGGTTTGAATCACCTATTATTAAAATAAACTAAAATAATTTACCATAAGAAAACGGGTAGTTTATTGATTAGAGTAAAACCAACAATACCAAGGTATTGTTTAGATCCAATTCTGAAAAAAAAACATGATAATTTATTAATAAAATTTTAATCTCAATTGTCTCATGAACTTTATTTTATAAAATATTAGTATGCTCTCATAATCCATATTATTTTTGTTCAGATTTTATTTTAATCCTTTGATTCCTAAGTTTTAACTTTCAAATTAAATTTTCATGCTAGGGATAACTAATCCTTGTGGGTTCAACCTCATATGTAAATTATAATAATCCTTATAAGTTTATATTTGAGAAAGAGTTAACATAATTTATAAACTTGATTACCTATTGAAATTTAAAATGACCAATAGGTGTCGTCTAAAGACATTGTGGATATTAAATCCACAAGTGGAGCATTATTTAATAGAATCATGTGAATTTGACATATTATAAGAAATTAAGTAGATCACTAAGAATAGATTAAACAAAAAAAACTATTATAATTTTTTTTACATAATTTTAGTGGATGAAATAATAATTGGAGGATCCTATAGAGAATGTGAGGTTACCTGTGGTGGTTCATTATGACAAAAAAAATTGAAATTGAGCTAACAAAGAATCTATTAAAACATTCACATGTAAGGAATATTGATATTTGGTTTAATTTTATAAAATAGAAGGTGTATAAATGAATTATTAAGATTAATCATGATGTAACCAATCATAAAGTTTCAGATATATTCACAAAACCATTAACCACACTAGAATTTTGAGAATAATCACTTGAAACTTGATATTCAACCACATCCATCTAGTTAAGGATAATCAAAAAGTTCCCACCTTCTAATATATATTGATTTATCTGGATTTTGTGTTTTTTATAGGTTTTCACCATGATTTAATTATATCAATTCGGTGAGAAAAAACCGTCACATGCTAGGGTCACATGTCCTTATTTTTTATTCATTTAATTTTTAGTTATAAGGAGATTTCTAGGGTTAAATTTTTAAAACTTTTATTAATTTTTTTGTGTCACACATAAATTACATGATTTGATCATGGTTAGGGTTAACCATGTGTATTACCCTTATGTATGGGGTTATTCTTCAGTGGTTGTCTCACGGGTTATGAATATTTAAGGGTAATCATGTAAATGAACCTTACATATGGGGGAATTCCTCGATGTATACAATAATTTTGGAATGATGTTATGGGAAATCCATGTAGATGATCCCTATGTATGGGTGTATTCTTCAATGGATACCACACAATGCATATTTTTGTGTAAACCATGTGAATGACCCTTACATATAGGGGGTATTCTTCAGTGGTAATTTCTTAGGTTGCACATAGTTAGGAGTAACCATGCAAATTAACCATACAGGGTGCATATTCAAAATATAGTGGAAATTAATATTTAGAACATGGTTTCCCAAACCATGCATCTAAATGATTCAAGATTCCTAAAATTAAAATCTTTGAAATTCATATATTTCTCGTACTTGATTTTTAGCCACTTAGACTTCTCTTTTTCCTCTCATTCTAACCCTCCACCCCATGCATCCTACCATCTCATTCCTCCCCTATTATTAAGTTACAATATGGAATTTCTCCTTCTTTTGATAATGAATATTTATGTTAACGTTATCTTATAAATACTGATGTCCATACTAGTTTTTAAATTCATAATAAATTTGATTTTAAATTTAGTGAGGGGTTAATTTTAAGAACTGGAGTTTGGATTGGAATTATGAGGGTTTGTAAATCTCTAGGATATGTTTATAGACATGGAATGAGGCTCTTTTAGTGATTTGGGTGATCAAATAAGGCTTAGGGTGACCTGGAGTTACAGGCAGCTGACAACACTGTAGCCATATTCATTGTGGCATACCTATAGTTATAAACCATTAGAATTTTTCACAAAGAAAATATGGTCATGTTGGATCTCATAGGTTGTATTGTATTGGTATATATGTAAATTTCTACATATTTTTAATGGAATGAGTCCAAAAAATATGAACAGAGACTATTTCATGGGAGAGGAAAGGGGTTGTAGGGTTGGTTATATCGCTTGGGCATTAGATGTGCCATAACTAAGGAGGCAACACCGTAGCATGGCCCTAGTAATAGTTTAAGTTGTATCCCAAACACCGTGATGGGATTCTAGTGGGAATTTTTAGGGACCATGGGAATCACCATTCCATGGTTCATGTTGTGGTATGAGGATGGAGCTTATTGAGAGTGTAGAAATGATAAGAGAGGTAGTGGGTTTTCATGGAACCTCACCATAGTGGAGCTAGGTGAGCAGTGTGACATCATGAATTTTAAAATTCATGGTGATTGTATGGGTGTGAAACCAAGGAAGTCCGACCTCACCATAGTACCCTAACATAGGGTGTTTTACTAGAAATTTTATCCTATGGGATTGGGAGTGCTACCTATGTAAAATAGAGATGGAAAGGTGGCTACAGCATTAGTCAATCCATTTTTATCCTTTGAAATTTAAATTTATTTGAATTTCACATTTTCCACTCATTTATAATTATGGGATTGGGCCTTTTTTCTATTTCTCCCATGTGTTTGGATGACCTAAGAGGGTGTCCTCCCTATACTCCTTATATTTCACCTTGTATGTGTGGAATTTTTATGCAATTTATTTAGTGATTTAATGTTTTTTTCCTCTTCTTATTAATTTAATTATTATTTCCCTCTTGATTCTAATATTTTGGTTGTCTATGGATTATGGTTTCATTAATGATCCAATTGGATCATGATGGAATCATCCAGGTATGATGGGGGATTTTTTGTGAGATGGATAAAGGATGATTCAAGATGACGAACTCATGTTTTCATACTCTATTTTGACGAATATATATCACCATAAAGATTTATCTAGGATTTTGCCTATATTTAATTAAATTTTTAATTTAACAGGTGTTGATTAATATGGATTTTTTCCAGGATGGAATCGAGAGGATGTTGTAGACCTTCTATAAGGGGTTGGTCATAATTTTGATATGAAAAATTTGTTCAGTGAATTATTTGGTGATTATGTATATTCACATTAAAAATTAAAATTAATTATAATTTTATTATAATTAATTAATCGAGATATTTTAGCATTTGTTATCTCCTCTTGTGTTTTGGAGATGGCCGATTGGACTTGGATGAGCATAAGTGAAATCTATCAGACTTTTTTCATAGGGAAATGGATTCTTAATTGAAGTAGGTTATCCCTTGAAGATACCCCTTTACTAAATAAATTTTATTATGTATGCATTTTTTATGTGGTATCACCATCGAGGGATATTGACCTTTTTTAAATGAATTGTTTTAAATTGAAGTGAAATACCTATGGACCGAACAAATTTCCAAGGGCCATAATGGACCCTTATACATTAGATTGATACCTTAGCTGAAAATGTACAAGGCCATAATTATAAATGTTTTCCTTATTATTAAAAAACCCAAAGTGGTGAGATTTTAATGAATTGGGTAAGCAAAGTGTCCCTTAGTATAGGATCCTCAACAACCTCCAAGTAGGGGGATATAATTGGTTGGGATAACTAGCCCTAGTAATCATTTCAGGATATTTTAGATACCATTATAACCTATGGATAGTTGAGATGACCATGGGGGAGTGTTTATTCCCCACTTATATGTGATTACATGGGTGATTAGACCATGTGTAGGTTAATGGATAGGTTGTGTGTGAGGACCGGCCTAGGGAAATTTTGGGAAGGGTGGGCTTAAGGTCATCCCCCTTGTTTAACTATGCATATGAGGCCAGTGAGGCCAAAATGTGATTACAATGATAACAAGGTATGATACGTACTAAAATTAATGGGTGTTGACCTAAGAGATCTGACTTATATAAAGGAACCCAAGTGGGGGTGTTCATGCTTGATGAGGATTAGGGGACCTCAGAGGGTTCCCTGGTGATTAGAAATCCTAGGAGAGTGTTAGTGTGGGAATGGGTAGTGATGATTTTTGGGTGTTTCTTTAGATCTTTAATCGATTATTTGAGACTTATATAGATATGGTGAAAATTTTAGGTTGTTCACTTGAGAGGTTGACCTTGATTATGGGATATGAGTTTAGATAGAGGGATATCCCTTATGTCATGTGTATTGTGACATGATTTAGGTGAGATGCACTTCCCACTGATATTTATTGAAATAAATGGGATGCCTTTGATGTTCTACTTGGATCTGACCTCCATGCCTGCTACTGATGGTATGATTCAGGTGGAATGCACACCATCATGTATATTGTCACGACCCGTCCTCGGGGCCTGTGCCGTGACTACCCCAAGCCCGCCTTCCATAGGCCAGGGGCTGGCGACTAGCACCAAAGGCGTAAATCCAGATAACAGGGAAGGCATTTCCTTTATAAAAGAAAACGAGCACCACAGAGTAAGAAAGCGGAAAAAGTAAAAATAGAGTACAACTGAAGTGCGGAAAAGTAAATGGGCCAGTATACAAAACCAACTGAAAGTAAAGTACAACTCGAAAGGGGAAAACAACAATTGTAAAGTAAAAGCCGCTACACCGAGCTGTCCACTGAAAATCCCACCTGAAGGGTGGGTACAGATAGCTCCAATGCTCCTCGGGTCCCGCTGTCCGCTCTGAGCACGTCCCGCCCAGTGGTCCACCTCCAGGTACCGTCCTGCTCTGCAAGACTCAGCCACGATCAACACTGTCCGTCGTCTGCAACCAACACAACGTAGTGCGGGCATAGCCCGTGCAGGGGTGAGTATAATGATACTCAGTAGGGACCCCGAGACCCTCAAGGTCTCACTAAAACCAACAAGGATAACCACAAGAAGATCTCAATAGATAACCTCTACTTAGGTATATGCCCATACATATACCTAAGTTATCATGTAACCCATATCAATCATGAGGAAACACAAAGGTCAAAAGTCTCAGCTCAAACCAGGATCTTCATTATCGAAACCGTAACTGCTGAAGAGCTCTGTCTCTAGAGTGTACAGTGGTCCTGTCACGACTCCGAGGTACTTCTCACTAACCTAAGACTGCTGAGGTACTCCTCCTGTCGAGTACCGCGGGCCAGCCACTCAAACACAGTAGTGCTTCCCGCCGAGGTATGTCACCCAAACACAGTAGTGCACACCCCCTAGTAGCCTGCAGAGGTACTCTCCGGACGAGTACCGCGGGTTTGCACTATCACACAGGTAGTGCTCCGTCCGCCATGGTTCTGCACCCAAACAAAGTAGTGCTCCGTCCACTGGGCTAGTTGACTCACACCAAGTCGAGTCGGTCAAGCAGTCGTCAGGTCTCAGTCGGCTACACGGTCTCCGTACTCCGCACGCTCGTCTCTGGGAGGGTCCGCTCCACGAGCTGCAAGTCGATACTCCAAGTATCTCAAGGTCCCACGAAGAAGTATCTCAAAGGACCACCTCGTCACAGGGGTCTCAACGCAACAGACGGCGCGTCGATCGGACGCCCGGTCTGTGAGTTATTAGCCTTTTCGTCCCAGGGGCCCGGTTGGTTTCGTGAGCGAACCAAACCCAGCCGTATCTCAACTGTACCCCGATCTCTCATAGGGTATACTCATAGGGACCGTTTCTCAACGTGACCGTCAACGCCGCTGACGGTTCATCAAACGGACGTCCTGTCTGAAAGTTATCAGCTTTTCCTTTCCAGGGGCCCAGTTGGATTTCGGGTGCGATCCAACCCGGCCACTACCAACTGTATCCAAAACTCGGGCGAAGGATGCCAAAAGTTCCGTATCGTCAACAGAAACTCAACGCAACAGACGGCGCGTCAATCGGACGCCCGGTCTGAGAGTTATTGGCTTTTTCGTCCCCGGGGCCCGGTTGGTTTTTAAGGCAAAACCAACCCGACGGTACTCCACCTGCGCCCAAACCCCGGGCGGAGTGAGCCAAAAGATCCGTCTCACTAAGAGGAAACTAACAAAGCTGACGATACGTCAATCGGACGTCCGTAGCTCAAGACATGAGCGTTTCCGCTCCGAGGGCCCGGTTGGTTTCGTGTACGAACCAACCCGACCGATCCCAAAGTATTCCGAAACTTTGAGTGCGATAAACCGAAATGACCGACTCGCTCCAAGGATTGCATTGCCGCTGACGGCGAGTCGTTTGGAGGCTCGTAGCTCATGTTACGGGCGTTTGAGCGAAAGTCGTCCGAAGACGGGGGGTCCGGGCCCGGGCCGACCCGGCCCGACCCCCCCCTGGTTGGCCCGAACCGGGTCGGGTCCGACCCGGTTGGCCCGGCCCGGCCCGGCCAGGTCCGGTCCGGCTCGGCTCAGCCGAGCGGCCGAGCGGCCGACGCGGGGGAAAGCCGCCGCCACGCGTGACACCCCCGCGGCACCCGCGGGGTGTCGGTCAGACAGCCGGACGTGCCGCGTGACAACCCCGCGACACCCGCGGGGTGCCGCCCTGGACACACGCGGGGTGCCGCGTGACAACCCCGCGGCACCCGCGGGGTGTCGCCCTGGACACCCGCGGGGTGCCGCGTGACAACCTTGCGGCACCCGCGGCACCCGCGGGGTGCCGCGCTGGACACCCGCGGGGTGTCGCCGCCTCCAGCCGCCGGTGCCGCCACGCCGGCGACCCGCACCGCCACCGGCTTCCGTGGGCCGCCGGAGTCGCTCTGGTGGCCCGTTTTCCTTCTCGTCTGCGCCGTTGTTCCTCCCGGGTTCCGTTCTTTACTCCGGGATCATCAAACATCCGTTGTGGCACGTTCCGTCGTTGCCTGTCAAATCCGCACAAGAACGAAGAACGACGGAGGGTTGTCGGGCCGTGTTCGTTTGGCCCGCACCCTCCGCGTTAGATATAAACAACAGGATAAATTAAGGTTCAACACATGAACGCATATCCGAAACAATTTTTAATGAAATAAAATTGTTTCATAAAAACGGGTTCCTTATTTGAACGGAAACAACAATTTTAATAATTTTAAAAAATTGTTCACAAATCCAGTTCTTTAACTTTTTAAAGAAATAATTACGGGAATATAAAAAGAAAAGGGGGGGTAATTCCCAAAATAAATCCCTACCTCGCCGTCGCTGTCGGATGCGAGGTCGTCGTGGAATTGACCGTCGCGGAAGAAGGTGATCGTCACACCGCGGAAGGGTGTCGCGTCGACGACCTCTGAGGACCAAGAACATACGGATTAATTAATAATAATTAAATCCATGTTGTTGTTGAAATCCAAAAAGAAAATAAAAAGAAGCGCAACCCCCTACCTTGGTTGTTGTCGATCGAAGGCTGTCGCGGGGTTGGATCGTCGCGGAAGAAGCGTCGCGAAGGGAGATCCATTGGCGTCGCGGTACAAGGCTTCATGTCGTCGATCTCCGCAGGTTTGGCGTTCTTCACGTTCTTCGTGTTCTTCGCGTTCTTCGCGTTCTTCGCCGAAGAAGAACGCTTTCCTCCAAATCTTCTCCACGCCACAAGTTTCAACCCAAAATAAAATAAGCTTAAGCCTTATTTTATTTACACAACTAAACATTTGAATTTCAAAAGATAAGAAACGAACCATTAATTCGTAGAATTAATTCAACGAAAGAAACAGCTCATTTAATTTACGAACTAAACCGCCCAATTAAATGGTCTGTTAAGAATTTAAGAAAACGCGTCAGTTGACTTTCATAAAGATGGGTTTTCACGGGTGCGTTACTTAGCGGAAAGAAACCGCGGGGCTCGTGCGGGCACCACCTCACAAATATCCTACCAAGAGGGTAAGATATTTCTGGATAGTACCCTATCCGGTTCAACTCAGTTTAAGCCGCTTTTAAGTGGCTTCAAGTGGCTTCCAAGTGGCTTAAGTGAAATAAAATAAAGTTGTCATAAAATTATTTTATTTCTTAACTTTAAGCCCGAAAATTAAAAACCACACCCGAGCAAACGCAACTCCGGAAGAGGCGTTTCTAAGCAAATACAGGCGCTGTAATTCCATCGGTGCCCTCAGAATTCGATTCCGAGCACCGGTTCAAAAGTTAGAAAAACCCGCTCGTCTGTTCACTGAACATACCCAAGCCAAACTTCGGAAATTGATTCCGGGCACACCGGGCCTCGGAATCAGGCGCCGTCAGAAACTGCGTTCTTGTAAAATTCCAAAGAAAATTAAAAAAAAAATTCCCTTGGAATTTACGGGTCTTTAAATTACTCCCACCACAGGGCTTTATGTCCCCGTAAAGCTTCACCACAAACTTAGGGAAACAAAGCGGTACTGAGCACGCATCTGAGCCTTCTGCTCCCATGTGCTCACCTGGAGGTTCCCGCGCTGCCAAAGAAAGTGCACAAGAGGAATCGACCATCCTCCTAGGATCCGCTCCTGTCGATCCTCGATCCCCACAGGAACCTCCGTATAAGACACTCATCTCCACCGTCTAGCTCTTCATGGACGATGATATGCGAAGGGGTCGAGCACGTATCTCCTCAGTTGGGATACGTGGAAAACATCGTGCACCTAGTGCAACTGAAGTGGATGGGCCAAGCGGTAAACCACCTCGCCTACCCAGCTGAGGACCTAGAAAGGTCCGTTGAACCACGGAGATAACTTGCCTCCCAGGCCACATCTCCATAAACCTCATCGAGGTGAGACACATAAGAAGACGTGGTCGTCATCCTCGAACTCCAGAGGTCTCCATTTCTGTTAGAACTGAAACTCAAAACGACTGTTGCTATGAGGGTAAGGTTGACCGACTCAAGAGTGATCGGTCGCACCCTCCTGTGCAAGAGTTACCCTGCACTGCCTGGGGTTTCCTTTTCCGCCGACCAAGGAAAACCCATCCCAACGTTTGACTAAAACCGTCAATTTGAGTATGAACAATTATTGCCCATTCCATACTCAAACTAACGTCGTAAGGCCTCGACGCTGCCAACAAGATATTACAACTAGAACTCTCGCCTCGAGGGTCTGACCACACCGTCGGCGTAAGTGTGATTATCGAGTCTCCTCCCAAGGTATTTCTAGATGTGAGGGTCAAGTCCACAGCTTACCAGAAACTCTAGGTCTGGAACAAGATTTGTGGAAGCGAGGAATGATTCATATCGACGTCTGTTACTACAGCAGCTAGTAGTGGACATAGACTGTCCCTTGAATCATTTCTAGAGCCATTGGGTCACACTCCTTGACTGCATGCAGCCGCACTCTTCCTCCGCCCTCCTGCTCCCTGAGCCAGGCGGGAATAACTAAGGCGGGTGGTTGTAGCATGTTAAGATGTACACCACCTCATGCTGCTCTCCTAGCTTTGCCTCCACGTCTGCCGCTTCGCAGACTCATCTCTATTTAAAGCTACCTCTTCTTGAAACATTTATCACTCACGAGTCTCTAAGACTGGCACCGGTTCCTTGTTTCTTACTGCATTGTGCAGTCTTCATCCGCTCCTGGATGAACTGCACCTCCTTTAGTCTCACAAGAGCTGCTATGATTTCTTCTTTGCCGATAAGAGAAATCTGGTCTCATCCCCTGGATGAACCACATTCGTTGCCTAATATAGTCAATCCTGACATAAATGATGCATTCATGCCATGTATGATGTCGTAAGGCCTCGACGCAACTACTAATAGATCCATCTGTCACTCTCGCCTCCAAGGGTCGAGTCACACTGTCGGCATCAGTGTGAGGTCACTGGGTCTCCTCCAGTAGGAATTTCGAAAGTGAGGGTCAAGTCAACAGTCTTAACCAGGACCACTTAGTAACATCACAAAAGAGGACAGGAAAGCAAACATCACAAGATAAGTGTCTTTATTTTATTACAGCTCATGGTACAAAGACACAAAAACAACATCAACATGGAACTAGAAGTACAAGAGACGTATCCACTAGTTCCGCTCCTGTCCACCTACTCCAGGAGCTCTACTACCTTGTCCACTGCTCTACTGTTGCTCAAGCATTCGTCGCTGCCTCTGCCTCGGTGGCTCCTCAAAAGCCTATGGATCAACTGTACGAGGAGTCGGACAGTCACGTGCCAGGTGCCCCTTTCCACCGCACGAGTAACACAGTCTGCTTCTGGCACGCCTGGCTCTGACCCCACCCCGGGTGCCCCGCACCACCGGTCCTAAAACCCGTGATCGCCCAACTGCTGGTCTGGTCCTCCTGGACCTCTGCATCATCTGTCTACTGCCCACAGATGACTCGGCTTCTGATCGAAAAACACGCGAAAAAGGCAGCAGCTCTTGAACATGCTTGGGGTGTAGAGATATTGGCACAAACTCCACCCTGAAGAAGGTCTCAAAGTCTTCCCATGTGAAAGCCATCCCATCGCAAAACTGGAACAAGTGGCTCCACCACCTGCCTGCTGCTTCCTGATGAAGGCTGGCAGCAAAGGTCACCATGAAGTCCAATGGCGTCCCCACTAGCCTGAAGACTCCCACCACAGCCTCCAGCCAATCCTCAGCCGCCTGCGGGTCCGTCTCTCCCCCGAACCTGGGTGGCCTCTGGCGCTGGAACTCATGCAGTGCGCTCAAGTAGCGGGCATCGCCTACTGCTGGGGCTGGTGGCATCGGTGGCCCAACGTATGGTAGTACCGTTGGTGCCTCCGCTGGTGCCTCAACTGCAAGAGGGCCCTGTACCGAAGCCTCGTCACTCGACAGGCTGTCAGCACGCACATCCCTCTGGGCTCTAACTGGTCGTCTGAGAAAAGGCATCCTGAAAGAAACAACGTAACACGGTCAAACGATTATACCTGGTGAGTTGACCTGGTTTGAGCTGTTTTAAGGGGGGAAACCTTTGAAAACACACACGCAATCAGTGTTTTCGTGCACAAAGTCGGAAATCAGTTGCCAGGGTCCTTTTGTATGGATACGTCGGCCGCCCGCACCAACACTGGACTCCCTGAACTGAAAACCACACTCGGTACCCTTAACACTATTGCTTCACAAAAAGAAAGATCAGAGTCTGCGGTAGAACCGACCACCTCTGATACCAATTTGTCACGACCCGTCCTCGGGGCCCGTGCCGTGACTACCCCAAGCCCGCCTTCCATAGGCCAGGGGCTGGCGACTAGCACCAAAGGCGTAAATCCAGATAACAGGGAAGACATTTCCTTTATAAAAGAAAATGAGTACCACAGAGTAAGCAAGCGGAAAAAGTAAACACTAAGTAAAAACAGAGTACAACTGAAGTGCGGAAAAGTAAATGGGCCAGTATACAAACCCAACTGAAAGTAAAGTACAACTCGAAAGGGGAAAACAACAACTGTAAAGTAAAAGCCGCTACACCGAGCTGTCCACTGAAAATCCCACCTGAAGGGTGGGTACAGATAGCTCCAATGCTCCTCGGGTCCCGCTGTCCGCTCCAAGCACGTCCCGCCCAGTGGTCCACCTCCAGGTACCGTCCTCCTCTGCATGCCTCAGCCACGATCAACGTTGTCCGTCGTCTGCAACCAACACAACGTAGTGCGGGCATAGCCCGTGCAGGGGTGAGTATAACGATACTCAGTAGGGACCCCGAGACCCTCAAGGTCTCACTAAAACCAACAAGGATAACCACAAGAAGATATCAATAGATAACCTCTACTTAGGTATATGCCCATACATATACCTAAGTTATCATGTAACCCATCTCAATCATGAGGAAACACAAAGGTCAAAAGTCTCAGCTCAAACCAGGATTTTCATTATCGAAACCGTAACTGCTGAAGAGCTCCGTCTCTAGAGTGTACAGTGGTCCTGTCACGACTCCGAGGTACTTCTCACTAACCTAAGACTGCTGAGGTACTCCTCCTGTCGAGTACCGCGGGCCAGCCACTCAAACACAGTAGTGCTTCCCGCCGAGGTATGTCACCCAAACACAGTAGTGCACACCCCCTAGTAGCCTGCAGAGGTACTCTCCGGACGAGTACCGCGGGTCTGCACTATCACACAGGTAGTGCTCCGTCCACCATGGGTCTGCACCCAAACAAAGTAGTGCTCCATCCACTGGGCTATTCGACTCACTCCAAGTCGAGTCGGTCAAGCAGTCGTCAGGTCTCAGTCGGCTACACGGTCTCCGTACTCCGCACGCTCGTCTCTGGGAGGGTCCGCTCCACGAGCTGCAAGTCGATACTCCAAGTATCTCAAGGTCCCATGAAGAAGTATCTCAAAGGACCACCTCGTCACAGGGGTCTCAACGCAACAGACGGCGCGTCGATCGGACGCTCGGTCTGTGAGTTATTAGCCTTTTCGTCCCAGGGGCCCGGTTGGTTTCGTGAGCGAACCAAACCCAGCCGTATCTCAACTGTACCCCGATCTCTCATAGGGTATACTCATAGGGACTGTTTCTCAATGTGACCGTCAATGCCGCTGACGGTTCGTCAAATGGACGTCATGTCTGAAAGTTATCAGCTTTTCCGTTCCAGGGGCCCAGTTGGATTTCGGGTGCGATCCAACCCGGCCACTACCAACTGTATCCAAAACTCGGGCGAAGGATGCCAAAATTTCCGTATCGTCAACAGGAACTCAACGCAACAGACGGCGCGTCAATCGGACGCCCGGTCTGAGAGTTATTCTCTTTTTCGTCCTCGGGGCCCTGTTGGTTTTTAAGGCAAAACCAACCCGACCGTACTCCACCTGCGCCCAAACCCCGGGCGGAGTGAGCCAAAAGATCCATCTCACTAAGAGGAAACTAACAAAGCTGACGATACATCAATCGGACGTCCGTAACTCAAGACATGAGCGTTTCCGCTCCGAGGTCCCGGTTGGTTTCGTGTACGAACCAACCCGACCGAACCCAAAGTTTTCCGAAACTTTGAGTGCGATAAACTGAAATGACTGACTCGCTCCAAGGATTGTGTTGCCGCTGACGGCGAGTCGTTTGGAGGCCCGTAGCTCATGTTACGGGCGTTTGAGCGAAAGTCGTCCGAAGACGGGGGGTCCGGGCCCGGGCCGACCCGGCCCGACCCCCCCTGGTTGGCCCGAACTGGGTCGGGTCCGACCCGGTTGGCCCGGCCCGGCCCGGCCAGGGCCGGTCCGGCTCGGCTCGGCCGAGCGGCCGATGCGGGGGAAAGCCGCCGCCACACGTGACACCCCCGCGGCACCCGCGGGGTGTCGGCCAGACAGCCGGACGTGCCGCGTGACAACCCCGCGACACCCGCGGGGTGCCGCCCTGGACACCCGCGGGGTGCCGCGTGACAACCCCGCGGCACCCGCGGGGTGTCGCACTGGGCACTCGCGGGGTGCCGCGTGACAACCCTGCGGCACCCGCGGGGTGCCGCCGCCTCCAGCCGTCGGCGCCGCCGCGCCGGCGACCCGCGCCGCCACCGGCTTCCGCGGGCCGCCGGAGTCGCTCTGGTGGCCCGTTTTCCTTCCCGTCTGCGCCGTTGTTCCTCCCAGGTTCCGTTCTTTACTGCGGGATCATCAAACATCCGTTGCGGCACGTTCCATCATTGCCCGTCAAATCCGCACAAGAATGAAGAACGACGGAGGGTTGTCGGGCCGTATTCGTTTGGCCCGCACCCTCCGCGTTAGATATAAACAACGGGAGAAATTAAGGTTCAACACATGAACGCATATCCGAAACAATTTTTAATGAAATAAAATTGTTTCATAAAAACGGGTTCCTTATTTGAACGGAAACAACAATTTTAATAATTTTAAAAAATTGTACACAAATCCAGTTCTTTAACTTTTTAAAGAAACAATTACGGGAATATAAAAAGAAAAGGGGGGGTAATTCCCAAAATAAATCCCTACCTCGCCATCGCTGTCGGATGCGAGGTCGTCGCGGAATTGACCGTCACGGAAGGAGGTGATCGTCACACCGTGGAAGGGCGTCGCGTCGACGACCTCCGAGGACCAAGAACATACGGATTAATTAATAATAATTAAATCCATGTTGTTGTTGAAATTCAAAAAGAAAATAAAAAGAAGCGCAACCCCCTACCTTGGTTGTTGTCGATCGAAGGCTGTCGCGGGGTTGGATCGTCGCGGAAGAAGCGTCGCGAAGGGAGATCCGTTGGCGTCGCGGTACAAGGCTTCACGTCGTCGATCTCCGCAGGTTTGGCGTTCTTCGCGTTCTTCACGTTCTTCGCGTTCTTCGCGTTCTTCGCCGAAGAAGAACGCTTTCCTCCAAATCCTCTCCACGCCACAAGTTTCAACCCAAAATAAAATAAGCTTAAGCCTTATTTTATTTACACAACTAAACATTTGAATTTCAAAAGATAAGAAACGAACCATTAATTCGTAGAATTAATTCAACGAAAGAAACAGCTCATTTAATTTACGAACTAAACCGCCCAATTAAATGGTCTGTTAAGAATTTAAGAAAATGCGTCAGTTGACTTTCATAAAGATGGGTTTTCACGGGTGCGTTACTTAGCGGAAAGAAACAGCGGGGCTCGTGCGGGCACCACCTCACAAATATCCTACCAAGAGGGTAAGATATTTCTGGATAGTACCCTATCCGGTTCAACTCAGTTTAAGCCGCTTTTAAGTGGCTTCAAGTGGCTTCCAAGTGGCTTAAGTGAAATAAAATAAAGTTGTCGTAAAATTATTTTATTTCTTAACTTTAAGCCCGAAAATTAAAAACCAAACCCGAGCAAACACAACTCCGGAAGAGGCGTTTCTAAGAAAATACAGGCGCTGCGATTCCATCGGTGCCCTCAGAATTCGATTCCGAGCACCGGTTCAAAAGTTAAAAAAACCCGCTCGTCCGTTCACTGAACGTACCCGAGCCAAACTTCGGAAATTGATTCCGGGCACACCGGGCCTCGGAATCAGGCGCCGTCAGAAACTGCGTTCTTGTAAAATTCCAAAGAAAATTAAGAGGAAAAAAATTTCCTTGGAATTTACGGGTCTTTACATATATTGATACATGGGATACCTTGGAGGTTCTCCTTAGATTTGGCCTTCATTCCTAATACTATGTGATGGAAGTGGGGGTTTCACTTCACCATATAGATGTGTATATGTGATATTATCTAGGTGGGATGCACTAACCCATGATTGATTAGTATAAAATGAGATGATATGGAATGGTTGAACCATCCCCCATTTATAGGTATATGTGAGATAATCTAGGGGTATACTCTAAGATAATACTAGAAGGATGTGTTTCCCCTTATTGAGAGGTATATTTGAGATGATCTAGGAGAGAAACGCTACCGCCATAGGGATTAGAATATTATTGTATGCCTAGGAATTTCTCCTAGGATCTGAGTATTGAGATTGATACTCCCAGATTATCTAGGAGTTACTCCTAGGAATCATTCATGGGCCTGATATTGGTTCTCATGATTATGTGATATGAACAAAGACATTGTGGCATTATCTAAAGTAGTTACATTCAATCTTAGGGGTCACATTAGAAACTTGGGATCGATGGTGATTATTGATTACGCTTTCATATTGTATTTATTTATTCAGTTGATAATATCACATACACATACAGTGTATTTACTGGTTATGTATGAAAACATTTTGGTTGTTCCATACTATATAGTAATTGAACCCTATTTAGGTTTCATGGCACTTGGGTGCCAGATTATGTCTTCACAGATCAAAGTTTCAAGTAGGAAGTGGCCTGGGATTTGATCCTTTATCTAGTTAACATAGATGAAGTATGGATATGGATAAGTTATGGATCAAGGATAATAGTAAAGCCTTTATAAATTTTATTTATTTCATTTATTTTTATTGTAATTGGCCTAATGGGTGGTCATTTATTATGTGTTTTAATATGCATGTGTCTATATGACTGTATACTTTTGTATTACATTTGTTATAAAATGATTGTGATTTTTTGTTTTCATGTACTATGATGATTATTATTAGATATTGTTTGGTTATTAGTATATTATTACGCACTCTGATATATGGTTATAGTCTCCCCATGCTATCATGTTAGATTTCTGATGCTAGTCAAAAACCTCTGGTGTATGGGGAGGCATTCTTGAGGTTGAGTAGCAATTATTTTGTTCAGGTGAAACTTAGTGGTCATGGACCATGGGAGGACATCACAAACTAATACCAAATCATATGTGACTAATATCAGAGAGTATATCAGGATTTTTTTTGTATTCATTTTTTAGAATATGGATAACTAGGAATAGAAATGTTTTGAAGCTTTTGATGGATATTATATCAGTGTATTGTTGACACTTTTTCTAGTAGAAAGTCTAGGTTTCCATGGATTTGGATTGTTATTCTTGATTTTTTATGTTATGATTTTTGAATTTTTTTTATCTTTTCTATTGGTAAGAGGTTGTTTGCATGCATCATTCTTGGCATGTAAGACTCACATGACATGTGCCTTATTTTTTTTATTGATATCACTAATAGTGAGAGTTCATTTTTTTAATGTATTAGAAATAACATATAAGTTTTTTTCCTATTTAACTTCTTAGTGTAATTCTAATTAGCATGGTTGTGGTATTTTTATTCTATTGATAGTCATGTGGATCTTTGGTGAGATGATCCTTAATGATGACTATATAGTTCCTCTTATAATCAATGAATATTGACCCTTAATAGGTTGGTATAGGAATTGTATTCCTTCATGATAAACCCCATGTTGGTGATTTTAGTACTAATTATAAAATAAAATAGGTTTAGTTATTTAAAGTTTCAACAAAAAACTATATGTTTTTCTCATATAGATTATTGATGGAATTTTACTTAACTAAACCATATAAATATGTATTATTTGACATGGATCACCAAGGAATGATCTCATTATATATATAAATACCTATTGATGAGAATGTTATACTTGAGGGGGTGGTTTCCATTTATAGATGATCAGTGAGGGTTATCTTGTGATCATGATTCTCAAGGGGTAGTATCATTTGAGGATTCTTAGTGATAATCAATTCCTATGATTAGGATGATGGCTTTTCATGTAATGCTTGATGTGTATATGAGAACCCTATAGTGGGTGTTTTAGCACATGTGTTACTTTATAGTATTTGAGATGGTAATATCAAGGTTTTGATCATGAGTTGTGAACCATGTGAGATGTGGTTTATAGGTTGGGTAAGGGTGCCTAGTGTCTTGATATGTGACTCAAGATATCAGTGTGTTGGGTACTATGGTTGGGATGAAATATGTGGGGGTAACCTGAGAAAAGGTTTAGCCTGAATTTATGAGTGTTGTAGAGATGAGAATCATGATTAGATTCTTTGGGTTATGATATCAATGCATGTGAGGTGGTACTGGGTATTTTGTATAAATATAGAGATGCATTAAAATTTTACGATGAAAAGAAATTGAGGTGATCTGGTATCAAGGTTAAGTTTTGGAGGACGGGATTGGTAGGATACCAGACCATATTGATTTTGAGTGTAGTTCCCAATGAGATAGAAAATTAAGGTCCAAGGTGATTCAATATATGATGGATATATCATGAGTAGATTATTTTGTTTTGGTTATGATGTCATTTGGTGAGTGTTTATGTGGAAAACCTTGGCATGGTTAAAATGACTCAACATTAAATAAGAGAATCAAGGGTGATTCTTGTTATAGGATCTTGACAATTTGTGATCATCGTCAATGATTTAGGCATGTGATCCTAGATTAAATTATGTGAATCTCTTGGGATTGTGAGTTGAGTTGTTCCACTTGGTGGTATAAGAGTGTACACCTGTTGTTTTTTGGATGAGATCATGGTAGTATGCACTAGTTATGCATAGTGTTATTGAATTGTTAATTGGGGATTGGTTTTGTGCTAGATGAGGATGTATTATCATGAATCAATAAGAGAAACATTCATATGATGATGAAACCTATTGAAGCTATGATCAAGGAGTGGTATAAGGGAATATATATGGTTAATAGTTCACTATTGATTGCTATAAAGAGTGTCCCTCATTATAGATGAATTTTAGTGGATACTAAAAATGATATTCCTAGTAAATTGGGAGAAGTCAACAATTGATGTTTTCCATTAGTGATCATTTATGAGTGGGACAGCCTCATCCAGTCATTGTGTGTAATAATGGTAAGATCATGGTCTATAGAAGAATGACCCCAGGATTATAGTGTCTTATATTCTTGAGATCGTTCATTGGGTGGTTGAGTGAATTTTAGAAGATGGCAAGTAGAGGAATATTATTTTTATCCATTTCCTTGGTAGGGAATTATAATTCAGAAAGAGTCTATGCATTTTCATTGGTAATGAGATGGTTTTTATGTGATTCAATGGTGAGTTATATCAATGATGTGCTAGTAATCAGGCTGAGAGAATGATGGCTGGTATGGTTGGTCAAGGATCCGACCATGGAATTACACTAAGAGATAGGTTTAGAATTTAGTGTTGGTGTTTGGATGAGCTCATGATTTCTCCAAGGATATAGTAATCCGGATCAGGTGATGTGATAGTGTGTTAGTGGGTACAGCTGATTTTATAGTGTGTTGGTAGGTATAGATGAATTTTTTTGATAATGGTTAGAAAAAGGAGTACCGACTGGTGTTTATTGTTAAATTGGGTGTGGTGATATGAGAATCATACTCATTGTGTTTTTTAACTTTTCGAATTGTGTTTCTGTGGGTGATTTCGATGGAGGGGAGCATTGTGGCTCAGAATCAGCCTTTTTGAGTTGAGTCTTATGGTGGGGAGTGCTATAATCTGAGCGACGAAATAACACTATAGTGTATAAGGATATATGAGAACAAGATAGTTCTATCTAATTGTTTTAGGGATGGTATTTACTAGTTGCTTGAGCTCTAATGAATAGTGTTCCTTGTGTTTGGAGCTCTATAGTAGAATCTTAACTTTTATTCTAGAGTAAAATGTGATGATATGGTTATTAATTTACAACCAAGATAGGTTAAAGGAAATGATTGAAATTATGTTGAGGCTTCTTGATGTAAATAAGTTCTATGGTGGAAATTTTTCAAAGATTCATGTTCATATGGGTTGTGAAATACAAGTAAAAATTGAATTTTTATTTTTGAGGGGTCCATTTTTGAGGATCAAGGTTTGGATTATAATTATGAGTGTTAAAATATCTCTAGGTGATGATTTTGGGAATGTAAAGAGGAAATTTTAGTGTTTTGGTACTCAAAGAAGGGTTAGGATGACCCAAATTTGTATGATGTCGACCACACCACAATCCTATGTGTTGTGACATAGTGAGGGTTGTGGCCCTTTTTAATTTTTTATAAAGGGAATAATTCCACTCTGGGACCTAAGAGTTGCACCAAAGTGGTGTCTATGTATGAGTCTAAATACATGTGAGGGTAGGAGTCCATGAAATGGTAGCATGGACTATACCTTATATGAGAAAAGGGGTTGTGGGGTCAGCCCTATCGCTTTGGAGCTAGTTGTACTACATCTAAGGAGGCCATGTTGTAGCATGGCCTTGTCCTTCATTGAAATGACATCCCCTAAAACATGATGTGCTTATTATAGAAATTTTAAGTGACCATGATCATCACCAAATCATGGTGTTTTTCATGGTATGATGGGGAAAGTCATGGTGTATGGAAAAATAGAAAGTGGGTGATGTTTTTCCATAGAAAATTTTTGTGGTTGAGTTGGGTGAGAAATTTGGTGCCTAGTATATTAGAAGGCATGTTTAATGGTTGAGAGTGATGCATGGGAAGCCTTAACATGTCATAGCACCCTGATCTAGGGAATTTCATTGGGAATTTTGGCCTATGGTCTTGGGTGTTATGTCAATGTAAAATTGTGAGGGACAAGGGAATACAATATAGTGAAACCCATTTTTACCCTATGCATTTTTTATTTTGGTGAAGTTCCCATTTAACCCTATATGATTATTAAGGGCTCAAGACTCTTTTCATCTAACTACCAGATGTTCAGTTGACATATAAGGTTCTCCTCTCTCTCTTACATTTATTTTCACATGGATATAGGTAATTTGGTGTGAATTATATAGTTATTTAATGTGATTTTCCTTTCCCTCTTCCTTTTATCTCAATTCTTGGATTTCAGTTATCTCTATCTTAGAGTTCCCTTGATAATTCAACCAGATCTTGGTGGAATCATCTTGTTATGATGAGGCTTTTTTTTCTTCAATGTATAGTGGAAGACATGGTATGAGGAATTCATGTCATCATATATCATTATGATGTAGGTATGTTGCAGTATGAATTTATCTCGATATTTTTCCTAAATTTAATTAAATTGACTATTTAATATGATTTGGATGATATGGATTTTTACTAGGATAGTTTCAATAATTTATAATATATCTTCCACTGGTGGTTGGTTGTAGTTTCAGTGTGACATGGTTTCTCGGTGAGTTATTCAGTGATTATGCCTAATCACTTAAAATTTTAAAATTAATTATAATTGTTTAATTAATTATAATTGGATTATAATTAAATAGTTTGGATTTTTTTTATATGGCCTTATTTGGTTTTTCAATGGTATATTGTACTTTGAAGATATTAGAAGAAATCTTATAGTTTGTTTTTCATAGGTAAATAGCTTCATAATTGAGGGAGGTGGTCCCCTGAGATTTCCCCTTTAGTAAATGTGTTATATTATGTTTGCATGTGGCATGTGATCTTGACACAAAGAGTGATTGGAAATTTATTTAAATGAATTATTTTAAATTAAATTAAAATATATATAGACCAAAAAAAGTACCTTGGTCTATGATGGATCTAGTGTGCTAGCTTGATGCCTCGACTGATGATCATTAAGGCTGAGATTTTAAATGTTTTCCTTATGATGCATGGAGCCTGAGGGGGAATTGAGTAAAAATATTGGCCCTTATTATAGGTTCTTTTGATAACTTTATATAGAGTAATTTTATATTTTTGGATTAGTTTCCCTAGTAGGAATTTAGGGACCTTTGAGATACCATTATATCTTATGGCTAGTTGAGATGACCATGGGAAGAGTGTTTCACCCTCACTGAGATGTGATTAACTATATGGGTAGACCCTGTACAGATTGATGGATTGGATGTGTGTAAAGACTAACCAAGGATGACTTGGGATGGTGATGGGATTAAATCCACCCCCTTGTTTGATTATTCCTATGAGTATAATTAGGATTAAATGTGATTATTATGATGTGAAGGGATGTTATATCCTCTGAGTGCTTAGTGTTGACCTGAGAGATTTGAATTATATAAAGAAATCCACGTGGTATTTTACATGCTTGATGAGAGTTAGGGGACCTAATAGGGTTCCCTAGTGATTAGATGACCATGGATATGGTTGATGTGGGAATGGGTAGTTATGATTCTAGGTGTCAACTTAGAACCTAAATTAATGGTGTGATCCTTATATGGATAAAGTGATGATGTTAGGTTGTACACTTGAGAGATTGAACTTGATTATGTGAGATGGGTTTTTATGGTAGGAAAATATTTATGATATTTTTATTATGAGATTATTTTAGTGGGATTATACAACACCCTAATATTTTAGAATATATTTCTCTTTAATAAATTTGATGTGTTTAATAGCTTATGATGCAAGAAACATCGAACTTAAGTGAATAAATTCTTATTAAAAATATAAAATGAAAATGGTTTTAGATAGTTAAATGAAATTAATAAAATTAAATTAATAAAATAAATAACTAAATTCATGAAATAGTTGATAAATGATTAGAAATGTTCTTCTAGTAATTCTTATCTAAACAAAAATATTTACAAACATTTTTTATTATATATGTTTCATTTAAAAGTTAATTTATTTTATTTTGAGTATTGAAATTATGGAAAATTAATTTTTATAGATTTATAAAAATGAATTATTATTCATACATTTATTATCAAATTTTTTTAAATGAAGATAAAATAATTTGAATGTAAAAGGTATATTTTTCAAAAAAGTGGTTTTTACATGAAAAATGTGTTTTTATAATAATAAATTAAATTAATCACTATTTATGAATTATTTAAATTAAATTTTTTGATAATATATTCAATAAAATATATTAACATTCATATAAAAGTTTTTTCATTAAAAATAATGAGAATAAAATCATTTTTATAATTAAAGATACATTTTTTCTAAAAATGGTTTTTAGGCATTTTGTGTGAGGATATTAGAAATTTCTACCACCAATAAGAATTTAATCTTATAAAATATATTAAATATTTTTAATTTTCATAATAAATATTATGTATTAATTTCAATTTAATTTTTATCTATGATGAATAGTTACCATGGTAAAAATATTATCATCATGGTAAGGGTTAAAAGGGTTAACAAGGGAATTAAACTATGAGATAAGGCTTCCAATGTCATTAAAGATTATCTAAATATGATTATTTGAGTATATTTTTTTGCTAAATTATCCTATATTTAAAAAAATATCCACTTTCCCATGATAGTGGCATTATTATATTTTAAATTTCTTAATATTAAAAAGGGTGGCACTCCCCTCACATATAAAAGGGAACCTCCTATTCTCACTTCTCTACACTACTTGAGTACCTTATCTTGACTAATATATTCCCAAATACCTTCCAAAATATCTTATAAAAGTCTTATAGGTTAAATTATTCTCAAAATACCCATACAAGAATCATTAATTTTTTTTTCACAGGATATTATCTAAGGAAGAGATATGTGTTCTTATCAACCTTTTTTAAGTTTATTTCTCATTAAAACTCATAAAAAATATTATCTAACCATATTAATATAATAAAATAGGTTTAATTGATATAATTTAATGTTTTTATGTTAATGTTTAAACTTTTTTTTATCACCTTTACATTTAATGTAAAATGAAAGTGTTGCTCATACGTACATATGGACTATCATCTCCATGAAGCAACGTGTTTAATTTTCCATAACCACGTCTCAAGGATGGTTATATAGATTGATTTAATTAATATATATTATATTTATAACATATTTATTATTTTGGAAAGATAAATTTTTATTTACCTTCCTTTATTTCCATCCATTGAAAAATGAAAATATTACTCATGCGTACGTACAGATTACCATCTTTACTAAGTAATGTAATTCAATTTTAATCATCAACTTACATGGATTTTTCTAAAACTATATATAATAAATAAATATAAAATTTACAACATTATTAATATTATTTATATTATTAAATCATAGTCAATTTTTAAGGAGCATAATCACTGGATTGAAACATATATAGAAGACAAAATTGTTGACACCCAAATATTGGTTTTAATGACGAATTGCTAATAAATGGGTAGTTGGAAATTATAGTGGAATGATATATACTAATATAGGTATTATTTTGGTTATGGTGTATATTTTTAAAAATGTTAAATTTATTATAATTGAGGTTATATCATGTATTAGTAAATTAGAGACTTGAGATAAGGGTTTATGATAAAATATATCTTTTTATTGGGATTGTTTATATTTCAATTTACATTGTTTGAAATTATATTTATTTTATTTATTAAACCTCGTATATTTTCTTATCCTAGTTTTATTTCTTAATTTTTCAATTATTCTTTCAATTTTCCGATCTTTGGTATTAAAATATACCAAAATAATGTTTATATAAAAGCCAACCATATTTCTCATATTTGGTTGGTAATATTTTTCCTCCATATCCATATTTTTAAAAATTGTTTTATGAAAATTATTATATACATAAAAATTTATTAAAAATTTATTTTTCTACTACATTTTTATTTCCTTAAAAATTATTAAAATTAATCTTATAAAACTTTTTTGATACAACTCAATTGACTTTTTGTAAAAGTAAGAAAAGAATTTTTTTATCATTTACGAATCAATTATATTTTTCCATCGTAATTACCATTATTAATTATCAATATTACTATGAAAATTTACTTGGTTATTATAAGAAAATTATATTCTCATTATTCTATGAATTTTTAGTTTTATTAATGATACCAAAAGAATAGGATGTTTTCACTTATTTTTAAAAACATATTTATAATACTTTTAAAAATTATTTTGCAACTATGTCAGCATCCTTTAAGGATTGATATGTTTCACTGGGGATATGATATTATGATACCATCGACTTCCTTTATTTTTATGTATTATGATGATGATTATTTTTTATCGATGCTTCATGAAACCTGTTTCCTTCTCACATTTTAATTAAACTATGAGGGAATGATGAATTCTCATATGTTCTTATAGAATATATATGAATGGTTTATTATTATATGATGTGTGGGTCTATTATATCACTCTAAATAATTGGTTAATATTTTATATCTTTTGATCTAAAAAGGGTGTGTGGGAGATTTTCCTAAGCCCAATGGTACACAGGAGATCATCTCATGCCCAAGAGGGTATACAGATGATTAGCTCAAACCCAAGAGGGTACACAGGTAGTTGACCTAAGCCCAATAAGGTACAAAATTATTTATCCCATGACTAATATGTAATTAATGTCATGGTGAGTAGCCTTTACATATGATTATTATTTTTATGGGAATGGGGATTGAACCCAATCCAATATGGGATATTATCCACTATGATAGTATTGATAGTGAGCCTATATTAAAGAAATTATTTTCTATACTTATTTTTATTCCAAAAACATATGTATTATTCTTATAATATCCTATCATGGATCATGAGATATTATTGATGATTATTCAATCTTATGACTCGTGTATTTTATTATGAAAAATCCTCATTCCAAGACTCATGTTTTATTTTCTATAACTTGTAAGTTATGATCTCATAAGTTATGATCATATTCTCATACCCTTATACTTAACTTATAAACATTTATGATCATTAATTGATATCTATCATATTTACCATTATAGATAATATTATCTCACACTTTCTTATGTTTATATTTCCCTAGGTTGTAAAAAAAATGTTTTAAGTTAGACATGTATAATAAGGGTACTATATTATAAGAAAATTGTGGAAAATTTTGAATATCTTTTATAAAATTAGTTAAATTTTTATCTAGTATCCAAGGAAACTAAAAATTTAGTGTTATAAAGTATGTATTTTTGTGATATGTAATGAATATTTATTTAAAATGATGTAATATTTATTTAAATGAATATTGAGTCTCCTTGGTTGGTATTAAAGATGAGTTTTTTGGATATTCAGTTATGAAAAATGAGAGGATAGAACCTATGACAACCTATGATAAACCAAAGTGATATAGGATGAACCTAAAGTTTAATTTTTTGATAAGAAGGTTTCATAATTTAGGAAATTTTAGGAATTATTTTCATGATTATAAGACTTCTCACTCTAATTAATTATTCTTAATACTTATTCTATTATTTTGGGTTTATTTATTACTAAAACAAAAAGGAATCATGTTAATAATGAATGTGATGTAAAATTCAATGACTATACTCATGAGAAACCAAATTCAATGGGAACTAGGATGAAAAATTTTATGTCTAGGCCCAACCAAATCTCTCAAGATATGAATATTAACATGAATCATGTTAAACATCCAAATTTCCAAAGGAAGGAACAACTCACCATTGATTCTATTATGCAGAAATATCCACCTTCCTTCAATGGTTCATCTAATCCACTTTTTTTTAGAAATATAATAATACTATAGAAAATATATTCTCCATACTCTAGTGACCAAACTATTAGAAGTTTGTTTTGTTTGTGTTTCATTAGGAAAGTAAATTTTATCAATGGTGTAATATTATCAAGAATACAAGGAAATAGGAAGGGATTTACTCCATGACATTAGAAGAGTTTAAGAGGTATTTTTCATTAATTACTTTCCCTGAATTCATCCCAAAAAATGGAAAGAGAATTAATTGAGATAAATTATAAGGATGAGTAATCCATTAGTACCTATAAAGAAAAATTTACAATACTTACTAGTTATACTTATAGATTTATCACCAACCTTGAATGAAAAGGTGATAAATTATTTAGTGGATTAAAACCAAACCTTGGAAATGCATTATCCACAAGGTACTTTAGTAGTTATTAATAAATCATTTTATGTGCTATCAAGGTAGAAATAAAGATTTGAGACTCTAATTATTCTCGTGGTTTTGGGGACAAGAAGAGAAAGATGTAATTTATATAAAATTATAATAATAAAGACCATGTATTGAAGAAAAATAATCTTCCTTCATGTCAAAAGTGTATAAAGAAGCATGGGGAAATTTTCCTTCATTGGATTGGTAAATGTTTTATGTCTATAAAATAAGGTCATCAATCAAATAAATATCAAAGGGATATAAAGATCCAATCAATGAAATAAATGGAATGAAAGTTCAACGGAATGCATCACCCATACTCCACTGCCTAAATTTCAATGAGTAGGGTAATTATTCTAACCAATAAATGAATATTAAGGTTAATGAAGACAATATTCATTTGAAACCTCTTAATATAAGATACAAAGGTATAGTTTATGTGATCACAACTATTTAAGTGCATCATAAGAAATAAGTGGTGAAATTTATATGTATCATCTAATTATAAACTATAAAATTGTTATTTGATTCTGGTTATACCCACTCTCTTATATATCAATAATTTTCTATGAGTATCATATAACCACCTAAATTATTAAATGTTGAATTATTAGTGCAGTATAATGATCACATTTTAAGTATATATCACCTCTCCATTAGAATCTTGTAGGAATATTCTTTCTGAAAATCTTGTTATTCTCCATCAAGTTGAATTTGATGTGATTTTAGGCATGAATTTGATCTATTAATATAGATACCATATCAATTTTTTAGGAAAGGAATTTATATTGGATATTCAAAATCAATATATTATTATTTATCGATGTGAGTATTAACATGAATATCCCATGTAAATTACTTTGATTATATGGATCTTACTACCAATTCATGAGGACTATTTATTTCAAATGGTTGGATAGAAACTCAACATTGAATATAATTTTATTGTTTAGGAATATTCCAATGTATTTTCTGAATAGTTTTGTAGTATTCCTAGAGATCAAGAAGTTGAGTTATCAATGGAACTCAAAAATGTTGCTACACTAATTTCAAATACTCTATATAGAATGGAACCAATTGAGTTACAAGAATTGATGAAGAAACTCTAAGAGAATCTAGAAAAATGATTTATATTCCCTAGTGTGTCTCCATGGGGTGAGCCTATTCTTTTTTTTAAGAATATAGATGGTTCAATGCATCTTTTCAAATATTATATAAAACTTAACAAGATCATTATCAAGAAAAATTATTCACTAGCCTATATTAAGGACTTATTTAATCAACTGTGTGGATATCAATACTTTTCTAGGATTTATCTTTAATATGAATATTGTAACAACCCAATTTTTTATCAATGGAATTCCCTTATTATAATTATGTCATATAATCACATGAAATCACAACTCAATAAACTACTAAGTACTATGTGACCTTTAAACATAATTTTAATACTTATGTGATTTGAATTTTGAAAATATCACATACACGGTTATGATCAATAAGATGGTTGGAGTCTGATAAGAAAAAATTAATTTTTGGGGATTAGTAACCTACCCTTATGAATAGTAATGTTACCCTTATGAATATTAATATGACCCTTAGGAATAGTAATTCGACCAAAAGAATAGTAACCTAACCCTTTAATGTATAAATAAAATTTAGGAATCTTATCATTGAAAATATGATCGTAGTAAAAGTATTGGTATTTTTGAAAGTCATAAATAATTAATTATAATTAATTAATTAATTTAAATAAAGTTTATTTTAATAAAATGTTTTCATAAAATAAAATTTTTATTTCATCTGGTTTTAACATAATTTTATAAGACCTTATGTAATTTATGAAAACATTATAAAATCAGTTATAGTTTTAAAATATATATTTTTCAAGTAAATCATAGTTTTAATTAAAAATTAAAATAATAATATTTATAAAATTATTTTTTAGAAATTGAGTTCATTTTTGGATTCTACATGTTAAAAAAAATTAGGGTTATTTTTTGGGATTTTTATAAAATACTTGAATTTTTTATGAATAGTGAAATACAGTAATTTACTGTATATATACATTATAAGCTAAATGGACTATTACTAGAATCATGGTTGATGTAAGAAATCTTAGTTAGAATTAATATAAACTTATTAAAATATGTGTTCATGGAATCATCACTATTTCTGGTCTTTATGGAAATTAATAAATTAATGAATTAAATATTAAGAAAACCCTCCTCTCCTCCAATAAAAAAAACCACCCACACTCCCCTCTTCACTTCACTCCAATCAAGCCTTGTGCCTTACCTAAATTCTATCCAAATCCCTCCAAAAGTTCCTCCCCCACGTCCATCAGCCTTTTTTCTCCTCAAAAGACTAAATCCTCTCCCTTTAAGAGGCTATCAAGGAAGATTGAATCAAGAGGTAAATTCCTCTTTTCTTTTCATTCATTTTCTTTACATGTTCCTTTGTTCTCTTTTCTTTCCTAAACTCTCATCATCCAAATAGTATGAAAAATTCATTATCATACATGTATTTTAATGTTTTTCTACTAATGTTGTAATTCTTTATCATCTCCCCTTTCCCTCCTTTTATACCAAATAAATGAAAACATCATCCGAGATGTGTTAATTTATCACATTCAAGGATGATGGTTTATCAATTTCTTTTAGTATCTTCAATTATGGTAATTAAACCATTTTTATGGTTGAACCAAACTATTAAATATGTTTTTTATCTTTTTTTTTTTTTCTAAAATCCTTTTTCACGCAATATATAAAATAATAATACAAAACAAGTTAATTATGAGTAAAATTGCTAAATTAATCCAAGTGTTTATCATTAATTTTTTATATCATGTTTCACCTTAAATACATGTAAAAAATTAAATTTACAACCATTTAACCTTCTGTGTGTTTAATAATAAAATATAACTCCAATTATAGACAACCATCCCCATGTTACATGATTCTCTGTTCATTAAAATAAGTAAACTGATCATAAAAACCAAGAAAACAAACAAACCCGAACAATGAAATTGAACCACCTAACCCATAAAAAAGGTCATGAATAAACTTAAAAAGGTTATAATAAATCTTTTAAATATATAATAGGTTTAGTAATTATTAATTAATGAACCTAATTTTATTATTCTGATCATTAATATCAAGCGAAGAACACCATCGGGCTTAAGGTAAAGGATCCTCTTTATTTCACTTCTATTCAAGAATGTCCTCTATGATATGCCCTTTTATGTGTAATTAATAATTATAGGGTATTATTTCTCACCTCCCCATACTTTTCTCATGATTTATAAGTGATTATAAACCCCTTTATCTCTCATTAATCCCTCTTAAGTACACCTATTACCATGTCAATAATCCGTAAGATATTCTGCTTGAACCTCCTTTGTTCCTTCGAGTTTCCTTATCTTACTTTAAACAAAATGAAGTTATATTATCTTTTTATGTGCATCTTATAAATTCTGTTTAAATTTAATAAATTCAATTATCAATACCCTTTCATCATTATATTTTGTGGATATAAATGATTTTAATTGATTCCCTCTTCAATACTTCTCGATTAGCAAAACTGTTTTGAGTGAACTTCCAACATTATTACATGATTTCAAGTAAAATATATCTTATATTTTAAGCCACCATTGTCTTTATAAAATATGTCTTTTTTTATTATTAAAACCTTCTTGGTTCACTTCTATTTTTATAAAAATTATTTTTCCCTTTTCTATTTTAAAGGCTCTATAGTGTCTTCCTTAAAACCGTACAAAAATGTTTTAATGAAAAAATTTATTAAATAATTTTCCTACATGTTATAAATTATACTTTACATCACTTACCATGATACATTCCTATTTTAACTTATGAATTTCCAAGTATATTTTAGTTTATTTCTTCCATGGAAACTTTTATGACATGCCCATTTTTTATGCTTTATGACATGATTGTGGTACCCAATTATTTCCATGGGTAACCCTTATGTTTATGTAGGATTGATTATGTATGATTTTTTATGTGGAAAACATATTCATGAAAAGTTAATATGGGTACACATAGATAGCGCTCCAATGCATTGCATAAATTTGAGTCTCATGATATGTTATGTGTGATGGTCTTGGTAGTTAGCCTTAGCTTCTGCTACCATGTGTGACGGTCTTGGCGGTTAGACTTGTCTTGTGATACCATGTGAAATGGTCTTGGTGGTTATCCTCGAATCATGTTAAAGAAATTTTTTTATGTTTCTTCCACATTACTATGACTCTATGTTTACAATATTCCATGTTTATATATTATAATTCCATATGTTACATGCCTTTTTATATCATTATGGCATGCCTTTTATCCCATGTGTTAATGCTTTATTCTTATTGTTACTTCCTCACTAGTATATTTAGCTCATCCCTTTGTTCATGTGTTCCCCAGGGTATCCTATGAATATTTTTTAGCACAATAGAGGTTAGGAGATCAATTTGAATATTAAATAAATAAATTTTTTATTTAGTTTCATTCTTTCTATTTTATTTATCTAGTATTCCAAGACACTAGAATTTACGACCCTTAACCTATACTCTGATGTATAATTATTCTTAAAATCATGTAATGTTATATGTAAAAGGATAGGGTTTATATAGTTTGTATCATAGGATGGTCTATTTATTTCTAAATATTTGGAATAGAGCACTTTAGTAAGAACCTTAAGGATGAGACTGAGTATAAGAAAACACCCCTAAATTTTGGTAAGTATAGAGTTAGTGGTTTATCAAGAAAATAAATCCCTATCTAGATACAAACAAGTAGAGGTGGATCTGTCATAGATGTATTTAGGAGTAAAACCCAAAAGCACCGCTTTGAGATAGACTCAAATGGGAACTGGTGCACGACAACAGGCCTTGCTACACTCTTGGTTTGACACTCCTAGGGGATATGATTTGGTATATTTATGATCTTAGTACAAACCATTATTAAGGGAATAAAATAATAATATCCCATAAGAATATAAGTTAAAAAATAGATCAAGGATAACCTAGATTGAAACCTAGGGAATCACAAGTTAGGATATACTTCTCCTTTACAATTTTATCCTCTTATGTTCAAAGTTTCCTTTTTTTGTTTAATAGATAAGTATTCAAGACCTCTAATTGTACTTTCTTTTTCATAGTTAATGGTGGGAAATAAAAGAACACGTGCCAACAATCAATGTGATAAGAAATGTGATGATTTCCCTAACAAAATGCCTGATATAATGAGAATGAGTGCTCAAAACTTCAAGACAGTACTTGATCAGTTGGCTCAATTTATGAATAATAACTTGTATCATGTGGAACACCCTCCTCCTATAAGGAAAGAGAAAGTTACCATTGAATCCTTCAAGCAGAAAAGGCCTCCCATGTTTATCGGATCTTATAATCCCCTCCTTGTAGAACAATGGATTAACTCCATTGAAAATATATTCTCTATCCTTTAGTGCTAAGAATAAGAGAAAGTCATACTGGCGGTCTATCATTTTGATAGGGAATATGATCAGTGGTGGACACTGATCAATTATACAAAGCCCCATGAAGAAATTGATTCCATGGATTGGGAGAAATTCAAGAGAATGTTTTTCAATAAATATTTTCCCCAAACCCTATGTATCAAGATAGAAAGAGAATTCCTCAGACTCAAGAAAACTGAAGGTGCTTCAATCAGGGCATATGAAGAAAACTTTACAAGGCTTTCAAGGTATACCTCTGGATTTGTCATGAACACCAAAATCAAGGTGTATCTCTTATTTAGCGGACTAAAGATAAGTATATAAAAATCATTGGTGATTTTATATTTTCACAGTTACGAGGAGATTTTATGTTGTTCTCTTAAGGTTAAAATGGAGATCAGAGACTCTCAGTGGTATCATGGGCCCAGTGATAAGAAGAAGAAAATTCAAGCTAATGTGGACGGTCCTGAAAATAAGTTTCATAATGGAAAGAAGCTTGATCATCCCATGTGTAAAAATTGTGGGAAGAAGCAGCATGGTAACTATATAAATAGAACCAATAATTCATTCAAATGTGGAAAGTTGTGAAATCTGGATAAAAAAATCTAAATAGATATGAAAAATTCTGCCAATGTGGAAGGAGAAAGGAAGGTTCAGATCAACAATCAGCCTATAGTGTAGTGTTAAAACTTCAAGGAGCATGGGCATTATGAAAACAATTTCCCTAAGTCGAGGGTTATCAGAGGCAATCAACAAAAACCTCCAAGGAAAAAATAAAGGTCTTATTCTATCACTACTACTGAGGTGGATCCATACAATGATGTGGTGATAGGTATGCTAGTTATTTATTCAATAATATCAAATATACTATTTGATTCTGGTTTTATGCATTCTTTCATATCTTTTAAGTTTAGTATAACTATTCAAACACTGCCTCAAAATTTCAAGGATAAATTATCTATGAGAATAGAAAATGGGGAAATTATTGTGTCTGTGATTTATAAATCCTCCCTGGTAAATGTTTGTGGATTGAACCTCCCATAAAATTTTGTCATAATTCCTTTAGTGGAGTTTGATTCTATCTTGGGCATGGATTGGCTATCTTTATCAAATCCAACATCAAATGTTGGGAAAGGGAGATCACTCTTCACATCCTGAAGCATCCTTCAATTCTATACAAGTGTAATAAGGAAGATGAATCTCCTTTAGAATCATTATCTCAAGTGTGGATATTAATTCCTTATGAGAAAGAATTTCTATCTCAAATTATTGATACAAATGAGAGAATCTTGTTTGAATACATACTCATCGTGAGGGATTACATTTATGTATCCCATGAAGAGTTTCCTAGTCTTCCTCCGAATCGAGAGGTTGAGTTCTCAATTGAACTTATTCCTATATCTCTAACTATATCAAAGATGCCTTATAGAATGGCCACCATAGAGCTGGAAGAGTTGAAGAAGTAGTTACAGGAGAATCTGTAGAAGGGTTTTATACACCCAAGTGCTTCACCGTGGGGTGTGCTAGTCCCCTTTGTAAAGAAGGATGATGGATCAATGCACCTCTACATTGATTATCGTGAGCTCAATAAAATCACAAAAAAGAAAAAGAATCCCCTACCACGGATAGATAACTTGTTCAATCATCTTCTTGAGGATAGTTATTTCTCTAAGGTGGACCTTCGGTCGGGATATCACCAATTAAAGGTGAGGAAGGAAGATATTACCAAGACTACCTTTCGAATGAGGTATAGACACTATGATTTCATATTTATTCCCTTCAAACTCACTAATTCTCTATAAATTTTCATGTATTTAATGAATAGAGTCTTTATAGATTACCTCGACAAATTTGTGGTAGTCTTTGTTGACGATATTCTGATATACTCCAAGATCATTGAGGAATATCAAAAACATTTGAATATTGTGCTAATGACTGTGAGAAGGGATAAGTTGTATGAAAATTATAGTAAATGTGAGTTTTGGATGGAGGAATTATCACTCTTGGGGCATATTATCACCAACAAAGGGATATTTGTGGACCCTTCCAAGATAAAGGAAATTGAAGAGTGGCAAAGGAAAATATCTGTAATGGAGATCCGTAGCTTTCTAGGTTTATCTAGGTATTATAGAAAATTTGTGAATAACTTTTCATGATTTTAAAACACAATGACCAAGATGATACGGAAGTGAGTAATGTTTTTTTTGGACTCAGGAATGTGAATACTTCTTTAAGGTGTTGAAAAAGAGGTTAATCACTTCACAAGTACTCACACTCCTAACAAGTGGATAACTATTTATGGTGTATAGTGATGCTTCAAATAATGGATTAGGTTGTGTTCTAATGAAAAATGATAAATTGATAGACTACGCCACAAGGTAGATAAAAATTCATGAGCAAAAATATCCTACGCATGATCTGGAGTTGGTAGTTGTTGCGTTAAAAATCTGGTGGCATTATCTCTATGGGGATAAGTGTGATGTATATACTAACCACAAGAGTCTAAAATATATATTCACACAAAAATATCTTAATATGCACCAGCAACGATGGATAGATCTCATCAAGGATTATAACTTCTCAATCCTCTACCATCCCAGTAAGGTAAATAAGGTGGCGGATTCTCTAAGTAAAAATGATCCTATATATTTATAGATGATGAGAATTGAAAAGGATCCAATCTTCTTAGATTTTTAGAGGATGGATATGGAGATCATTAAAGGAGGGAAATAATCAATCCTTTCTCAAATGATCGTTCAACCATACCTCATAGAGAAAATAAAGGATTCCTAAAGAAAAGATGTGGAAATTCAGAAAAGGGTGGAAGTCTTTAAAAATGAAAAATCATTAGAGTTCAAGATTGATGAGGAAGGAGTTGTATGATTTGGGTCACGATTATGTCTACCATCTGATCCAGAGATAAAGAATGAGATTCTGAATGACTCACATAGCTCTACCTTCTCTATCCACCCAAGGAGCACAAAGATGTATCAAGATCTCTGAGAGAACTTTTTGTGGGACAATATGAAGAAGGAGATTGCGGAATATACATCAAATTGTCTGGTATATCGACAAATGAAGGAAGAAAGATAGAAGTATAAGGGTATGATTCAACCACTCCCCATACCAGCATGGAAGTGGGAGAACATCACCATGGACTTTGTCACTATAATTCCAAGGATATTCAGAGGAAACAATGCTATATGGGTCATTATGGATAGTCTTACAAAGACAAATCACTTTATCAAAATTCTATAGGACTTCACATTATTTTAAATTGAATGGATATATATTAAAGAACTGGTAAGGCTGCATGGAGTACCATAATCAATTTTATCTGATCAAGATCCTAAATTCACCTCAATGTTCTAGAAAAGTCTCCAACATGCTCTAAGCACTACACCGAACTTCATTACGGCCTATCATCCTCAAACTAATGGAAAATCTAAGATAACTATTCATACATTGGAAGATATGTTGAGAGAATATTCTATGGAATTCAAATGAAGATGGTACCAACATCTTCCACTGGTTGAATTCTCCTACAATAATAGTTTCCACTCGAGTATCTGCATGGCACCATATGAATCCCTTTATGGGAAAAGGTGTAGAACACCAGCATGTTGGGATGAATTCAGTGAGTATATGCTACTAGGACTAGAAATGGTCAAAAAATGGTGGAAAAGGTGAAAACCATTTAGAAGCACATCAAGATAGCCCAAAGTCAACAAAATCGTTATGCATACAGTCATCGAAAATACCTTGAGTTGAATATTAGAGACATGGTATTTCTCTTCATATCTCCATGGAAGAAGGTCATGAGATTTGGGAGGAAAGTAAGGTTAAGTCCCAGGTACATTGGCACCTTGGAGATTCTAGATCATATCGGGGTTGTGGCCTATTGACTGGTACTTCCACCTACTATGGCCAAAGTACACAATTTATTTCATTTATCCCTCTTAAGGAAGTACATATCAAATCCTTCACATGTACTCTCTTCAGAGGTGGTATAGTTTGAGAATGATCTATCATATGAGGAGTATCTAGTAAATATCTTGGATCATAGAGATAATGTTCTATGTAACAAGACTACACACCTGGTCAAAGTACTATGGCAGAACCATAAGTACAAAGAGGCAACATGGGAATTGGAGGAGGAAATGAGGGAAAAGTACCTGCACCTATTTATGGATTAGAATGTAAAACGAAATTTTGAGGGAGAAATTTCATAAGGGGGTAATAATGTAATGACCCAATGTTTTATCAATGGAATTACCTTCTTATAATTATGTTATATAATCACATGAAATCACAACACAATAAACTACTAAGTACTATGTGACCTTTAAACATATTTTTTACACTTCTTTGATTTTAATTTCAAAAATATGACATATACAGTTGTGATCAATAAGATGGTTGGAGTCTAATAAGACAAACTTAATATTTTTGAATAGTAACCTACCCTTATGAATAGTAATGTTACCCTTATGAATAGTATTTTGACCCTTATGAATAGTAAATTGACCAAAATAATATTAATCTCACCCTTGAATGTATAAATAAAATTTAGAAATTTTATAATTGATAATATGATCATAGTAAGAGTATTGGTATTTTTGTAAGTCATAAATAATTAATTAAAATTAATTAATTAATTTAAAATAAAATTTATTTTCCTAAAAGGTGTTTATAAATTAACAATTTTATATCTTCTGGTTTTAAGATAATTTTATAAGACCTTATGTAATTTTTATAAACATTATAAAATCAGTTATAGTTTTAAAATCTGTATTTTTCAAGTAAATCATAATTTTAATTAAAAATTAAATTAATAATATTTAAAAATTTATTTTTTTAAAATGGAGTTATTTTCGTATTCTACATGTTGAAAAATGATTAGGGTGAATTTTTTGTATTTTTTTAAAATACATGAAATTTTTATGAATAGTAAAATACAGTAATTTACTGTATATATACATTATAAGCTAAATAGACTATTCCTAGCATCATTGATGATGTAAGAAACCTTAGTTATAATTTACATGCACTTTTTACTATTTTTTGTTATGGAATCATCATTATTTCTTGTCTTGAGGGAAATTAATAAACTAATGAATTAAATATTAAGAAAACCCTCTTCTCCTCCACTATAAAAACCACTCACACGCCCCTCTTCTATTCACTCCTCTAAAGCCTTGTTCCTTCCCTAAATTCTACCCAAATATCTCCACAAGATCCTCCCCCACGTCCATCATCCTTTGGTCTCCTCAAAAGGCTAAATCCTTTCCCCTTAAAAGGATCTCAAGAAAGATTGAATCAATAGGTAAATTCCTCTTTTCTTTTCTTTCATTTTCTTTACATGTTCCTTTCTTCCCTTTTCTTTCATAACCTCTCATCATCAAAATGGTATGAAAAATATATTAACATACATGTATTGTAATTTTTTTATTCTAATGGGATAATTCATTATCATCTCCATTTTCCCTCCTTTTATACCAAATAAATGAAAACATCGTCTGAGATGTGTTAATTTATCACATTCAAGGATGACAGTTTATCAATTTATTTTACCATCTTCAATTATGGCCATGAAACCATTTTTATGGTTGAATAAAAATATTAAATATTTATTTTATCTTATTTTTTTTTTCTGAAATTCTTTTTTAAACATGATGTAAAATAATAATACAAAACAAGTTAATTATGAGCAAAATCACCAAATTAATCAATGCGTTTATCATTAATGTTTTATATCATGTTTCACCTTCAATCCATGTAAAAAAATTAAATTTACAACAATTTAAACTTATGTAATTTCAATAATAAAATATGACTCCAATTCTTGACAAACATCACCATGTTACATGTTTCTACGTTCATGAAAATAAGTAAACCAATCGTAAAAACCAAGAAAACAAACGGACCAGAACAATAAAATTGAACCACTTAACCCATTAAAAATGTCATGAATGAACTTAAAAAGGTTATAATAAAAAAAATTCATATATAATAGGTTCTGTAATTATTAATTAATTAACCTAATTTTATTATTCATGTCATTAATATCAAGCGAAGAACACCATCGGTCTTAAGGTAAAGAATCCTCTCTATTTCACTTCTATGAAATAATGTCCTCTATGATATGCCCTTTTATGTGTAATTAATAATGATGGGGTGTGATTTATCACATCTCCAATATTTATCTCAGGATTTATAATTTATTAGAAACCCCTTTCTCTCTCATTAATCCCTCTTAAGTACACGTGATACCATGCCGATAATTTGTAATAGATTCTACCCGAACCTCCTCTGTTCATTCAGGTTGCCTTATCTTCCTTTTACCAAAATTAAGTTATCTTATATTTTTATGTAAATATTATAAACGGTTTTTCCCTATACCAAATTCATTTATCAATACCCTTTTATCGTTATCTTTTGGGGATATACATGTTTTTAACTGATTCTCTCCTCAATAATTCTCGATAAGAAAACTTGTTTTGAGGGAACTTCCTGAATTCTTACCCGATTTCAAGTGCACTATATCTTCTGTTTTAATCCACCATTGTCTGTATAAAATCGGTATTTTTTATTATAAAAACATTATTGGTTCACTTAAGGTTTTATAAAAATTATTGATCCCTTTCCTATTTTAAAGGCTCTATAGTATTTTCCTTAAAACAGCACAAAAATGTTTTAATGCTAAAATTTCTTAAATACTTTTCCTACATTTTTTCACTTATACTTGAAATCACTTACCATGATACATGCCTATTTTAACTTATAAATTTCCATGTATATTTTATTTTATTTATTTCATGGACACTTTTATGATATGCCCATTTGTTATGCTTTATGACATGATTGTGGTACCCAATTGTTTCCATGGGTAACCCTTATTTTTATGTAAGATTGATTATGAATGATTATTTATTTAGAAAACATATTCATGAAAATTTAAGATGGGTGTGCCTAGATAGATCTCCAATATATTGGGTAAAGTTGAGTCTCATGAGACGTTATGTGAGACAATATTGGTGGTTAGCCATGGCTTGTGCTACCATGTGTGACGGTCTTGGCAGTTAGTCTTGGCTTGTGCTGCCATGTGAAACGGTCTTAGCGGTTAGCCTTGAATTGTGATAAAGACATGTTTTATGTTCCTTCCACATTTATATGACTCCATGTTTATAATATTCCATATTTATATGTTATAATTCCATATGTTACATTCCTTTTTATATAATCATGACAAGCCTTCTATCCCATGTGCTAATGCTTTGTTCTTATGGTTATTTCCTTACTGAACTATTTAGCCCATCCCTTTGTTCATGTGCTCCCCAGGGCACCCTATGTATATTTTTGAGCAAAATGAAAGTTAGGATCTCAGTTATAAGATTAAATAAAGAAATTTTTTATTTAGTTCCATGTTTTCAGTTTTATTTACCTAGTCTTCTAAGACACTAGACTTTACGATCCTTGGCTTATACTCTAATGTATAATTATACTTAAATTCATGTCATGTTATATTTAAAAGGATATGGTCACTATAGATATCATCATTTAAGGGTAAAAATAGAGGATATACCCAAGACAATATTCCATATATGGTATGTACGTTATGAATTTATAGTGATTCCATTTGAACTTTTAATTCCCCAATTATCTTCAAGAATTTATACTACAAAAAAACTAAATTAGTTATTCTTTTAATTAGAGATGTTTTGAAACATCTCTAATTTGTTTACCAATTTTTTTTGAGAAATTTCAGTAAATCACACCTCATATACTGATGTTTTTAAAAAACATTGTTAATTTTAAAATAATATCCCCTAGTTTTTTGAACAATAGATTTTTTTTAAAAAATGCACACCCCTACACCTCACCACTCCATATGGACATACCCGACTTCCCTGGAGACTCTTGGAGATAACATATGCCCCTTCTTTATCCCCACCACCTCCCTCCCCCCCGGCCCTGCATGCCATAGAGACACAGCGACTCGCACGTCCCTAGAGACCACTAGACATGCTAGCCTAGCCTAGTGACTCCTGGAGATAGTGTATGCCCCTAGAGAGAACTGGACATGCCCGTCTGCCCTAGAGATCCCTAGAGACAACGACCCAAATGTCAAAAATAAGCTTCCAACAATAATTGAGCACACCACCACCTGACTAACTCTCAAAGCCCAGACCAAGTAACTTATGCCGATTCTGAATATAATATTGTATTATTTTATATTTATATATATACATATATAAAAAAATATTATATATATATATATATTAATATTCATATATTAATATGTGTGTGTGTGTTTATATTATATATATATTATGTTTTATGTTTTATGTGTATATATATACTTATAAATGTTTATATGATATATATATATATATATGTTTATATTTTACATATATGTTTATATTATATGTGTGTGTCAGTTTATATATCTATATGTTTATATTTTATATTATATATATGTGTGTGTTTATATATCTGTGTGTGTGTGTTTATATTTTATATTTTATATTTTATAGATATATATGTTTATATTTTAGGTTTATATCTATTATATATATATATATTTATAATTTTACGTTTATATATGTGCTTATATCATCTATATGTGTTATATATATATATATATATATATGTTTATATTTTATATATTTTATATGTTTATATTGATATATATATATATGTGTGTGTGTGTGTTTGTATTATATATATTTATATATGTGTGTGTGTGTTTATATGTATATATATATATATATATGTTTATATGTGTGTGTGTGTTTATATGTGTGTGTGTGTGTTTGTCTAAATATATATGTGTGTATGTATACATATATAAAATTATAATTATAAATATATATATATATATATAATTATCCATGTTTTAAAACACTCGTAAAATTGTCATTATAATTTCCATGTTTTCTAAAAAACATGACTAAATTTAAAATATATATGTGTTTTTATATATAAATATATGTATATATATTTATATTTAGATATGTGTGTGTGTGTTTATATATATATATATATTTATTTGTTTATTTATTTATTTATATATGTTTATTTATATGTATCTATATTTATATATATTAATATACATTAATTTATTTAAATATATATTTACATCAATGCAGGGAAATGAGCTATATATATTTAGTGATGTTTTCAAGAAATGTGGCTAAATTAGTGACGTTTCCTAAAAAAACTTTGCTAAATATAAAAATAACAACATTTTTTAAAAAACATCGCTAAATTCCATTTTTTGTAGTGAAAATGAATTGAGTATTTATATATTACCATGATCAATTTATGGTTGTTTTTATAGATGATATTATCATATATTTCATGATCAATAAATAAAATAAATATTTTTTAAGGAATTTTTTGAAGACCATGAGAAAGGAGAAGTTTTACAAATTTAGCAAGCGTGAATTTGATATATAAAAAGTATCATTCTTGGGTCATGTAATTATAAGCAAGGGTATATCAGTTGATCCTTCAAAGATGAAAATTGTTGAAAAATAGCCCAAAACCACTTTGAATAAGATCCATATTTTTCTTATATTTACTTTATACTATCAAAGCTTTGTGAGAAATTTTTCAAGGCTATAAAATTCACTAATCAAGCTCACATAGAAAGAAGCCTTGGTTATTTGAATAGATAAACCTGAAGAAAATTTCAAGAAGTTGAAGAGAACAATAGTCAGTTCACCTATACTTACACTATCCTACAATGGATAAGGTATTTTAATATATATTGATGTATCAAAGAAGGGTTTGGGATGAATTTTCATGTATAATGACATGGTGGTAGCATATGCCTCATGCCAATTGAAGGTTCATGAGAAAAATTACCTGACTAATGATTTGTAGATGGAAGTGTAAAGTTTTTTCATTGAAGATATAGAGGTGTCATATTTATGGTGAATGGTGTTATATATATACCCATCATAAAATCATAATGTATATATTCACACTGAAATATTTGAATAACCACCAAATGGGATTTTTTGAGTTGATTAAAGATAATGACTACTCAATATATTACCACCCTTAAAAGGTGAACAAGGTGGTTGATTATCGAAGTGAGAAATATCATACTAGTTTATCCATGATGAGGATCGAAAGATATCCATTACTTATGGATTTATAGAGTAGAAACCTTGAAATCATGTGGAAAGGGGAGAAATTCAATCTTTCTCAAATGACTATTCAACCATCCATCCATGTGAAGAATAATGAGGCATATAAAGAGGACTTGGAACTGAAGAGAAAAAGTAAGGAATGTTATATAATTAATTTAGGACTATAAGGGAATGATAATATTCAAGAAGTGGTTATGTGTCCCTTAAATACCATAATTACATAAGAATGTATTAGATGAATCACATATCTCATAATTCTATATCCATCCTGAAATTAAAAATGATATATAAATATCTCAAAGGTAATTTTTTGTTGGATAAAATAAAATAGGATATTATGGAGTATTTATCTCAATTCTTGATATATAATAAATTTAACATGGGAAATTATAAGTATAGCGAGTTATGTAACCATTACCTATACCTATATAAAAATATGAAAATTTCACCATGGATTTCATCATAGGACTCCCTAGAACATCTAAAGGACATAACATCATTTGGGTTATAATGAATAACTTTATGAATTTAGTATATTTTTTGTTATTAGAGAAGATTTCTCACTTAAACAACTTTCCAGGATATAAATTAAGGAGGTTGTAAGGTTGCATGGAGTACCGCTCTCAATTATATCTGATCAAGATCTATGGTTTAACTCAAAGTTATGGATAATTATTTGGCAATAATTGAATACATAGTTGAACTTTAACATTTAATATCATTATAATAAATATGCTCAGTCTAAGAGGACCATTAGAACCCCAAAAAAATATTTAGATATTTCTTTGTGGATTTTAAAGGAGTTTGGGAACAACAACTTCCTCTATTTAAAATTTCATACAATAATATATTTGAATCAATCATTCAGATAGATCCTTATGAATATATCTATGGAAATAAGTGTATAACTCCGATATATTGTGATGAAGTTGAAGAATAAAATATAGTAGGACTTAAGCTATATGATTAAATGGAAGAGATAGTTAGATCCATTCAACAGCACATCAAGGCATCTTAGAATCAATAGAAAAATTATACTAACAATATTTAATGAGATATAGAATTAAAAAGTGGGTGATAGGGTATTATTATGAATATATCCTTGAAATAAGGTATTGATATTTGTAAAGAAGGTTAATGTGATACTTATATATATTTTTTCCTATGAAATTCTTGATTATATTTGGGTGGTAGTTTGCGTCTTGGCGCTTCCACTAAACCTCTCCCAAGTTCATGATGTGTTCCACATATCTCTTTGGGGTAAGTACATACCTGATCCTTTACATGTATTTAAAAAATAGTTCATTCCACTATAGCATGATATTTCTTATAAGTAACAATAGTTATAAATCTTGTATCATATAGATAAAGTGATTCATAACAAGACCACTCACTTGGTCAAACTTTTATAGTGAAAACATAAATTTGAAGAAGTTACATGGTAATCCAAAGAGGTAATGAGGTAGGGGTATCCTCATTTTTTCATTATATTAATAAAATTTCAAGGGTAAAATTATTATAAGTTTCATATAATGTAACACCTTGATATTTTAAAACATATTTCTCTTCGATAAATTTCATGTGGTTGATAGCTTGTGATAAACGAAACACTGTTATTCAATGAATAATCCCATATTAAAATATAAAATTAAAAAAATTAATAGATATTTAAATTAAAGTGATAAAATTAATGTAATAAATTTATGTAATGATATTAATTAAATAGTTTAGAAATGATAAAGAATGTTAGTCTAGTAATTATTGGATAAATGAAAATATTTTGTTTACAAACATTGTTTTTATTAAATATATTTTATTTAAATGTTAGTTTATTTAATTTTGAGTATTTAACATATTATTTTTTTAAAAATGTATAAAATGAATAATCATTCATAAATTTATTATCAAATGGTAAGAAACAAAGATAAAATCATTCGAAAGTAAAAAAAATATATATTTTTCAGAAAACTATTTTTATATGCATAATGTTTTTTTATGTTAATAAATTAAGTAAATTGATATTTATGACTAATTTTAACGAAATTTTTAGATATTATATTCAATTAAATAAATTAATATTCATTAAATGGTTGTTACTAGGCATGAAATTAAAATAAAATAATTTTTATGCTTAGAGTTACATTTTTTCTAAAACTGGGTTTTGAAAATTTTATGAGAGGATATTAGAATTAATTTTTTTCACCTATAGGGAATGAATCATGTGAAATTGATTAAATATTTGGAATTGGCATAATTAATCTTAGGGAATAATTTCACCTTAATTTTGGAACATAGTGAATAGTTACCATGATAAACATATTATCACCACAGTAAGGGTTCAAATGGTTAAAAAGGGGTTATACTAAGAGATAAGGATTAAAATATCATTAAAAATTGGATATTTTTTCAACTTTATCATGATAATTAAATTATTATATTTTAAAGTTTTTAATATTTAAAAGGGTTAAACTCTCCTCACTTAAAAAGGGTGTCTTCTATTCTCAGAGCTCCACACCACATGAGCACTTCATCTCTACCAATATCTTCCCATGAACTTTTAAAAATACCACCTACACATCATGTAGTTCATTTAATTCATAAAATACCCATCCAATAACCGTTATTATGTTTTCCAAAGGAGATTACCCAAGGAAGAGGTATATATTCCTTCCAATATTTTTCAAGATTATTTATAATTAATAATCCTCCAAATATTCTATAAAAACATAATATAATTAAATTAGTATATTTAATACACTAAAATATTTTTATATTGATGTTAAAACCATTTTATACCATATTTCCATCCAATGGAAAATGAAATCATTGCTCATGTGTGCGTACGGGCTATCGTCTCCATGTAGTAACGTGTTTCATTTTTTATCACCACTTATCAAGGATGGTAATATAGATGGATTTAATTAATATATATGATATTTATAACATAATTATGATTCTATAAAGATAAATTATTATTTTATTTTCTTTTACAAAATTATTTAAAAATGAAAATATCACTAATATGTGCATACTGGATATTAACTTCATGAAGTTATATAATTAATTTTTCATTTCCACCTTACATGGATAGTTATAAAAGTGTATATAATGAATAGATATGATATTTATGAAATTATTAATATTTTTCAATGATTTAACCTTTTCCAATATACAAGTACCAGAATCACTGAACTAAGACATACGTGGAAAACAAATTTGTTGACACCTGAAAATTGATTTTAATAAAGAATTATTAATAAATGGGCGATTGAAAATAAGGGAATTATATATAATAATAAAATTATAATTATGGTTCTAGAATATTTTTATAATAATTTCAAATTTATTATACATGAGGTTAGATTTTTTATAAAGAAACTCGATACATGAAATAAGGGTTTAGGTTACAATCTCACTTTTTATCGAGATTTTTTATATTTCAATCTCCATTGTGAGAAATTATATCTTATTTATTTCTTAAAAATCATATTTTTTTCTTATACACTTGTTATTTATTTTTTTCAATTATTATTTCCATTTTCTCCTATTTTTTACTCAAAAATACTGAATCAATGTATTTAAGAAAATCTGGCCTTATTTTTAATTTTTGTTTTGGAATATTTTTACTCTATATCCATATTCTTAAAAATTATTTTATAGAAGTTCATATATGATTTTAAATGATTAAAATATATATTTTTATACTATATTTTTATTTATTTAAAATTTACTAAATGGAATCTCTATAAACATTTTTTGTTCAACTCACTGTTGAATTTTTACAAAAGTAAGAAAATAATTTTTTTTAATGTTTATGACTTAACCACATTTTTCTTCCATCATGACTATTATTCATTATAAATATTATTATAAAAGTTTCCATAATTTTTACATTAAAATATTATTTCCATCCTTCTAAGAATTTTTATTTTTTTAAGATACAAAAGAAAATAATTCTTTCTCTTGTTTTTTAAAGAATATCTTTTATAAAAGTATTACTCATCATTATAAACATAATTTGAGGATTGATATATTTCAATAGGGATATGATCTTATGATGACATCTAATTCCTTTCTCTAGATGGATTATGATTATGATGTTTCATAAAACCTATTTCTTTCTCACGAGAGAATTAAACTATGAGGGAATGATTAATGCTCATATGTTCTTATGGAATATATATTAATGGTTAATTTTTATATAATGGGTGGGTAAATTAAATCCCATCAATTATTTAGGTAATTTTTTATATCTCATCAGCTCAAAAGGGTATATAGGAGGATTTCCCAAGCCCAATGGTAAATGGGAGGTTTTCCAAAGACTAAGAGGGTATACTGGTGATTAGCCCAAGCCTAAGAGGGTACACGGAATATTAAACCAGACCCAATAAGGTACACAGTTAGTTATCCTAAGCCTACTATGTGATGAATTTCATAGTGATTATCCTTGACATGTAATTATTATGTTTATGGGAATATGGAGTGAACCTGATCCACTATAGGACTATATCCATTATGATAGTCTTAATAGTGATCATTGATTAAATAAATGATTTTATATTATTATGTGTGTACAGTAAGATTATATCTTATTCTTATGACATGCTCTTAGGAATCATGATTTATTATTAATATTTTCCACTCTTATAACTAATGTATTTTTTTATGAAAAATCCTTATTCCATGACTCATGTTTTATAGTCTATGAATTTTTTGGTATAATATCATAAGTTATGACTATGTTATTATACCCTTAAGTTTGTCTAATGCTCACTTATGATCATCAAATGATATCACCCGTGTTTACCCTTACTGAGAAATTCAGCTAAACCATTCTTTTTTTCAATCACCTAGGTTATGAAGAAAGGTTTTAAGTAGTAAATTTCTGAGAAGGTTTCTATATGAGTAAAAAATTAGGAGATGTTGAAGATCATTGATGAAATAATTTTATTCTATATCTAGTCTCTAAAAACACAAAAATTTATAGTTCTTGAGCATTTATTATTGTGATATTATTGAATATTCATCTAAAATGAGGTAGTATTTATGTCAGTGATGATAGGGTTATCTCAAATGCACTACCCACTAAGATGTATTGAGATACATGGGATACCTTATATGTTCTCCTTGGATATAACCTTTGTTCCTGGTACTTATGGAAAAATTTGGGTGGGATGCACTAACCACTAAGATTATATAGATACATGGGATTACTTGGAGGTTCTCATTGGTCTATACCCTCATGCCTACTAATATGTGATAAATGGGAAAGATGCACTGCCCCCCCCCCACACAAAGATATATATATGATATGATTTGAGAGTCATGCACTACATCCTAAGTTATCATTATATTTTGATATGATACAAGAGGGAAAAACTACCCCCTATTGAGAGGTATACATGAGATAATCTAGGAGGGATTAATTCCCCCCACCCCACCCAAGTGATCAGTTTACTGTGAGATGATAAGGAGAGACACATTACCCCCATTGAAAGGTATATAAGAGATGATCTTGAAGGGATGCACTACCCCCTAAGTGATTTACTATTGGTTCCTAGGACTTTATCCAAGGATCCATATGCTGATTTTGATACTCCTATATTACCATTGACTTGCTCCTAAGAATGGGACATGGGCCTAATGTGGGTTGGACCAATTATATGACGTGATCAGAGACACTCTTTCACTAGATGAATTATGTATATTCGGTATCATGTGTCATGTTAGAACCTGAGGATTGATGGTGATTATTAATTATGCTTATACACTGTATTTATTTATTCACATGTACATTCCACAAACACACACACATTGCTTTTACTAGTTATATATGAGACCAACTTGTTAATACCCAACTGAGTTGTATTCACACCCTACTTGGGTGGCCATAGAGAATAGTTTTCTAAGAATATCTTCTCTAATCACAGGTTCGTGTTGGGAAGAGGCTTGAGATTTTATCATTTAGTTTATTATATTAGAAGATTCATGATATAGATGTGGTACAAATTGGGGATAATAATAATGCCTTTATTTATTTTAGTTATTGTATTAATTTGTATTATGATCAACCCAATGGGTTCCTATTTGTTATTTTTTGGCATTACTATGAGTTTGTATGACTTTTTACTTCCATATTAAATTTTTTATAGCATGATTGTGATTTATTAATTCTTCATTATATGAGAATTATTATTGGATGATGTTTGGTTATTAATATATCATTTAACACTCTGATATGGGGGGTAAAATCTTCCCATAGTATCACCCTAGACCCTCATTTCTAGTCAATATACTCTAGTGTATAGAGAGGCATGCTTGAAGTCAGGTAGAGACTTATCTAATCTGAGAATTGATTAGTTTCCACAGACCAAGGGACGACATCACAATCTATACCACTTCCTATATTTTTCATCACTATTCTCCCCTCATTATCTAGAAATATGTTTATCATATAGACGTAGGATTTTTTGTTTCTCGATTTTGAATTTTGAATTTATTTGTTTAGGGGTTTTAAGGGGATTAAATATGAATATTTAGCCATGTTGTGTGGGAATAACACCATTATAAATATATTAAACAAATTAAGGTAGGTTTATCTATGAATATACCTTTAAAAATAGATCCATTAATGATTTCAGGTTTCTATTCCATTTTTTAATTATTTAAACATAATATTAAGTGTATATATTGATTACATATCAAAGGAATTTACTTTTCACCCAAATATCACTTGGTATATATGGTTTGTATTTATTCTCTTATTCTTTAATTATAAAATGTTTTACAATACAATCAAAGTGTTTGTAGAAATTCCTAAGAGGCTCATTCCAAAGAAATTTGATAATTAAATTGGTGTTTTGATTCTCATTAAATTTTTAAGGAGGTAACTCATGTATTTTTGAAGAATTGTTGAAAAAATAATGGTGTGTTTAGATTATTTTAAATTTCTTTTATACTCATTTACTATTTAATATTATTTTATTATGATTCATGGTTTGTTTTTTAAAATAATGTCTTTTATTTTGGGTTATATAATGATGTTCTAAATTCCCATTTTCACTTTATAAAAAGGTTTTCTTGTTGTATTTACAAACTTTAAGTGATACCCTGGTGTTTTTTTATAATTTTTAAATATAATATTTGTATTATGTAAAGTTGGTGTAATTATCCTAATTATATAATATGGTATTTAAAAGTTATTCATGATAAGGGGTTGTTTCTCTGATGAGAAATTTAAGGTGGTGGTGTTTTATGATAATTATCTTTCATATTTATTGTTTAGATATATAACTTGTAGATTGACTACCTCCATTTATTTTTCATTGGAAACCATGGGTAGATAGGTTGAAAATATAGGTATTAATACTATAGTAGTTTATGATTTCTCTCTGGATAATGGCCCCAAGTCAGGATCACACACTACTTTGGGGGTTACAACCCTCGATCAATTTTTGGAATAGTAAGACCAAATTTTAGTGATGATGCATCATATTAGGAACCAATTAGATGGATTTTATTTTATTTTCATCCTAGATTATCTCTAGGGATCCTATGTGTTCCCATGATGATTGTAATTTGATTATTCCATAGTTATTTTATGATGGTTTCTTATCATTATTTTTATTTTTATTATGTTAGATCTTATTATCTTTGAAGATTTTATTCTCCATATAATTTATTGATAGTATTATTTTCATATTAACATTGTTGTAAACTTTATTTAATTTTTTTAAAATGGTTTTATATTAAATATTTCTTGTTTTCTATATTTCACTATTTTGGGTATTTTCAATGTAAGTTTTAAAATTATTTATCCCATTCTTAATTCCATGATTTCATGAAAAACATTAAATTATGTTTTTTTAAATGTGTAACATGTATACATTGGGGAGAAAAAATTAAATGGTTCTCTCATGTTACTTGTTTCATTTAAAATAAAAAATATTACCTTTATAGTTATATTTCAATTCTATCATGAGAAATATTTACTTTTAAAGGTTATGTGTGTTTTATTGGAATGATGTATATTGGGAATTACTTCCTTATGACTATAATAATATAGGTTTTTTATAATATCCACTTGGATGTAGCAGATGATTATTGGATTTCTTATTCAGGTATATTATAGATAGTGGGGAAGTTGTTCATCTAACACATGTTGGTAGATTTTGGGGAAAATTGTGGTCCCTTGTTTATATTTTTATATTTTGTCTCGTCTTGTGTATTATTCCACTTTGGATTCCATACCCTAGTTCATTTTGGTTTTATGTTGGTATTTTTATAAAAGTTAAATTTTAGTAATTTTGGGATGTTTTGGTTGATGAGATATGTTTATTCTTATGCTTTGTTTGGTTTAGCTTATTATTTGAATTAGTTATTTTATATTTATGCCTCTCTGATCTATAGAGTGGTCATATCAGGATTTTAGATGGAATCTCCATGTTTATTTTTATATTATCAGGTGAAATAATTCCCATTGATGCATGTTTTGATGCCCTGGAACTAGTTTCTAGCCCATGGGAAATCAGGAATGTACTTCGGCCTATGTCACGGGCTAGCTCGAGTACCCAAATCAGTGGTAAACTAGGTTGGTTCATGAGAAAATGGTATCATATTTTGGTTATTATTTGGGTAGTTCTAGTAGGTAAGAGATAATATAATCAAAGATCAAGGTTTATATATGAGTAAGTGTCTACAAATACTTTTTTATACTAAACCTTGAGTTAGCAAGATATTTTGGTTTTTTTGTCTCAAATTTGAGCTTTTTATCAATTTTTATCAACAATTTTTGCCTATTTTTGAGTATTTATATTTATATTAAAGTTTTATGAGATATTTTAAGAAATACGATGATTTGGAGTGAAAATGGGAAGAAAATAGGTTCACATTTTTTTAATGTGTATAGTTTGTAAAGCCTTTCTAATACTATGTATCCTAGTCTGGGTGTCTTATATTGGGCTTAAAACAGTTAGCACATGATTTTCCAAATTGTTTTGCCAAATTGTATGTAGTTGATAATTTTTCAAATTCTTAAATTTTGGTTCTTTGTGATTATAAATTTTTTATATTCCCCACTATTTTTTATTTAGGTTGAATTCAGATAAATTCAGTGATTTTTTCATGTTATTTAGATTGATTGGTTTGGAATTTCATGATAAAAGATTTGATATTTATCTTTTAAATATGATTATAACACATGGTTTAAGAATTTATTCAAATGTTTTGAATTTAAAATGAGATATGAACTTATAGAGGTTTTGTTATTATATGAAATATAGGTTTAAAAATGTGTTGTAAACTTTAATATGGGGTTTTATAAAGTGAATTCATGTTTCTATAAATGTTTTGATTTTTAAATGTTTTCAATTGATGATTTTTAATATTTTATATTTAAAAAATGATTTTCCTATATTATATAAATTTTTCTAAAAAATATAATTGAAATTATTTTGAAAAAAAAAATGGTGTTTTCCTTAAATTTTGAATTTTAAAAGAAAATTATGGGTATTATTATGGTGTAACTAGATTTATATTGGAATTTTGATACGAATTCATCTATTTATATCAGTTTTTTGTGAATCTTGAATATTGAGACATTCCTTGATTACTATTTGTATTTTTTACTCTTTTAAATTATTCCCTCTCTAAGTATTTATGGATTCTCAAGAGGGAGATACAATTACGACTATGTAAGTAAACCCTCTCATTGATTAAAGTCAGCCTGAGTTGGTTATACCACCTATTTCAGTTGTGAAGCACAGTGTTCTTCCTATTCTATCCCAATATAGAGACTATATGAAATAGTTTCATATCTTACATCCTCATCTCTTCCATGGGAATCCAAATTCACATATAGTGGAATTTTTTTGTATGATACGAATAATCCATTTAACATTCTTGAACTCCCTAACCTTCATAATCTTAAGTTCTCTACCTTTAGACTTAAAGGATCAAGTTGGAAGTGGTGGAAGTACATGATTCTTACTAAGAAATGGGAGGCCCATTCATGGTAAGGTGTTAAGGAATTATATATTTATTAATACTACCCCAAAACCATGAATGTATCAAATGAAATATAATTATAGTGCCTTGAATAGAAAGTCCAATTGGTTTTGGAGTTGGATATCCACATCATTGAGCTATTTACTTATCTACTTAATCTATACTTGGATGATTATTTAAAATATCATTTGTTCAGATGAGTTATTTATTCTAATATTCAACTATAAGTATCTTTGTTTTTTCCAACCTCCTATGTAAATATAGTGAATAAGGTTGTTATAGTTGGGGAAGTTATGGATGGGATACCTAAGGGGATTATTGTTTCCTTTATTCTCAAGGGTGGTTAAGGGACCATTGATGGTGGAAATTAGAAATTATTTAAGTATTATATGATTGGAGTTAGTATCAATGGCACAATATGTTTCTTCAGATAAGATTCTTGTGGGAGTAAGCACCTAGTTTTTCATGAATGTATCAAACTGGGTCATAATAAGCCTTCATGTTATGAATCTCCAAAGACCTATATTTGTTGAGTTCATTTAGGTTATTTGATAAGATTATGTAAAGGACATGTGCATAAAAGAGGTGGATCCATATATACTTATTTAAAGGTTCTGCAAGATAAACTACCACAACCCAACCCACTAGGGTCTGACCCATGACTACCCCAAGCCTCCCTCCAATAGGCTAGGGACTTGCGACCAGCGCCGAGTAGGCATATCCAACAAATGAGGGGAATTAACTTAATGGTACTATACACACACACAAAATTTCAAGCCCATAAAATTATAAAATGTAAAATAATTGAAAATAATGCATCCATACATCGATATTCCCACATATAATGTGATAGTAAAGCACTGAAAGTAGAAAAAGGAGCCAAATACAAGCCCAACCAAAAGATGTAAATAGTCAAACTAGCTCTAAGGATGAGGCCTATAATCAAATGAAAGTTCTCAGAAAACACCTCAGTCATTCTAGATCAATATATGCTCCACCTAATTTGTGTCCTCCTAGAACATCATCAAAAGGGTAATCATCTGCAAAAGACACGACATGTGCGGGTAGATCCCATGCAGGGGTGAGTACAAAAGTACCCAATATGATACCCCAAAATCACTAAACATGAAGAATAAAGTATATTCATCTCAATAAAAGTATATAAAAATCAATTTATATCAAAAAAACCCAGATATACTCAAGAGGGACACCGCACCACTAGACATTCACAACCAACTACCAGCAATAGGATTCTGATCGAAGCAATGATCATTTTGGTAGAATCCACTCCATAAGTTGTGCTATCATTAGAGACACTCAATCAAGAGGCCAAGATCATTGGGCCCCACCCAAGAAACCACACTGGTCTCAAAAGACACTTATACACAGATTGGGGGTCACTTCCAGAATAGTTGGGGGACACCATGTACCCAATCTGGATCAACTCGCTACATAGGGGATCATATGACAATGATACCACAAACCCTAATGATATGGCCAACTAGATGGAGAATCAATGTCTTACTCAAAGAGGGCATACTAATTCCAAAAATCCCACCTAGGTTATAAAGATGATATATGATCATAGTCCAATCTCACAGAGGGACTCCACAAACTGTATCTAAGACTCATTCTATAGAGGGGATCACAATCCTATGATGTGGATTTAATTTGACACTATACTCTCAAAGAAATGGACTGAGGGAACACACTATACCAATAATACTCCAAAATAAATAAAATAAGGGATAAAAACACCCTTAAAGGGGGTACATGGCATATAGTAGGGGTATATGGAATGTCCAGCTATCCTTAGGTCTTCCCATGTGGTAAATCCTCACACGGCATGTAAACCTCAACATAAATGATGTTTGAGTGAAGAACAAATCATTTAGAGGTTTCACAGAACCTACCCATGCCATCTAGTTATGTCTATGTATCTCTAGTTATGCTTGTGTATCAGTCTGTGTATACCCGGTTATATCAATTTCTAAGTGCATGGCGTGCCACTGGTGGTGTACTTTTGTCCTTGTCCATGTACCCTATGAGGTACATTCTAAGCCACTAGGGGTGGTTCACACAACGTGTGACCATATCACATGGTTTGTGATACTTAACTCCAACTAAAACCAAAGAACCATAGCTAGGGGTCCCATATAGTGTGTAATCCTGAAATATACATTGTGTTGATTATGATTTTCTAGATCTATCAGATCTTCCTCTGTATCATCTTGTACATCGCCAGAGCTACTGCCCTTGCTGGAGCCTATAGATCGAGGGTTGGTCGAGCCTTTTCATCACCACTAGATGGAATATGGGTTCATATTTGCTCAGAAATGATCCACATTTATCCATCCATAATCATGTGTCAAACCCAAGAAGAAAAGAACCCAAAAAATTCATTCTAATCCACCTATAATCATCCACTGTCATTGTCACACCTCCAACACACCACCAAACATGAAACATACCCATGGTATTGATCTTTTGCACTGAATAACAGTCATGCAATGATCAAATACTGGGTATTCATCGAACCACAGGCCAAAATAAATTCCCATGATGAACATGTGAAGAATAGGGGAATAATTCCAAAATCCAAAAAACATGAGGAATAAACCTTAGCCTTATTCATTTTTCCTTGATTCATTGTTTTATAATAAGGCGAATGAAGATAGATAAATCATAATAAACATATAAATTCCATCAATTTAAATCTACTAACAATGAACATATTAATTTTATTCATAGAATTAATCCACGTTTATATGAGATTAATAAATGGGATGTAAAACACAAATCAACATACTAACTAGAGTTTGGATTGATCGTTGATAAATAATGTTTATTCTTTTCTATCATTGACAAGATCTAAAAACTCCATTGGTGCAATGATCCTCGATTGGGTCTTGATCCATCATCATTTTACATGAAACTCTCCACCATATGTTTCAAGGTCTTCAGGGTTTAACGACCAACCCTAATAAAAATTATATAAACTTTATATCTAAAGAGTTAGTTGGTTATTGTGTCAAATAAAATAAATTAAATAATTTTATTTTATTTATTTTATTAATTCGTGCCTAGGATGAATTTTTCATAAAATCCATGCACCGACAAAGGTTATTTCATGCCTAGGGTAAAACCTATATTATGAACTCAAAGGTGCTTTCAGATTTCCGATTTCGGCCCCCATTCGGGAGTTATTCCACTTTTTCAAGAAAACATTATGTTCATGTTATTTAATAAATTTAATATATTTAAAACATTTATTTCAGTCACACCAGACCTTGTAATCATTCTTCATCTCAGTTCTTGGTCTAAAAAATAATTTATATAATATCCAATGATAATACCCAAAAAATCTAAGTCATTACACTCTCTTCACATTGGGGATTTTCATCCCAAAAAGGGAAAACCTACTTAAAAATATGAGGGTATTGGGTTCACATCTGGGTCTCTCACTCTCATGTGATCTCCTGAAGATTTTTGTGCGACAACCGAACACACACAAGGGGAATCGATTTATCATGAAAGATCCTCTTCTTCCAATCCTCAATCTCCTCTAGGTAATCCATAAAGGTAGCTCCATCCTCAATGTCCAAATTTCCCTAGTCAGTAATATGTGATGGTTCATGCATGTATTTCCTAAACTGCAACACATGGAAGATGTCGTGTACCCAGTCCAACTGTGGTGGTAGAGCTAATTGGTATGCCACCTCGTCAACTATACATAGTATCTGAAAATTACTAATGAATCTCAGAGATAAATTTCCACTCTAACCAAATATCTACTATACACATCAAGGTGAGACCCTTAGGAACACATGATCTCCCTCCTCAAACTCCATAGGTATTCATCATCGGTCTACATAATAATTATTATAGCTCAATGTAGTCCTCATCCTCCCTTGGATGATTTGTACCTTCTCTGGGTAACATACACCAACTCTAGGTATATGAGTGCAAACTCACTTGGATCTGTCCAAAAAATTGGTGACCTATAGGGTCACCCACAAAAATCCTAGAATTATTTCATACCAATGGTGTAATGTTAGTTTTCATGTATGAAAACTCCATAAAGTTTAGATGATACTCCTAACTGAAACCAAAATCCATCATTCAATCCCACAGCATGTCTTCTAAGACATGAATGGTTTTCTCTGTCTGGTCGTCAGTCTGGGGGTGAAACATTGTTCTCAAGAGTAACTGAGTTCCAAAGGCCTCCTATAATCCTCTCTATAATATTGATGTTAAGAGATCATAATGGTCTAAGACAATCATCGAGGTAACTCTATGGAGTTTAACTATATCTTACACATAGAGGATTCCCAAGATCTCTACTAAACTCTACTCTTGAATAGATAAGAAGTGGGCCAACTTGGTGAGTCATTCTATGATCACCCAGATAACATCATGTCCCCTATATATATATGTGGTAACCCCATAACTAACTCCATGTATATCACATTCCACTTACACTCTGGCACCTCAGGGGGTTGAGCTAAACTCACTAGAACCCGGTGCTCAGCCTTCACCTACTGAAATTTGAGGTATCAAGAGACAAACTCTAAAAATCCTTTCTTCATGTATGGCCACAAAAACTAACATTAGAGTTCTTGGTAAATATTTTCACACCTAGATGTACCACCAAAGGAAATGTATAAAACTCCTAAATAACTTCCTCCCACAACATCAAAGGTACCACCATCCATCCTCTAAAAATGATAGTGTACTCCCCACCTTCAGAATGTCCATCAGGAGCATGTCCATTGGATATTTGAGTACATAAGGTCTCATAGTCAATATCTCCACACTAATCATCCCAGATACACTATAAATGTAGAGGGTTAACAACCATTAACTGAAGATATAAAGTACTATCCTTTTCCACTAAGGACAACTACAATGAGGCTAACTACTCTGAAACCTGGGATAACAACTAAGAACTAGATCTCCTATAGAGAGTGTCTTCCACCATGTTCCCCTTCCCAATAGTATAGATAATCTCAAAGTTATAGTCCTATAGGAACTATACCCATCTCTTCTATCTCAATTTAAGATCCTTTTAAGGGAAGATATACTTGAGACTCTTATGGTTAGTGTATATGATAAATCACTTACCCATCAGGTAGTGTTGCTACATCTTCAGTGTGAAGACTATTGCTTCTAACTCAAGATCATGGGTCATATAGTTCTTCTCATGTGGTCTCAACTAACATGAACCATAGGCAATCACTATCTGTATCTACATTAGAACACAACCAAGTCTGGTCCCTGATGCATCACAAAACACTACGTACTCGACACCCTCCTCTGTAAATCTCAATATAGGAGCGCTCATCAATATATAACTTATCTCTTGAAATAATTGTTTTCACCTTTTCATCCACACAAAAGTATTCCCTTTCTAGGTCAAATATTTCAAGGGTTCTACCACTCTAGATAAATTGGGTGCAAACCTCTAATAGTACTCTTTCAACTCAAGGAGACTCTACACCTTGGTAACACTCTTGGGTGGTTCCTAAGAAAGAAATTCCTCAACCATTGTCAGGTCCACTACTACTCCTACCTCTAAGATGATGTGTCTTGGGAAGTGGACCTCTCGAATAAAAAACTAACACTTTGAGAGCTTCCCATAAAGATGGTGCTCGCAGAGTGTGTATAGGACCATCCTCTAGTTTCCCATGTATGTCTCCTTGGATGATGATTACACTGGGATTTCATCAATGAATACCACCATGAAAAAATATAAGAAAGGCTGTAAGATCCATTTCATGAGTCACATGAACATTTATATGGAGTTTTTCATGTATAATGACATAACCAAGTACTTATAGTGACTATAGAGACATCTAAATGTCATATTCAGTATATCCTCATTTCATACTCATAGCCAGAGATAGCTTTATCTGAGGTCAATCTTCGAGAACCATCACGCCCCTTTCAACTAATCGAAGAGGTCTTCAATCCTTGGTAGTGGATACTTATTCTTCAAAATCACCTAATGCAAGAACTGATAGTCCACACATAACCTCAAGCTCTTATCCACCTTCTTGGAGAACAAAATTGGGGTTTCCCAAGGGGAACCCTAGGTCTCATAAATCCCTTATCCTGTAAGTCATCCAACTAGACCCTCGGCTTGTGAAGATCAATGGGAGACATTCAATATACTGGTGAAAATATCAAGGTCATACTAGGATTCAAGTCAATGAATATTTCTAGCTCTCGATATGTATGTAAGCCTAGAACATCCTTAGAAGATACATCCTTATACTCCACCACCACTATAGGAAACTAAAATCCCATGGAATCCACTTCTCTAAGAGACATTCCAGCTAACTGTTGAGTAATCAGCTGCAATCTCCTATGACTGAGCTCATCTTTCTCTACCAAGGTTTCATTTTCACCCATGAAGGAAAGCCTCATCCCATCACTATGGACACACTACATCTCCCACCTAAAATAGTATATCTAGGCATGAGTTTTCAATATCCAATACATACCTAAGATGACGTCATAAGGCCTCAGCACTATTACAAAAAGATCTCATAAAACTATCTCCTCCAAGCATCAGATTGCACTTTTATCATAAGTGTACAATAATTTAGTTACTATCTATAGAATTTTCCAATGATAAGGTTCAATCCAATAGATCAACCAGAATCTTTAAGTCTCAAAACTGAGTAGTGTGATGGAAGGAATGACTCACATCTATTTCAATCAATACTAAAACTAAATTAGAAAATACACATATCATACCTTGTATCATCCCTAGAGCCTCAGGGTTATAGGCCTCCATACCCTACATCTAGCCTGGTCCCTAGCCACCAGCTCCCTAAGCCTGGTGTGGACCACCTAGTGGTGGTGGTGGTAATAGGTCAAACCTATGACCACCTCCTTCAACTCTATCATCCCCTCTTCCACACCGGTCTCCCTACAGACCACCCTACTCTGGTCTCTTCCACTATCTCAATGGTCCTTTGAATGTCTCTTGATTAGTTGTATGATGGGTTAGAAAATCCTGTTCCAGATGTCCCCTACCATCACAAGAGAAACACCACCTCCCCCTTCAATGATTCAAGCCATCATAAGAGCCCAACACCATGGACCCTATGCCCTCGGATCATCTCCTAAAATGTCTGACATTCTTGGATCCCTATGACTGTCATTGGATACTTTCTACCAAAGTATCAACTATTGGGTTCCAATTACCAACACCCATTGTTGGTTCCTGCTCTTTAAGGAACCTATCTACCACCAATTCCCTCTCAATAACCCCAACATAGGTCGGAATACAAATTAATACCTATGAAGCTCTGATATCCTGGTGTAAGACCTTATTGATGGACTATTCTCTAAAAAAAATATCACACACCATATCCAAGGAGTGTCGAGAGAGATCAATAAACATCATTGAGTATTATACCATGGTCAAACTTCCCTATTGTAGATGCAGAAGCTCATGTATGTGCAATGATCACAACATAGCTGGATATAATTCCTACCTAAATAGATTCTCAAAGTTTGACTAGGATGAAACTATCATGTGAATAATTCATTAAACTCCACCATTGCCCAATAGTTCACTGAATAAGACTCACCACAAGGAAATACATCTAATTTGTAGGTGTTATCATAAGGTGGAAAAATCGAGTGACTACCTCTAGCCAGTCTTTATCCACCTGGGGGTCTGGCTCTCCCCAAAACCAGGGAGGTCGCAACCTCTGATACTTGTGTAGTACACTAAGCATGCATACATCCTTTACTAGAACTGTTATCCCTAGCTAATACTCAAATGGCAGTGGTATATATAGTAAACCACTTGAGTTTTTATCTCTGGTACATGCCCCTATATTGATGCCTCGTCACTCAATGAATCGTCCTCATGATCACACAGTGGAATCCTGGCTAACAGTCTGTGTGAAGGTGTCCTAAAATAAAATAATATGTACCAAGGTCAAAGAGTATATCTGGGGAGATGAATCAATAAGGACATGGAAAACACAATTCATTCCTATATGATGCATATACCAAAGCTTTTTCCCTGCAACCAATGTTTATGTTTACCAAGACGAAACGCAGGTGATCAGAGTCCTGGTGTACAGATACATCAGTCGCTGCACTAACACTGGAGTCCTGGCCTGAAAACCGAACTTGAAACATTAAAAACTATTTCCCCAAACCAATCTCACTGACTCTATTCCTAAGGTAGAACTGAATCCTCTAATACCATTATTTCAAGGCCTAACCCATTGGGGTTTGGCCCATGACTACCCCAATCCCACCTCCAATAAGCCAGGGGCTGGTGACCAATGCTAAGAAGGCATATCCCACAAGTGGGAGGCATTAAACTAATGTAACTATACACACAAACACATTTCCAATCCCATAAAATTCTTAAATGTAAAACAATTGAAAAAATGCAAGCATACATTTATAATCCCACACATAGTATGACAGTAAATTACTAAAAGTAGAAAAAGGGGCCAAATAAATGACCAACCAAAAAATGTAAAGAGCCCAACCTGTTTCAAGGGTGAGGACTACAATCATATTCAATATCATAGAGAGAACCTCAATCATTCTAGATCAAGTTATTCTCCACATACTCCATATCCTCCCAGGACACTATCAAAATGGTCTTCGGGTATATAAGATAAGACATGTGCGGGTAGATCCCATGTAGGGGTGAGTATAACAATTCCCAGTAGGACACCTCAAAACACTAAACATGAAGAATCAAGTATATCCAGATCAATATGAGGATATAACAATAAATTTATAACATAATACACCCAGATATACTTAGGAAGGACACCGCACCACCAAGAATTCATAACCAATTGTCAGCCATAGGAATCTGCTCGAAGCAATGCCTATTCTGAGAGAATTCACTCCATGAGCCATGTTATCACAGGAGATACTAAATAAAAAACTAGAGATAATTGGGCCCCACTCAAGAAATCTCACTGGGCTCAAAATACCCTAATACTCAAATAGGGGGCCATGCCCAGAACTGATGGGGGACACCATGAACCCAATCTAGATCAACCTACTATATAGGGGATTATATGCCAAAGATACTCAGATCCATACTAATACAGACATATAGATAGAGGATTAACACCATGCTCAAGGAGGTAATACTAATTCTAAAAACCCCACCTAGGGTATAAATATTATAGAGGATCACACTGTAGTCTCATGCAGGGACTCCAAAAACTCTGTCTAAGACTCGTCCTCTAGTAGGGAACAAAATCATGTGATGTGGATGTAATGTCACACTGTACCCTTGAGGGAATGGAACTACAAAACATACTCAATCTAGATTGATCCAAACTAAAGAAACAAAGGTCTAAAAACCCTTGAAGGGAATATATGATGTGTACTAGGAGTACACTCTATGTCCAACTATCCCTAAGTCTGTCTGTGTGGTAAATCCTCACACAACATGTAAACCTCAACATACACTACTAAAAAATAATCCTTTAATAGTGCTAAAAATTTTCTTTATCAATGCTAGAGAAGTGATGACTACCAAAGAGAGATTAAAAGACCTATTATTTTATCATCTCTATTAGAAGTTCTGATAAAGGACAACATTTATCAGTTCTTTTATTTATCACCAATAAATGAGACCTTTATCATCATTTGTAAAAGCACTGATAAATGGTCATTTATAAGTGCTTTTAAAATTTATGGTAAATGGATCCTTTATTAGTGATTTTAAAAGTGTTGATAAAGGGGTATACTACAGTGTGTTGTTATAGTACACTGCAGCGTCAGTGTAATGTGTTGTAACAGCACACCGCAGCACTAAAAACACCACCAGATATCAAAAAAAATAAAGTACGAATAAAAAATTTAAATGAAATGAAATTTACAAAAAAAATACAAGAAATAAAACTATATTATTGACATTTAAAACATTGGTTTATACAATTACATAAGTACAAATTATTAAATACATTCAAAAACATCAATATTCCTTTTTCTTTTTATCATGACCCCGAATCAGGTTATTACCAAGAAAACCACCCCTAATCGAGAAAAAAATACACCTATATAAGAAAACAATTCTTATATTAGTAATAATACAAATGAATTAATTAATAGAAAGTGATAATTTTGAACTAAACTTTGGCGATGTAATGCGTGTTTTAAACTAAAATGACACTTATATATTGAAAAGACACACTTGGAGTCATACTGGTCACACTGTGCATCAGATTTAGGTGAGGATGATTCAAAAATGAATCAAATGACTTATGGATCATTTTCCTAAAGTATCAAAACAATACAAACATGTTTTCTCAGTTTTGAGTATGTCACTTGTCTTTTTTACTAAAATTTCAATCTAAAATAGAAACACATGCTTTGACTCATCGGTCACATTGTGTTTAAGTTTGACATGAGAATAATTCCTACATATAAAAAATGACTTATTAATCATTTTCCAAAATTATAAAGACAATCCAATCATGTTTTCTCAACTTTCAGTGAGTGAAACATTTTAAACTAAAATGTTGATTTTAAAATAATAACGGACACATTGAGTCATATCAGGAACATCATGTATTGGATTAAGTTGAGGCTAATTCATACATGTCAAAAATGACTTATGGATCATTTAAATAAATTATAAAATCAATCCAAATGTGTTTTATTAGTTTTGAGTAGGTTACTTGTCCTTTTTACAAAAATTGATGTTAATTTTAAATAAAAAGAAATGCTTGGATTCATACCGATCACATCGTACATCAGATTGAGGTGAGATTGATTCCAACACATCTCAAATTATTTATGGATAATTTTCTTAAAGTATCAAAACAATAATAACATGTTTTTTTGGTTTTGTGAACATCACTTGTATTTTTACTAAAATGTCATTCTAAACCAGAAACACGCACTTTAAATCATACCGGTCATATCTTGTATCAGTTTTACATGAGACTGATTCCTACATGTCAAAAATGAATTTTGAATCATTTTCATAAATTATAAAGAAAATCTGAGTGTGTTTTCTTATCTTTCAATTAGTGATACTTTTTGAACTAAAATTTCAATTTTAAAATAATAACAGACACATTCAGTCTTACCGGGAACATTGTGTATTAGATTGAGGTGATCCTAATTCATACATGTCACAAATTACTTATGGATAATTTTCCTAAAGTATCAAAAAAATCCAAAATGTTTTTTCAGAAATTATAAAAACAATCTAAATGTTTTTTCTTGGTTTTGTGTATGTCACTTGTATTTTTTACTAAAATTTTATTTTAAATAGGAAACACACACTTTGACTCATAACAATCACATCATGTATCAGTTTCAAGTGAGACTGATTCCTAAATCTCACAAATGACTTATGAATAGTTTTTCTAAATTATAAAGGAAATATGATTCATTTTTCTTAACTTTTAGTGAGTGACACTTTTTGAAATAAAATGTCGAATTTAAACTAATAACGGACACATTGAGTCATACAAGGAACATCATTTATCGGATTGAGTTTCAGCCAATTACTACACATCAAAAATTAATTATGTATTATTTTACTAAAGTATCAAAACAATAAAAATGTTTTTTCTTGGTTTTCATTATGTCACTTTTCATTTTTACTAAAATTGATGTCAATTTTAAATAAAAAGATGCACTTTGAGTCATACTGGTCACATCGTGCATTGGATTGAGGTGTGGATGATTCCAACACATCTCAAATGACTTATGGATCTTTATACTAAAGTATTGAAACAATCCAAATTTGATTTATCCTTTTTGAGTATGTCACTTTCCTTTTTTACTAAAATGTCATTTTAAACTATAAACATGCACTTTGACTCATATTAGTCACATCGTGTGTCATTTTTATGTGAGACCAACTCCTACAGATAAAAAAATTAATTATTATTCATTTTCCAAAATTATCAAGAAAATATAAGCATGTTTTCTTGGTTTTTAGTGAGTGACACTTTCTGAACTAAAATTTTAACTTTAAACTGATAATGGAAACATTGAGTCATATAGGGCACATCGTGTATAGGATTGAGTTATGTCTATTTCTTACACATCAAAAATTAATTACGGATCATTTTTATAAAGTATCAAAATAATCCGAATTATTTTTCTTGGTTTTGAGTAGGTCACTTATCCTTTTTACTAAAATTGATGTCAATTTTAAATAAAAAGATGCACTTTGATTCATACCGGTCACACTGTGTGTCATATTGAGGTGAGGATAATTTCAACACATCTCGAATGACTTATAGATCATTTTCATAAAGTATCAAAACAATACGAAGGTTTTTTCTTGGTTTTGGGTGTGTCACTTGTCTTTTTTACTAAAATGTCATTTTAAGATGGAAACATGCACTTTGACTCATATCGGTCCCATCCTATGTCGGTTTGATTTGAGACCAATTAATACATGTCAAAAATTACTTATGAATCATTTTTTGAAATTATCAAGATAATTCGGGTGTTTTTTCTTGGTTTTTAGTGAGTAACACTTTTTGAACTAAAATGTAGATTTTAAACTAATAACGGACACATTGATTAATATCAGGCACATCATGTATTGGATTCAGGTGAGTATAATTTATACACATAAAAAATTAATTATGGATCATTTTCCTAAAGTATTAATACAATATAAATGGATTTTCTCAGATTTGAGTAGGTCAGTTGTCCTTTTCACTAAAATTGGTGTCAATTTTAAATAAAAATTCACACTTGGAGTCATACCGGTCATATAATTAATTAGATTGAGGTTTGGATGATTCAAAAACATCTAAAATGACTTATGTATTGTTTTTCTAAAGTATCAAAACAATCTGAACATTTTTTCTAGCTTTTGAGTACATCACTTGTCTTTTTTACTAATATATCATTTTAAACTAGAAACACACACTTTGACTCATACCAGTCACATTGTGTGTCAGTTTCACATGATACCAATTTCTACATGTCACAAATTACTTATGAATCATTTTCCTAAATTATAAAGACAATATAGTTTGTTTCCTTGGATTTCAATGAGTGACACTTTTTGAAATAAAATGTCAATTTTAAACTGATAACAGATACATTGAGTCATACCAGAAACATCATGTATCTGATTAAAGTGTGGATGGTCCTTATATGTTAAAAATGACTTATAGATAATTTTCCTAAAGTATCAAAACAATATGAATTTTTTTTCTCAGTTTAGAGTAGGTCAATTGTTATTTTTACTAAAATTGATGTCAATTTTAAATAAAAAGACATACTTGGAGTCATACCGGTCACATAATGCATCAGATTGAGGTTTGGATGATTTCAACATGTCTAAAATGACTTATGGATAGTTTACTAAAGTATCAAAACAATATGAATGTGTTTTCTTAGTTTTGAGTGTGTCACTTTTCTTTTTTACTAAAATGACATTTTAAACTAGAAACATGAACTTTAACACATACCAATCTCATTGTGTGTTAGTTTTACCTAAGAATAATTTCTATACATCATAAATGACTTATCAATAGTTTTCCTAAATTATAAAGGTAATCCGATCACATTTTCTTAGTTTTCAATGAGTGACATTTTTTGAACTAAAATATCAATTTTAAACTGATAATAGACACGTTGATTCATACCGGGCACATTTTGTATCAGATTGAGGTGAGTATGATTTTTAAATATTAAAAATGACTTATGTAACATTTTCATAAAGTATCAAAATAATCTGAAAATATTTTCTTAGTTTTGAGTATGTGAGTTGTCTTTTTTACTAAAATTAATGTAAATTTTAAATAAAAAGAAATGATTCAAGTCATATCGGTCACGTCATGGATCAGATTGAGGTGAGGATGATTCCTAAAAATACCAATGTCTCAAAACAATCCCAACTACTAATTTTACCATGATTTTTGTTGCCTTTATTTTTCGAACTACCAACACTGTATATTGACTCAATGTTCTTAGATGAAAATTATTTTTCATTGTTGAAATCCATAAGAGTATAGAAAGATCATGTAACCATTATATCATGAGAATTCACCACAATGGGAACATGAGAATCATATATTCTTCTTTATTTCAATAATGATAAAGGTTTTTCGACTAATAACTTTGACTCAATATGCAGTGTTGGTAGTTCGATAAAGAAATTCAATAGAAAACATGGTAACATTGGTAAAAATTAAAATTTTATTTCTTTTATGTATTGTTGTAGATAGTTGAAATAAAAATATGACTTCCCAAAAGATATTTGAAAAAAACTAAATAAGTATTAGATAAAAATGATAAATAAATTAACTTACAAATAGTAGATAAAATGATGAAAAAATTAATTAAATAAGTGGTAAGAATTCATTTTTTCATTATGGTTGTGTGAATTATTGATTAATTTCCTTATTATAATTAAATCAGTTGTAGTCTTGAAGTCCAATATCTCACGAGCATGAGAAGCTTCGAAAAAAACACCCGACTCAAAAAAAATAATCCACCAATATAAGAAAACAATTATTATATGAGTAATATTAAAAAGATATAAATTAAAAATAAATTTCAAATAATACATTGATTATATGGACAATGATTTTATGATAAAAACATGAATATTACCTCTGTGACTGAGTAATGGGTGGAAATTGAAGTAATGTGATAAATTCTAACACTGTAGGGGTGAAATGTTTTTTAGGGATAATAATTCTATGGAATTTTTTGTACAGAAAGGCATGAAAGATGGACAGACCACCCCAACTCAAACAAAAGAATCCACCTGTATAAGGAAAAAATTATTACGTGAGTAATACTAAAAATAAAAAAATTAAACATAAATATGAATCAATAAATTAATTCTATGGAAAGTTATTTTACTATGAAAATATAAAGATTAAATCTGTGATTGAGAAGATGCATCATTCTTGTTCTTCCTATAATGGCAGCTGAGGGAACTTGAAATAAAGTGATAAATGCAACACTACAGGGGTGAAAATGTTTTTTGGGATAATTTTATGGAAGTTTTGGTGAATAAAGGCATAAAATATGGACAAAAATCTTCTAAAATAAACAAAATTTGTAAGGAATAACAAAAATTAAATCAAATTTTCATTATATAATTTTTCGGTAAAATAGAGAAAGTATATTGTAACATTACCTTTACATATTCTAAAATGTTTTCTTTTATTATAGTGTGTTATTCTAAGGGATTGGAAAAATCATCATGGGAGGAAGATTTTTTTTCATGAGTATTAAAAAATTTAATTTAGATTATGTTAATGTAGTATAGAACATATAATATTATGATTAAAAACATAGTATATTAAAAAAAATACCATCTCATTGAACACTCTTTATTTTTGTAAAGGTTTTACAAATTTGGTTCCTCTATATAGAATCCAAATCCACTCTTTTTAGTCTCATATAAAGTATAATATGTTGTCTACATTAGGAATAGACTGAAATAATTGTGATCACTTAATAAGAGGTCCATCCTCAATTGAATCTTCATCTAATCCGACATTAGTTTCAGTTTCCAACAACACAATTGACAAATTATTTTTTGATAGATCTGAGAGATAAAATACTTGCACTCATTATTATTCCATTATGAATGGCTCATCTATTTTCCCTTACACACTGAAATTCACCTTCACAAATATCATTCCATCAACTTTCAATGCACTCATATTTTCAACCCATTTGCAATATAAAATCATCACTTGAAATGTTATATAATATAACTCATATATATGCTCAATAATGAAAAAATATGACATATTTTCTTAAATTGTATTTCTATCCTTGGAAACAGATATTTGAATTACTTCTGAAACAAATGAAACATCGCTATTTTTCATTATACTATGGTCATCATGTTCTTTTGTATCGAATTTATAACCATTGATTACAAAAAATAGTGTAAGATATAAGATTTTAATTTGGTCCCATAGTTATCCATTAAATTAATTTGACAATTAAATTCATATTTTCATATAAATACTTATAAATTTTATCACATAACCATCCTATAAACTATTTATTAAGTGTATTTTATATCCATCCTTCATCCCTTGATGGATTCAAATCTCTAAGAATTTATTTGTGAGATTCAAAGTATGGGTCAACATCATCACTATTATGTAAAATATAAAGGTATTATTTCTCCTGCTCTATCAAAGTAATTGTAAAAAATATCTTTTAGAAATACCTTTGCTCATAAGGTGTTCATTGTGGTGAGACTTTGGGAGACCGATGATGTCAACATATGATAGGTAATCGGTATAGAATCTAATAGCTTCTTCAAAAATATATCATTCTGTAATAAAAATTTCTGATAGACTTTCATTCTTAGCATACCCTTTCAAAATCTTTATATACCATTCAATGGGGTACATAAATCTATAATGGATAGGACCACATAGTTGAACCTCTCTAACCAAGTTATCCATCAGGTGTGACATTATATCAAAGACTTATGGTGGGAATAACATTTATAATTCACATAATATAACAGAAACCTCCTTATTCATGATTTGAAACTTCATCAGGTTTATAAATTTACTGCATATGGATTTTTTTTTAAAAAGAAATAGATTCTGGTTAATGTATGCCATACATTTTGAGTCAGGATGTAATAGAAATCAACAGGAATTAAATATTTCATTAAAACATGGTAGTAATGTGATTTTAGTCATTGTAAGTTCAAATTAGTTATTGAAACTACATTATTTAAATTCTATGAATACCACTATGGAACTTTTACACTAATAAGGAAAATAAAAAATTTCATTTTTTCCTAATTGGATAAAGTGTAAGATGTTAGAGTAATAAAATTCTTCCTTTTACCCTTCACTAGTTCCAACTCTTTCCTTATCCCCATGTCAATAATGTAAAATCTATCCTTGATGTCATATTTCATTTTTCCAAGAACATTTAGTAATGTTCCAATAACACAATAAAATTCATTTTTTTCTATATGCATGACATAAATAAAATGTTTGAAATACAAATAATTCCAATATGGTAATTAAAAATAAAATTGATCACTTCTTCCAACCTAATTTTTTAAGGTTTTTCAAAAATGGTTTACCAAAAATAGTGCCAATATCTTTACTTTAATGAACAGTTGGTCACCCATTATTAGAGACGGTGTTTTACCTTGTTTTATATTCCCATCGAATGATGTCATCCATGATTGGTATTTATATCATTGAGGTAAAAATTTCTGATTTTATAAAAACATAGTCTTCGAGGAATGTTTCAACCAAACTAGGCTTGTGCGTTTTTCACAAACAGAACACCCTAACATTTCTTCAATGTTATATACTGATAAATTTCCATAAGTGGGGAAGTTATATATTATATCATAAAAAATGAGCCTAAATTAGAATTCTTCCCTTCTATTAGTATCATACATTATAACACATATATCCCACGTCAAGTTTAGATCTTCGATCAATGGATCCAAATAGACATCAATATCATTATCGGGTTACTTTGGTCCATATATAACCAGAGACAACATAATGTATCTGCACTTCATTCATAACCATGGTGGAAAGTTATACTTTACCAAAATGATGGCCCATATACTATGAGTACTAATCTATACACCAAAATAATTTATTCCATTTATAGATAATGTAAGATTAAAGTTTCTCAGATCATTTCCAAATTCAATATACTCGTACTAAATTTTCTTCCACTGAGGAGAATCTACTAGATGACGTAGTTTCCCATCTTTAATTATTATATCTGAATTCCATGTCAATTTTATAACGGTTTTTTAACATCCATATAGTCTTCTAAACTATGGAATGATAGGAATGTACCATACATATTCGAAAGGACTTGATTCATTTTTCTTTCATAAATCCACATTACACTTAGGGAATTTTATGAGTGATTCATATTCTTTGAGAAAAAATATAAAATCATTTGTACAAGAATGTTTTTTAGAGATCATTCCCATTGAATATATAATTCAATTAGTATCATATGTTTGAAATGGTAGTTTACTTTCTTCAATTATAATATCATTAAAGAGACCAAGTAGTTCTGTAAATCTAGTGTCACTTCATCCGCTTCCAACTTTCAAATTATATAACTTCAATACAGCTAAAAATGTTGTGTATTTAGTAAAACCAGTATATAATTATTTCTTAGAAAAACTATTTAACTTATTAAATAGATTTGGATAATCACTATGGTCATATTAAATTTCCATTATCATTTCTTCTATGTGATCTATATCATCATTTACACTAGTATTCATATCAAATGATCCATAAATAGTAGTATCATCCCAATAGGTGTGCACGTTTAGTTTTTTCCAATTTTTAGTCCAAAATTTATAGCTTTTATCTATTATGTGAAAAATCAAATATTCTTCCAACTCTTCCAGAATAATTTTTATCGAATAACAACAATGTAAACACAGAAAAAGGATTTGAGAAGGGTCGTATGCATGCTCTATTGCAAACTTGATGAACTCTTTAACTCTATCTCTATACTCTTTTGTCAAATGATTTTCGTAAATCAATTTTTCAATTCATATTCATCCTATTGGGTTCATAAAATATTAATTTTTTATAACAAATAAAAAATGCACATAAAATATTCATTATCAAAAGTTAAAGTAGTAGATAATTATAATAAGGGAAACCCAACATTTTATTGTTTCAAATAATTTCAGTATGCTTTGATGAAAATTTTTAATTGAATTTAAGAAAATAATTTCTCCACTATGGTAGGTGTTACGCTCTTAATTCATTCAAATGTGAAAGTTATAGAAAATTTTCATCCTCCTTATCTCATCTCCCAAACAATTATCATTGATTTTTTTTTGACACGCATCCTCCATATCTTGTGGGCATGCACCTATATTGATTGAAATACTCTAAGAAGTATTCATACATGGTATGACTAATGCTCAGAGTATTATAAGTAATATAAAAGAGATAGAGGATGAGTACCAAGAAAAAAATTAATAATAGTTATTCAAGAGATGAAACTGATGAGGATAAAATTTGTACTTGATTTTGTTCTCTAAATGGATAATGCATCTCATTTGTGAAAATTGCACCATTAGAACTAGTTATTAACTTTTTGCCTATGGAAGGTGAGGTTTTGGGGGCATAAACATTCTTTTCTTAGATTCAAGGGGTCTCGTTGGGAACATGTTATGATATATAAATCTTTGAGGCCTCTATGAATTTTATATTTATAGAAGAATTCCACTTTTTAATACTTAAATCCTCTAAATAAGACTAGTACTACCTCTATTATAAATGTATTATATGAAAAATAATGTAATGTAAGAGGAATTTATAATTGATTTCACACTAGAGGATTTACAAAATAAACATCCTTTCAAATTATATATTGGTTGTTCATCTCACATGATAGGTTAATTGATGTAATTAAAGGGTACTTATTATTTTAGAAATGGTGGATTTATTAAGACAATTTTTTTCATTTAATAGATGTTGGAAATAAAAGGCATTGTTAAAGAATTATCTATTTTTAGATAGATTAACATAAAACATACATAGTGTATATTAGATGTGTGATTAAGGAAATTAAGTTATTTTTAAGAAGTACTAATGAGTGGGTTATGTAACGACCCAAAGTTTCATTAATAGAAATACCTCTTGATATAATTAAATGTCTCTTTATGTTTATATAAAATGTCAACTTCTTTGGTTTTATGTTACGAATTTTGACCGTTGCTAATATAGATGTTGAACAGTGATCACATGATTAGTATAAATATAGGGATTTAACAAATCCAAATCTACTCAGACAAAGGAAGTGATGGCCTCATCCAGTAGAATTGCCCCATATGAAGCCCATTTGTCGGAGCTCGGAAAAGAGGTGGCATCCTTGGGCTTCGCTCTTGACCAAGCCCAAACTGAGCTTCATCATGTCAAGCTCGAACAGAACCTTCTACGTGAGAAGTGGAAGTTGATAGAAATTATTACTCGAGCGATGTTATTCGAGCCACCCCAAGAGTCTGTCACCGTCGCACACCTTACCCTTAGGTCTTATGCGGCTATTTTAATGGGTTATGTAACTAATCGATAGTACTATGTTCATTTACATTATTTTTTTTATATAATAATGAATATAATTTCTTATCATTATTGATACATTGTAAATAGTTTTTAAAGTACAAATGGTGTTTTTAGTTATTATTTAATTAAAAAATCTTCTTTATTAAATTAAGGGGTTTTTGAATTAAACAATATTTTAATAAAATATTATTATTATTATTATTATTAGATTAATTTTATTATATATAAATGATCATATAATTTTATGAATGAAATTATAATTTTTATTAATGTTTGAAAGCCATTTTTGTCAAAACCCGTGAATTTTCGATAAATGTCGGTTTTTATTTTAAAAGTGAAAATTAACATATTTAGAAAACTATTTAGATAAAATAAATTTTATTTTTTGAATCAGGACGTCGAAATTATCCAACGGTGAATTTTTCATAATTTTCTGAGACAGTCAAATTTTTGAGTAAAAATTAAATACCGTTTAAATATATAATGTGTTTTATGACATCATAATGACCCAATAGTGATGTAATAAAATACTATAATATTTATGTTCGGACAATATATGTTTTTACATTAAAATAATGTGATTTTGGTTTTGTTTGTCTTACTTTTCAAAGCATTAATGGACCCCTCAAGACTTATTAAACACCTTGTCTTTTTAAATTAATTTCCATGGGAGTATGACTCACCTCCACATAAGCAACCCTATTATTTTAAGAAGTTCGGACTTTGGCCTTATAAAATATTGTTTTACTCTTCCCTTTTCCAAAAACCATGGGCAAAAACCATGGGATGGTTTGTGGTTTGGATTAATTTAATGTAAGGGGACCCAAACCTAAATAACAAAGAATTCCCTCACCTTTCCTATATGAACCCACCCAAGCTCCCACTTCCTCCTCACTCAAAGCCTTTGGAGTTCGTCCAAACTCTGCCCTACTCTCTCTATAACCCTGCCAAGGTTCCCCAAGCTCCCAATAAGCCTCTCACAAGCCTCTCTCTAGCCTTTGGAAGCACACTTCCAAGTAAGGGTTTTTTCTTCCTTTCTCATTTTTGTCCAATTTTCTTTAAGTTGTTTTTCCCATTTAATTTCAATTATGAATGTTGGGGGTATGGTTTAGAACCTCCATCATACTTCCCTATTTATGTTTGAATAATGGGAGACCCCTTTCTCTCTCATTAGATACCTCCCATGTACACCTGTTATTATGCCGAAATTCCGAAAGAAACTTCTATCTCCTCATTTACATTCAAGAAATACTTTTGTATCATGAATCTAAATTCCATTAAAATTGTTGGGACATGTATCTATATGACCTAATTACTTTACATTAATTGAAAATATGATGAGGAACCCATTTCTCTCTCATCAACCGTTTTTATGAATTCTTACGTCACGCCATTACGCTGCCGAAATCGCACTAATTTTCTAAGCCAATGTCATTGTGTAGTGAATACCATGCCCATTTCTCCATAAATGGTATTCACCTTTATGCACATTTACTTATTGATTATAAAGTTTCATGAATTAATTCCACATTCCTTTATCATGGAATAAATGATTATGTTTTTTGAATCCATGTTTTATGATCCATGTGGCACACTTATGCATGAAATGAAATGTTTAAGAAGGGTGCGCCCTTATAGCGCTCCAATGCATTGGGTAAAGTATAGTATCATGATATGTCATGTTAAATGAGTGTTGAATCATGCTAATTCAAGTTCAATGAGGGCTTACTCTTGTTTTATGTGAAATGAGTATTTACTCATGATCCATGTGCAATGAGCCTTGGCTCGTGCTAATTCCATGTTAAGTGTTGTTGCCACATTTCCATGTTATGATTATCATGATTTATCATGCCTTTATGTTCATATTTCTCTTATGCTCTATTGATATTCCTATTGCCTAACATGTATTGTACTCCTCATTTTATTCCACGTGTACTCCTTTACTGGGCTTTATAGCTCACCCTTTTCTTATGCATGTCCTCAGGTTATCCAATGCAATGCTAAGTACGAGGGAATGTAGTGGTCATGTAAAGGGTGTTTTCAATAAAGATGTTGTATTTCATGTTTTAAGTTTTTTATGTAATTATCCTAATCCCCAAATACACTAAACCTATCGATCTTATTTGTTGTATCAAGTGAAGTTTTATGTAATAAATCATTTTTAAGTTTGTAATAAAAGCAGGGTTGTCATAGGTTATCATTTCCAAGATGGATATATTTTTAAAAATGTATAGAAAACTAGTCGATCCATATTATAATTTGGGGTCGGTAAAATTTATAGTAATTCTATTTGAAAGATTATATTGATTTTTAGTAGTGAAAAAATTGATCATATTATATAATGAGATATTTAAATACTGACTTAAAAAGGGTGGATTGAGCTTTTTTTTTAGGAAAGATAAAATTTATAGATAAAGTTTACTAATTATAATAGGGATATTGTTAATAATTAAATATTAAATTATATATTTAAATGAAACAACCCTTGGGATGCCCCTAGTGAGACTTCCTCTTGGATATGCTCTATTATATGGTTGTGGACATTTGATGCAACTAGAAATCTTCAAATGTGAGTTCTCTCTCAACTTATTTGCAAGATTTAATTGAAATATATGGATGATATATTATAAGGTTTAAAGAAATATGGGCCTTACCTAAAGTGTTCTTTCCATTCTAGATTTTCATTTCATTTATCTTGGACTATCATTTCACATAATCTTTGGCTAAGACATTCAAGAATAAAGGAAGCACATTTCACCTTAATGGAAGGTGAAATATTGAGGGTTTAAAAGATCCTCTCAATTTTATCCACCCAATCCTATATCTCTTTAGGATAATATTCCCTTGAAAATATGGAGTCTTATGGTGAAGAAAATCTTGATCAGGATCCTTATATTTATCAAATGTTCAATTAAATTAAAAGAAAATTAATATAAAAATTCATGTCACTCTATAAATATAGTGAATGTGCATGGTCCATGGTCCATCTCAAATGAAAGGATAAAAAATTTAGTAATTAAAATATTGTTCCCAATATCACATGGAAACTCAAGAGAGGAGGCTAAGAGTTTTTTATAGACACTCCTTCACAATTATTACTCAAGCACCAACAGCCCTGTCTCATTTCAACCAAACTTCCCCAATAAACATTGTTGACCACAGGGATATGCCGACGATAAAGAAATAATGATGATAAAAAATGATAATTGATATCTTTAAACAATCAATCAACGAGTGTTGAGGAGGAGGAGAAAATAATATACCTTGGATTGAAGCTTTGAATAATCTAAGAGAAAGTAGAGATATCAAAAACCTAGAAAACATTTGAGCCTTGTATTCATTTCACCTTTGAATGTTTCGAGCCATGGATTTGATCCTTTGAATTGTTCAAGCCTGATTCGAGCCTTGATTCGAGTGTCGATTCGCTAAGGAGGAGTACCGGTAGAGGGTGGCTTCTGCAGAAAGCTTTGGATATCACGACAAGTTCGCAACTTGTTGGGGTTATTTAAATAGATCGGGACACTTTTATTAGTTCTACCAAGATAGAGCTGATGTAGATCCCTTTTATCAGCACTAAATTAATTAGCGCTGATAAAATTCATCTTTATCAGTGCTAAAAAGGCTCTGATAAATATTGCTTTTATCAGTGCTTATTACTTAAACACTGATAAAGAATTTATAATTATAATTATAAGTAAAAAAATTTGTAAATATATTTATATCATTAAATATATTAAATAAATATATTAAATATATTATTTATTTAAATATATTTATTATAATTTTATAATTATTTAAATATATAATTATTTATTTATAATTATATAAATAATTTTTAAAAAAATAATATTTATATCATTATATATATTTATATAATTATATATATATAATAAATATATATATAATATAAATATAGTACATATATTCATTATTTAAATAAATTTATTATAATTTTATAATTATTTAAAAATATATAATTATTTATTTATAATTATAAAAATACTTTTTTAAAAATAATATTTATTTATGTATAATTATATATATATATATATGTGTGTGTGTGTGTGTGTGTGTGTGTGTAAATATAGTAAACATACAATTATAAATATTTTTTTACAAGTATATTTTTAAAATTATTAATGAATATTTAATCTTAAAAAATTAGGTACAACTGTGAAAGCAGCACACAATGGAACAAAGAAAAAATAGATAAAACAATAGCCTAGGGACTTGACTCCATGACCACACCCCAATCCCCTCCCCACCCTTACCATGCCAACCAATCATGGGGCAAGAATATTTAATCTTAAGTGCATGCATGTTAAAAATGAGTGAAATTGAATAATTAAAATTGAGTACGTGTTAAAAATATTGAAAAAATGGATAAGTTTCATTAATTAAATATAAATTATTAAAAAATATGGATATATATTAAAATAAAGATGAAAATCTACTGAAAATATTATAACATATTAAATATATATATAATAAATAATATAAATTGATTAAACTCTAAAAAAATATAACATATTAAAAATGAATTAATACATAACTATAATAAAATTAAAAATAAATAAATAAAATTTTCTATTATTAAACACATTATATATTAAATGCATCATGTTATAATGAAACATTAAAATGAATACAAAAATTTAAATAAATTACATAAATATTAGTTGTATGTGTTTCTATATACGATTTCATTAATTACGTAAATATTTTTGTGTATGTGTTGTATAAAAAATGCATTAATTATGTATATCTAAAATCAATATAACACATGTTTGATCCATGTTAAATTAAAAAAAACAATATTCAATTATGTCCATTACATGATGCAAGTAGTTAGTATTTTTAATTCATATTAATTTTTAAATTATAAACCATTATTCACTAAATATATTAATATTTAATGTAAATCATAAATATTTTGTATTATATAAATCATATTTATATATATATATATATATTCACATTATTAATAATTATTTAATTAATAAAATGTTTAATATTTTTCTCAATTTACTTATTTTTAATTTTTATTTGTTTAATTTTCATTTTACATATATCTATATATTTTATATATACTATTTATTATTATTTATAATTCATATATAGTATAATAAATTTATTCATTTTTATCAATAATAATTTAATTAATACAATTTTTAATTTTTTTAATAAACCCATTTAAATTTTTTATTTATTTACAGACCTTTATCATCACTGACAAAGGGTACCCTTTATGAGTGCTAAAAATAAAGCACTGATAAAGGGTACCTTTTATTAATGCTAAGAAAAAATAACTGAAAAGGGTATCTTTTATCAGTGCTAAAAAATACGCTGATAAAAGGTACCCTTTATTAATTCTTGTTTTAGTTCTAATAAAGTGAACCTTTATCAACAATTTTTTATAGAACTGATAATGGTCAGTGTTGTTAAATGCTTTTTTTGTAATAGTGATACACGATGTGTGAGTGAAGCACATAGCGGGTAGAGGTCTCCGGACACCTGCCTATTCCATCAAGCCATGTCTATGTATCTCTGGTCATGCCCGTGTACCGGCTCGTGTACATATGGTTGTGTCTATTTCCAAGTATGCAGTGTTCCACTAGTCATGAACTTTTGTTTGTGTCTATGTACCCTCTGAGGTACATACTAAGCCACCAGGGGAGGTTCACAAGGCATGTGACCATCTCACACAATGTGTGATACTTAACTCCAATCGAAACCCTAGCGTCGTAGCTAGGGGGTCCCACACGGTGTGTAATCCTGAAATATATGTTGTGTTGATAATGATTTTACAAAACTATTATATCTTCCTCTGTATCATCGTGTGAATCTCCATAGCTACCATCAGAGTTGGAACCTTTAAATCGATTTCGTCCAAGACTTTCCATCGTCACCGGCCAAAATCCAGGATCAGATTCACTCGAAAATGATCTGCATTGACACATCCATCATCATGCATCAAAACTGAGAAGAATAGAACCTTAAAATTCATTCTGATCAACCTATGATCATCCACTGTCTTCGTCACACATTTATCGCACCAACAAACACAAACCGCGTCTATGGTATTGATCTGTTGCACCGATGAAAATTCGTGCAATGGTCAAATATCAGGTACTCATCAAACAACGGGCCAAAATAAACAAATTTGATTAATGTGTAAATAATAGAGGAGGAAATACAGAAACCAACAAATATGAGTAATAAACCTCATCCTTGTTCATTTTTCCTTGATTTGTTATCATAGAAGAATATGAACAAAGAGGAATAAATCATAATGAGCATATAAATTCCATCAATTTAAATATACCGATGATGTTTGTATCAATTTTTTTTAGGGAATTGATCTGTGTTCATATAGGATTAAGAAGTGGGATAGAAAACAAAAATCAATATCCTACCTAGAGTTTGGATCGATCGTTGATGAAGAATGGTTATACATTCTCATAATTGATGAGATCCATGAACTCTGTTGGTAAAATGATCCTGAATTGGGTCTCAATCCATCATTGATCACTAAGAAGATATCCTCCAATAGTCTCAAGGTCTCTAGGGTTTAGTGTCCAATCATATGACAAAATTTATAACCATGTATTTAAATAGGTAGTTGGTTGTTTCATCAAATAAAAATAAATTTAATCAATTTAATTTATTTATTTTATTAACTCGTGCCTACAAAAAAAATTTTACAAACTCCCCACACTTAAAGATTTTATATTTTTACTAGGGTAAAATCTATGTTCTAAACTCAATGGTGCCCTTAGGTTTATAATATAGTCCCATGTTCGGGATTTATTTCACTTCTTTAGGAAAATTATGTGTACGTGTTATTGAATATATTTAATATATTTTAAACATTTATTCTTGCCACACCGAATCTTAGAATCACACTCCATATCTACACCTGGTCTAATAAATAATCCATATAATATCTAAAAATAATACATGGAAAATTAAAGTCATTACATAAACCTACTAAAATTGAGGTTGATATAATGGTTATTTGAGATACTCATTGTTATTTTTTTCCTTTTCCTATAAGGGTTATCTCTATTTTTTCTTATTTTAGATGACGTTCTCTAATAGTGAAACTTTTTTCGATACTCCTTTTTAGTGTGATTCACTTCTTTTCTATCATATCATTGGGATAAATTAAATTGACCATTATAGAATTAGTGTAAAAGGATAATTTTGAATATGTTGGGGAGATCACCATAGGAGATCTTCCATTGTATAGAAAGTATATATTTCCTTATGTGAGTGTTTGATAGTGCATGGTAAGCCATGTCTACTAGATACCACAATATTCTTCCCAATATTAGTGTATACTAGGGCATGAATAGACTCTTCCGAGTGGATTCCTACATGTAGTTATGTAATAATTTTATGGAGTTTTAGTTTCTCTCAACCTGTCATGTCTCTTTGTATCCTTGAGAAGGTGGTGATATTAGGCTATTGGGTGAGGTATTTAATTCTTCAGTCCTACCTGGTGAAAGAATTTTTCTTCATTGGCATCGATTATTTTTAAGTAATATGATTTTGTTTTTGCAACTTTAGATATTTTTTTAGGATTATAATCAATCCTGTGTAAAATTTCATACCTTGTTGGGTGTTGTGGTGTCCCTAAGTTTTATAAGTCATGTTATTAATTATGAAGTTAAGCCTTATCCATTTTTTTGATCAACTCTTTCTACTAATACTTTTATGTGGAATAAATTGATATATTAAGAATAATTTTCATACCTCGATGTTTTGTTTCCATATTATTTTAATTTATTATTTATTTTTGTGGAATTAGAGGAGTCCAGCGTTTAATTTTTCAATGTTTTTAAAAAAATTCTATGTCACATTATAATTTCATGGGTTGAGCATGGTTAGGGGTAATTGTGTGGTCGACCCTTAAATATGGGTGTATTTTTCATTGGATTTCACATGAATTGAACATGATTATGGGTAATTGTACGAATGAACCTTTTGTATAGAGGTATTCTTCAGTAGAAATAGCATGGTTAGTGCATATTTAGGGGTAAACCATTAGATGACCCTTCCATATGGGGTATTATTTAGTGTATACTGCAAAGTTTTCATATAGTTAGGGGTAAACCATAATGATGACCCTTGTGTATGGGGGATATTCTTTAGTGGATACCATATGGGTAACACATGGTCATGAGTAACCATACTAATTAACTATTCAAGGTTCACATCTCAGATCTAGTATTTTTTTCTTGGTTGTCTCATGGTTTCTTGAATCGTGTGAGCTTCATGGTTTTAGAATATGTAAAATTATTTTATTTCCCTTAGTTGACTTTAATCCCCTTGGCCTCTTCTTTTGTTCTCTCATTTGATCCCTCTAGTACCTAAGAATTATCACCTTTCATTTTTAACCTCTTTTTGACCTACACTATGGGATTTATCCTTTTTATGATTATTCTTTTAAGGTAATGTGATCTAAACCACTTTCTATCTTCTTTTTCACACTTCTAACCTATTTCTATATCCCTAAGATAGTCATGGTGATCTAGGGTTTTGTGTTTATCAATTTTGACTTGTTTGTTTCATTATTTAGGCTTTGTAATGGACTTATAAAGGGTTCTTTGGACTTTTGCTGAAATAAAATTGCTATTGATTTATTCAATTCTTGAGGTAGGTTTCTCCATTAATAGACCTTTAAACTTAAATATATGACTAATTTCTTGTTTCTAATCTATTTTTTAATGATTTAAAGGTTATATTAAGTGTATTTATTGATTCCTTGTCAATGATATTTAGTTTTCCCATAAATATTTCTTAGCGTGATAGGTTTTTCATGATTTTAGTGTTATTAAATTCTAGACATCTTTACTATGAAAGCTAAGTGTTCATAGAAATTCCTAAGAGGATATTTCCAAAATAATGTGATAATTAAATGGAGTGATTTTATTCTCATTCAATTTCTAAGGAGTTAACTCGTTTATTTTATAATATTTTTTTACAAAAATTTGGGTTTGTTTAGACCCTTTTAAAATTTCATAGTAATTCTAGAATATTTTTAGGTGCTTTGAATATGCTTCATGGTTTGGTTTTCAAACGATGTTATTCTAACTTGATTTCTCTAATGATGTTTCAAAGTCCTTATTAGAAATTTATAATAAGGATTTAATGTTGCATGTACACCCTTGACATTACCCCCTAATGTTGTTGTATGAATGTTAAATGTGATATATATATATATCTGTGTGTGTGTGTTATATGAATTTAGTAAAATTATTCTAGTTAGAGGATATGATTATTATAAGTTATTCGGGATAAGGGGTTTCTTCTATAAAGGGTGAATGGAGGTGATGGTATGTTGTAATAATTGGTTATCATATTTATTATTATATATATATATATCACTTGTTGGTTTCTATCCTCTCTTTATATGTCATGGGAAACCATGGTTAATTCGATGGGGAAATAGTTATGATTATTGTAATATTCTATGATTCCACTCTCGATAGTGGCCCAAATTGAGGATCATTCCCTATTTTAGGGATCTTTCCCATCAGTCTGGTCAGGTGGGATAAAATTGAGTATTACAGCAATTGAATTGTATGAGGTGTTAATTAGATAGATTCAATTTTTTTCATCCAAGATTGTACAAAAATATTCTTGGGGTTCCCATGATGATTATAATTTTATTATCCCATGGTTATTTTAGGATGTATCCTTATCATTATTTTTATATTTATTATATTAGTTCTTAATATCTTTGAAGCCTCTCTTATATATATTATTTTTTAATAGTATAATTTCTACAAGAACTTTAATGGACACCTCTTTCATTATTAGAAAATGGTTTTATTCATAAACTCTAGGTCTTTTCCCTTGTTTCTCTAATTTTTTCATGTTCAAAGTAAGATTTTAACTTTTTTCTTTCATTGAAAATGTCCCGATTTCATCAATAACATTAAAGCATGTTTTTGATAAAATGTGAAACTTGTATCCTTTAGGGATAATAAATTAAATGGTGGTCTCATGTTAATTGTTTCGTTTAAAATTTAAATCTTAGATTTATAGTTGTATTTAAAACTAAGATGAGTTGGATTTATGTTTAAAGTTTATCCATGGTGCATAGGGATGATACTTAATGGGTATTATTTTATCATTCTTATTGTAGGATCCAAGGTTTTTTGATGAGGTATGGATTCTTTTATTTCTAGTTAAACTCTTTTTTAATTTATCTTCTATCATAGACCCTAAAGTTGGTTTGTGGGATAATGGGTTTTTTTTTTGAAAGAGTGAGGGAAGTAGGGGTTGGAAGCTGGATTCAGGCCATGTATAGGACATGTAATGGGAGTACACAGTGTGTACTCAATACATGATGTTTATTAGCCTTGGTAGGCCTTTTCTATGTGTAAAGGGTTTTTTTCCAAGGGGTAAAACCGTGAGATTTACACAACATGTAAATCATTTAAACATTGTGTAAACAGCTGGTTTCATTTTTTTAAAAGATTTAGGGTCTATTATTTTAGACAGAATCCCCTCCCTCCCTTTTTTTTCCCTCACACATAGAAGGTACACTGGAGAACTCCCCCTTGGAAGCTTAAATATAGGATTTTATGTTTCTTCACCATCTGGAATTTGAATTGACTTTCGACTATCAAATTGGACAGCCACCGGTGAGTGCTATATTCCTTTTTCACATTTTCATTCTTTTTATCATTGGTTGTGTTATTCTGGTGCAAGTTAATATGCCCTATATCCAAGGTTTTCATCCATTATTCATTTTTCTCCCAACCAGGACCAAATCAAATGTCGATACTAGACGAGTGTTCTATTACAGACCTATAATAGGTGTTTTATACCTTTCTATCAAGATTTGGTATTCAATAAGTATATTTTTCATTGTGAAATATTCCAAAATTTTCATCGTTGCCCCTAAAAGTAATTGAATGTCTTTATACAATTGTTTGGGACCTGATATGGGTTACCCACTAGTACCTTTGAGATCATTGGAGGTTATTAGCCCCAACCTAGTCCACCTTTGGGGTGTGTCTTTTCATATTCTCTATTTTATACCACCATAGTGGGTGAGTGTGAGTTCACCACTTATTTTGGGAGACTTGATAAATTGAAATGGAAATGAATGAATGATTGGGATAAGGTTATTCCCCCTTTCCATGTGCTGACGTGATGTGAATTGATTTTACTGTTTAAAAGGAAAATATGAAAATGGGTTGGATAAAATCATGGAATGTGAATGGTTGTGAAATGATAAATATATAGGACGATGAAGTGATTATGGAATTGTATTCCTTAGACGAACTCCTTGGATCCTAATTCTATAGGATGACATGGAAATTTTTACTCTATGGGTCTTGATTATGGTAGTTGATGACTTGGAAATGTTTAATACTTGGATCTTGATTCTATAGGATGCCACAGGCCTTGTAACCCCTTGTATCTAGATTTCTTAGTCACGCATTGGACATGCTCCTTAGACCCCACCCATGTCTTTGCTGAGTTTCCATTGAGATGCTCCCAGGACTTAACATGGATGCCTTGGTCTTATATACCATGGATCCAACCCTTCATGGTCAAACACTTGATTACATAGTGTGGTTGTTATGGATTTTGACACTGGATTACATGGTATGTACATTGTGAATGTTATACATGGGATTACACGGTGAGGTTGATGTGGATGTTTTTTCTTTAATTTACAGATATCCCTAGTATGGATATAATATTACAGTTGTTAGACTAGATAGTTATCACACCTATTTATTTATACTTTATAGATACCCTTGTTTATAGGATCTTGGATTTTTTTACATGGAGCCATGTTGGGATGTACAGGATCACTTTACTTTCATTTATGTTATACTTATGATATATTACACACTGCTTTTGTTTATATCACATAGATTGGATTTTTTATAGACACCATTGGTGGTGGCCTACTGAGTGTTATCTCATGCCCTGTTTGGGCTATCGTTGGTTACCCAGATAGTCTTCATGGAAATAGGTAGGGACAAGGGAAAGAATCCATTATACGATACTTGATTTGATCATTACTTAGTAGTAAGGGATCATAGGATCGAGCTTCACTCATGATGCTATTTAGGGATAGTTATTTTCACATTTTTGTACTTTTGATACATGTATTGTACTGGATGCTTGTATAATAATTTTCTAGCTTTGTAGAGACATGAAATGATCATCATATTGTATATGAATGCTTTTGAATTATTTTTTATTATAGTCTTTTGGATTTTTATCTTCTATCAGGTTGATTTAATGCTTCTTATATTGAGTGATATTTTTACATTGTTGTGTTACACTCTAACATGAGGTCATAGTCTCCCCATAGACACAACCTAGGACCTTGCTTCTAGTTGTCAGTCTCTGGAATATAGGGAGGTGTGCTTGAGGCTATGTGACCCACTAGCTCAGGGCACCAGATTGTGGCTAATGGGTCAAGGTATTATAAATTAGTATCGAATCAGATTTTATTTTCTAAATTTACTATTTTGATATAATAGATATGGGATTATGAAGAAATTAAAATTTGGTAATTATTTGGTTTTGGGGAGTAGCTAACCCACATACACATAAAAAACCAAATTTCCTGGAATAAAACATTTTTTCTATATTTTGGCTATTACAGTTGTTTTAATTCCACTTTTGGGTAATGCATATAATATGTGATGTTATTATTATTATGATTGAGGATTTTATTTTATCATGGCCTAATTATATGAGGGTATTCTATCTCATGAATCACTTTAGTCACCTTACAGGATTCCCATTCCATCCATATGTCATTCCATATAAGATGCATTTCTTAACTGCATTACATTATTATGTGTTCCTTGAGATATATACCTATTGTTTGATAAATGTTTTATGAAAGGAATTGAGAGACATGATTGGTACTTAGAGTTCCTATCATAACCTAAATAGATTTTTCTTTAATAGTCTATAGTAGGCACCCTAAGTACCCAATTATAGTAAGTTGAGTCATGGACCATTGGTCACATAGACTGGAATGAGTTATGGTTTGAATTAAGTGGATGTCGCACTTCGGTTTATGAGGTGTATAGGCCCTTATAGATCATAAGTGGTGACCCATTTGGTTCATCCATTCAAAAATAATTGTAAAATATATATGAATTAAAATGAAATTGAAATTGTAAAACATAGAACTTGACCTAGACCAGACTTTATAATGGGTAGTAGGTAGTGACTCTGGTGCTTTATACGATTGTTACTATTACCTAGTCTTGGATTTGGGAGTAGGGAGAGGGGTGTCGCTTGTTTAAAGGAAGTATTTGACCTGTAAAATGTTTTTATATCTATGACTTGGTCACTATTAGATATTTTTTAGGTGTGTGTTTATAATTTTTGAGACATGACACCATAACAATATCTAGTCGTTCTCTAGGAGGGTGGTGATAAATATACTCCAAATGTGGTGGACCCTGGTCTTCCATTAGTTCTAGATGTATCACTAAAAGTTATACCAGATGTGGGTGATAATTAAAAATTCTAAGATGGTTTATTATGCTTCATGAAGACCTTTTAGGGAGCTCTATAGAATTCCCTATTAATAGAAGAGCTAACATGTGTGTTCTAATAGCATCATTTGTTCGTTTTTTCATAGGATAGAGGTCCATAGGTTATTGGTATGTGGTTAGAGACTATGTTTTCAATTTTCAATCATCTAGTGACAACTCCTGAGAGGAGATTGAATCTCACGACATATATGTTATGGGAAACAGGTAAGCACTAGTGGGATGCTTTGAATCAGCCTGATATTCTCTTAGATATGGTTTGGAGGGATTTCCAATCTATAATTTATGACTAATTTTTTCCTGAGACCCTGAGAGATTAAATAGATAGTAAGTTTATGAATCTAGAGTAAGGCATGATGACTACTATGAAATATTCAACATGATTTATAGAGCTTCAACATTTTTCACCGATTTATTTTGTTGATGATCTATCGACGGTGAGATACTTCGAGTAAGGTCTAAAGTGTGTAATTAAATAATAGGTAAATGTGTTTTAGTTGAATACTATTATTGAAATAGTGAATTAAGTACCGATTACTAAATAGAAGATGGGGTTGCAGAGTAGGGAAGTTTAGTCTCTCGACCTAGTGGTTCAGCTTCTAATGGCAGGAAGTGCCATTTTAAGACTTATCTTGAGGGGAGTACCATCTAGGATGTTAGTGTTGGTAGTGATGTCTTATTTTATCAGTGTGGTATATATATACATGTGAGTAATAAATGTGATAGATACCCATTCGAGTGCCAAGATTGCGACAAGATGGTCCACATATAGTGTTTCTGTAGGACCTTCCCTCCAACAGTCAGTGGTAGGGTATCTAAGAGCATGATTTATAGATCTGTGTCAGGTTGGGAACTCGAGTAGTGTCAATCATTCAGGATGTGGTGGTGTTCATGGTAGAGGGATCCATGCAGTAGTTGTACATGGACATAAGAGTGGTCTTTCCCTAAGTAGTATGGTTGTTTCATAGGGCTACGGTTTAGGCCAGATATATTATATACATTATACCCCTGGGGAGCAGAGCACCAGGTTGTCTATGGTGAGAGGTAAGATCTTAGTAGCCTCTACTCTAGTATATTCTCTTTTCAATATATTTTCTCTATATATCTTCATTTGTTTACCTTTTTTAGAGATATTTGGACTTGTTTTTTGGTTTTCTAATAGAATTATGACATTGGAAACTTCATTGGGGGTCAGAAAGGAGGGTGTATGCTAGTACAGGGAGTACCCCCTTGATATTGGTGGGTGACACTTCATATGAGATGTTTTTTTTCTTAAGATTAAAGGTTTTGAATTCATACTAAAAATGGAATGGATAGTTTCATATCATACCTATATCTATTTCTATTATTCGAGGGTGACCTTCACATCACCAGAGGGTGGATTTTTTATTCACAATGGTGAATGGGATTTCAAGGAGATCTAATCGAGACCTGGGAATCATGGGATAGGTGGGATGATAGACCATATTTATAGTTTATATTTGGATGATCATGGATCACATCATGTATAATTCCCTCCAGTGGTTGATCGTTTTAGGGATATTTTTTCAGAAAAAATTTTTGGGTTACCTCTTCAGTGAGAGGTGGGTTTATCTATCAAGATAGTTCTGGGAGCTACATCAGTATCCATTCCTCCTTATAAGATAGATACTACAGAGTTTTAGGAGAATAAGAGGTAGCTAGAGGACTTAGAGGCAAAGGGATTTATATGACCTAGTACTTATCTATGGGGTTCTCTGGTCCTTTTTGTGAAAAAATAGGATAGTACCCTTATCCTATGTGTAGATTATTATAAATTGAACCAGTTGATGGTTAAGAAATGGTATCCTTTTCCATTGATATATAATCACTTAGACCATCTCTAAATAGATTGGGTTTTCTCAAAGATATATTTGATATCGGGTTATCATTAGGTGTGTGTTCAACCTATATACATACCACGTACATTTTTTCATAGTAGGTATGGTCTATATGATTATTTTATTATGTCATTTTCTCTTAAAAATGTGATAATAGTTTTTATGGAACTGATGAACCAAGTTTTCCATCCTTATCAAGATTCATTTTTTGGTGGTATTCATGGATGATATCTTGTTGTATTCTCAAAATAGACATGACCATTCCAAAAATCTTGAGATCATTTTGGATAAACTGAGAGAGAATCAGTTATATGCTAAGATCACAAAGTGACACTTCTGGATGGATAAAATTCACTTCCAAGTTCGTATTATCTCAGATATAGGAGTATTAGTTGACCCATAGAAGGTGAGAGCTATAGTTTCTTAGAAGAAATTCAAGAATTTATTTTACATAAAGAGTTTATTAGGGATAGATAGATATTATAGACATTTAATACATTACTTATCATGCTTAGAAACACCTCTTACATGATTGACTAAAAAGGGTGTGAAGTTTGTATGGTTACATACCTATGATACATACTTTCAGGAGCTAAAAGGGAGACTGACTTCATCATCGGTCATGATTCTTCCAGAGAGGGGAAGAAGTGACACTCTATATTATGATGCATCAGGTATTATCCTAGGATTAATTTTGATATAGGAGGAGGGATTCATGGTGTACGGGTCTCATTAGCTAAGTCCACAAGAGAGGAATTACCTGACACGCAATCTTGAGTTAGTCATTGTTGTACAAGCCTTTCATTGTTAGAGGAATTATTTATAAGGACCACAAAATCCTTAAGTACATATTTACATAGCGTGATTTGAATTTGAGGAAATGAAGGTGGGTTGAGTACCTATAGGGTTTTGACTTCGATATTTCCTATACACCTGTAAAGGGAAATTAATTTTATAATGCACTGAGAATGATGAATTGGATATAAGCAATTCAAGAGTCCAGTAGTGAGTGGTAGAATATGGAATTATTTTCATAAATGCACTTGGATATATAGGATAATCATGGTCATACTTTTATCTCATCCTTAGTAGTGAATCACACTCTTTTGGATAGAGTGAGGATGAGGAAGTTGTATGATGCTAAGGGTCTAGTCCTATGGAAGAGTAGGGAAGTTGAGGACCCACCTCCTAATTGGACTATTGGTAAGGATGAAATTCTATGTATTCATGGTTGAATTTGGGTACTAGTATACATACATGTGGAGCTGATGTGAGAGTTTCATGATTCATCTTAGGCAGTACATCCTGACATTAGAAAGATTTATTATGACTTTCACTGTAAATACTAGTGGTCAGGGATAAAATGTGAGGTAGCTAGTTTTTTCATGAGGTGTTCCACCTATCTCTAGGTAAAGGTATAACACTGGAAACAAAATGGTCTTTTACAGCAGTTACCTATTCATGAGTAGGAATGGGATGATGTTATGATGGATTTCATGACCAAGTTACTGAGGTCGCCTCATGGTAGTGATGAAATATGGTTTGTTGTGGACAAGATCATGAAGGTCACTCATTTCCTATTGATCAAGGAGACCTTATCAGTAGATGGGACTGAGAGGATTTATATCTATGAGATATTGCAACTTCAGTAGGTTCATTGCACCGTTATATTAGATAGGAACACCCAGTTTACATCTTGATTATAGAATAATTTATAGATGGAATTGGGTATACAGGTGCTTCTGAACATAGACTACCACCCTCATACTGATGAACAATTAGATCACATGATTAAAGATCTTGAGTACATTCTTAGAGCATGTGTCCTAGATTTTAGGGGCTATTGGGAAAGGAATATACCCTGGTTGAGTTCTCTTACAACAATAGCTATCAAGATACTATACAGATATCACCTTATGAAGACTTATATGGTAGGCCATTCTGGTCTCCTATATGTTGGTTAGTGGTATAAGAGGATTCGTTTCTTGGAACTCATCTCATTTGGGAGACTTGGGAGCAAGTTTAGTTGATCAGGAAGCAGTTTTTTACAGTACAGTCTAGACAAAAATCTTATGTTGATCGACATTAATGACCTATAGAGTTCAGGGTCAGGGATCAGTACTTTTTACATATCTCTCTAAGGCTGGTAAACATATTTATTTAGAGATAGGGTAAGATTTAACTGTGATATATAGGGTGGTTTGAGATTCTAGAAAGAGGTATGTCGGTATCCTATCAGTTGTAGTTACCTCAAAGGTACCAATCCATGCACGATGTATTCCATGAATCTCAACTGCGCCATTATCACTCATACCTACTTCATACTCTACAACTGGATGAGTTTGAGCTACAGGTAGATGTTTCTTTTGAAGAGTATCCTATTTGTATTATTGACAGGAGCACAAAGGTTCTCTGAGGCTGGTCAGTTCCTCTAGTATAGGTGTAATGGAAGAATGGTTGTTTATAGGATGAGACTTGGGAGTGAGAGTCTAAAGTACATGCTCATTGGTTATAGTTATTCTCATATAATTCTTAACCACCCTTAGAAGGGAAATTCATAGATATGTTTATTTTAAGGGGAGAAGATTTTAAGATCTTGGGTTTTTCAATGAGGTAAAGATTCTTTTATTTCTGATTAAACTCTTATTTAGGTTCTATTTTGGATTATACCCTAAAGTTGTGTCATGGTTCAGTTGGGTTTTTTTTGGAAAGAGTGAGGGAAGTAGGTGCTGGAAGAAGGTTGCAAGCCAATTACATGATGTGTGATGGGAGTACATGGAGTGTAATCATTACAGGACATGTATTATCCTAGGAAAGACTTTTTATGATGTATAAAGGTTTTTTCCCAGGAGGAAATACCCCAAGTTTTATACAATGTGTAAATAATCTACACTCCTTGTAAATACCCGAGGTTATTTTTTTAAAAAAGGTAGGGGGTCTTATTTTGGACAGAATCCCCTCCCTCAATTTCCTTTCCCTCATGCATAGGAGGTCTATTAGAGAGCTCCCCCTTAGAATCCTAAAGCTATGATTTTATGTTTCTTCTCTATCTGAACTTCGATTCAACTTCCATATATCACATTGAAAAGCCATCAGTGACTTCTCTATTATTTTTTCACATTACTCTGTTCTTCTTGGTATCGGTTTCACTATTTTAGTGAAAGCTAATATTCCCAATTTATAGGTTTTTCATTCATTATTTGTTTTTCTTAGGATCACAAATAAACCAAATGTTTATATTGGATGATTATTTTACTATGGACTTATGGTAGGTTGTTTAAAACTTTACATCGTGTTTTGGTGTTTTATGAGCATAGTTCCCATTGTGTTGCATGCCAAACTTTCTAGTTTTTCCTTCAAATTAATTGAATGAATTGATTCAATTATTTGGTACCTGTTAGAGTTTTCTACTATTACCTTTGAGATATTTGGAGGTTTTTATCCCCAACCTAGGCCACCCATGGGGTGTGTCTTTGCATCTTCCCAGTTTTATACCACCCTGCTAGGTGATTGTGAGCTCACCGTTTTTTTTTGGGAGCCTTGATAAATTGAAATAGAAATGAATGAATTATTAGTAGAAGGGTATTACTACTTTACATGTGATGAAATGATGTGAATTGATTTAAATGTATAAAATAAAAATTTGAAAATGGTTTGGATGAACTCATGGAATGTGATTTATTGTGAAATAATGAATGTTTGAGATGATGAATTGATTATGGTAGTAGATGCCTTAGATAAGATCCTTGGATCTTGATTCCATAGTACACCATGGAAATTTCTACTCCATGGGTCTTGATTAGGATAGTGGATTCCTTGTTCATGTTTACTATTTAGATACTGATTATATATGATTCCACAGGACTTACTACCCCTTGGATCCATATTTCTTACGCTTGCATTGGAAACACTATATTGACATGCTCCTTGGACCCCACCCAAGTATTTACTGAGTTTCCATCAAGATACTATTATGACTAGATGTGGATGTATTGGTCTTATATACCTTGGATCTGACCCTTCTTGGTCTGACACTTGATTACATGGAGTGTCTATTATGGATATTGACACTGGATTACACGGCATGGCCATTGTGGATGTTATACAAGGGATTACATGGCTAGGATGATGTGGATGTTTTTGATTTAATTTACAAATAGCTCAGGTGTGGGTATAATATTACTATTTTTAGAATGGATAGTTATCACACCAATTTATTTATGCTTTATAGCTACCTTTGTTTATGGGATCTTGACTATTATTTATAAGTTTCACAACCCGTCCTCGGGGCCCATGTCGTGACTACCCCAAGCTCGCCTTCCATAGGCCAGGGGCTGGCGACTGGCACCAAAGTCATAAATTCCTATAAAAAGGGAAGGCATCGTCTTTATAAAGTAAACAAACACCACAGAGTATGCAAGATGAAGTAAAAACTAAGTAAACTGAGTACAAAAGTATGTGCTGGAAAGTAAATGGGCCAGAATACAAACCCAACTGAAAGTAAAGTACAACTGAAAGAAAGTACAGCAGCAAAAAAGTAAATCAGCAACACCAAGCCTTCCACTGGAATTCCCACCTGAAGGGTGGGTACGGATAGTCTCCTCATCTCCTCGGGTCCGGCCATCCGCTCCATGTACGTCTTGTCCAGTGATCCTCCCCTAGGTACCGTCCAGCTCCACGAGCCTCCACCTCGATCAGCGTTGTCTGTTGTCTGCATCCAACACAATGTAGTACGGGCATAGCCCGTGCAGGGGTAAGTATACGATACTCAGTAGGGACCCTGAGACTCCCGAAGGTCTCCCAGAATCCATGAAGGATAAACCACAAAGGAAAGATAAAATCACAAAGTATCAACCAACACTACTTAGGTATATTCCCATACATATACCTAAGTCATCAATTCCAATTCTACTCCAACTCACGAGCCCAAGTTCAACCCAGTCCACAAAGGAAAGTACAACCCAATCCACACAGGAAAGCACAATCCAATCCATACAGGATAGCAAGTCAATCATATCGAAGATAATGATTGAAATTAAAGACTCAGCTCACATAGGTATACTTCTTCGTATGGCGATAGAGATGATCAGATATATCCACTGATTCATCTAGGCTGTCGGACCCACACAGGATACAAGACCAGCCAAGCTGTCGGACCCACACAGGATACAAGAACAGCTACTCTGTCGGACCCACACAAGATACAAGTACAGAGGTCAATACTTTCGGACCCACACAGGATACAAGAACAGTAATCATCTCTGTCAAACCCATTGAGGATTCCAATATGGTAGTCGTCACTATCGAACCCACAGAGGATTCCAATACAGTCGTCATTGTCGTCACCGTCGCAGCCAGCTCTAGGGTTCCCGCACACAGTAAGCTCGATTCCGGGAGGGTCCGCTCCACAAGCCAGGGGGTCTATACATCAACTATCACGAAGTACAGATTTGATGTATCACAAAGTTCTGTCTCGTCAATAGAAACTCAATGCAACAGACGGCGCGTCAATCGGACGCCCGGTCTAAGAGTTATTGGCTTTTTCATCCCAGGGGCCCGGTTGGTTTTTAAGATAAAACCAACCCGACCGTACTCCAGCTGCGTCCAAACCTTGAGAGGATTAATCCAAAAGAACCGTCTCAATAAGAGGAATCCAACAAAGTTGACGGCACGTCAATCAGACGTCCAGAGCTCAAGTTTTAAGTGTTTCCGCTCCGAGGGCCCGGTTGGTTTCGTGTTCGAACCAACCTGGATGTACCCAAGGTTCTCATAAACCTTGAGTGTAATATACCAAAACGACCATATCGATCCAAGGATCCCAACGCAACTGACGTTGTGTCAATCAGAGGTCCTTATCCCAAGTTATGGGTGTTTGAACGGATTTGTTCGTAAATATGGGGTTTGGGCCCGGTCCGACTCGGCCCAATACCCCCTGGGTCGACCCGAACTGGGTCGACCCGACCCAGGTCTGGGTCCAGCCCATTAGGGTGCAGCCCAGCCCAGCTGGCGCAGCCCAGCCCAGTTGGCGCGGCGCGGCCCAGCACGGCGGCCCAGCCCAGCGCAGGCAGCCCGGCCCGGCGCGGGCGGCCCGGCCCGACGCGGGCGGCCCGGCCCAGCGCGGGCGGCCCGGCCCGGCGCGGGCGGCCCGGCCCGGCGCGGGCGGCCCGGCCCGGCGCGGGCGGCCCGGCCCGGCGCGGGCGGCCCGGCCCAGCGCAGGTGGGCTGGCTCAGCGTGGGCGGCCCGGCCCAGTGTGGGCCGGCCCAGCGCGAGCGGTCCGGCCCAGCGCGGGTCGCGGCTTGGCTCGTGGCCGAGCTGGACGCGAAGGGGGGGGGCACCTGATTTCTGAAACGGTGGCCCCCATTTCTGGTGGGGTCCACCCTAATTAAAAACCAGGGGTTACGCCCCCCGGATATTCGGAAAGGGCCGGACATTTTGGTCAGCCGGTGAGCTGCTGCAAGACCCGCCGTGGGTCCCGCCCCCTGGTGGTGTCGGCAGCCGGCTTGGCTGGCCCCCTTCTGCTGAACAGTCGCGGCCAAAGGCCGCGGCTCTTGCTCATCTGGCGTGGCGCGACGGTGCCGCGCCCCTCTGTCATGGCCCGCCCCGGCCGCGGACCTCCTTGGTGCTCCAGCGCAGCGCGATGGCACCGCGCCCCTCTGCCGCGGCCCGCTCTTGGCCGCGGCCTCCTTCGGCTTCACCGGCGCGGCGTGATGGTGTCGTGCACCTTCGTCGCGGCCTGCTCCGGCCGCGGTTCTCTCATTCCCTCACGGTGCAACAGCACCATGCCGTCTTCGCCTCAACGATCCATGAAGATCAAGAAGAAAAGGGGAGGAGGATTGGTCGTGTTTGTGCGGTCCAACCTCCTCCCGTTATAATAATAACAGGTGGTCATATCTTAATTCATGAACATAATGAACAAAACTTAATTTAAGAAAAACCCCTACCTCGCAAATCAATTCGTAGTGGTCAAGCACAAAAAATTAGGGCGTCGTTTCCACGTCGGTTCCTCCTCCTTTTTCATGGAGGAAAAAGAGAATAGAAGAAGTCAGGTCATCGAGTCGTTGCTCTTCCTCGGAGAAATAGCGTTCTTCGTTGAAGTGGGAACGTTCTTCGCTGGAGAAGATGAAGTTCTTACTAGGGACAAGAGCTCTCCCCCTCCTTTTCTTTTCACACCAAAAGCCAACCCCAAAAATAAAATAAGGCTTTTCCTTATTTTATTTACTCATGCCAACATTTTAAAACTTCAAAAAAAATCAAACTCACTTAATTAATTAATCTTGAGTAGACTAATTAATTAGATGTCATGTTGGAAAATTTAATGAGGAGTTAGAGGAGTTTAAAGAATTTAAAGGGGTGGGGTTCGTGTGAGCCCCACCTCACAAATATCCTAACAAGAGGAGTTAGGATCTAGTGGGTCCCACCCCAACTCTCATACTTAGGATAAAACCACTTAGAAAAGAGAAATAAAATTGTAAAACAATTTTATTTCACTTTACACTTAAACCACTTTTCTTTAATAACACCTCCTGAGCAGATGAAACTCCTGTAAAAGTCTTCCTAAGAAAATGTTGGCACTGCGGTTTCATCGGTGCCCTCGGATTTCGATTCCGAGCATCGGTTCAAAAGATAGAAATCCCCGCTTGTTCGTTCACTGAACGTACCTGAGCTAAACTTCGGAAATTTATTCCGGGCCCATCGGGCCTCGGAATCAGGTGCTGTCAGAAACTTCGTACTCGTAAAATCCCAAAGAAATTAAGAAAAAAATTTCCTTGAAATTTACGGGTCTTTAAATTACTCCCACCTTAGGGCTTTACATCCCCGTAAAGATAAATCACAAACTAGGAGAACAAAAGAGGGTATTTTGCACGCATCTGAGCCTCCCGCTCCCATGTGATCTCCTGGAGGTTCTCGTGCTACCATCTGATGCGCACTAGAGGAATCGACCATTCACGTAGGACCCGCTCCTGTCGATCCTCAATCTCCACCAGAACCTCCAAAAACGTAGCCCCGTCATCGATGTCCATCTCCCCATGATCGATGATATGCGTCAGGTCGTGCACGTACCTCCTCAGCTAAGATATGTGGAAGACGTCGTGCACCCAGTGCAACTGAGGTAGTAGGGTCAGGCGACAAGCCACCTCACATATCCTGCTGAGAACTTGGAATGGTCCGATGAAGCGTGGAGATAACTTGTTGCCCTGACCAAATCTCCATATTCCATGTCGAGGTGAGACCCGTAAGAAGACGTGGTCACCATCCTCAAACTCCAGTGGTCTCTGCCTCCTATCAGCATAGGAATTATGTTGGCTCTGTGCAGTCCTCATCTGCTCCTAGATGATCTACACCTTCTCTTTCGTGGCCTGGACCATCTCTGGTCCAACAAGTGCTGACTCCCCAGGGTCTATCCAGTACATGGGAGATCTATAAGGTCAGTCATAAAATGCCTCATATGGTGACATCCCGATGGTGGAGTGGTAGTTGTTGTTGTACGCAAACTCCACTAAAGGTAGGTGATCCTCCTAACTGCCACCAAAGTCGAGGACACATGCACAGAGCATGTCCTCGAGAGTCTGAATGTTTCTCTCTGTCTGACCATCCGTCTGTGGGTAAAAGGCGGTGCCCAGGCATAGCTTCATCCCAAATGCCTCCTAGAACCCCTTCCAAAGACGGGAAGTAAAGCGAGCATCTCGATCGGAGACGATAGTTGATGGCACACCATGAAGTCGTACGATCTCCTGAACGTAGAGGCGTCCCAAGCTCTCCACTGATCCCAGCTCTCTGATGGGTAAGAAGTGGACCGACTTGGTGAGTCAGTCGACAATCACCCAAATGGAGTCGTGACCTCTGGAAGTACATGGAAGCCCTATCACGAAATCCATGGATATCCCATCCCACTTACACTCCGGAACCTCTAGAGGTTGTACCAAACCTTTTGGTACCTGGTGCCCTGCCTTCACCTGCTAGCAGGTGAGGCATTGTGAAATGAACTCTGTCGCAGCCTTCTTAATACCCGGCCACCAGTGATGTTGTCTGAGGTCCTGGTACATCTTCGCTACTCTAGGATGTACCACTAGAGGGGAAGTGTGAAACTCTCTCAGCACCTCCTCCTGTAATGCAGCTGGTACCATGGTACGTCCTCTGAAAAGGACGGTGTGCTCTCCTCCTATATAGAATCCATCAAGTGTCTGTCCTGAGGATATCTGTGCACGTCACGTCTCACAGTCAACATCCCCACACTATGCCTCTATGACCCACTAAAGAAGTGGAAGAGTGACTGTGAGCGACTGTAGAAAGGCTGCCCCATCTCTATCCATGAAGGATATCTATATAGCGGCTAAATGCTTTGTTGCCTCTCCAAGTAGCTAGATGCCCGACCTCCTACTGAGAGCATCAGCAACTATGTTCCCCTTCCCGGGAGTATAGACTATCTCAAAGTCATAGTCCAGGAGGAACTCGATCCCTCGCCATTGTCTCAGGTTCAGGTCCTTCTGCGAGAAGATGTACCTGAGACTCTAGTGGTCAGAATAGACTGTAAAGCGCTCCCCCATCAGATAGTGTCACCACATCTTCAGAGCGAATACCACTGCTGCTAACTCCAGGTCATGGGTAGCGTAGTTCTTCTCATGCTGCCTCAGCTGTCATGGTCCGTAAGCGATCACTTCCCGCTCCTGCATCAGGACACACCCGAGTCTGGTCCCTGATTCATCGTAGTAAACTACGTACCCTACTCCCTCCTCCGGTAGCCACAAGATGGATACACTGGTCAATATCTATCTCAGCTCCTCGAATCTCTGCGGACATCTATCTGACCACACGAATGGTTTCCCCTTCTTTTTCAAATCTAAAAGTGGTGTCGCAGCTCTGGAGAAGTTTGGAACAGACCTCCGATAGTACCCAGCCATACCCAAGAAACTTCGCCCCTCCGTCACGCTCCTGGGTGGCTCCCAAGCTAGCAGTTCCTCGATCTTCGCAGGATCCACCGCAACTCCCACCTTAGAGATGACATGACCCAAAAAATGGACCTCTCGAATCCAGAACTGGAACTTCGAGATCTTACCATAAAGCTGGTGCTCTCATAGTGTATCCAGTACAACCTGTAAGTGGTAGGCATGCTCCTCCTCAGTAGTCGAGTAAATCAATATGTCGTCGATGAAGACTACAAAAAATCGATCGAGGTAAGTCTGGAAGATCATGTTCATGAGACTCATGAACACTTCTGGAGAATTGGTTATGCTGAAAGGCATAACCAAGAACTCATAGTGGCCATACCAACACCTGAAGGATGTCTTATGCACATACTCATCTCGAAATCTGAGCTGATGATAGCCTGACCTGAGGTATATCTTCAAGAACCATCGTGCTCCCTTGAGCTGATCAAAGATGTCGCCAATCCTCGAAAGTGGATACTTGTTCTTTATGGTCATCTGATTTAGGCAACGGTAATCTACACACAGTCACAAGCTCCCATCCACCTTCTTGGCGTACAAAAACAGGGAAGCCCAGGGTGAAACACTGGGTCAGATGAATCCCTTGTCCTGCAAGTCCTCCAGCTGTACCCGTAGCTCTCGAAGCTCAGCGAGAGCCATCCGATATGTTGTAGTAGATATCGGGGTTGTCCTGGGGTACAGGTCAATGTAGAAGTCTACCTCTCTATGAGGAGGTAGTCCTGGAACGTCATCAAGAAAAACATCCGCATACTGATCCACCACGACAGGAAAACTTGGACTTCGCACATCAACTGCTCCTAGGATGAGGCTAGCCAACTGATGAGTGATCGGCTGTCCTCTCCTCTATTTGATTCTATACTATGCTACAAAGGCTCCCTTCTCACCAGTGAAGGTGAACCTTCTCCCATCGGTGCGGACACACCGCACCTTGCGCCTAATACAGTCGATCTGAACATGGACTGTAGATAACCAATCCATGCCCAAGATGACATCGTAAGGCCTCGACGCTGCTACAAGAAGATCCCAGCTGAAGCTCTCACCTCCTAGAGTAAGCTCACACTGCCGGCACCAGTGCGTAATCGTCAAGCCTACTCCCGTAGGAGTCTCTAGCTGTAAGGATCGAGCCAACGGTTCTGTCGGAATCTCCGAGCTCCGAACAAGGGCAGCAGCAATAAAAGAATGACTCACTCCTGTGTCTATAAGAACTGTAGCAAGGGTGGAGTAGATACAGATAGTTCCTCGAATCATCTCAGGTGCGTCGTGGTCATAGGCCTCCACTTCCTGAAGCTGAGCCTGCCTCTATCCGCCAGCTCCCTGTATTCAGGGTGGACCTCCTGAGGGTGGTGGTGGTAGAGCCTCGAAGCGTCATCCACCACATGTTGCTCGGCCAGCTCCTCTGCCTCATCTGCTTTCTCCCTAAGGACCGCCACGATCGAACCTCTGCCTCTACCTGGGAGGTCCCTCCACGGTCTGATGCCCATCTACATGGTGGGTCGGGCAGTCACGAGCCATGTGGCCCTACCTGCCGCATGCATAGCATTGTCTGCCTCTCAGATGACTGGCTCTACTGCGTGTGCCTCGCACCTCCAAACCAGTATCCTGAGGTCGCCCACCTGATGGCCTGGTCATCTTGGACCTCTGCGACGTATGTCTACTACCAGCTGCAGAAAACTCCGCTACGTGCCGCCCTGCGGTAGGTCTCGCTGCTGGTGTAGGCTCAGCAAGAAAGCTCTCCACAAGAAGGGATCGCTCTAGTACTCCTACCTGCTTCGGAATGCTGAGGGAGATCATCTAAGCCCTGATCTCATGCCTCAGTCCCTACACGAAGGTCCGGGCCCAGAAGAATGGGTCTCATACCATGTCTGTGGAGTAGCGTGAGAGGTTGGTAAATCTCGTCGAGTACTGGGCTACTGTCATGTTGTCCTGCCGCAGCTGTAGTAGCTCCTGAATATGCACTGCATAGAGAGTGGCTGGAACGATCTCTGAGCGGAAGAGGCTCTTGAAGTCCGTCCATAGAAGAGATTCCTCAACGTGAACCTAGAGCATTAGGCTCCACCATCTACCTACTGCCGCATGCAAGAGACTCACTGCAAGGATCAACATGAGGTCTGCTGGTGTCCCTACCAACCTGAATACTCGAACGATAGCCTCCAGCCAATCCTTAGCTGCCTGAGGGTCTGTCTCCCCATGGAACATGGGCGGTCTCTGATGCTGAAACTCATGTAGTGCACTAAGGCGACGTGCACTCTCAGATGCTGGGGCTGGTGGAATCTATGGCTCGGCGGGTAGAGGTACCGTCGGTGCCTCCGCTGTAAAAGGGCCCTATACTGAGGCCTTGTCACTTGGTGGGCTTCCGTCTCACACAAAACTCAGAACCCTAGCTGGCTACCATCGTGGGGTCATCCTGAAAAGAAACAGGTTTTTCACGGTTAATACAGTATACCTGGTGAGCTAACACAAATTAATCATAAAGAACACTTTTGAAACACACATGCAATCAATTTTTTCGTACATTGAGTCGGAAATCAGAAGTCAGGGTCCTGGTGTATGGATACGTCGACCGCCGCACCAACACTGGACTCCCTGGACTGATAACCACACTCAATACCCTAAACACTATTGCTTCACACTGAAGAAATTATCAGAGTCCTGAGTTCTGCGATAGAACCGACTCCTCTGATACCAATTTGTCACAACCCATCCTCAGGGCCCGTGCCCTGACTACCCCAAGCCCGCCTTCCATAGGCCAGGGGCTGCCGACTAGCACCAAAGGCATAAATCCTGATAAAAAGGGAAAGCATTGCCTTTATAAAGTAAAAAAACACCATAGAGTATACAAGATGAAGTAAACAATAAGTAAACTGAGTATAAAAGTAAGTGTTGGAAAGTAAATGGGCCAAAATACAAACCCAACTGAAAGTAAAGTACAACTAAAAGAAAGTACAGTAGCAGAAAAGTAAAGCAGCAACACTGAGCCGTCCACTAGAATTCCCACCTGAAGGGTGGGTACATATAGTCTCATCAGCTCCTCAGGTCTGGCCATCCGCTCCGTTTACGTCCCATCCAGTGATCCTCCTCTAGGTACCATCTAGCTCTACGAGCCTCCACCTCGATCAGCGTTGTCCGTCGTCTGCATCCAACACAACGTAGTGTGGGCAGCTCGTGTAGGGGTGAGTATACGATACTCAGTAGGGACCCTGAGACTCCCGAAGGTCTCCCAGAATCCATGAAGGATAAACCACAAAGGAAATATACAATCACGAAGTATCAACCAACACTACTTAGGTATATGCCCATACATATACCTAAGTCATCAATTCCAGTTCTGCTCCAACTCACGAGCCCAAGTTCAGCCCAGTCCACAAAGGAAAGTACAACCCAATCCACACAGGAAAGCACAATACAATCTAAAAAGGATAGAAAGTCAATCATATCGAATATAATGATTGAAAGTCAATACTCATATCACACAGGTATACTTCTTCGTATGGTGATAGAGATGATCAGATGTAGCCACTGATTCATCTAGGTTGTCAGACCCACACAGGATACAAGACCAGCTACTCTGCCAGACCCACACAGGATGCAAGTACAGAGGTCAATACTGCCGGACCCACATAGGATACAAGGATAGTAATCATTGCCGTCGAACCCATGGAGGATTCCAGTACGGTAGTCGTCGCTGTCGAACCCATGGAGGATTCCAGTACAGTCGTCGTCGTCGTCACAGTCGCAGCCACCTCTAGGGTTCCCGCACACAGCAAGATCGATTCCGGGAGGGTCCGCTCAATGAGCCAAGGGGTCGATACATCAACTTTCACGAAGCCCAGAGTTGATGTATCACAAAGTTCTTTCTCATCAATAGGAACTCAACGCAACAGACAGCGCGTCAATCGGATGCCCGGTCTGAGAGTTATTGGCTTTTTCGTCCCAGGGGCCCGGTTAGTTTTTAAGATAAAACTAACCCGACCGTACTCCAGCTATGTCCAAACCTCGAGCGGAGTAAGCTAAAAGAACCGTCTCACTAAGAGGAATCCAAAAAAGTCAACGACATGTCAATCGGACGTCCGGAGATCAAGTTATAAGCGTTTCCGCTCCGAGGGCCCGATTGGTTTTGTGTTCGAACCAACCTGGCCATACCCAAGGTTCTCCGAAACCTTGAGTGTAATATACGGAAATTACTATCTCGATCCAAGGATCCCAATTCAACTGACGGTGCGTCGATCAGAGGTCTGTAGCCCAAGTTATGGGCGTTTGAACGGATATGTCCGTAAATAGGGGGTTTGTGCCCAGTTCGACCCGACCCAATACCCCCTGGGTCGGCCCGAATCGGGTCGACCCGAACTGGTTCGACCCGACCCGGGTCCAGGTTCGGCCCATTAGAGCACAGCCCGGCCCGGCCCGGCACGGGCGGTCCGGCCCGGCGCGGGCCACGGCTTGGCTCATGGCTGAGCTGAACGCGAAGGGGGGGGGTGCCGCCCCCCTGATTTCTGAAACGGTGGCCCCCCTTTCTGGTGGGGTCCGACCTAATTAAAAACCGGGGGTTACGCCCCTCGGATATTTGGAAATGGCCGGCCATTTTGGCTGGCCGGTGAGCTACCGCGGGACCCCCTGTGGGTCCCGCCCCCTGGTGGTGTCGGCGGCCAGCTTGGTCGGCCACCTTCTGTTGAACCGCCGTGGCCAAATGTCGCGGATCTTGCCCGTCCGGCGCCGCGTGACGGCGCCGCGGCCCGCCCCGGTCACGGCCCTCCTTGGTGCTCCGGCGTGGTGCGATGGAGTCGTGCCCCTCCGACGTGGCCCGCCCCAGCTGCGGCCCTCCTTGGTGCTCCGGCGCGGCGTGACGGCGCTGTGCCCCTCCGCCATGGCCCGCTCTTGGCTGCGGCCTCCTTCGGCTTCACCGGCGTCGCGCGACAGTGCTGCGCTCCTTCACCGCGGCCCGCTCCGGCCGCGGTTCTCTCGTTCCCGCATGGTGCAACGACACCGCGCCGTCTTTGCCTCAATGATCCATGAAGATCAAGAAGAAAAGGGGAGGAGGATAGGTCGTGTTTGTGCGGTCCGACCTCCTCCCGTTATAATAATAACAGGTGGTCATATCTTAATTCACGGAGATAATGAACAAAACTTAATTGAAGAAAATCCCCTACCTCGCAAATTGATTCACGGTTATTAAGCACCGCAAATTAGGGCGTCGTTTCCGCGTCATTTCCTCCTCCTTTTCCATGGAGTAAAAATAGAACGGAAGAATCCAGGTCGTCGAGTCATTGCTCTTCCTCGGAGAAATAGCATTCTTTGTTGAAGTGGGAACGTTCTTCGCCGGAGAAGATGAAGTTCCTCCCAGGGACAAGAGCTCTCCCCCTCCTTTTCTTTTCACACCAAAAGCCAACCCCAAAAATAAAATAAGGCTTTGCCTTATTTTATTTACTCATGCCAACATTTTAAAACTTCAAAAAAATTCAAACTCACTTAATTAATTAATCTTGAGTAGAATAATTAATTAGATGTCATGTTGGAAAATTTAATGAGGCATTAAAAGAGTTTAAAGAATTTGAAGGGGTGGGGCTCGTATGGGCCCCACCTCACAAATATCCTAACAAGAGGAGTTAGGATCTAGTGGGTCCCTCCCTAACTCCCATACATAGGATAAAACCACTTAGAAAAGAGAAATAAAATTGTAACACAATTTTATTTCACTTTACACTTAAACCACTTTTCTTTAACAACACCTCCCGAGCAAACACAACTCTATTAAAAGTCTTCTTAAGCAAATATCGGTGCTGAAGTTTCATCAGTGCCCTCGAATTTCGATTAAGAGCATCGGTTCAAAAGATAGAAAAACCCGCTCGTTCGTTCACTGAACGTACCCGAGCTAAACTTCAGAAATTGATTCTGGGCACACCGGGCCTCAGAATCTAGTGCCGTCAGAAAATGCGTACTCGTAAAATCCCTAGGAAATTAAGAAAAAAATTCCTTGAAATTTATAGGTATTTACAATAAGGATCCATGTTTGGCTATACAGGATCACTTTAATTTCATTTCTATTAAACCTATGATATACTACACACTAACTTGTATTATATAACATGGACTGGGTTTTTTATAGACATCATTGTTAGTGGCCTACTAAGGTTATCCCACACCCTATTCGGGACACCATTGGGTACCCGTACAGACTTCATGGATGTAGGTAGGGATAGGGGAAAGTGTCTACTATACGATTCTTGATTTGATCATTACATGGGAGTAGGGGAGTACAGGATAAAGCCTCACTCATGATGTTATCTGGAGATAGTTGTTTTTTCCTTTTTGTACTTTTGATACATGTATTGTACTAGATGTATGTATACCTATTTTACATATTTGTAGAGACATTACATGATCATCATATTATATATGACTGATTTTGGATTATTTATTATTATAGTCTTTCATATGTTTATGTTTTATATGGTTGATTTATTGCTTCCTTTATTTACTAATATGTTTACACTGCTACGTTACACTATAACATGAGGGAATAGTCTTCCCACAGACACACCTTGGGCCCTCAGTGCTAATCTACATCCTCTGGTATACGGGGAGGTGTGCTTGAGGCCATGTGACCCACCGACTCATGGCACCAAATAGTGGCTTCCAAGTCAGGATGTTAACCTATCATATTACAAGTTTATTATAGGTTATTATTGGATATAGTAGATGATTATTGGAATTATGGTTTATTTATATTGTAATTGGAAGTTGAATTTATTCTCCTAACACATGTAGCAGGGTTTTGGGGGTATTTGTGGTCCTTTGTTTCTGTTTTGGTATTTTGTTTCATCTTGTGTATTATTGCACTTTGGTTTCCATACACTGGTTCTTTCTACATTATTTTGGTATTTTTATTAAAGTTGATCTTTTTTATGTTAGGATATTTGGATTAATAATTTATGTTTATTCTTATTCCATATTTGGTTTTTCTTATTAATTTAACTTATTATTTTATATGTGAGGCTCTATGATATATGTTGTATTCATGTTTGACTTGTGGGTTGAATACCCTTGTTTATTTTTTCTTTACCGAGACTAATTTTTTATAAAAATGAATTTTATAATGCCTAAAAACCAGTTTCTAGCTTGTGGTGATCAGGAACGTGCTTCGGACCATGTCATGAGTTAGCTCAGGTACTCAGAACAGGGGTATCATGGGTTGGTTCATGAAAGAAACAAACCATAGGGACACATATAATGAAAATGAGATTTATTTAGTTTCAAAACATAGAAATAATATGGTGGTGCTTAATTTAACTAAGTATAGTTTTGAATATAAAGATCAAAAAAATTGGATAGCACTATAGGAAATGACACATTCTATTATTTTTTTCATTGATATACAGCTCATAAATTCTAATAGAATCTATTAATGACTATTTTTTAATTTATATAAATAGATAAATAAATTATCTATCATGGGGGGTTTCATGGATGTTCAATCATGATCAAATCTAGAGATATTGATATTTTGAATTTTATTTTCAACAGTATTTTGAATGAATCAATATAGTAAATGTGATAGTTATATCATGCATAAGAATCTGAATTCACATCGTAGTGTCAGGTCTCACATTGTAGTGATCACCCCATGAGAATTTCATGTTTCACTATTTTGAATCGATAAAGAAATCACACTATGATTGATTCCATCACACCTCAATATATGTTGCATCTAAATAATGGGGTTTAATTCACAATGATACCTCACTGCAATGCCTACTCCATGGAAAATAGGGTCATATTTATTTAGTAACATAAAAAACATTATTTCTAGTAGGAAAATGTCACACTGTAATGAGTCTTTAGTATGAATAGATTATAGAGGATCACATTATAATTATCATGGTTTTCAAAAGAATATTTTACCATGATTTAATGAAGCTATATTTTGATAATGAATCATAAGGAAGAATAACATGGCACACGACAAGAGGAAAAATTGAGTTATATCATGTTGTAATGGGAATAAATCACACCATAAGATGGTTTTTTCTAGACTGTTTCTAGAATTCAAAAATAATTCTAAGTTTATGGTATTATTTTTTACCTATATGGTTTTATTTAAAGAATTATAGATGATTTAAATCCCCATTAAAGTGGTGATAAGTATAAAATTTATGTATGGTGATTTTGGAATATTCAATCCTTGATATTAGATAGATTTATAAATATGAAATAAATGGAACACATTGAAACATCTAGCGAATAGATAAATAATAGGTTTCTATAATAAATTGATAGATGTTCTTGTCTTAATTGGGAGGATGGAAACACGAAAACTAAAACCAAGCTAGTTTGCTGTTTATATTTTATGAAGAGCATATGTAAGTGATCGTTTCATATTTAAATCCTTCTAACACACCTTTAAAATAGTGATTAAATAGGAATAAATAGGGAGAAACCCTTGGATTAATAGTAAATCTATCTAAAAATTATAATTTTCAACAATGAGTAATAATATTCTATGGTATTCCAACACACCAGTAGCTTATGCTTCTTAAAGTATCCCTTAGTGATAAAGTAAGTAAATTAATTATGTCACTATGTTTACTTTTTTGTGAAAACATACTATATGTGCATGAGATTGACATATTTGAAGCATTCTTACAAATGATAGAATAATATCCTGTCAAATTAATGAAAAATTTGACTCCCTAATTCACCCCCACCTCCTCTTCGGGTTTTTTTGGACCTGTGGTTATAGCATTTACATTATGGATCAGATTCCTAGATGGGAACTAGGTGTTATTTATTTCCTATATTTATATGGTAGGATTTATGTTCAATTAGCTTAGTGGGAATGGTTGATGAGGTATTATCATATGTATCGATGGGTTATTCACCTGGATTGACCAAAATGTATCCTGGTATCTGATAACACTTATAGTTTCCAGGTATGAGTTATGATATGGTAGGTTTTATCTTAATATATCTCACATATTAGTGAGTGAAGGTTGAGCATCAAAGGCCAATAGGTGAGATTCAATCATTTCCCATTCTAGAGTGGAAATGGAGTGATTTAATGATGGATTTCATAATAGTTTTTATAAGATCACACTAGATTAATTATGTAGTTTGGGTTTTCATTTATTGGTGGAACAAAGTTTCTCATTTTATAAATATCAAGGAAACTCATTCAATAAAGGAACTTAGTGATCTATATGTCAATGGGACTATGTGGATTCACATAATAACCATTTATATTATGTCTAACTATGATGTGAGGTTCAAAACATGGTTTTGGAAAGGCTTTTAGAAATAATTGGGTTTTTAGGTGAAGATGATTATAGTTTATAATCCACAAATGAATACCTTTTTTGAGCATGCTATTTAGATTCTTAGGGATATTTTATTTTCATGTATATTGGATTTTGGTGCTGCATGGGATGATCATGTGGACTTTGTAGAGTTTGTCTATAACAATAGCTATCTATAATGTATTCAAATGTAAAAGTTTGATTCTTTATATGTAAGACTATTTTTATATCCTTAATATTGATTTGAACTTGGTAAAACATCATTTATTGGGCCTAACTTATTGTAAGAGACCTCTTATCAAGTGTTGGTGATCAATAAAGGGATGGATATATATCAGAGTAGGAAAAAGTATTATGTTTATATTAGGCCCAAATTTTGTTTTGGTTTTATTTGTTGTTAATAGTTCAATATATATAAAATGGTGAAGAAAGTGAGTAAAGTAAGTAAACAAATTAACTGGTGAGAAAGTGATTTAAATCAAGATAAAAGAAGGTTATTTGAAAATTTGAAAATTAGAATCACCCATCAGAATCAATCCATTAGCATGATTAATTGAATATGTTTCATTGTATTGGGGTTTTTTATATAAAGTAAGAAGATATTGAAAATTGTATTGATTCTAGAAAGAAAGTTATAATCGTAATGAGGAAGTGGTTCGGAGTCTGAATGGACCCAATGTAAATATGAAAATGATTTGATGATCTTATATTTATCATAAATCATAATTTTTATGGGAATATTGTGATGCAAGACTTATGAAGGAAAGTTAGGAACAAGTGTTTCCAATTATATTGAGGATCGTATTAGAAATAAAGAAGTTTTTGTGAAGTTACAATACTTTCCAAAGTAAGTTAGATGATGCTATGCTGATATTAAAAATTTTCAAATTCATGAGGAGGTCATGATACATGCTGAAGTTTGTGGAAGATATGAGAATATGATGTGAAGTATTCTAGCTACTTATCATTATCATTAGGAATATAGAACAAAGAAGGATGTAGATCGTCAGTATGAGAATAATTGGTGTGACAATATCAGAAGGCAAGAATATTAATCATGTTGAAGAAAAGAATTCAATGTCAACACCGATCTGTCATAATGGATTATGACACCAATTTATTTTATGTTGTTGATATCCTTTGTATATCAGATGCTAGGTTTTATTAAAGGAAGAATGTTTGAGAAAGTTTGGATTGTTGGAAACAATGATTCATTATAAAGAAATAGAGACTGATCAACTAGATGATGATCAACAATGTATTTAACCATTTTCATCAGGTTGAATTGTATTTCAATTAGGTCAAGAGAAAGAGAGTAAAAGTATTGATTATTTCTAAAAAATAGGTGTAGACTCATCAGATTAAAGTTGATAATGTTTATTATAGTGATGAAAATATTGATCCATCAAACACATACTGACACCAATAAGGTCATCAGACGTGAAATCATCAGTATGAGGAATTAAAGAAAATAATAAATAATTTGAATACATTTCAAAAAAATTATTACTTCCAAATTATTATAAAAGGAGTTTTTGAAAGGTATATAGTGTTCTCAATATTTTAACAAGTGTTTTATTAGTTGATATGGAGCATCTATATGAGAAAACATTCAATTTTTATAAGAGGTCATTGTAATGATCAATCTTCAGTTTTAAATATATATTCATTATAATGAAGAATCGTATTAAATTATCAGACTGAAGATATGTTTGTAAATTAATAAGTCTAAAGTTTCGATAATATTTGAGAAGTACCCAAAAGTATTGATAATAGTTTCAAAATTCAAGTATGGAGACTTAAATGAATGAGAAATCTGAGAATTGTTAATTTCTTGAAGCGGGAAAAGGAGTTTTTTTCCTTCCTTTTCCATTATGGGGTCCCTATAAAAGGAGAGAAGAGTACATTTTTACTTTTCCAACATTAATTGTTTATATGCACCAGAACTCTGAAAATTGTGGAATAGGTATTGAGATTCTGATGAAATTGTTTGTTTCAGGTTGAATCTAAGGAATATCTGTTAGAGTGAGGTTCAATCTAATCATCGAAGTGACATCCATCAGTGTAAGGTTCATCGGACTGGGTTCCATCAGATGGAGTAATTTTGAACTACCAATTAAGTTTCTACTCAATTGAAGAAGTAAGTGAATAAGGATAATCAGATTGAGACCAATCGAATTGAAACCATTGGACAGAGGTTACTGGACTGAGGCAGATTGGACTGAATTTTTCTAAGGAAGTTTTCCAGATAGAGTTTCTAGAAAATTATTTAGGAACAACAAGTTACTTAAAGAATTATTGAAGTTATTGAAGAATATACACAGTTAAATTTTGATTCAGCATACTTGTGGAGGATGTGAAGACTTTCTGAAGTGGATTGGAGAAGAAGAAAAGTGAAGCTTGTAAGTATATATATTTACCAGTTGCTAAAAAAGGATTATCTTGTAGGGGTGTAGAACCATATATGGGTAAGTGGATATGAAAAGGATATTTGGGGGTATAACCAACTATAATAGGAAATTATCTATTGGGTTTGTGGAAATTTTCACTACTTGTTCCTTTGTATTTTGAAAAGAAGATAGGGAAATTATCCATCTTAGTGGGACTATCCAACATGGAAAGAAGTAGGACTTTGTACCAAACTTTGTAAATATTGTGTGTTGCATTCTCTTTATATTTTTTCATATCAAAGGTGGGTTGAGAAGTTATAATTGAGTGGATTGTTACCTTAACAAGTTTCATAGGTTAATAATGTTTACTAAAGAATTCAAGAAAGTTTCTTATAAAAAAAGGAACCATTGATTCACCCCCCCAATGGTCTCAATCATACCTTGGATCAAAATTTGGTATTAGAGCCCATATTGTATTTGAAAGATCCATCTATGAGATTAGAGTATTAAAATTCTATGAACTATAAGGTTATTTTAGTTTTCAATGGTAAAAAATATCATATCTAGAAAGAAAGAATGTTTTCATATCTTATGTCTCTTGGGTATGATTTTTTGGAAGTTACTGCTCATGGATTTCTTCCTTATATTTAGAATTTTCCTCTTACTACTGCTAATAAGAAAAATATTAAGAATGATGAAAGATCTAATAATGGTTTACTCTCATCACGAATAGAAAGTGAGTTTATTAGAGTAAAGGGACTCAAAACTGGAAAATATATCTGGGATAAGTTGAAGAACATTTAAAAAGGTGATACAAAGGTGAAGAAGGAAAAGTTAAAACTCTAGAGACTGAAGTATGAAGATCTAAAAATGAGTGAGTATGAATTTTTTGGTGACTTCTTTACAAGTTTTAATGATATTTTTAGCACTATAATATATCCCAATAAACATCTAGAAGAGTCAATTTTTGTTGAAAAGATCTTGAGAATTCTTCCTAGTAAGTTTGATACCAATGTTTTTTCTTTGGAATATAGAGGTCTTGAAACTTTATCTTTGGATTATCTACAATGTACTCTTATAACGTATAAAATTAGAATATAGAAGGTTATGAAAAGTAAATAAAAGGTTGATCAAGAAATGACCTTTAATTTTTTTTAACAAGGAAAAAATATAAAGAAATTAAAGAAGAATCAAGTGATTCGGAAGTAGAGCAAGAAGCTAGAGATTTCAATACAATTGTTTTCCTCCTTTCAAAGAATTGAAATTGTGAAGGGAAATGGAATTTTGCACATAATTATCCAATAAATAAATTTTAAGAGTATGAGTCCAAATATGATAATGAGAAAACTCAAAAATAAAAGTTGAAGAAACATAAGGAAAAATTACATACGAAAAGAAGAAAAAAATGAGCAGAAGAAAGAAGAATGATTCTTCATATGGTGATGAATAAGATCATAAACTCAAATTTCTTTATAAAGTTATAAATGGAAGTATTTCTTTATATAGTTATTATGATGGTGAAGAAATTATAGAAATGGAGTGGATTCTTAAAAAAATTAGAAAAATAAATTGACCAGAATACTCAACTCAAGAAATTAAGAATAAAGTTGAATAAAGATATTAAAGATATATCCTTTGAGAATGATGATAGGATGAAGAAAGAGGAAGAAAATTTCAATCTTATTAGATCTCAGAATATGAAGATTAGTGATCTTGAAAGAAATCAGAAACTCTATAAAGAAAGACCAACTATCAATGAGAACCTCAACTTGAAAGAATCTATACTCATTGAAGAAAATAAGTAGAACAAGTTAAAATATTTGAATCTGAAAATATGATAGATTTTATAAAAGTTAATTTGTCTGAGAAAGAGGAATATTTGTTATAAACACAATAAATTCTTCTTAAAAAATAAATTAGGATAAGATATATGAGAGAAAACCTCACTAAAGTAGTTGATGTTGAAGATGAAACTTCTAAAGAGGGTGGAAAGAAAGGTTTACAAAATAAGGTTTGTGAGAAAACATCTTTCACCAATAAAGATAGCAATTATTCAAGAAAGTATCCTCCTAAGAAAAGTGGCCCATTATTTTTAAATAAAAAACAAAAAAAATGATCTGAACAAGTTCACTATCACTCTAAAAAAATCAATTAGAGGTCATTGTTGGTGTTGTGGAGTTTTTATACACAAATCATATTCATGCTAATATAACAAGGCTTTACCAAGAAACGTGTATGAATCAAGGGAGAGATATGATGTTCAAAGAAGATAAAATGTTCCTAAAAAAATTTGGAACCAAAAAGGGAAACTCATAAGATAAATAAATATGAGTATGTTAAGAAAGCTAATAAAATAAAACAATCTAAGAAATAAAAGAAAGAATGCTTAGTTATTTTAAAAAAATAGGTTTCTATGGTAATAATGTTAGAAAAATAAAAAATATAAGTTGAAAAAAAGTGGAAGAAAAAGGTTTCTAAAGTTGAGAAAAAGTTGATAAAAATTTATTAACATATGGTGATTTTAAAATTCTAAAAAACTAAAAAATAAGTGAGGAATAAGGTAATGTTACTAAAATTTGTTTGACTATCCTTCTAGAATAAGAAGAAGGCATGAAATATTTGTTACAAACTCGCTATAAAAAAAGGCTACTGAAGAAAAAAAAATATTTTTAAATCCTTATCATAAGAATATGCAGATGAAAAGAAACATGTTTCAAAATCTGAGAAGGATTAGCAGAAGGAAGAAAATACATCTAATGAAAAATATAAGAATAAGAAAAGAAATTCAAGACTAAGAAAGGACTCCTAGTCTGAAATATTATTCTAAGGAACTACTAAGGTTTCTTCTTATTCCCAAAACATTTGTGTATTTTTACTAACTATTGGGAATTGAAGGAGTTTAAATAAAAAAGATGATTCTGAGTCTCTTATTATTCTAGAAAAATAATGTAATGAGGTTACAAATTTTGAGTTTTTGGAAAGTTGTGTTTATACACCTAAACTTTATAATGTGTTTGTTGAGATGGGTATAGGTTAATTTTATCTTTAAAAAATATTCTCAATAATTTCCCAAAAATGATAATGTTGAAAGAAACAGGAAAATGTATTACATGAAAGATGTATCATGGATAAAATTTAAAACCTTTATTATTCAATATTTTTTTTATCAGTTTTTCCCATGTAGACTTAGATTTGTTTAGTTAAAGGCTCTTTTTTAAGAAACTCATGTGATACTTGTGTTCTCCTGAAGAAGAATTTAAATTTTTTGAGATGAAGAGTTATAAACTTTTTGAAATAAAACAAGTTATCAATAAAGGGGGTAAATCTTTATAATGGCCCCTTTGAATTTGATTATCAATATGGGGTAGAGTAAAGTAATCTAGTAAAGATAAGAAATAATGGGATCAAGAAAGGAATGGGGAGAATAAAAAGTGATAAAATAAAACAAGTGGTTTTGTTTTTAAGTGGGTATTGACAACAAACACAAAGGGGGTGATTTTTAGGCTCAAATTGTGTTTTATTTGTATTTTTTTAGTAGATAAATATATATAAAATGATGAATAAAGTGAGTAAACTAAGTAAACAACTTAACTAGTGATAAGGTGATGAAAATATAGATAGAAGAAGGTTGTTTGTAAAATTGAAAATCATAACCACCCATCAGGCTTACTCCATCTGCATGAGTCGTTAAATATGAGTCATTAGATTGGGGTTTTTGATAGAAAGTTAGAAGCTTCTAAAACCCATATTGAGTCTAGAAATACAGTTTTGATCATAATGAGGAAGTGGTATGGGGTCTGAATGGCCCTGATGTAAATCTGACACTGCTTCTCTAATCTTAGAGTTCACATAAATCATAAGTTATCTAGGAAACTTGTGATGAAAGTTTTATGAAGGAAAGGGGGATAACAAGTGATACCAATTGTATTAAGGATCATATTGGAAAGAAAGAATTTGATATAAAGTTACAATACTTTCCAAAGTCAGACAGATGATGTTATGTTAATATTAAACATTCTCAAAGTTATGAGGAGGTCATGATACAAGCTAAAGTTTGTACAAGAGATGAGAATACAATGTGAATTATTCTTGATACTTCTCATCATCATGAGGAACATCAGACAAAGAATGATGTAGATCATCAGTATAAGAATAATCGGTGTGACAATATTAGAAATTTGGAAGACTTTTCATGCTGAATAAAATAAGTAACTGATGACACCAATCCATCATAATGGATTATGACCTCGATTCATTTTATATTTTTGATATCATTTTTATATTAGATTCCATGTTTTTTTAGAGGCATAATGTTTGAGAAAGTTTAGATTGTTGGAAACAATGATTAATCATAACAAAATAGATATTGATGAACCATCTGATGACCAACAATATAGTTAACCATTATCATCAGGTTGAATTTTATTTTTATTGGATCAAGATAAAAAAGAATAAAAGTATATATTGTTTCTCAAAAATAGGCGCAAACTAATCTAACTAAACTTGATAATATTCATTAGATTGAAGAAAAGATCAATTCATTAGACACATACTAACACCGATAAGGTCATCGGACTTGAAATCATCAGTCTAAGGAATTAAAGAAAAGGAAAAATACTTTGAAGAAATTTAATAAATGTTCTTACTAAAAAAATTGAAAAAGGATTTTTTAAAATCTATAGAATTTTCTCAATATTTTAACAAGTGTTTTTTTAGTTGATATGGAGAATCTATATGAGAAAAAATTTAGTGTTTACAAGAGTTCATCATAATGAGAAATATTCAGTTTTACATATGTCTTTATCATAATGAAGAATTGGATAGAAAAATTGGAATAAAGAAATGTTTTTAAATGAAGAATTATGAAGTTTCAAGAAGATTTGAGAAGTACCCATAAGTGATGAGAAGATTTAAAGAATAAAAATTTGAAGACTTAAATGAATAAGATATCTAGGAATTTTGAATTTCCTGAAGCGGGAAAAGGAATTCAGTTTCCTAACTTTTCCATTTTGGGGTGCCTATAAAAGGATTGAAAAGTAATTTTTTACTTTTCTAACTTTAACTATTCATGTTCACCAGAGCTCTGATAATTGTGGAATAGGTATTGAGATTCTAATCAAATTTTTTGTTTTAGGTTGAAGTTAAGGAAGATCCATTTGATTGAGGTTCAATCTGATCATTAGAGTGACATCCATCGGAGCAAGCTTCATCAGACTGAGTTCCATTGAAAAGAGGAATTATGAGCTGCCAATTGAGTTTCTACTCAGTTGAAGAAGGAATATAAGAAGGATAATTGAACCAAGACCAATCAAACAGTGACCATCAGACAGAGGTTTCCAGAGAGAGACGGATCGGACTAAATTATTCTGAGGAAGTTTTCTAGACATATTTTATGTATAATGTTTCAATACCAACAAGTTACTTATAGAATTGTTGAATTTATTAAATATTATATGCATGTAAATTTTAATTCATCTTACTTGTGGAGGAAGTGAAGACTTTTTAAATTGGATCAAAGAAGAAGAAAATTGAAGCTTGTATTGTGAATACTTACCATTTTTTGAAAAGGCTTGTCTTGCTAGGGTGTATAACCAGTTGTGGTTAAGTGGATACAAAAAGGATAGTTGCGGGGATAACCAACTATAATAAGAAATTTTCTACTAGGTTTTTGGAATTGTTTACTGCTTGTGCCTTTATATTCCAAAAATAATATAGTGAAAGAATCTATGTTGGTGGGATTATCCTACATGGAAAAGAGTATGTCTCTATACTAAACCTTGTAAATATTATGTGATGTCTTCTATTTATATTTGTTGCATCCAAAAGGTGATGTTGAGAAGTTATACTTGATTGGGTTGTTGATTTAAGAAGTTTTAGAGGTTAATAAAGTTTACTAAATAAATTAATATACTTTCTTATAAAAGAAAAAGGAACCACTAATTCACCCATGCCCACTCTCAATGGTCTCAATCCTATAAGAGATCAATAGTTTATCATAGTCATAATCACCTTGATATTGAGGTTAGATACCACATATTTATTTGAGTATCACCTTGGTTGGGATATCGTAGATTTGGTAAGTGAGGTAAGTTGGATACATTTGACCATTTGAGATTATAGAGAGGGTCAAGGTGGTTTCTTACTAGTTGGAACTACCTTCAAATTATTGAACTATAAATAATTATTTTCATGTATCTCAAAAAAGAAAATATAAACAAGAACCATCTCATATACTTAAATGAGATTATGTGGATCTTGATTCATATGCTTATTTTATAAAGAATTTTGTGTGGATCATTGATCACTATAAGAGGTGGTTGTAGGGTAAGTTTTTTCCACTTATACATGTTATATGGTAGAATGGGAATGTAAAAGAGGATACCTAGGAATGATAAGTGGAAATGAGATTCCAGTGGCTGAATCTATTAATTGGTGACACTTGATAATGTTTCATATGAATGATTAGGCATATATTAGGGAGTTTGTAAAGACCCCAGTCGTTTTGGTGCATTCTTGGTTTAAATTTTGTGTTCTTAAGTTGGTTTTGGGTTTATTTAGGATTGGTTTTCAATGTTTTGAGTGGAGAGGAAGTGATTATGGGGAAGAGGTATAGTATTCAAGGGTAACACTCGTAGGTTCCACCAGTTACCAATTGTGGGTTACTAGGTACCCATTGAAGGTGGCAGAGGTGGTGTAGCATCTAGGCTATCATCAAGTACCCAATGATAATAGGTACCTAATGGTAATTTTCATGTGTTTTTTTTATTCAGTAATCCCTTTTATATAATACTATTTGGATGATTTTGATGAGGGTTTGAGGCCTTAGTATCTATACTTTTTCCCTAAGATTCATGGATTGATTTCTCATTCATTTGAGTTCATATTTTTGATTGATCTATTGTGTTTGCTCCATCTCAGATAGTTCTTTATAAAAGTTTCTATTTTATGTGAAGGTAGAAATTTTAGGTCACTGTTAATTTCTAATATCCTTTTTATTACTTCTATTTTGGTGAATCCTTGATTCTTCCATGTTCTTGAATGAGCTAGTGGTCTAAACCTTGTGAAAAAATTCCTTATTCTATAAGGTAGGTGTCTTTTTACTTTATATTGGCATTTATCATGTGGTACTGATTTGTTAATTTAATTATTTTCATGAGATTTCTGTTGTGGAAAATTATATTAAATTTTTTAAAATGGTTTCTTATCAATTTTTTATTAATAATTTGGTACTTAAAAGGTGTTTTGGGGGTGAAATTATGTTTAACATTGTAAAAATGGTTGCATGAGAAGTGTAGGATTTATTTTCAACCATGACAGATCTATCATCCTTGTATTTAGTTCTACTCTTGGTCATGGTGATTCTCTCCTAGATGAGGCTTTGGCCATGTAAAAAGGTTTAGATTTGTGTGTTTTCGTGATATTACACTTTATAAGGTGGAAATAGATTCTTCTAATCTTTATAGAGTCATCATAGCAACTATCTCAATTATTTGAACTATCACCTGTCTTGTTTGCAGATGTAGAAATATTCTCTCGAGTCACATGACTATTACCCACACTTGGAGATAGGGAAATATTGTTGTGAACTTCCTGGCCTCATAGAACCACCCTGTCAACTCATGTATCATATTTAATACCATCAGATCCCTTCCCCTGAAGTGTGTTAATCTTGTATTAGTTGATTCTCTCAGACTTCATTATTTTAGGCCCCCCTGACCTTTTTCAAGCTTTTCTCCTTTAATAAAATTTATTAACATTTTATAGATATATTAACAAGTTTAATGGATAATTTAAATGTGAAAAAAAAATGTTTTAATTAATTAAGAAACTTACTTTGGGGGAAATATATCTGTAAATAATGTTTTAATGAGGTAAATATGGTGTTAAATGTTAAATGGTGTTATGTAAAATCTTATGAGGATTATATGTATTTTGGTGTGTCTTTGTAGTGTGTGTTCTGATATTGTATGTGTTTTTCACTGTGAAAATATTTATGTAAAGAGTGTTTATCTATATGAATGGGAGAAATAAAATAAGGTAAACAAGCTTAGACGCACATGAGCCTCAGCCCAGTTGGTGAGGTATCCTTAAGTGAATCCATAAGGCCTATGTTCAAAACCAACTAGTGGAATATTTTCGGGTGTTTTCGTAGTACTATAGAAGGCACTGTAGCAGGCACAGTAGCAGTACTGTAGCAGAATGTACACTATGCGGGACTATAGTAGAACTATACACTGTACAGGTCTGTAGCAAAAATGTACAATTTGCGGTACTGTAGCAGGTAATGTAGCAGGTATTGTTCAGTACTATTGCAGTTGGAAGTATTCACCTTGGGCCACCAGTTTGGGCTTGGAATCCTTAAGGATTTTGGGCCATCCAGGCCTTCAGGTCAGTAGGGCTTTTGGGACACATTTAAGGCCTTTGGGCCACCTCAAGGCCTTCAAGACACATACAGTTTCCCTAGACACACTACAAAAAAAATGAGTAACCACATAAGATGATTCAGAGCAGGCGCACTCACCAGAGCAGATCCAAATGCATTTTTCAGAATGAGAGGTTATGGATATGTCATCAGGACCAGCCTGTGCTTGCTCGAGAAGCCTATCTAGATGGTCATGCGAAGGTGGAGAGCTACTATCATGATGTAGATGCAAGGGAGGGGTAGTTCCTTGTAGATAGTCTGGTTGAATTCCCTAAAGACCTTCGGGTCATGTAATATTATAAGCCTATGGGCCATGTAATCTCTGATCCTATAGGCCTTGTAAAGGTTACCCCTCATCCCTTTAAAGGGGGGTTATCAAAAATCAATAAAAATGAAGGCCTTCGATCCATTCGGGCTTAAACAATCTTAGACTACTTATAAAGATGTATTTATGTTTGGGAGGTCTTAATGTGAGTTTGTAATGTCTTTAGGTGACATGTGTACAACTGAATTTTTATTTAAATAGAATTAATTGAAGTTAATAGGTGGAAAAGTGTATCTATTGATCAGACTAAAATGGATATTTTTTATGTGAATTTTATTACTAATTTTTTTCTTTTTGATGATGATTATGAATTTTCTAATTATTTATGTTTTCATATGATTCCCAAAGTGGTTTAATTTTTAAAGAGTAAATACATGTGCTAAAAAATGATATGATATGCTGGAAATAGAGAGATTGTTGAGTTTTTTATCACTAACCCCTTTTTTGTTGTAAAAGTTCCATGAATTTGGTCACTTGCAGATAACTTGGGTGGGCTGAGATATTGTTATCATTGAGTGACTTTAAGAATGTGAAATTCAATGTGATGTAAAGGTTAGTCTCAAGGATCCTGGATATATGTGATATCATGGGGATTTCATGACCTTGAGGGGCCCAAATGTGATTTACCTTGTGTGTGGTTGACCTTGGGTAAGGCCCAGATATATGTGATAAGTTATGAGCATGTATTCCTTGATCTATAGAAACTGGCATTGGGTGATGCATGTATAATTTACCTAGTGAAATTGATGCACCTAATAATTTACTACAATGCTAAAAATGAGGTTTATTAAATCATTTATCCATTATATTATTTGTAAATAATCAACACTAACTCCTTGAGATGGTAGGGGTTGTAGTGGTTTCTAATTATCATTATATTATAACTTATTATACATAGACCTCTCATGTATGTACTGATTTCATGCATGATATTTCAAGTATATTCAAAAAGCCTCTATAGCTGGGAGTTGGAGTTTAGAGATACTAAGTAGTTGTGTTTGTGTGCTTTTAGAGTCACGAGGAGTGGGTTGTATAAATGTTATTTTACTAAACATATCATTTGTGTCATTTCATTTTAGTACTTAGGATTTTATCATTGAGATATTTTTTGTTTTATGACATTTTTTGGTATATTTGGGATTATTTTACATCTTTTTGGGTTTTTTATTGACAGTTTTCACTACATATTTAAACTGAACGATTTTATTTGGAATTTTTTATATGATAGATCATTATAAGGTAAATAACTACCCAAGAGAGAATATTTGATCCTCAACACTAGTCAGAAACCCCTAGTGATTGAAGATAATTATTAAGGTCATGCGGTGATTCACCTCAGTGTCATAGTCATGCTGAGGTCAAATGTTACATATTTGTAGTGCGTGATTACAAAGGAATAATTAGGTTTTGAAGAAATGTCCTATAATATCCCCTTAATGTAATAATGTATACATGTACTCATAAAATTTTGGTGTTACATGTTTATCCCATTGAACCCCAACATATAGTATACATTATGATACTAACACCTAAGAAAAACAATCAATGGGATAAAATAATGACACGAAATAAATTTCAAGATTTTATATACCTATCAAGCCACCAAAAATATTGATCAGTCTATATTCAATCCATACTCAGGAAGGTAATATGGATAAAAATATATTTCATAAGGTAACATCCTCTCATAACCAATTAGGGATTTAAAATTTACTTATAATCACATATAGGGGTAATATCCTCACATTACAGAAAAAATCTAATAATTTCATATCAAGGTAACCTCCAACATTAATAGAAAACATTTATTATCAAATCAAGGTAAAATATTACCTTAATTTGAAATATGTACTCATTATATAGACGTAATATCCTCCCCCATGATGAAGCATGTATTTTTTCGACACTTTCTTTGGGGTCATAGCTTCATTCCTCTACCCAAAGGATTACATGTTGCATTTATATTTCCTCGCATTCGCACTTTCCAAAGGTGGGAAGCTTTCATCACTTTCATTGGTGATGTCTCCTCCTTGATTGAAATAGGATGATGTGATTTTGATCCCTCCATCCATGGATTACTCTCTGAAGTTCGTTTCCTAGTCTAGGTCTCTCTCATAAATTTAAGTCATGTTTTTAGAATTAATTCTTAGTTCCATCTCTTTGTGGACATTGGTTGATTACACTACTTTTGTCTTGGAAGGGTATAAACCTTTAGTTAGGAGAGATTTCATGTTGGAAATCTCTAGGAATGTCTATACATTGGGCACATTGGCCACCTACAATTCTTCCTCTTAGGAGGATATCTCATATGAGGCTTCTTAGGCAAGGAAACCCAAGGCATCCCATGTTTTACATGAGGTAGGTGTTTTAGGTTAGGTCACAAGTTTTATGTCATGTGGAGATAGATCAGAACATCTGGTTAAGATGAATCAAGGCATGATTTTAACATCTTTTGGATATGGGTTTGTTTGATCAAAACACCCCATGGAGTCATACTAAGGGGGTGTGTCCCTAGGAGGGAAGATGTCACACCTGGATAGTTTACTGATGGATCAGAATACCCTGTGGAGGCAGATCCAAATTTTTGGATCAAAACTCTCTGTGGAGGCAGATACAGGAGGTGTTTCCCTAGGAGGGAAGATTTCACACCTTTATAGTTTACCTATGTTGGGATTGAAACCCCAGGAGGTGTCCTATGTACACTATTTAGAATACAAGGATTAAACCCCATGTAGTTTGATGTTTCAGTTTAAGGTTGTGTGATAGGACCAGTCCATGAAGTGTAATATCATATGGTAAGGATGATCATGTTGTTAAATAAGAGTTGGTGAGGTGTAGTGTGGGGTTTATACGTAGAAGCTTCCTATCACAAGAGGATCACTCTTATGGAAATGGTGTGGGGATTATGCATGAAAGATACCCAGAATGGGAGGCTTGTGGTCTGTGGTGGGGAAGGTTAGCATCCCATGATGATCATACATGGGTCATCTTGTGCTCATCACATAGGGTAGCACTATATTTTTACATCATGTGATGAGGAAATTTTTGTGTATCTTAACATCATACGACTAGTTCATGCAGAAAGTCGGTTTATGTCATGTAGTGGGGGGACTCACTGCTCACCCCTAGGGATTATGTGACCACCACTCATGCTCGTTTTGGTGGGGAATGGAGTTGGAATTTTCATGGAGGAGTGGTTGATAATGAGGTCTATATTATATTCCCTATGCTTAGAATATGTTTCCAATGCTTTTATTGGGGCTTGCATTCATCGGTGGAGGATGCCCTGGTCTGTTGCCCTGTATACCCTCTTTCCAAAGGCGAGCATCATTTATCTTTTATTCAAGTATGATTTCTCCTTGATCGAAATGGGATGATGGGATTTTAGTCTCTCCTTCTGTGGATTCCTCCTCATAACTCGTTACCTAGTCTGGGTCTCCCTTAAATATTAAGACATTGTTCATGAAACTCTTCCAGGTGCCATATATTTATGGATGCCGATTAATTACACTGCTTTTGTCTAGAAATTATAATGGGTCAAGTCAGAGAAGCATCCTTATATTGGGGGATTAGTCATGTTGGACATCATTGGCATGTCTGGACATTGAAATTCTAATGTGTCTGGGATTTTCCCCCTTATGATAGGTATTCTCAAGGGCATGGAAGCTTGAGGCATCCCACATCAAGTGTGGGGAATTATATGCCATGGGAATGTATCTGAGACTTTCCTTAGCTTTCCATGCTTAACATAGGGAATGCCAAGAGTTTAATGTCTTACAGAGATATATCATACTGATCAGAACACAGATGGGAGTGGATCAAATGGGTTCAGTCCTAGGAGAGATCACCTGAGAGTCCTATTAGATAGGTAGATCACAACGTCTAATGAAGATAGATCTGAGGGTGATTGGATACCTATAAAAGAGACACCTGGGTTTACCATTGTTATGGATTGAACCTCAAGGATGTTTCCTACATACCTTGTCTCAAGATAGAGGGATCAAAACCCACATAGTTATAAGGGGTGATAAATTTGGGTGTGCTCAGGGGACAACTACCTAGAGATGATGTTGGGGATTATGTGTGGATTGCAGACCATCACAAGAGGGATGCTCTTGGGTGGATTAATATGGACCATGTGGGGCTTACATGTGGTTATCTTCCTAATTTATACTAGAAGCGGTGAGAATGTGGGTGACATGATCTCACCGGGATGTGGTGGACCAGGTAAGAATCGGGATGGATATGGATGGTTGAGATGATTGGATGGATAATGAGATGGAACCAACATGATAACAATGATGATATTGAGAATGAGCCTTGAAGATACCTCCTACATATCCCCATGGTAGGGAATCAAAGTCCACGTAGTTTGGTGGGGTGATGGGACACCTGAGATGGCGGCCCATGAGAATGGACGCATGGATGGGATCCAAAGGAAGTAGAACCTTTGGTGTGGGGCATGACCTTCCTGAAAAAAAATAGGCTCAAGGGAGAGACCACGATAGGGAATGAGTGATGGGATTGAACCTCAGGGAGTCTTCCTACGTATTCCCATGGAAGAGAATCAAATTCCACATAGTTCGGGATGGGGGCATAGAATCGGGGTGTACACATAGGACAATGACCCGACGATGTGTTGGGGCTTAAAAGTGGTTAGCAGCCTGGGTTGTTCTGATGTCTGAGGGGAGGACCAGGGATGTGGGTCCCAATAAAGGGGACTACAACGGCTTACTGCTGGTTGGATATTACAATATATTACCGCTGGTTGGGGTTTAAAATGTCTTACTGCTGTTTAGGGTTACAACGGCTTACTGATGGTTGGGGTTTACAATGGCTTACTGCTAGTTGGGGTTACAAAGGCTTACCGCTGGTTGGGGTTGAACCTCAGGGAGGCTTCCTACATACTCTGTCTAGGAGATAGAGATCAAAACCCACATAGTTCGAAGGTATACATTTTAGCATCATGTTGTATGAAAGGGGAGAATATAGTATATTGTCATGCAAGATGGAGGTGAACCAACGCGAAGTGGTTGGGTCCAACAGGTGATGGGATTGAACCTCAAGGAGGCTTCCTACATACCCTATCTAGGAGATAGTGATCAAAGTCCATGTAGTTTGATGGAGGATATAGTTTAGTGTCATGTTGGATGAAGGTGATAGTTTAACTTCATGTCGGATGAAGGTGAACCGATGTGCAGTGGTCGGGACAAATGGATGTTGGGCTTGAACCTCATGGAGGATTTCTACATACCTTTCTCAGATGGGGGAAAGGATAAATGTTCACATAGTTCGGTATGGGGGATTTGGTATTTACACTCTAGGGTATCCCAGGAAGGATGCCATGGTCAATGCTTACTCTAAGCCCACATGAGTCGTACTCGGTGTGAGAAACAAGAGGCAGAAAAGACCTAACGATCACATCGCAAAAGGTTCCTTTGTGGGGAATAAAGGGGGGATTAAACATGGTTAGCAGCCTAGGGAGATGGAGATTGGGACACACTCCAGGATGGAGACCCGATGGTGACAAAGCCCAGAGGGAGAGGGATAGGGTAATGAAGGTTCTAGTGCCCATATCTCCTCTTAACTTTGTGTGTCTAATAAGAAAGGAGGGGTGAGGATACTACCTCCCGCAATAAAGGCTAGGTTCTTACGCCAAAATGGTTTCCCTTCCCCACGGACAGACGCCACTCCAACAAAGAGGATCTCATTCCATGTGAGGAAGATCTCACTCCTGTGGAGATGATCGGGCATGGAGAATTTCCGAGATGGGGAACCCCATGTATATTTCATGGGGAGAGGCTATAGTTTAATGTAATGTGCTGATGATGATGGTATTTGGTAGTTTAATGTCCTGTATCTTGGATGAGGTAGGTTCACTCCACACCCCTAGGACTTGCATAAGTGATACCCACCCACCCTTGGGGAAGGGAAGGCATCAGCAATGTCATGGTGAGGTGGTGATATGGATTGATCCATTAAGGGGATCACATTAGTGTGGCTATGTGAAGAATCCATATCCATTGGCATGCCTATGCGAAGAAGCATGAGGCTAAGCAAAGCAACATGAATCACCACCCAAGGGACCTTGAAATCACTTTATATAAACCTGGAGGGTCGTACGGGAGAAACATGTGAATGACAGGGGTGTTTCACATAAGAGGGGTCCAGAAATGGTGGCTTATGGTGAGGAAGACACATGGAACCCATGAGGATGGGATCGCACAATATGAGAGGTTGCACGCACTATAGGACAGTTGTGCACAAAATAAATAGATGCACGCAAGAAAGTTACTATGTAAGGATAAACTTGCATGCAAGAGGGATATTTTGCACACAAATGCCTTGGGGTAAAAGAAAATGGGAAAGGGTCCATCCCAAGTGGGCCCACCCAAAGGAGGACCCCTGGGAGACCTGTCACGCAAGATCCAATACCTTGATGCCATGGTGTTTTTTATCAGTCGCAGAAGAGGTGTATTTCATGCATTAGAGCATCGGTTCTTCTTTTATAACTATCCCCAAAGGGTGGGGGTTGCACTTATATTTATAACCAAAAACTTTGGCAGTGTCTCTCAAGTGTAGTGGCACATAAGCGAACATTTGACATCGCATTAGGGGAGCAAGGGTTTGCGTGCCATAGGGAATCTTGCGCACCCAGCGTTCTACCTTCACTCTAGTGCCTTGGAATTTTTTTAATTCTCACCATGAAAACCTTCATTTGACGTTGCATTGGTGTGCAAGGGTTTGTGCGCTGCTGGGAATCTTGCATGCACCCCTTAATTCTTGTGTGAAACTCCCTATGGAATCATAGAATTTTCTGTTTATTCTCAACATTCCTCTGGTTTCTTAAAAGTACCCACTCATGGCCCTATCCGAAATTCAGCATCAATAAATCCCCCCCCCCTTAGAATCAGAGCTGAAGGGGGACCCAAAGGTCAGATTTTGAGGGTCACCCCAAAAAGTAGAGAAGCGCCCAGTCCGTGAATGAAAAAATGGTGTTTGGGCACGCAAACCACTTCCATGCACATTAAAGGTGTGGTCCACACCTATAAATATGATGAGGTACCCCTCCCCCTAGGTACCCACTTTGACATTTCCATATGATAGGAACTTTTCTCTTGTGCGTGAAAAAGGTCCACGTCTGCGCGCAAGTTCTCGTGGCCGATTCTATGTTTTGCGCACACCCCCGGTACTTTCGCGCCGCCAACCATTTTTTTCACACCCCCTATTTTTAGCAGTATTTTTGTGTGAAATAGGATGTTTTTCAGGTCTATCCTAGATTCTTTCATAAATAACCCTTTGAATTTCTAAAAATCTGACAGAAATGTCTGCTCAACATTTCGACACCGAGAGGGAGGCTACTACAGCTTCAAGGAGGACTCAGATGATCACGAACCCCCATATTCTTCACGTGGTGAGGGTTTTGTCTGATAATTAAATGATTTTTGGCATGCTTATGCAAGATCAAAAAGATTAAATCCTGAGTGATAGTCTACCGATATAGAACTTTGGCATTTCGGAGGAGGTGTTGATGTCTGTCTTCGAAACTGATACACTGCGGTCATAGGTGACATGCGAGGATAGTCTCCCATAGTTCAACATCTTGAGAAATGGCCATCCTACTAGGGAAACACAGAACATAGCCATTTACATCATGAATCTGAAGACTCTGACTATTTTAAGAAGTGATCTAGTTCCCGAGGAATCTCTAGCTCATTATGTGAGCACTTTCAGAAGCAGCATTACTGATGAGACAAAGGGTTGGAAAGAATGGGACTTCAGGTCTGATGGAAAATTTACAAGTGAATGGGCATGGGAATACTGGTTACACCATACATGCAAGGAGTTCAGATTAGAGTTGGGATCTATCAAGATTTTTGAAGTTGTTTGGACATCTCAATTTCACTTCTATCGGCAGTTGGACCTAGTACTGGAGTTATTCAGTCAGTGGTCTCTCGATACTAACACCTTCCATATCCACCATGGGGAGGTAGGTATCAGTCTTTGGGACATCCATTTCATTGGGGGAATACCCTTATAGGGGTACCAGTATTATGAGTTCCACCCAACAGAGAATGTTTGGGGGGATAGGATGCCCACCCCCATCCTGACGTAGCATATGCTAGTGCTGGCTAAGGAGAAGTTTAAAATAAAATATTTTCTAAAGTACATATCTTATCTGGGATGGTTCAGTCTTTTTATAATGAAATACAAGGCTATGAAAATTCCAATCTAAGGGAAACAGTTCCCGAACACATCACAGAAGGGAAAGGTGGGATCATATTAGATGGTCTTGGAAGAAGGAGAGTACCGATCATGGGGCTTCGGCATAAATGAAAGTCTAGACCTGACTGTTCAATATGTCGAGTTCCTTGCTGAATTCTTGAGTGGGTGGTTGTTTACAGTGAGGGACATGAGGATGGGGGTCTTAACAATAATGCTAGTGATGGCCAGGATCATGGTGGTGATGAACAAGGTTAACCAGGGGGTGCCCATACTGGCTAGGCTATATAGTATTTTGGGATGCATCTCAAAGGGAAGTACGACCAAAAGGATATGTGGGTCATTCTAGATCCTTCATGATTGGGTCGTATCCCATTGCGGCGGGTATGAATTATTGAGTTCTATTCACCCTCTAGGTGATGGCATGCGGCCATCCCTCTTGAACATTGTTGGAATCCGCCTACTCACGCTTAGAGAAGAATGGATCAAGCTCAAGATCAGCAGCTATACCAATTTTGACTTTCACCCATTTTGGACCCTAGTTATTCAGATGGTAGATGATGGGAAGGGCCCATTAGAGCATAAGAAATACCTATAGAGCATTAGGGGCAGTGTGCTGGTAGCCCAAATCGGTGGAAAAATATTATGCAAACCATATGTACCAACCAGGTTTTCCAGGCAGTTCAGGTCCATGTAGAAGATGCCAAATAAAGTTTATACAGATGTTCAGGAGGAGAAACATCCTTGTATTCTCTTCCAACTGTGGATCATGTTCACAACTATGGTCCTAGGTGAGGTCATCACTCTCCCCCCTACTGATGTTAGTGATGGCCTATCAACAGAGTACATTGACCATTGAAAAAAAAACATACCCTGAGGTGATTCTATAGAAACACATCTGACAGATCAAAATGGCTATTGTAGAGCTCGAAGATTGAGGAGGTAGACAGGGTGTTGTAGGGGAGGATATAAAAAGAACAAGATAGGTGGATAGAATGGCATGGGATGGAACTTTTTTGGTAGGATCATCGCAAGGTGAAAATGTACCTCTGCCTTCTGAGGAGGGGTGGTCCCATGGGTGGCCTCGTGGGCCTGCTAGGGAACTTCCTAGGAAGTAGCTCAGGCGCCTCCTAAAGACAACTACCAACACTATCTTTCCATCTCTCTGGCATGCCTGAAGGATGTTGTGACAATATATGTCTACCGAAGAGATGTAGCAGAGACTAGTGTGTACCGGGATCGACTTTCTAGACATAAGGTGCATCTAGGTGGCGGATAGGGTAAAATTTCATCACTTTCATGCATACCTAACAGCTATGGATATGAACTCAAGCCAGCGAGGGTGGTATGAAGAGCCAAATCTCCTGGTGAAAGTGATGATCATCCAGGAACATGACCCAGAAAAGCTATCATCTAAGGATAAAGATTTAGAGGAAGAGGAACGGGAAGAGGAAGAGGAATATGAGGAATAATACAAAGAAGACATAGAATAATAGGAAGAATAGGAGGAAGAGGTTGAAGGTCTCGGTGGTGAAGGACCTTCAGAAACACCTGCTCGCTAGCGAAGCCCATGTGAGAGTGGTGAAATTGTAGGCTCTAACATAGAACTGGCTAAGTATCTTGAGGTGAGTTTCTTTATCTCTTACCTCTACTGCCCTTTATCTTCTCGTAATCCTAACCTACTAACCAAATTCTGCCCTCTTTAGGAACACATTGATGATGGTGGCCAAGAATCCTTCCTCTCAAGGGACGAAGATGTACCCATGGAGGTAAGAGAACATCCTTAGCATCCTATCTTCAGAAATGAGCAAGGTGGGGAACCGGATATGGTTGGAGTATGTGGTGATGATCCAAAATTAAGAGATTAAATGGTGGCCTCTAAGTTTTCCTCCATTCCTTCCATTTAGAAATAAATAGTGCTGGTGATCAAGCTAACAAGTACCGAGGGATCTCTAGTGGTGGCAGCTCCCAACATGATGCAGGCGCTAGATACCACCGCGCTTGGATCTTGTAAGTCCTTACCTTCATTGGATCTCATCTTTTATCAGTAAACTCAACTAACAAAGATATCAATTCCCCTTGTAGTGATTGCAAGGCTGGAGGATCGAAAAACCATCGAGTCAGGAACATTTGTAGGAGCCATGTAGGTGATTACACCAGCTCTTGTAGAGACAACTATTCAAGTTAGCCCTGCCCTAGTACTTGGTGATCTGGAGGATGAAATCATGGTTGATAATGCCTCTAAGGTGGAGCTCCAGCCCAGTGAGGTTGAAGTCGCTGAATAAAAAATAATTCCAAAAGATGACCCTGCCGATGAACTCCTGGCTAATTTTATTGAGTATAGGCTTACAGACCTTGAGAAGATAGATGATTTTGATCCATACATGGTTGAGGAGAGCCATATTACATGGCGCAAGGTATGGAAGTGCATCAAATGATTTCTCAGTTAGTCACAGGCAGAATGGCTAAGCCGGATGGGGTCAATTCGCACTTGGCTACGCTTTCTTTGCGCTAGAGGAGTGGATTCTCACCATCTTCATATAATGATCTGTGATTATATGGCTGAGAAAATATGGGATAATATCTAATGCTCCAATATTTCTTGGTGCTAGAAGGAGTCAGAGAATACCTAAGAATTTCTTAAGGTTGAGCAAGAATTCTAACACCTTGAAGAGAAAGAAAACAAAAGAGCAGCATTTATCGCAATTTATTCTAAACTCATTTTACAGTTGAGGGCCCAGCTAGAGGATTTCCATGATCAGGTAGTGCAGGCGAGTCACCAAATGATTGAACTCCAAGCTGAGAAAGTGATAGCGCAATACAAGGATAATGAGTTATGCTCTGCATCCACTAATGAAGAGAGGGATCTCAGGGGATGGGTGGCAGCCCTGGAGGCTACAAGACAAATGGTGGCCACACTGGAGCTATCTATCAAAGGTGTTGATACTTAAGGGCCCTATTTTGTCCAAACTCATAAACATATCCTTCTTTGTTTCTTTTTATTATGAACTGCATGCATGGATGTATTATTCACTTTCTTGTTTATTTCAATGCATCCTGACCACGATCGTGAAATAATTATCAATCCATCCCTAAGATCATGTGGGTAATTCCTGATGTGAGAAACAAGGGATGGTCGCATTGTTACTTCATTTGAATGTGTTAATTCCAACCAATCTCTGGGAATCTAGGGTATAAAGGACCAACCTAAGCATCTAGGATGAAAGAGGGAGGCCTGACTGGAGAATGAAGCTCTCATAATAGTCAAATTTTCATTTCCCAACATGCTCTAATGCACTTGTGGGGTAATGCTAGGGGAGTTAAAATCAATCTGAATAGAGGGAGTGGAAATTGTGAATCATGATACCCAAAAATTTGGAACACAATAGGATGGCATGAAAATAAAGGTATAATTTTTTATCGTGTTTGAAACACAGTATCTCTATTGTGTTCTCTTGAAATGGGGATAACAAACAAGGTCCAATCACAAACCATGTTTGAAACACAGGGCCTAACTCAAGATTTCATCCATTATTCTTCCAAAACATTAGCCCATGATAGTAGGCAAACCATATGTCAAGAATCCATACTGTTAGGGGGTTCCTTTAGACATGAAAGAGGATGAGGATCCAAATAAAGGTCACGCAAAGTGTGGAGGGTGGAGTGATGGGTTGTTTGAATGGATTCTAACACTCTTGAAATTACACCACCATTATGAAAACACATTAGGTGAGTGAATTATTCTAATCAAGGATCGTACCTAATTCTAGATAGGACCTCTCTAGTGAGGTCCTATAATTACTTGTAGTTTTACATTATACCTAATGATGATTATAGACACGTATTTTAATGTCATACGGTAAGGATGGTTCACATGGTTTTAAGGTCACACTGCCTGGACTAAGATCGGGGTTGAGGGGCTAGAAGGGTTAATGACCTTGGGATGGGACCAAGGAAAAATGTCGGGGTGTCGCTACATATCCCATAAGTATGAGAATCAATCCAAATGTATTCTTAAGCATAGTGTGGTCAGAGACCAACGCTGGTAGAGGAAAGCCTCTCTGGCGAGGAAGCTGACGCATCCCATAGTTATCATGGGTCATCCTAAACTTGTTCAAGGTAGAACTGCAGTTTAAAGTCATGCATTGAGGACTTGGTTACCTAGAAAAGAAATACACAGTGCGGTACATATCCCACTGTAGATGAGGATATAAGCAGTCCACACCACACCACATGTTCCCGATGGGATTCTTTAGTCCATAGATCATAGGTGGCCTGATTTGGGGCTAAACCTATAGAAAATTGTTCGAGTATTTCTACGTACCCCATTAGGATGGGAATCAAGGAATACATAGTTCTGGGATTACAATTTAACATCATGTAGGATGAAAAATTCATGTGTGGAACAGCTGTGCCAGTACACATTCCACCAAAACCACTAAGCCCACATGAGTCATGCTCGATGTGGGAAACAAGGGGTAGTTATGGGATTTTCCTGGTACAAGGAGGCATGCATTAGGAGAAATGGAACGCTAGGTGAACAACATCCCAATATTACTGATCTTTCTAACTAACACACACAAATGCATGAAGCGATAAATTCGAGTGTGTTGGAATTCCACTTAAACATAAGGGAATGGAAAGATGTGAATCATGATTCCCAAGATCTATATCACAATGATAGCAGCATGAAAATAGAAGATAACTACTATCCATGTTCAAAAAATAGTATTTGTTTTGTGTTAGCCTGGAATGGGGACAGACAAATGAGGGTCGTCCGCTGACCATGTTCAAAATATGGGAACTTTGGAAAATTTCATCTGGGGTCTTCAAGGGCGTTGTCCCAATATGGTAGGTGAGCTAATGTGGCATGAGACCAGGCTATAAAGGGGGCCCCTCCAGACATGGAAGAGGATGAGGATCCAAATAAAGGGCTCATAAAGCATGTGCATGAAACAAGGGAATGTTTATGTGAAATTTCCTTACATTGGTCTCTATGCCACGACACATTTGAGTACACCAATGAGACGTGTCAAATAGAGGAAGTCGAATAATTTTCTAAGGACAAGGGTCCTGGGGTCACATTCTCCTAGATTAAGGTTGTAGAGTGGACCATTAAGAGGCCACTTGGTTTAATGGGATGTGAATAGGGTAGCGAAGTAGCGAGACCCAATGTGTAGTTCCCATAGGGAGATCTTAGTTTAGGGTCATGGAACTCGGACCAGGTTGGGAAGAGACAAGAGAGACGCATGGTGCAGTTTTTGCAAAACCTAACATGAATGTGAACTCAGGAGGTACTCACCACTTTAAATTCTCCCAAAATATTTCTGTCCAAGGGGATGAAAATGGGTATGATTTAAAATTCTTGGGGTTGGACTCGCAAATAGAATATCTAGGCGTTACTATGTATCCCATGAGGATGGGAATTAAGCCACACGTAGTTCTTGAACATGTCTTTTAGTTTAGTGTCCTACAACAAGGATGGTTGGATCTTAGTTTTAATGTCTTAGAGCTCAGACCATAGATAGAAAAAATGGAGGGATACTCATGGTGTAGTGATTACAAAACCCGACGTGAATGAGGATAGTAGGAGTCCATATCACACCATGTGCTCCTTGGGGAGGTTTTAGGTTGAGGGACCGAGAATGAAATTTGGGCTGGGCCCTAGGAAAAGTGTGTGGGCATTTCTACCTACCCCATGATGATGGGGATCAAGACGTACATAGTTCTAGGAGTGGCATGGTAGGGTACCGACGCTAGGGACAATATTGTCATGCAGGTTTGGTCCATGCACCAAAATAAGTGGCATTTGATAGATCTTGTTTGTTCTTTAGGAAGGATGTGTGTGTTTTTTTATGAAGAAACAAACATAGGATGGAGAATCTAGGCATCACTATAGGAATCAAGCCATATGTAGGCCTTGACAAATGGCACGGTGGAGAACCAATACCAAACATGATGTCCCCTTGAGTGAGGACACCATAATGCGGTGCCATTTGTTATCGTGTGGTCAAGACGATAATATCATAGTTTAGGGTCGTATGCTAGGACCAACCCATGCATTTTAACATCATGTAGTAAATACGCAACAGTTTAAGTTCATGTGGGACCATGTAGCATAGTTTAAAGTCATATGGCTTGTACAAAAACGAGGTTTTTGAGGGGAATGTACATGGAATGATAAAGCATACTCGACGTGAATGAGGACATAATCCCATGCACGCCAAACCATGCAATACTATGAAATTTAGGGCCAAAAGGCTGAACATAAGAGATAATTAGTGGAACCTGAGATGAACCCGAAGACGAGATGCTCGGGTGTTCCTACGTATCCTATAAGGATGGGAATCAAGCCATATGTAGTTCTTGAATATGTCGTGCAGTTTAACATCTTGAGAAAATAATGTAGAGAGATATTAGTTTATGGTCTTAGAGATCATACCATATATGGAAAGGATACTCTTCCAAATAGGTGAAAACCTTGAAGAAATCCCTAAGCCCACATGAGTTGCACTCGATGTGGGAAAAAAGGGTAGAGAAGGTCCTTGCAACACATGGAATACAGGAAAAGGGTAAAATGGTGTGGAGCCTTTAATAAAGCCTTAACATGGAATTTTCCTCTTAATGTGAAAACATTCACTGAGGGATAGCACCAAGAGTGTCAAAATTCCACTTAGACATGAGGGAGTGGAAAAGGGTGTGAATCATGCAACCAATATTTAGAGATTAATGGGGGTTGGCGTAACAATGGAGGATAACTATTGACCATATTCAAAACACAGCATCTATATCATGTAACCTAAAATGGTAACAACAAATGAGAATCGACCGCTAACCACATTTGCAACATGGGACTTGTGTCAAATTATCATTCAGAATCCCCAGGGATGTTAGCCCGAGATGGTAGGAGAGCCCTGGGTCCTAGAATCCATGCCATTTTTGGGTAATTTTGAGTGTGAAATATGATGAAAGTCCAAATAAAGTGGAACGTGAAGCATGAAAAATGGGCAAGAACATGTCTATGTAGAATCCAACACTCTAGGTCCTGAACTAGAGTGCTCCTAGGCACATTGGTGAACTAAAAAAGAAGGTCGATGGGCCCAATTCAAGAGCAGATGACTCAAAAAGATAAGTGGAGAAAAGGGGAGGAAGAGCTCTCAAGAGGGATAGGTGTGTGGTATGGCTATTATAAACTTGACGTGAATTAGGGAATGAGCCCATGTAAGTTATACCATTCATAATTCTCAGAGAGAACTTGGGAAAAAAGGCTGAGAGAAAGGATGAATAAACCTAGGCTGGACCTGAAAACAAAATGTTTGGTTTTTCCTATGTATTCCATGAGGATGGGAATCAAGACACACATGGTTCTAGGAGATGAGTTACAGTTTAACATTGTGCTGCAAGGATGTGGTAGATCTTAGTTTAAGGTCATAGAGCTCATACCATGATTGTGTGACCCTTTATATGGGTATGGCCCTACCAGAGATCCTAATCCCTCATGAGCAAAGCTCGGTGTGGGAAATAAGGAATGTGATCAGGTTCTACCCATCATATAAGGGCACAAAAATACAGGAAAGAGATCAGGCGGGGTCGATTCCACCCAGACCAACATCACTGATCAAGGCACACTGATGTTCTAAGGGATAGCAGGATGAAATGAATCATTGCACCCAATATTTGGGACATGTAGGGGTGGTGATAACTATGGAGGTTGGATGTTTACCATGTTCAAAACACATCATCCATATGATGTGACTTGAAATGGGAACAACAAATGAGCATTGACTACTGACCATATTTGCAATGCGGGACTTGTGTCAAATTGTCATTCAAAACCCTATAGGACGTTGTCCTAAAATGGTATGAGAGCCCTAGGGCCTAACATCTATGCCATTCTAGGGTCCTTTCAGATTTTAATGATTATGGAGACCCAAATAAAGGGTATGTGTGAAGCGTAAGTATGCCCATGCAGTTTAACATCATGTGGGATGATGAGAGAGGTCAAGATCTCTAAGAAGGGGGATACATGGCACGGTCATGATAAACATGATGTGAATGAGGGAGAATAAAGAATTCCCCTCACCATTTGTTTTGAGGAGCATCCAGACCAAGGGGCAAGTCCCAAGGGGAGATCTTGAAGTTTGGGGCTAGGCCTATGGATGAAATGTCTGGGCGTTCTTACATATCCCATAAGGATGGGAATCAATCCATACGTAGTTCTGAAAGGGTCATGTAGTTTAATGTCATGCAGTGAGGACAAGGGAGGATAGAAGAATGAGGAGGGTCACATGGTGAAATAATCATAATCCTGACATGAGTGGGGACAAATAAGTATACACTACACCATGTGATATCCTCTAAGAGAACTACACCTAGGGGCAGTCAAAGATAATAATTTGGGGTTGGACTCTAAGATGAAGCATCTGAGCATTCCTACGTATCCCATGAGAATGGGAATCAAGCCATACATAGTTCTTGAAATATTGTGTAGTTTAACATCATGTAGAAATGACATGGTAGATCTTAGTTTGTGGTCATAGATCTCAGACCATAAAGGTATATCTTCCTCTAATAGTTTTAATGTCATGCAGGATGAAAAAGTATTTTAACGTCATGAAGGATGGAATAGTTTAAGGTCATGTGGGACCGGATGCAATTTAACATCATGCAAGACGAGATATAGTTTAATTTCATGTAGGACATAAAGGACAGAGTAGTTTTATTCCCTTCATCTCAGATAGATCATGCATTTTACGTTGTGTAGTAAATACATCACAGTTTATGGTCATGATGGACTGCAAACTTAGGAAAAGTGTTTCTTGAGGAATTTGGCATTGGTGGGAGGAGTGATACACACACCATCCATGGTAACTATGGAGTATTATCTATTGGGGTAAAACTTTTGAATGGTATAATCTCCTTCCCATTTGGGTTCCAGTTTGGGTGGTTTCCTGTAGGGTATCATTAGCGTTCTCAGGGCCAACACCATGTCACCTTGTAAGAAATAGTAGAGACGAACTTTCTTGTTGAAATCTCTAGATATATTGTTCTGATGCCCCTCAAGATTGTGCAGGGCACAAAGACTATTCTCGTTGAGCACTTCCAGTTCATCCAGACAGATTTCAATTACCTTATCTAGTGTCTACTTCTCATAGATAGTTGTGAATAACAAAGGAAACTGAATCTCAATGGGCATGATTGCCTCTATTCCGTACACCAGGGAATATGGGGTCACCTGAGTGGAATTGCGAGTTGTAATCTGATAATACCATAGAGCATTGGGGAGTTTATCCAACCAAATACTCTTATTCTAACCAACCATTTTTTGTAGAATGTTAGAGAGGGATTTTTTGAACGTCTCGATATTATTATTTTCTTGCACATGATAGCAGGAGTTATGGTTAGAACAGATGTTGTACTTGGCGTATAACTTCTTTAGTTCGGCTGCCCGAAAGTTTGTGTCGTTATCGGTGAGGAAAACGTGAGGGACTCCAAATAGTTATATAATATTGGAGCTCAAAAATTCAATGATAGAATGGGCCTTTATCTCCTTGATCAGAACTGCCTCTTCCCACTTGGAAAAGAAATCCGTAGCGGTTAGGATGAACCTACATTGGTGAGCTGTCGCCGGTGGATATGGTCCCACTACATCGAGTCCCCAGACCACAAAGGGATGAGAGTACATGTTAGGGTGGAGAGGTTCTAGAGGCCATTAAATTAAATTATCATGTATCTATAACACATGACACCTCTTGGAAAACTCGATACAGTCACGAATCATGGAGGGCCAAAAATACCCCAATCTCTGGATCTGGTGAGAGAATTTCAGCCCATTTTGATGAGTCCCACAGGAACTGGCATGAACTTCCTTCATGATTTGAGAAATCTAAACTCCCTGAATGTAATGGAAAAGAATCTCATCAAACCCACAGCTGTAGAGGATCTACTCAAGACCAGGACCACTCTGAAGGGTAAAATGCAATACGCGTCGTCAGATTCACTCATGCTTGGCTCGATCAACAGGAAGAATACTTTTTTGGAGGTACTTGATAAAGGTATTCCTCTATTCAGTAGTCACCTACAACATGGTAGCAAGGGGACCTGGAGGTCCTAACGTGGAGGTACCGGTGGTAAGGTGGCTTACCTATGGGCTATCATCATCGTCCAGAGTGACGGGAGTGATGAATCTCCGATGCGCCTCATGAATAATCAAATCATCCTGGTTGGGTTCTGCAAGAGATGCAGCCAAGATGGATAAGGTATCGGCTCGACCATTCTAGGACTGAGGGACATGAGTAACTTCTGTCCAAGATGAGAATTGGTCCATCAACTAGAGGGTACGTTCCAACAGTGGTACGAGCTCTGGCTTCCTGACGACATAGTCACTGTTGATTTGTTTGATGACTAGTTCAGATTCCCCTTTCACATGTAAGTGGGGAACATCAATCTCGAGGGTCAGCTCGAGACCAGTAATTAGGGCTTGATACTTTGCCTCATTGTTGGTACAACCTTTTGACAACAAGAATGAATATGGAAGAACAGCTTGTGTAGGTGTGATGAAGATAATGTTTAGGCCCACTCTATTGAGTTTGGGGTTGTTGATTCTTCTATCTATAGGTCTTTGTGAAGTGCCATAAAAATGAATCTTCCAACATAGAATGGATTGATCTACTGAGAGAATGGCCTCATCTGAGAAATCTTGATTCAGAGACTAGTATGCGGGATCTGGATGGGCAGCAAAGAAGTCTACCAATGCTTGTCCCTTAATAGCCTTATGGGGGACATACTTGATGTTGAATTGTTGGAGGATCACTTCCAACCGAGCTAGAAGACCTATTAACATGGGGCGGTTTAGAATTTACTTCAGAAGATCCACTTGGGACACTAGTTGTATCTCATGATGCTACAAGTAGTGTCATAATTTATTCATTGAAAATACCATCGTAAGACAGCTTTTCTCGATAGAGGAATATCTAGTCTCGGTATTGAGGAGAATGCAGATGAGATAGTATAGAGTGTTTTTTGTTCCCTCATTATTCTTCTAGGTGAGAAGGGTGCCAAGAGATTGTTCCAGAGAAGTCACATAAAGGACCTGCGGCTTTTCGGAAATAGGTGGCATCAAGACCGGAGATTGTAATAGGTACTGCTTTATTTCCTCAAAATTAGTTTGACACTCTTCATCCCACTAATAAGCAACACCATTATTCATGATATAGGAATAGGCCTTACACTTTCCATCCAGATTCGTGACAAATCGGCATATATAGGCTAAGTGGCCTTGAAAGCCTCGAAGTTCATGGATGTTGCTCAGAGGAGACATCTAGATGATATCATTGATCTTCTCTAGATCGATCTTAATGACTCTATATCTGATAATGAAGTCGAGGAATTTTCTGGAGGTAACCCCAAAGGCGCACCTCAACGGGTTCATCTTTAGATGACAGGACCAGAGGAAGCCAGACACTTTTTCTAGATCTTTGAGATGGTCCTGGAACTGGTGATACTTGACCACCATATCGTCTATATATAACTCCACCAATGTCCTGAGGATTGGATTAAATATAAGATGCATGGAATGATGATATGTGGCACCTGAATTCTTTAGACCGAAGGGAATCACCTGGTAGCAGAAAGTATCTTATGGTGACTTGGAGGCTATAGACTCTTCATCCTTGGGGGTCCATTTGAATTTAGTTATACCTGAAATACCCATCCATGAAGGAGAGAGCCCAGAACCCAGCAGTGGCATCAATAAATAGTTCTTCTATAGGAAGGGGAAATCATCCTTCGGACAATGATGGTTGAGATACCAGAAGTCAATGCAGACTTTGATCTATCTATTCTTCTTCTTGATAGGTATAATGTAGGCTAACCATCTGTGGTATTGGACCTCCTTGACGAAGTTGGATCTGATGATTTTATCAACCTCGGCCTCAACTATGGAACTGTGATAAGGGTGCATCTTTCTGGGAGGATGTTTAAACCCACGATAATTTTCTGGAAGATCGAGGCAGTGGACGGTGACCTAAGGATCTAGTCCTAGAATTTTTTTCATAACTCCAGGAAAATACATCATGATGTTGCTTCAAGAAGTCCACGTATCACTTTTTCTCTTCTACAGGCATAATGGAACTGATCAATGTGGGTTTCATATTCGTCCTGTTACTGAGGTTCACCTATACCAACTCATTGACCGTGGTAGAGACACCCTCTTTAAAGGTGGGAGGGGAATCCTCCAAATCCTCCTATTCATTCACATAGGAGGGAACCTTGAAAAGAGGTGATTACTCTGAGTCAACAGATCTTGATGGGACACTGGTGTCAGCATGAGTGGTGATGGACACTGCATCGGGGGATTCCTATGCTACGAAAACCATAGCGATGAAAGATATTGACCAAATACCATCTGATATTCAGCCCAAGGGGCCACTCTTGATGATATCAAATTAATAGTGGCATGTTACCTTGAGCCGGTTTATCCTATCCTGACAAAACAAGTAGGTATGATGTATTTTTGTTTCTATGGGGTAGACATCCTGATACCTTATGGGGGTAGGAGGCTCTGGGATCACCCGATCATTATTTGTGTAGGAATATGAGGTGATATTCCAACATCCCTTAGACTTGGGAATATGCTTCCCCTTCATTCCAGAAAAAATGAAGCATTTCCCCAAGTCCAGGGTTGTGGAATCCAATCGATGGATCAGAAAAATGTAAACATCATCTAGGTCTATCCACGGGTCGATCGTAGTCGTATCATGTTCAACCTCATTGTACTGAATCTACTTGTCCTTGATCTTGTAATATTCAGTGTCCAGGTAGTAGGTTTCACAAGAGGAAAATGTGGATACATCACCTTAGAGTATGCCTACTCAACCATTAAAAGAGTACTTAATTCATTGGTGATATGAAGAGGGGACCACCACGTGCAGGTGAAGCCATGGCCTACCCATCAACGCATTGTAGGTGGTGTCTTATGAGACAACCATGAACTCGGTGTTGGATACTAGACCATTGATGTCATGACCCCCTCCCACCAAAGATTCCCCTCCTAAGTTGGCAATGGTGAAAGGGAGATAATGACCCCCGAGTGCCGCCTCCAGTAGGCCCCAGGTTGGCGACTAGCACCAAGGGTCTGAGTTTTCACAAATATGGGAGGCATTATCCTTTTATTATTTTAAGATCGGGAAATAGGAAAAGTCAACCACCAAAAAGTAAAGAACAAGTGTATAGAAATAAACCCAAACCAAGCCCACATGCATGTTTAAACAATTTTATAACAAGGTACAAGTACAAGAAAGCTCAAAAGTACAATACCAAAAGAAAAAAAAGAGTACAGCAACTGCAACAACTCCAACTGTCCGACTAGTAGGGTCTCGCACGGCCCTGGTAGTCCTCCTGGAAACCTGAAAGTAAACGTACGGTGATCATACAAGTATACTCATTAGGGAAACCTAGAGCTCTCGTGCACAAGTGGGGAGACATCCTAATGTCCCGTGAGAACAACAGAAGAACCTAGCAAGGGATTCTATCCACCCAACCTCACCAGCCACTCTCACCAAAACACAATCACAACAGGTAGTAGTATATAAGAACAAGAGTATTGGGTACCCCGCACCATTCCCCTTTAGTTAGCTTCTCTTCCTAACGGTGAATGTCCTGACACTGCCACACTCTCTCCGCCCGCACACACCTGGGCCTCACAACCACGTATCCCGCCCACACACACCTGGGCCTCACAACCACGCATCCTGACCGCACACACCTGGGCTTTACAACCACGTATCCCGCCTGCACACACCTGGGCCTCACAACCACGTATCCCGACCGCACACACATGGGCCTCATCCCGAAGGTTCTTGGGAAATAGTAAAACCTGCCTGAAGAGTCTTGGGCTAAACCGCCCCAATCGAAACCTACCTAAAGGGTATTAGGTGTAAGGTCGACTCCAGCCATCACAGCCTAGGGAAGAAGGAGTAGGAAGGATCTAGTAACTAAGGGTAAAACACCCTCTCCCATGAAATGGGAGTGTTCGTTACTAAGTTCTCAACATGGGTGGGGTGCGATAAAACACAAAAGATACAGATATATATATATACCAAACACTCATCCCAACCTATGGATTCTAAATAGAGAAACTGAGCATGTGCCTCGGCACTACTACTACTAAGAATGCATACAAAAAACAACCCCAACCCCATTTAGGTTTTCACGTTTCAGCAGAATTAGTTTATTAGTATCTTAACTACTGGGCAACTATCCACAACCATCCACATCGATCATTCGTAGAACATATCCCTGCCATCCACAAATCAAGTTAGGAAAACACAAGCAGCACAACAAACCCCTTCTTATTAACCAACCAACCCATGATTATTTATCCCGTTCCACTACCATAACCCACCATTCATTAACTCTCCCACTTTTATTTATTAATCACAACCCATAGCCCGTTCACATTTAAACCCATCCCTGCAGCCCCGCTGCCAACCACCACAACCACACCGAAACCCGTACAACATTATCCCTTTAATACCATTTATCGCAGCCCCGCTTCCCATCACCATCATAGCATTCACACAAACCCACAACCAAGTCAACTGCAGTCCCGCTGCTCACCCAATCCACAACAACCCACAAAACACCCCCATCACATGCCATGTATCCAAGCCAACACCCACATGTTCATTATTATATTTTGTTCAACCGGGGTGATCACACAAGGATTCTAGATTTTAATTTAATCAGCCAACTTTACGTGATTTACCAAATTCTACATTCAACAAAGTTTCCATCCACAAAACGGTCTAGAAAGATAGGGCAACATTTAATTGCACAAGAAAAGGCCCCCAGCGACTGTGATTTTTAGTAGGCATAAGCCTATTCAATTCACAACATAATATCACATGATATAAAAAGTAAAGTAACAGTAATCACAAACTTCCCAACCCCATTAAATAAGCCGGTTATTATCTTTATTAAAACGGGTTCAACCGTTTCTCATGGAAATAAGAGGATACCCACCCCGCATGATGCACAAATTAGAGAGACAAAGGTAAGATCCCTACCTCAATAGGTTCTGATCACAATGCTCCCCTGGATCAACTTTAGAAGACGTATGTCGGCGTCCGTCACTTCCGTCGAGTCCTGGAAAAACCTCATCAAGTGGAAGTTGGAAAGGAAAGAACAAAGGAAAGACAACGGATCCAATCTTATAAGTTCTTCCTTTTTGTTACGATCTCATGGCCACTGACAGATCGTAAATAGGAGCTTGGATGAAAAAGTTATGGAAGAAAGAGCCTTCGAGTCTCTTGGGAGAACTCTACTCAGAGGAGAGGGGAGGAGAGGGGTGAGTTGAAAAGGAGGAGGGGACCCCTCCTTTTATAGGCGAGAAAAGAAAAAGTACACGGCGTGTACTTTATGGTACACGGCATGTACTCATCCATTTCACACGGTCTCCACGCGGCTTCCAACACGGCTCTGCGGCCGTTGACTGGTCAACACATGGTTTGAGGGTAACGCATATACGGGGAAGGACTACACGGCGTGTAGTTTGGACACACGGTGTGTACCCATTTATTTCACATGGCAAAGACACGGCTCCAACACGGCACATGACCGTTGACTGGTAACGCGTACGCGGGGAGGGACTACACGGCGTGTAGTTTAGGGTACACGGTGTGCACCCATTTACTTCACACGAAAAAGACACGGCCTTCCACACGGGGTATACCCGGCGAGGGGGTACATGGTGTGTACTCACACTACACGGCGTGTACTTACAAAATTCTGTAAAGTGTGGGAAAAGTCCATTTTACCCTCCAGAACACTTCAAGACCCTCTTTTTGACAAAGGAATGGGCCGGAGAGGTCTGGGCCATTACATCAGATACCTCTTAAAACATTCTCATCCCCGAGAATTCAAAACCATCCCAGAGGAACCCAACAAGATACCTCTTAGGGCTCTTGTTATAATAGGAACCCAACCACCAACCCTAATTATAGGTGTTAGGAATTCCTTCTCCTATGTCGATATATTATCCACTTTAGGCGGCACTGACTCGCCTTCACGGTTTCAATCACATCCTCATTAATGCATCTCAATTAAGAAACAGGTCTTCCCACTTCCATACATTAGGATTTTTCAACTCACACTGCCCCCAACACCGCACAACCCACACACTTCCCGAACACGTGGTTTGGGGAAAATTCATTTTCCTATGTTGAGATATTATCCGCTTTAGGCGGCACTGACTCGCCTGCACGGGTTCAATCGCATCCGCATTAATGCGTCTCGATTAAGGATCAGGTTTTTCCCTTCCCCACATGCCCGGACATGTTACACACTCCCAGAGAATAAGGAAACAAAAGGTCTCACAACCGACAAGCCAAGCATTCCATATATCAAAGGTAGAGAGTATAACAACAACAAAAAGCTTAGAAAAACAAGGGGAAAACACAAGTCAAAACAACTCTGGGTACTAAGCGTGCATTTGGGTCTCCCGCTCCCAAGTTCTCTCCTCGAGGCTGCCATGCCTCCATAACACATGAACCAACAAAATGGTTCATCCACGGATCACCTTCTCTTTACGATCCTCGATTCTGACTGGCCATTCCTCGAAGGTTGCATCGTCTCCCATATCTAACTCTCCCCGGTCGATAACGTGAGATTCGTCGTGTAAGTACCGAAGAAGCTGGGAGACGTGGAAGACATCATGAAATTTCTATAACTGAGGTGGTAGGGCCAACTGATATTCCACCTTGCTAACTCGCCTCAACACCTCAAAAGGTCCGATGAACCTAGGTGAGAGCTTGCTCCCTTTCCCAAACCACCTCTGCCCCCGTCGTGGGGAAACCTTCAAGAACACATGATCTCCCACCTCGAACTCCAAGGGCCTCCTCCGACAATCAGCATAAGACTTCTGTCAGTCCTGATCCTCTTTCATCCTCTCACGTACAAGCTGGACTTTCTCTATGGTGCTCTGCACTACCTCTGGCCCAAGAGCACCTGTCTCACCAACCTCTACCCAGAAAATGGGTGAATGACATGGTCTTCCATAAAAATCCTCAAACGGTGCCATGCCAATAGTATAGTGGAAGTTGTTGTTGTAGGAAAACTCTACTAAAGGAAAGTGTCGTACCCATGACCCTCTAAAATCCAGAACGCATGCTCGCAACATGTCCTCCAACGTCTGGATAGTCCGCTCTGTATGCCCGTCGGTCTGGGGGTGGAAAGCAGTGCTAAGGCGTAGCTGGGTGCCAAAATCATGTTGTAACCCCCTCCAGACTCATGAGGTAAACCGAGTATCCCGGTCTGAGATGATACTCTTCAGAACTCCATGCAAACACACCACCTCGTCTACGTACCTCTGTGCTAGGGTACTCACCAGGCCCGACTCCTTAATTGCTAATAAGTGAGCTGATTTTGTCAGACGATCCACCACTACCCAGATAGCATCATAACCTCCCTGAGCTCTGGGTAGTCCTGTGACGAAGTCCATCGAGATGTCATCCCACTTCCACTCGGGGACATCTAAAGTATGCAACAAACCATTGGGAACACGGTGTTCAGCCTTCACTTGCTGATACACTAGGCATCTAGCCACAAACTCCGCCACTGCCTGTTTCACCCCGGGCCACCAAAATGGTTCACTCAGGCTTCGGTACATTTTTGAAACTCCTGGATGTACTGCCAAGGCTGAGCTATGGAACTCACGGAGAACTCCCTCGCGTATTGCCTCCAGAACAACCTTCCATGGAAAAGCATCCGATGTTGGTTGTCCTCTGACCATCCTTCTAGAGTGTTTCCCTGATCGACACAATCCCGTATCACTTCCGCCTTGGAGTCCCCCCACTGAGATTCTTCCACCTACTGCAACAAGGAGGACTGCACCGTCATCTAAAACAAACAGCCTCTAACGCCTTCTACCCTTGCATCCAAGTTCAAGGCGGCCAACTCTCCCATCGCTTTCCAAGCATCAGTGGATTCCCGAACCACTTCCTTATGCAAATTCCTACTCAGAGAATCATCCACAACGTTGCCCTTACCTTCAGTGTAAGAGATCTCGAAGTCATAGTCTTAGAGAAACTCGACCCATCTCTGCTGCCGTAAGTTCAGGTCACGCTGGGAGAAGATATAACGCAGGCTCTTGTGATCTGAGAAGACCACAAAGCACTCCCCAAAGAGGTAATTTCGCCACAACTTCAATGCTAACACTACTGCTGCAAGTTCCAGGTCATGGGTGGCATAGTTACGCTCATAAGGGCGCAACTTCCTAGACCCATAACAGATCACTCCCTTCTTCTGCATCAGCACACACCCCAGACCAAGGAAAGAAGCATCATAAAACACCTCATACAACAACCCTTCCTCTGGAAACCTGAGTATGGGAGCACTGACCAACTTCTCCTTCAGGTAGTCAAAAGTCTCCTGGAACAACTCGCTCCATAGGAAGACCTGGTTCTTCCTAGTCAAAGTTGTCAATGGAGCAGCAACTCGAGAGAAGCCATAAATGAACCTCCTATAGTAACCTGCTAACCCCAGGAAACTACGAACTTCTGCCACGCTCTTGGGTGCCGCCCAAGAAACAACTGCCTCCACCTTTAAAGGGTCCACTAACACTCCATGCTGAGACACCATGTGCCCAAGGAAGTGTATTTCTTGCGTCAAGAACTTACACTTCGACAATTTCCCGTAAAGCTGGTGGTGTCGAAGGACTTCCAAGACTACCCTGAGATGCTCAACGTGCTCCTCCTCTGATCTAGAGTAGATCAGGATGTCATAAATAAACACAATGACGAACCGGTCCAGAAACTCTCGGAAGACAAAGTTCATAAGTCCCATGAACACAGCTGGTGAATTCGTAACTCCAAACGGAATCACTACAAACTCGAAGTGCCCATACCTGCACCTGAAAGCCGTCTTCGAGATGTCACTATCCTTCACCCTCATCTGATGATATACTGGTCGTAGATCAATATTAGAAAACCAACCTGCTCCCCTCAAATGGTGGAAGAGATCATCTATCCTTGGAAGGGGGTAACGGTTCTTGACCGTTACCTGGTTCAACCTTCGGTAGTCTATGCATAACCTGAGACCACCATCTTCCTTCTTCATGAACAAAACTGGAGCACCCCATGGAGATACGTTGGGTCGAACAAAACCCTTCTCCATCAAATCATCAATCTGAATCCACAACTCACGAAACTCCCAAGGTTCCATAAGATAAGGGGCCATTGAAATTGGATGGGCACCAGGCTGTAAGTCTATCCCGAACTCATCATCACGTCGGGGGGGTAGAGTCACAACCTCCTCGGGAAAAATATCGAGAAACTCCCCAACAACCTCTGGGACATCCACCATCTATGTATCAGCTGGAACCACTGATAACCCGCATAATAAATAAAGGAGAGGCTCCACACGCCGGCTTCCCGCCTGATAGCTCCTCTCGCCAACAAAAGATACGCACTGCCCATCCACGTCGGAGAACACGACTCTTCTCCGGAAACAGTCGATGATGGCACTAACAGAAAACAACCAGTCGATGCCTAGGATGACATCGTATGGCTGCATCTGTAACAGAAGAAGGTCCCCAATGGATCGATGTGGTCCCAACGTCAGCCCACATCCCCGGCAAATACAAGATACGCTGGTCTGGCCTCCAACTGGTGTACTCAGCACCAGTGGTATGGAAAGTCTCTCCACGTCTAGTCCCAAAGCATGGGCTAGACCAGGTGCAACAAAGGAGTGTGAAGCTCCCGAATCAAACAAAGAAGAAACGGGAGTGTTGAACAAACAAATCATACCTCGCACCACCTCTGGTACTGCTAGAGCTGTCAACTCTATTGCGTGCAACTGTCCACGCCCAGATCCTCTGCCTCTTTGATGTCATCCACCTCCCCGACCATTCCCTGGTCGAGGTCCCTGAGGAGCACCCTGAGGTAGGCCTCCTCCTGCAAATTCTTCCCTCGGAGGAGCATGGTCCTGCTACTACTGGAAGGGCCTCACCAGCAACTGGTGCTGCTAAGGTGGGCGCTGAACCTGTCCACCTCCATCGTACTGAGCTCGGGTTAGGAACTGACTCTGAACGTGCCTGAAACCTCCACAAGAAAACCACTTCGGTCCTAGGCTCGTGGAAAAGGGACGAGGACCTGAAGATCTGAACTGGAACTGCGGGGGCCTACTCCCCACTAGCCTGAACCTGGAAGGTCCCGTCACAGGAGACCTGCTGCTGACTGCCTTACCCTTCAACGAACCTAGCTGAAACCCCTCACGTGGTGCACCTCCCAGCAAGTGCATCCTCTCTACAACTTCTGCCTTCTTCTGTACCGCCAAGTACGTTGGAAGGGTGAAGGGGGTGACAGCATACTGAAGCAAAGGGATAAGCGCCTCCTCCAAACGTCTCGCCCGAGACTCCTCATCTGAAAAGAGATCTGAAGCAAATCGCAGGAGATCCTTGAACTTGATCCCCAGTTCTCGTACTGACATACTCCCCTACTGAAGGGAGAGTAACTCCTACCACTTCTCCGCCTTGATCATGGAAGAAAGGAATTCCTCTCGGAATTCCTTCTCAAAGCCAGCCCATGGAACCTCTACCTCTATCCTCTCTACGAGGTAGAGCTTCCACCATTTTCGCGCCGCGCCTCTCAGCTAACTGACTACTAGGGGAACCCAGTACTCCCTTGGAGCATGGATCAAGGTAAAATCGGTCCCTAGCTCCTCAATCCACCCCTCTGTCTATGTATCTGAAGTACTACCCTCGTACTTCTTGAGGGTCTGCCGCTGGAAAGAACGGAGAGTCTTCTGCCACTGGCTATCTTCCTCCTCTCGGTCAATCCTCAACTGATCAACCGCCTGGATCTGCTGGGCCTCGGCCGTCTGAGCCACCCCGGGATGACGTCCAGGTGACATAGTTGTACGGTAAACAAAGATTTCCTAATCCCAAGTAGTAATGAAACTTTCAAGGTTTTATTTTATCAAATTATTTTAAATTTATTTCCAAGAATGCCCAAATCAAGTAAAACACAATCATGATGATGCATGCAACTTCCCTAGGGTCTCTACCCTACAATCAATGTGGTCTCACTTGGTCGTTCGGTAGGCTCAGAGTCCTTGCATCGGATCATAGGGGGCCCTAAAATCTCGTGTCCTAGCCGGTCTTCCCTGGCCTATGTCACACACCAAGATTAACCAACACTGTTGCCCTACCATCCCATGCAATCCTTACTGTGCCTAACTCCAGACTCCATCCTATCTCTCAACCATCACCTATGATACCATTATGTCATGACCCCCTCCCACAAAAGATGCCCCTCTTGAGCTGGAAATGGTGAAAGGGAGATAATGACCCCCGAGTCCCGCCTCCAGTAGGCCCCAGGTTGGCGACTAGCACCAAGGGTATGAGTTTTCACAAATATGGGAGGCATTACCCTTTTATTATTTTAAGATCGGGAAATAGGACAAGTCAACCACCAAAAACGAAAGAACAAGTGTATAGAAATAAACTGAAACCAAGCCCACATGCATGTTTAAACAATTTTATAACAAGGTACAAGTACAAGAAAGCTCAAAAGTACAATACCAAAAGAAAAAAAGAGTATAGAAACTGCAACAACTCAAACTGTCCGACTAGTAGGGTCCCGCACAGACCTAGTAGTCCTCCTGGAAACCTGAAAGTAAACGTAGGGTAAGAATACAAGTATACTCAGTAGGGAAACCTAAAGCTCTCGTGCACAAGTGGGGAGACATCCTAATGTCCCATGAGAATAACAGAAGAACCTAGCAAGGAATTATATCCACCCAACCTCACCAGTCACTCTCACCAAAACACAATCACAACAAGTAGTAGTATATAAGAACAAGATTATTGGGTACCCCACACCATTCCCCTTTAGTTAGTTTCTCTTTCTAACGGAAAACGTCCTGATGCTGCCACACTCTCCCCGCCTGCACACACCTGGGCCTCACAACCATGTATCCCGCCCGCACACACCTGGGCCTCACAACCACGTATCCCGCCCGTACACACCTGGGACTCACAACCACGTATCCTGCCCGCACACACCTGGGCCTCATCCCAAAGGTTCTTAGGAAATAGTAAAACCTACCCGAAGAGTCTTGGGCTAAACCACCCCAATTGAAACCTACCTGAAGGGTCTTAGGTGTAAGGTCACCTCAAGCCATCACAGCCTAGGGAAGAAGGAGCAGGAAGGAGCTAGTAACTAAGGGGAAAACACCCTCTCCCATGAAATGGGAGTGTTCGGCACTAAGTTATCAACATGGGTGGGGTGCGATAAAACACAAAAGATACAGATATATATATATACCAAACACTCATCCCAACCTATGGATTCTAAAAAGAGAAACTGAGCGTGTACCTCGGTACTGCTACTACGAAGCATGCATACAACAAACAACCCCAACCCCATTTAGGTTTTCACGTTTCAGCAGAATTAGTTTATTAGTTCCTTAACTACTGGGTAACTATCCACAACCATCCACATCGATCGTTTGTAGAAAATATCCCTTCCATCCACAAATCAAGTTAGGAAAAAACAAGCAGCACAACAAAACCCTTCTTATTAACCAACCAACCCATGATTATTTATCCTGTTCCACTACCATGACCCACTATTCATTAACTCTCCCACTTTTATTTATTAATCACAATCCATAGCCCGTTCACATTTAAACCCATCCCTATAGCCCCGCTACCAACCACTACAACCACACTGAAACCCGTACAACATTATCCCTTTAATACCATTTATCACAGCCCTGCTGCCCATCACCATCATAGCATTCACACCAACCCACAACCAAGTCAACTACAGCCCCGCTGCTCACCCGATCCACAACAACCCACAAAACACCCCCATCACATGCCACATATCCAAGCCAACACCCACATGTTCATTATTCCATTTTTTTCAACTGGGGTGATCACACAAGGGTTCCAGATTTTAATTTAATCAGCCAACTTTACGTGATTTACCAAATTCTACATTCCACAAAGTTTCCATCCACAAAACTGTCTAGTAAGATAGGGAAACATTTAATTGCGCAATCCTATTAAATTCACAACATAATATCACATGATATAAAAAGTAAAGTAACAGTAATCAAAAACTTCCCAACCCTGTTAAATAAGCCAGTTATTATCTTTATTAAAACTGGTTCAACCGTTTCTCAGGGAAATAAGAGGATACCCACCCCGCATGATGCAAAAATTAGAGAGACGAAGGTAAGATCCCTACCTCAATAGGTTCTGATCACAACGCTCCCCTGAATCGACTTTAGAAGACGTCTGTCGGCATCCGTCACTTCCATCGAGTCCCAGCAAAACCTCCTCGGGTGGAAGTTGGAAAGTAAATGCCAAATTAAAGACAACAGATCCAATATTATAATTTTCTCCTCGTTGTTATGATCCCTTGGCCACTGATGGATCGTAAATCGGAGCTCGGACGAAGAAGTTATGGAAGAAATAGCCTTCGAGTCTCTTGGGAGAACTCTGCTCAGAGGAGAGGGGATGAGAGGGGTGAGTTGAAAAGGAGGGGACCCCTCCTTTTATAGGTGAGAAAATAAAAAGTACACGGTGTGTACTTTATGGTACATGGTGTGTAATCAGCCATTTCACATGGTCTCCATGCGGCTTCCAACATGGCTCTGTGGCCGTTGACTGGTCAACACACGGTTTGAGGGTAACTCATACGCGGGGAAGGACTACACGGCGTGTAGTTTGGACACACGACGTGTACCCATTTATTTCACACGGCAAAGACACGGCTCCAACACGACACACGGTCGTTGACTGGTAACGCGTACGTGGGGAGGGACTAAACGGCGTGTTGTTTAGGGTACACGGTGTGCACCCATTTACTTCACACGGCAAAGACACAGCCTTCCACACGGGGTATACCCGGCGAGGGGGTACACTGCGTGTACTCACACTACACGGTGTGTACTTACAAAATTATAGAAAGTGTGGGAAAAGTCCATTTTACCCTCCAGAACACTTTAAGACCCTCTTTTTGACAAAGGAATGGGCCGAAGAGGTCCGGGCCATTACAATTGAACTGAGTCTTCAGGTGGATCTTGCTGACTGGTGTCTATTATATCCTATCATAACCTTGAATTTTAAGGTTAGAGGGGCTCAGATTATCCTCAAAAAACCCCATCTTTCAGATCATCTGGGTTGGGATAAGGTTGATCCCAAAACCTATGTCTACAAGACAGTGATGAACCTCCATGCCATTGAAGTGTCCAATGTTGTACATGTTGGATCTGAATCTACAGATTATACACAAGAGGGGGGTGAATTGTGTCTTTTACAAAAAAAAATCAATAACTCTTCTCTTGAATGAGTTCTGTCCTTTATACTTTATCAGATTTGATCGTGCAGAAGAAAAAGTAAAAATAAAAACACAAAGATGTATAGTGGTTCGGGGAACAGAAAGCCCCTAGTCCACTCCACCAATGCTCTACTCCATGAGCTTGGTGATTTTCACTATTTGGTCCTCTTTTCCATAGACCGATTCACAACTGAGTACAGGCAGTTGACACATTTACAATCCAAGGAAAAACAAAGCCTTCTGGTTCAAACACGAACCTACACAGCTTAGAACGAGAAGCTGGTTACTCAAGAATAAAAAAAATCAGAAATAAATTTCCAGTTGATCTTCACAATTGCAACAGAATGCAATTGACAGCAGATGGATCAAAGTCTCTAGAAATATTGATCTTCAAGACGAAGCAGATCTGAGTTGATCCAGTTGTAGTAGATATAGATATATAGTTCACAACCTCAGCAGTAGTAGATCCACAGTAGATATTCGATGTAGAACAGGTGAATCTTCTATCGAGTTCCTTCTTGAAAAAACAGAGCTTTTACTCTCCTATTGAATCAGCAGATCAATCGTGAATAGTTGCAATCTCTGTTTTCCTCCTATTTTAATAATAGATCGATCACACCCCCTTGTACCTGGTGTTTCAGAGAGAGCATATATAATAAAGCATATCTCCTGCACATTTAAATCCATAAAATTCATCTTCTGATTCACGATATTCAAAAATCTGAATTTAAAGATAAGTCATAACTTCCCTTAAGACTCGGCATAAAAAGCTCCTTTTAATTAGATCTTAAATCCATTAATAAAACGGATTTGAATCAGTCAAAGTCGCAATTTAAAAAAAACTTTAAATCTAGCTTGAAATCCGCCCAGAAATCAGCTTACTGATCGTTGTACATAAATATCGTCTGCCAAAACTTCCGTCGCCAAACGTAAGGTTGATGACGTGGCCTCCAAACGTAGGGTTAATAACATAGTCTTCAAACGTAGGGTTGACAACGTAAGGTTGATAACAAACGTAGGGTTGATCATACATACTTTTTCTTCAACATTCAAATGTATAGTAAAATATCCATACTTTTAATTGATCCATACTTTTCCAAGAACGTATGGTTGTTTACAAAAATAAGGTTGATGAACCATACTTTTGAGAAATAAACATAACCTTTAGAATTTACGTACGGTTCTCCTTCCATACTTTGCTGATAACCAAAACGTAGGGTTCCTTCCTAACGTAAGGTTCTTCTTCCATACTTTGTTGAAAATGTATGGTTGTTTAACCATACTTTTCTCTTATCTCAAAAAGTATACATGCTTTTCATCCTTATGCTACGTTTATCCATGTAGGGTATGAACAATGATTCCAGAACGTGCTAAAACAGATTCCGCGCTACATTTATCTACGTAAGATGTGAACAGTATTTCCAGAACGTGCTAAAACAGATTCTGCACTAAGTAATAAATTCTCGTTATTTCAAGAGTAAAATAAATTAATAAACTCCTACAAAATACTAAGTAAAATCATTAGAAAATAACTAAGGGTATTTGTGAGCATCAAAATTATCATAAAGAGATAGAGTATTATTTTCAATAATCTCCCCCTTTAAACACCAGTTTCTAAGTTACCTATTACAGTTTCTAAAGGATGATTCTTTAGGATTCTAGACTATCTAGGTAATATATTTAAAGGTTCTTCAGTATCATGTTCTTCTGAACTAGACTGAATTTCTTTTATATCATTTTCAAAATCATTCTTTAAATTCTCAAGTCTCATGTTATCATTAGAGTCAAGTTCATCCATTTGTTCTGTCCTTTTCTCAAAAGGATCAAATTCATCAAATTTCACATGAACTAATTCTTCAACAATCCTTGAATTCTTATTATAAACTCTATAAGATTTGGAGGTAGCAGAATATCCTAAGAAAATATCTTCATCAGATTTTGGATTGAACTTACCAAGATTATCCTTGGTGTTTAAGATATAAACCTTGCATCCAAAAACTTTAAAGTAATTTACTTTAGGTTTTTTGTTATTTCATAGTTCATAGAGTGTCTTTTTCAAAATAGGTCTAATTAAAACTCTATTAATTATATAACAAGTTGTATTCACATCTTCTGCCGAGAAATATATAGGTAGGCTATATTTATTTAACATAGTTCTAGCCATTTCTTGAATTGTTCTATTTCTTCTTTCTACAATCCCATTCTGTTGAGGTGTTCTGGGTGCAGAAAAGGTGTGTTTAATACCCATATTTGAGCAAAAGGAATTAAATTCCAGATTCTCAAATTCTCCACCATGATCACTTCTTAATGATATTATATTCAAACCTTTTTTATTTTGAACAGATTTGCAGAAAATTTCAAATAAAGTAAAAGCTTCATTTTTAAATTTCAAAAAAAAATCCATGTAAATCTTGAATAGTAATCAACTAAAACATATACATATAATTTACCAGCTAAGCTTGCTACTCTTGAAGGTCCAAACAAATCCATATGAATAAGTTCTAGAGGATTATATGTAGCAACCTTATTAACAGATTTGAAGGATGATTTGTGTTTCTTTCCAAGTTGACATGCATCACAAAATCTGTCACTTTCAAATTTGAGACAAGGTAAATCAGAAACTAAATGTTTCTTGGATAAATTATGTAAAACATATACATTGCAATGACCAAGTATTCTATGCCAGATCCAGGATTCACTTACTTTAATAGTCAAGAAGTTTACTTGTTGTTTACATAAGGAATTTAAATCCAAAGTATAGACATTTTCAGTTCTTGGTGCTTTAAATTTAAACAGTTTATCTTTAGAAACAGTACAACAATTGTTTGTAAAATCAACAGTATATCCATCATCACAAAGTTGAGAGATACTTATCAGATTGTGTTTTAGTCCTTGTACATAAAGTACTTTTTTGATTGAGACTATTTTTGGATCTCCAACAGTTCCAATGCCAATGATGTTTCATTTGGCATTATCACCAAATGTGACAAGTCCTCCTTCCTTTTGAGTGAGTGAAGAAAAATTCAATGAGTTTCCACTCATATGTCTTGAGCAGCCACTTTCCATGTACCATATATCTTTTCTTCTCTGGTGACCTGCTACCTCATCAGTTTCTTCCATGAAACACATGTTTGCCTTTAGATTGACTTCTTCTTTCTTTGATCTTGATTCAGAAAAGCTAATAGAGTCTTCAGATACACTCCAAGTGGCTTTCATAGATTTCTTGTCTTTCTACTCAAAGTCATTTCTTTTGAAGAATTTCTTCTTATTTGCATCCTTAAATTGTGGGAAATCTAGTCTGATATGTCCCATATTTTTTCATTCATAACATCTCACTTCCTTATTATCTCCCTTAAAGGATTTTTTGAAGCCTATTTTCTTGCTGTAGAATTTTCTAAATTTTCTGGCTAGTTGAGCCAGTTCTTCATCTGAGTTGGATGAGTCAGAGCTTTCTGATTTAGCTTTGAATTCTTTGCTCTTCATCTTTCTATTCTTTTATAGTGAAGTTACCTTAAAGGCAGTATCTTCTATTTTGATAAGCACTTTATGTTCATTAGCTTCATCTTTCATTTCAGCTTCATACATCATCAGTGTACCAATCAGCTCTCTCATAGTTAGATCTTTGACAGGTGTTGATTGTCTGATTGCAGTAGAGATACCATTCCATCTAGTAGGAAGTACTCTCAGTACTTTTAATGCTTGATCAGCCTGCTTGATAGGTTCTCATAGAGCAGTTATGTTATTGACAATTTCTGTCAATCTCCCATTCATTTGGGTAATGCTCTCACCTTCAATAATTCTGAAAGTATCAAATTTCAGTTTTGCAGTTGCATATCTCATATGCCTTACATTATCTATTCCTTCATATGCCACAGCTATTGTTTTCCATATCTCATATGTTGTCGGGCACTGAGATACTCTGTTAAATTCATCTGGTCCTAGACCGTAGATAATTGCATTCATAGCCTTAGAGTTCATATCATACTCTGCCTCTATAGCATCACCCCATGCCTCAGGATTTTCAGGAATTTCATAAGGAGTTAGAATCTTTGAATAGACTCTATATCCGAGGTTTTTCAAATATATTATCATACGCGATTTCCAGCAACCATAGTTGTCTCCATTAAAATATGGTGCTCTAACCATCGACATCCCTTCTCTTGTATCAGTCATGATGCTCTGTTGTATAATCCGTAAATGCTTCTAGCTTTATAAGGCTCTATCAGAAGCTCCTCCTTTGATACCAATTGTTGGATCTGAATCTACAGATTATACACAAGAGGGGGGAGAATTGTGTCTTTTGCAATTTTTTTCAGTAACTCTTCTCTTGAATGAGTTCTATCCTTTATAATTTATTAGATTTGATCATGCAGCGGAAAAAGTAAAATTAAGAACACAAAGATGTATAGTGGTTCGGGGAACAGAAATCCCCTAGTCCACTCCACCAACGCTCTACTCCACGAGCTTGGTGATTTTCACTATCTGGTCCTCTTTTCCACAGACCGATTCACAACTGAGTACAAATAGTTGACACCTTTAAAATTCAAGGAAAAACAAAGCCTTCTGGTTCAAACACGAACCTACATAGCTTAGAACGAGAAGCTGGTTACTCAAGAATAAAAAAATTCAGAAAGAAATTTCCAGTTGATCTTCACAATTGCAACAGAATGTAATTGAAAGCAGATGGATCGAAGTCTCTAGAAATATTGATCTTCAAGACGAAGCAGTTCTGAGTTGATCCAATTGTAGTAGATATAGAGATATAGTTCACAACCTCAGCAGTAGTAGATCCACAGTAGATATTAGATGTAGAATAAGTGAATCTTTTATCGAGTTCCTTCTTCTTGAAAAAACAGAGCTTTTACACTCCTGTTGAATCAGCAGATCAACTGTGAATAGTTGCAATCTCTATTTTCCTCCTATTTTAATAATAGATCGATCACACCCCCTTGTACCTGGTGTTTCAGAGAGAGCATATATAATAAAGCATATCTCCTACACATTTAGATCCATAAAAGTCGTCTTCTGATTCGCGATATTCAAAAATTTGAATTTACAGAGAAGTCATAACTTCCCTTAAGACTCGGCATAAAAAGATCCTTTTAATTCGATCTTAAATCCATTAATAAAACGGATTTGAATCAGTCAAAGTTGCAATTTAAAAACAACTTTAAATCCGGCTTGAAATCCGCCCAGAAATCAGCTTACTGGTCTTTGTAAATAAATACCGTCTGCCAAAACTTCTGATGCCAAATGTAAGGTTAATCATGTGGCCTCCAAACGTATGGTTAATAACATAGTCTTCAAATGTAGGGTTGACAACGTAAGGTTGATAACAAATGTAGGGTTGATCATCCATAATTTTTCTTCAACATTCAAACGTACGGTAAAAGATTCATACTTTTACTTGATCCATACTTTTCCAAGAACGTATGGTTGTTTACAAAAGTAAGTTTGAAGAACCATAATTTTGAGAAATAAACATAACCTTTAGAATTTGCGTACGATTCTCCTTCCATACTTTGCTGATAACCAAAACGTAGGGTTCCTTCCTAACCTAAGGTTCTTCTTCCATACTTTGCTGAAAACATATGGTTGTTTAACCATACTTTTCTCTTATCTTAAAAAGTATACATGCTTTTCATCCTTACGCTACGTTTATCCACGTAGGGTATGAACAGTGATTCCAGAACGTTCTAAAACAGATTCTGCACTACATTCATCTACGTAAGATGTGAACAGTGTTTCCAGAACGCGCTAAAACAGATTCCGTGCTAAGTAATAAATTCTCGTTATTTCAATAGTAAAATAAATTAATAAACTCCTGCAAAATACTAAGTAAAATCATTAGAAAATAACTAAGGGTATTTGTGAGCATCAAAATTATCATAAAGAGATAGAGTATTATTTTCAATAATCTCCCCCTTTAAATAACATTAATATGAATTGTTGAAAACAATACTTTGCTCAACAGTACAGTGGGAAGATGTTCCCATGTATGGGAGATCCTTCATCTTCTTCAGAGAAAGAGATGATGGATTGAAATTCTACGTGCTCAGATACCTCATCATGGAAGGCTTTTGTAGCTACTACCTCTGTCCCAAATTGGAGGGGGCTTCTTAAAGCCTCGGCAAGAGATTCACACATATCTTCTAATAGAGGAATATCCTCGAGGATAGAAATCCTCACATAGATGTTGGAAATATGTTTAAGAACATCATACTTCCTTGATAAGCATGAAATCCTACTGATAAAAGGTTTCTTAGTGGCAGGAGGTATGACGGGCCCTTTCGGATGAACTGGTGGCTGACTGGTGCTGGGAATGTCCCGTTGTTCATTATTCGAACCTCGTGGAGTGACTACTAGATGAGGGATAGATGATTGTGGTCGGTCTATAATAGAATGTGGTTGATCGCGGTGCGGTCGTGGTGGCTCAGCCTGGTCAATTACCACAAACGGCGATGAAGTCAGACCTAACGATACCAGATGAGAAGGATGTGCATGCTGAGCTCTACACTGGGATTGTTGTCTAGTTTTGGTGTCATACACAGCCTAGATGGAAGTATTGACCGAGGCATTCTGAAGACCCATGTAGCCACGGCTCTGTCAATAATGGAGATGGATGGGGACATTGAGAGGATCCGTCCGGAACTCCTCATCATCAGGAACCATATAGGGGTTTACCATCTCCACAGTGTTAACCAAAGCATACCCTTGATCATCACTTGAAGAATCCTCCACCACCGGATGGATTATAAGGGTAATCTCCATATCCAAGGGCATGAAGTTGCTAATAGTATGAGATGATGATAACATCAATGGGGGGATTTGTTTTCCCTTGCATTGTCGATGCTTGCTCTTCTAGGAAGTGGAAGGTTGAGACTTCAATGCAGAAGTACTGTTTGTGGCTGACGCGGCGACTTTTGAAGGCTTGGGTCAATTCAAACATTCACAGATAATACCATGGGCATGGGAAACTTCCTTACAAGACATCCAATCATCATATTTTTTGAAACCTACAATTAGGAACCTGATGCCGCTCACCCTCACTGTCACTACCACTGTTAGGATTCACGAACACACATGCCACATATACCGAAGCTAGGCCTAACTTGACTATGTTGTTATCAACCTGGTCTTGAATTTATTCTTTAAACACGTATCATTGTTTGAGGGTGTTATCCAAGATCCAGTGATAGGGGTAGTAGTTAGAGCGATCAATGAGATCCGCCTCTTCGGGCCTCCTGCACTCTAGCAACCATAGAATTCCTTGTTCCAAGGAACTTTGGAAGTAATCGGGGACCTTAGACTCATTGAATGAGTAGGACCAGTTTCTCCTATCTAGGAAGGGGGCTCTGGGATCCTGGCCCTAACAAGGGGGTGGAGGAGCATGTTGAGTAAGTGGATCTTGATTATCTCACTTAGGTAGTGGCAGTGCGTTACGCAGGGGCACCTACCGATTTTGAGGCGGGCACTACTAGGCTGGAGGCTATGCCTAAGGTGGTGGGCCTCTACAAAGCTATGGAGGTTGATCCACTAGTAACAACTCTAGCTACTTGGGGGCCTCTATCTGTGCTACCATGGTGGACTCGGCCTTAGAGGATCTTCTTGCGGGAACCACAGGAGGAAATGGATGTGCCTGTCTAGCCTTCTTCAAGGATTCCTCTAGATTCTGGGCCTTATCAGAGAAATCCCATAATCCCCTAGGCTAATTATAAGTGATGAGAGATAAGACTAGTTCGGTTTTGACATTCCCCACACACATGAGCATTTGTTCCCGAGTCAGCATCATATCAATGGAGTAGGTGAGTCCTTCCACCAGGTGAAAAAGTCTACGACACGCTCATCAGGCCTTAGCTTTCACTTAAAGAGGTTTGTAATACTCGTCTTTTGGGTAATAGAGCTGAACTGGTAAAGAAATTTCCTACAAAGATCTTCTCAGCCGGCTACTGACCCAATGGGTAGCTGGTTGTGCAGACAAATGCAATCACTTCCAATGTTTGTATAAAACACCGGAGTTTGGAGGCCTCTTGTTGTGCTAGAGTTCTCAACATGGGTCCAAACCTTGAGATGAAGTGGTCTAGATGCGGCATTGGATCACCCATCCCATTAAAGGGGGAAAAGGTAGGGTTTCTAAAACCAAGAGGTGTTGTCATATCATCCACCCACACCGGATATGGCTTGTCATTCGGTGGAATTTCCACCTATCGAGTTTTTAAAGCCTCAAGGTGGGAGATAATAACTGCCATTGGATCATTCGGATGAGGATTCCTATCTTGAAGAAGATCCCTAACAACCAGTGCGTTGGCAGGTTCTTCAACATGATAAGCAGGCCCAGCGGCTTATGGAGGAGCTGGTGGGATGACTTGTAGAGCATCTAAGGGAACTTGAGTTGGGTCCTGAGGGTTATTACACCACTTAGGTGGGTTTGGTGACACATACCATGACCTATTTCCATAAGATCTGACTTTTACCCTGTCTATGTGGGAAGGATGGTCAGGGTCACCCAGAGAAAACTCGCTAAGGGGAAGTTGTACCTTCCCCTGCTACCCCAGTCGAGGATCACCGTAGTTCGATCACTGCTCTGAAACACATTCAGCAAGAAGGTCATCAACCATATTCTTATGTTCTATGAGCTGTTGACATAACACAGTATTTTTAGGATCATCCTCCATATTCTGCATTAACCCAGATAGGTCAGAGTGTTTGATGGCCCCAAGATGCTCTTTTCCCTTATTGAGATTCCAGTCGAGGGTTAAGGACTCAACAGGCACGGAAAGAGAAATTATATTTCTCTTCTGGTGAGTAACCCTTCCCAATGGATCCAATAGTTATGGAACTCCCCCAGGGGGTAAGTTCCCTTAAAGGATTTATATCTCATTCTCTCCCTCTGATAGGTCGTCCATGTTGATCATAGCTATACCTGGAGGCATATCCTCAATATCGCTTAGAAAGTCGGGCTGGCACCAGATAAAACTAAAATAAAGGGAAACATATTGCCCCCAACCACAGACCCGAATGTGGGGGGATTCCTCCTTGATAGTTCTACGGAGCACTTTAAAGCTCTAAACACATCGTTACTGGAGGGTCCAATAGTGATCGGGTGACTTAGGACGCTGGCCCACAGGGAGTGCAGCCAAGTTGACCATGCGGAATTGCTAGCCAATATCGTCAAAGTGTGCCTGACTCTTAGGTTAATCCACTCACTAATAATGGATACGGAAGTTCATATCCCAGAGGTTTTGGTGAAAACATGTAACTTCCTCCTGGGTAAGCGATTCATGCGCACTAAAGTTCATGGTTGCAATTGGCCAGAACATCTCAAGGAAATGATCCATTGCAAGGATGTCCCACAAGCTCCTTGGCTTAGACTCGGGATATGGCCATTGGTTTCCCCACTCATCAACTGGGGGAGGCTATGGGACTGGTAACGACACTGAATCATACCACTGAGATGGTAAACTAGCTAGTGGAGAATACGGTGATTGGGCTAAAAAGCCACCACATCTTAGGTTATCCTGTGATGAATGCAACGACTGAGCCACCACATCCCGGTAAGACGGGTTGGCGACCATGACTTCCGACGTAGGGGCTTTGGATACTAATGGTGGTTCAAGCTATTGTTCGTCCTCTATTGGTCCCTAGAATAACTATCCATGATATCTGGTTGAGGTATAGAATGAACCTAGGGATGACAGGGGGGATTGCATGGCTAGGCCCTGGAAGGAAGCCAAATCTTCCTCCTCCTGGATGTATCTGCAAAGGGAGGTTGGAATTAGGTGGACCTCACAATCCAGAAGAATGAGACTTATACCCCTTTTTCTTGCCCCATCCCCCAACGCAGAGGATTGAGGTGAGGGTTTCATTGCCAAATCGAATTTATCCTTGGAATCTGAGAATCATACAGGATTAATCGTGGTCTAAAACATCTCGATATTCTTCTTATGGAATCATCAACCCACACTCCTACTCCGGGATGACTCTTTGGTATAGGGTAGATTTTTGGATCGAGGAGAACCTTCGGCCAAACTAATGCTGGGGGGGAGAGAACTTCTGCCTGGGTGAGCCGGGGTGTGTGGATCACCTGGATAGATGTCAAAGGGAACAGTGAGAGGACTTTCATTTCTGTCAGATGACGTGCAGAGGGAATCTTTGTGGGAAGTACTAGAGTGGGTAGGACCTCCACTAGAACTGGTAGGAGCATGGGCAGTGCCTCCATGATTGTTTTTCTTAGAAAAAATGGTATGAGTAGGGTCCTCATACTGGTCTATCTAAACACAAGTAGGACATCTGTGATGGGTACCAATAAAGTGAGGCAAACCTCCACTTATCTGATTTCTAGGATGAGGAGGACCTTCGTCAGTTGTTGTAAGAACATGGGGAATACCCTCACACTGATGGTTGATCGGATGGGTGGCATCTTCACATTGGCGACCTGTGATAGGAGGAACGACTCCATACCTAAGGCAACAGGTGCATAAGAGGCTTCTGTACTGGGTGTCAATGTGATGGGGAGGACCTTCAATCGGATTGATGGTGGCATGGGGAGGACCTCCAAGCCGAGCTTGGGAGTGGGGAGGACCTGCACTCTCGTTGGTGGTGGCATGGGGAGGAACTTCATACTGAATGTCATTGTCGTGGGTCATCCTATGATGGATGCCACCTATGTCGGCGACTAGGAGAGTTTTCCCAACCTACCCATGGGGTGGTTGGGGCCTCGATCCGGGTCGGGTGTATAAGTGAACCTATTCAGAATAAACATGGGATTGATGGTATGCGTCAGTAGTGGCACGGTCCACGATAGTTATTGATTTTGATTCCCCTTGGAGAGTGTCCTTCTCAGCTTACACCTGAAGCTGGCATCAGGTTAACTGGACTGGGGCTGGTAGCACAGGTGTATAACTCACCTAGTCCTCAGCTGGTGGGGCCAGGTGGTAGAACTGACACGACCAAGTGGGAACCCTCCTTGGCAGCCCCTGGGATGGGATTACAGCTGGGTTGGGCTGGACTTCTCTCACCTAATTGTCATAGGGGATGGAGTCATCAAATATTTCTAGGGAGGGGCTCCCGAAATGATTTTAGGTCGGAGTGGGGATCAGTGGATACCTGCACAGCCCTTGGGGGTAGTGGTGACGATGAGGTGCAGAAGCCTCTAAGTCTTGTCAGGCCATATCTCGGGTTGGGATAATTCTCTCTTCCTCATATCGTCGAACGAGGTCATTAATTATCCTTCTCTAAACAAATTCATATGGGGAGATAGGGCATGGGCACCCAGTAGTCATGGATGTAGAGGCTATCCTGGAAGAGGTGAGGCTGCATGGGATTGTCATGTTTACATTTCCCCTATCCCTAAATTGGTGGGTGGGCGGTGATCATTTTCCCTTTGAATAATCTTGGGTCCTGCAAAGTATAGAGATTCAACCATTAGTGCCGAAAGAAGGGAAGTGACATCCATTTCCCCAACACCATTCTGTCTTCCATGGTTGGTAAGATGGATCCATGCTAACAACATCACTGACTGGGATGTCCAGTGTTCAACTTCCTCAATTTCTAGTGAGTTTCATGTCAGGACCACTATTTGCTTAGCTGGACCTGGCACTGGATAACTAGATATGGTGACATGATAATCCATTGATGTCTCTAACACTACTAATATCCACATTTAGGAGAATAACTTCACGTCAGGTTCACCATTTGTTTCTGGCACTTTTGTCAGGGTGCGCATATGTCGGTGGAGGACGTGCGGGTCTGTTGCCCCACATTCCTTCTTTCCAAAGGCGGGCGTCATCCACCACTTATTCAGGGACGTTTACTTCTTAGTTGAAATGGGATTATGGGATTTCAGTCTCTCCTTCTATGGATTCCTCCTCGGAACTCATTACCTAGTCTGGGTCTCTCTTAAATATTAATATGTTGTTCATGAATATCTTCCTGGTGCCATATCTTTGTGGATTCCGGTTAATTACACTACTTTTGTCTAGACATTCTAATGGGTCAAGTCAGGGCAACAACCTTTGATCGGGGGAGTAGTCATGTTGGACATCACTTGCATGTTTGGATGCTGAAACACCGATGTGTCTCGGTTTCTTCCCCTTATGATAGGGCTTCTTGAGGGAGCAGAATCCCAAGGCATCCCCCTTCAAGGGTGAGTAATTATATGCCATGTGCATGTCTCTGAGGTTTTCCTTAGATTCCCATGCTTAACACAGGTTATGTCGCGAGTTTAACATCTTCTAGAAACATATCGGACTGATTGGAACACTAATGTGAGTGGATCAGATGAGTGTAGCCCCAAGAGGGAGCACCTGGGAGTCCTATTAGATAGGCGGATCACAACGTCTAATGAATATGGATCTGAGGGTTCTTGGATCCCTATAAAGGAGAAACCATGGTTTACCATTGGCTGGGATTGAACCTCAAGGAGGTTTCCTACATACCCTGTCTTGATAGAGAGGGATCAAAACCAATGTAGTTTGAAGGGGTGATAAATTGGGGTGTGCTCAGGGGACAACTACCCAGAGATGATATTGGTAATTATGTGTGGATTATGGCCCATCACAGTAGGGACGCTCTTGGGTGGATGACTATGGACCGTGTGGGGATTATGCATGGTTATCTACCTGATTGCTACTAGGAGTTGTGATAACATGGGTGACATGATCTCACCGGGATGGGGAGGACCTAGTAAAAATCAGGATGGATATGGATAGTTGAGAAGAGTGTGTGGAGAATGAGATGGAACCAACGTGAGGACAACGGTGATGTTGGACTTGATCCTCAAAGATACCTCCTACGTATCCCTGTGGCAGGTAATCAAAGTCCACGTAGTTTGGTGGGGCGATGAGACACCTGAGAAGGCGTCCCATGAGAATGGATGCATGGATGGGATCTAGAGGAAGTAGAACCTTTGGTGTGGGGAATGACCTTCCTGAAACACATAGGATCAAGGGAGAGACTGTGATGGGACATGAGTGATGGGATTGAACCTCAGGGATGCTTCCTAGGTATCCCCGTGGTAGGGAATCAAAATCTACGTAGTTTAGGATGGGGGCATAGAATCGGGGTGTACACATAGGATAATGACCTGACGATGTACTGGGGATTATGTGTGGTTAGTAGCCCGGGTTGGTTTGACGCCTGAGGGGTGGACTAGGGATTTGGGTCCCAACAAAGGTGATTATAATGACTTACTGCTAGTTGGGGACTACAATGGATTACCACTGGTAGGGGTTAATAATTTATTATTTTTGTTTGGTGTTACAACGGCTTACTACTAGTTGGGTTTTACAACAGATTACCATTGGTTGGTGTTACAACATCTTACCATTGTTTGGGGTTGAACCTTAGGAAGGCTTCCTATATACCCTTTCTAATAGACAATGATCAAAACCCACATAGTTTGAAGGTTTATAGTTTAGCGTCATGTTGTACGAAAGGAGAGCATATAGTTTAATGTCATGCAGGACGTAGGTGAACCGATGTGAAGTGGTCAGGTCTAAAGGGTGGTGGGATTGAACCTCAGGGAGGCTTCCTATGTACCCTGTCTAGGAGATAAGGATTAAAGTCCACGTAGTTTGATAGATGATATAGTTTAGCTTCATGTTGGATGAAGGTGACAGATTAACACCATGCCAGATGAAGGTGAACCGATGTGAAGTGGTCAGGAAAAATGGATGTTGGTCTTGAACCTTAGGGAGGATTCTTACGTACCTTGATCGGATATGTGAAAGGATCAAATTCAACATAGTTCGGTATGTGGGATTTGGTACTTACACTCTAGGGTGGCCCAGGAAGGATTCCATGGTCAATTCTTACTCTAAGCCCACATGATTCATGCTCAGTGTGAGAAATAAAAGGTAGAAAAGACATGAAAATCACATCGTGAAAGGTGCATACACGAGGAATGAAGCAGGTCTTACACGTGGTTAGAGGCCCAAGGAGATAGAGATTGAGACTTACTCCAAGATGTAAGCCCAATGGAGACAAATCACAAAGGGATAGGGATGGGGTAACGAAGGTCCTGGTGCCCATATCTCTTCTAACCTTTTTGCACTGAAGAAGAAAGGAGGAATGAGGATGCTATCTCCCACAAGAAAGGCTAGGGTCTTACACCAAGATGGTTTCCCTTCCCCGCGAACAAATCCCACTCTAACAAAGATGATCTCATTCCATGTGAGTAATATCTCACTCCTATGGAGATGAGAAGACATGAAGAATGTATGAGACGGGAAACCCCATGTATATTTCATGGGGTGAGGATATATTTTAACATCATGTGCTAAGGACGATGGTGTTTGGCAGTTTAACATTCTACAGCTCGGACGAGGCGGGTTCACTCTGTACCCCCAGGACTTATATAACTGATACCCACCCACCCTTGGGGAAATGAAGGCATCAGCAATTCCATGGTGAGTCAGTGCTATGTAGTGATCCATTTAGGGGCTCAAATTATCATATATATGCAAAGAATCCATAGTCATTAGCATGCCTATTCAAAAAATAATTAGGCTAAGCAACACAACATGAATCACCACCCAAGGGACCTTGAAATCACTTCATACGAAACTGGAGGGTTTTTTAATAGAAACATGTGCACGAAAGGGGTGTCACATATAATAGGGGTCCAGACATGATTACTTAGGGTGAAGATGACACATGGAACCCATAAGGAGGGGATCGTTCAAGATGAGGGGTCGTGCACAAGATGGGACAGTTGCGCGTAAAATGAATAGATGCACGCAAGAAAGTTCTTATGTAAGGAGAAACTTGCTCACAAGAGGGACTTGTTGTGAAAAAATGACTTAGGGTAAAAGGAAATGGGCAAGGATCAAGCCCAAGTGGGCCCACCTGAAGGATAACCCCTGGGAGACCTGTCACATAAGATCCAATACCTTGATGCCATGGTGTTTTTCGCGCGGTCGTGGAAGAGGTGTCTTTCGCGCAGCAGAGCGTTGGTTCATCTTCTGTAACCATCCCCAAAGGGCAGGGGTTACAATTATATTTATATCCAAAAACTTCAGTGGTGGAGCGTAAGAGGATTGGAACACAAGAGACCATTTTACATTGCATTGGGTGTGTAAGGGTTTTCATGCCGCATGGAATCTTGCGCACCCACCGTTCTGCCTTTACGCCAGTGCCTTGGCGGTTTTTCAGATGGTAGCCACACAAACCTTAATTTGACATCACATTGGGTGCACAAGGGTTTTCGTGCCATAGGGAATCTTGCGTTCACCCCTTAATTCTTGTGTACAACTCCCTCTGGCATTGTGAAATTTTCTGTTGATTATCAACATACCTATGGTTTCTTAAAAGTACCCACTCATTACCTTATCCAAAATTATGCGTCAATAGAATTAAAAGGGGTTAGAGTGCCTATTCTTATAAGAAAAAGGTAGGGATACACTAGAGGCATAGGGGAAGTCAAATAGGGGACCAGGAAGTTATTACACGTAATTGGGTGGGGTTGTGCATAAAAGTTATGTGAGAGTGGGGGGATATAGCACAAGGACAACAAATGGTGTCAAGAGGCATGGTTATGTGAAATATTTAGAGTTACGCACAACCTAGGGTTATATGTAGGTGGGTTCTTTTGCGCCCACTCTGTTGGACATATGGTTAGTTGTGTGAGGATCACTCTATAATAGGCCAAGTCAAGTTTGGTCCCATGTGAGGTCTGTTAAAAAATTTATCTACCTTTTAGTGTCCATGGTTGGTGGTTTCTTGAACTATCATAGAATAAAGGGAGTTTCATGTATTATTTCATCACTTTGTCTTCTGAAGAGACTTCTAGAGGGATTGGTGAGCTTCTATTTATAGCTAAAATCCACAACTTTCGGCATGAAAATCCTTATGCACATTACTGTATTTTTATGCATATTTATCCTTTTACACTGGAGTTTTTCCACACAACACATCTGGATTGATGTCGTATTTGGTGCGCCAAAGGATAGTTTCACATTAAGGGTGCACACAAAGATTCATGTTTTCACATAGCACAAATGTATCACACACATGGGCCTTTTCCATGTCATCAGCCTTTAGTTAATCCATTTAATTATTCATCACCTTTGGCATGAAATTCCATTTCACGTGGAATTGAATCTTAGAATTCACTTGAAGAAATTTGCATGCAACCTATTTATATTCCCTAAAATGGTTCTTCGAGGTGGCTAGTGTGCTCAGATCACCAAAAACTATCCATTTGAGGTCTTAGATGAGATTTTGGCACCAAAAATGATCCCTCTTATAATTTGAGCTAACAGGGGATTGGAAGATTGGGTTCTGACAGTAACACTGAAGAAAGTGGACTATTTCCATCATTGTACACAACTTTTTGATTGAGGCACGCAACTGGGGTTGTGTGCTACGCACAACCAGTGGTTGTTTCCTATAAATAAGCTGAGGAGGGGGGCTTGTATGGTACCTAGACTTCACACATGATCAGACTTTTCTCTCATACACATAAATCCTATTTTTCATGAAAATGGAAGCATTTAGACACATTTTTTGAGAAACTCAACCTTCTGTGCACCTACTTTCATGATAGAATAGGGCTTTTTCATGCACACATCCAAAGTTTCAGCCAACTCACACTTTGTGAACCAAAATAGGAAATTTGAGAACATTTTTCTTTTCACCTATAGATCCATCTACAATGGACAACCAACCACATCAGGCTGATATTGAAGCTACTGATTCTACCCAAAGGGATGAAATGTCAGAAAATATAGATATTCCTTAATATTTGAGGATTGTTTCCAAAAATTAGGAACTTTCGATAATGATGACTGAAGCTCAAAGAAACTACCTATTGAGAAACCAACTCTCATTGTGTAATTTTATATTGATAGACAAAGTTAACTTCTTAAGCCTTGAGTTTAACACACCACACTCTTGGTTCACGCTTGAGAATGATCTCAATTGCTGGAACATTACTTTCTATGGTCACCCCAATCAAGAGCACAGGTACTTTTTCTTCTACATATTGAGTGGATGGAAGAGGGTAGTTTGGGGAGATTCTAGAGGTTGAATAATTACTAGATCGATATTTCAGCATCTTCTAGAGTAGTATGAAAGAAAATATTTAGGGATGACATAAATACTAGGACTTGCGGGCAGGAGGAAACTTCACTGATGAATGGGCATGGGCATGTTGGGTATGCTACACCTTCTTGAAATATAGGGATGAGTTGTGCCATGTCAGCCTGTATGAGGTAATGTGGACATCCCAATTCAACATATACTACCAACTGGAGCTACTGATAGAGATTCTAAGCCATTGGTCTCTAGACACCAACATGTTCCACCTTCACCATGGGCTGGTGTGAATTATCTTGTGGGATGTGCACTTAATTGGTGGCATCCCACTAGATAGCTTCCAGTATGAAGAATTTATCCTAATACCGAATGTATGGGATGACAAGAATCATACCCCTATTCTAGAGCAGTAAATTTTGGATGCCTTAACCAAAGTGTTGAACTATCACCCCCCTTTCACAAGGATATCACATTCAAGAAGTGTATGAGCATGTTCTTGAAGAAATATCCACATGTGAAAATGTCAGGGCAGCCAATGTGATAACTAGTGGGGCCATAGAGGAGGAATCCAAGATCATAAAAGATGATTTTATAGAGGGTAGAATATGATTATTAGGATTTCAGTATAGTTTAGGGGTAGAAATCACTGGTCTGCAACACCTCATTCCTCATGACATTCCTCAGTGGTTTGCCGCTTCCAGTCAGATATACACGCATGGGCCTACACCCAGGGACACTTGTGAAGGAAAAAATCATGGAAGCTATAAATAGGGTGAACTTGGGTGTGTTGGTGTTAGTTCGGCTCTACATCTAGCTGGGGAATGTGGTGAGGGGAGAAAAAATAGGTGGTTCTACAACACATTTCAATTCCTTCATGGCTAGATTATGGCACACTTCAGAGGCTATGAGTTTCTAAATTCCATCATTCCATCGAACGCTCTCCTACAGCACTCTCTAATCAACATTTCTAGGATCGGGCTAGTGAATATTAGTGAGACTAGGGTAACAGTCACCATTATGAATTATGAAAACTTCAACTTCCACCACTTCTCAACCCCAGTTGGATCAATGGTGGATAATCATCAGGGGACATAGGAGTATAGGGGGTACCTTTAGTCTTTTTGGGGTGGTTTACTGGTGTCTAGGATCGATGAAAACACCTAATTTTATCCATAAACATCATCCTGGTTCTCTAAGAAGTTTAGGTTCATCTAACAGTTGATGAGGATAGTTTATATAGGGTTCTATGAATATTAGCATCCATGTATCCTTCATAAATTGTGGTGGATGTTGATAGGATAAGGCTCAGGGTAGACGATCACACTACCACCAACCAATTTAAAATCCATAGTTTCCCAATATTATCCCAACAATTGGGTGACAGAATATCTCGGTGCTACCTTTCAACAGTGCATAAGAGTGGTTGCACCAGTGAGTGAGGAGTCAGAGTAGCAAGGAGGAAGGTGGCCTTCTCTTTGAGGGGAAATCCAAACATCTAGATTAGTTTAAAATGGATCTACAGTAGGGTGGGTGCAAGGTGTTATTGTACCCTTTCCTCCTAGAGGGTGGGTACTTTTCCAAAAATAGTCTTTAGAGAAATTAGGGGGATCTTAGGATGGGGAAAGCAGATCCAAAGAGGATCCTAGGAAGAAGAAGAAATATATGCTATAGTCAGCTGCTAACATTGGCTTCCCCATGCTCTGGATAGATTGGATGACACTATGTATGTCCATGATGATGAAATACCTATAGTGTAAAATGATCTAGGATAGAGTTGATCTTTTGAGGGTTGGGATTTCCCATATCACAGTAAAGGTGAGATTCCATGAGAGGCTTGCGTACCTGGTGTCTATGGAATCCTTCACATTATAATGAGGGGAACCCAATTTTAACATCTTAGATTTTTCATGTACTATTTTTATAAATTATATGGATTGATTTTGAGACCAAGAGTTGAGATGGCGTGTGATTCTGAGGCTCGGTGTTCCCAGAATAATTTTTTGAAAAATATTAAACTTTTAATAGAATGTGTGCATAGTTTTCCTAAAAAATGGAATAACTTTTAAACAGGTTCCTGGATTAGAAATCAGATGAAAAAATTTATCTTATAGTAGTGGATTTACCCTAGGTACAACTTAACTTTGGTTAGTGTGGGTATTCTGTGGAAAATCTCAAAAAGGACATAATTTTCATTAAATAATTTAAATGAAAAATTATTTGTTGACGAAAAGAAAATATTAAGGGTTTTTTCAGGAATTTAGGTTTATCACCAAAACACTATAATTACTCTAATATGTGAATAAGAACCTCTAGATAAAACATTTGTGAATTACGATGAATCAATCAATCGATGCAACCTCATATTCGACGGATTAAGGATCGATGAACGGCGACGACACATCTTCTCTCTTCATCAACGATCGATCCAACTCAAGTTAGGGTGTGATCCTTTGAGTTTCTTTCCCCATTCTTAAATTCTATGACGAACATGGACTAATCCATGAATATATTAGCTTCTGGTTTGATTGTTGTGGGATGGATTATATTTGTGGGATTATTTTTGGGAGTTTCCTTGATTTTATTTTTCATTATTCATTCTAATAAGATAGGATTGAGTCTAATAGGAACAAAGGATGAGGTTTGTTCCTTGGGAATTCTTGTATTTTTTCTCCCCTTATTTCTTGCATTCTTCATACATTCTTCATCTACTCTCAACACTTTGAAAACCCTATATGAACAATCGATTGTTGCTTCCTCAATTCTTAGAGAAAAAATCTGAAACTGTGGATCTGAATTTGGCATGATGTAACAAAGTTGAGATAGCAATGGAATGGTGTGTTTTGGCCAAGATAATGGTGCATGGTAGTGCAGGTAGTGGTGCATGGTGGTGGCTAGGACAGTGGATCTAATAATTCCAGGAAAGCAATGGTGTAGGTCCAAGGGGTTAGTCTAGAAGGATGGTGTGGCAGATGGTGAGGCGGCCGATAGAGGAAAAACACAGAAGGTGGTGAAGAGGGAGTCTGTGCGGTTGAAAAATGTGGACTATAGTAGGTGGTTGTGTGCAGTGGTTGTGGGATGCAGTAGGGTCGGGGATGTGGAGCCAGCGTGATGCGGAGGGCCAGCGGGCCGGGATGGAGTGGAGTAGATCGGGCTGGAGTAGAGCGGAGTAGGCTGGGATGGATTGGAGTAGACCAGACCAAGCTAGGAGGGCCTAATCAGAGATGGGGTGGACTGAACAAATGGTATGTGTCGGGCCTAGTGATATGGGTCGGGCCTAGCGGGTTGGGTTGCATTCGGGTCAGACCCAGGGTGATCGGGCTGGAGCCAGGCCACAGTTGACCGTGATCCAAGGTAGCTCTAGCTTTCACATGTCCATAACAGTTAGGTGTAGTCAACCACTACGGATGACTGTGACAGTCAGTGGACTAACCTTGTATCGATCCACAGGCCCAGTGACCCCCTTCTAAAACTTCAAAATGCCATAACTTTTGAATGGTACATCAGTTTGATGAGACATATGCAGCGTTGGGACCCTGACATTGATACAATCCTTTTGAGATTATGTGGTGATTTTTTAGCTTGTACCAGTAGATTTTGAGAGTGTTTATTTTGGTCCTTTTTTTAGGGTTCAGTACAGTATTACATCCACATCACTGGACTATAATCACCTCTATAGGTTGAGTCCCAGATAGAGTTAGTCATTCCTCCCTGGGACTAGAGTGTGATCCTCTATCACCCCTAGTGGAGTATGAGGAATAACGTAACCTCTGTGAGTAAGGTGCTTATTCTCCACCTAGTAGGCCAAATCGGTAGGGTACCTGGTATCCCCTAGAGTATCTAGTCATGATATGTGGTGTCCCCTTCAGTGTCCAAGAATGATCCCCTACATTGAAAATTGATTTGGATTGGGTACGTGGTATCCCCCAGTATATCTAGACATGATCCATGGTATCCCCCAGCATATCTGGGTGCGATCCACTCTATGTGATTTCATAATCTTCCTTAACCAATACATTCTCATTTGGTACATTTCTTCATGGTATTTACTTTGTGGTTTTGGGGTGTCCTACTGAGTATTTTTTTACTCACCCCTTCATGGTATTTTCTCTCACATGTCATGTCTTGTGCATACGATCAACCCTTTGAAGGGGTCCTAGGTAGAACAAGACCAAGTGGTTCTTAGCAAGGCCAGACAGACGAGGTGTGCTCTTGAGACTTTATACTATAGTCCCAATATCATTTCTCTCAGGTTGTATTAGGTAGGGTTTTCTGCAGTTGAGTTTTAGGAACTTGTGCATTCACATTCCTATAATGGGATGACGTGGGAAACACATTACCACATTTTTTTGGTCTTGTTTACAAACTCTTTTTGGTGGGCTTGTATTTTAGACATGTTTACTTTCCAGTACTTTCAATTTTTTACTCTGGTTGTGGGATATAGTGGTTTTCATGCATTTTTTACTTAGTATTTTTACATTTCATCATTTTTTGCTTGGTGATGGGTGTGTGAGTATAAGTACTTTAGTCTAATTCCTCCCATTTTTTGGATATTCCTACTCAGTGATAGTTACCAGCCCATGGACTATTGGAGGCAGGCTTTGGGTAGTCACAGCATGAGACCCTATGAGATAGATCATTATAGAGTGGTATTAGAGGGGTCGGTTTCAATTTAGGACTGCGAGTTTATAAGTTTGGTTTGGGTAAATAGTGTTAAGTGTTTCGAGTTCAGCTTTCAGGTCAGGGAACCCAGTGTTGGTGCAGCGGTCGACGTATCTTTACAACAGGACTCTTAGCACCTACTTTTCAAATTGATACCTGAAAACACTGATTGAGAGAAAAATAATGGTACATTAATCATATAGAAATGGTTATGTTTTCCATGTACTTCTTTGAGTTAGCTCTCCAGATATACTCTATTGATCATGGTACATCTTGTTTCATTTCAGGATGCCTCTACATAGACATCCAACTGGGATTCTACAGCATGATCATGACGGTGATTTACCTAGTGATGAGGTGTTGGTATAGGGGCTTGTATTAGAGGTGGCACCTCTAGGTGGTTTACTAGCTAGACCATCACCTGTTGAGTAGAAGCTACTACCAGCACTACCTGCTTAAGATTCATGTAGGATGAGTGTGTTGCTTTAGTTCCATAAGCAGTGACCTTCTAGTTTTCAAGGTGATCTAGACCCCCAGTTGGCTGAGGATTGGTTGGAGGCAGTCACCCATGTTTTCTTCCTTATGAGGATGCCTACCAGCCAGATGTAAGTACTCACCACAAATCTTCTTCAAAGCTCTGTGGGGAAATGGTGGAGCTTGGTGACATAGTCTCATGATGATACATCTCCCTCCTGGATAGACTTTAAGCATCTCTTCATAGAGTATTTCTATTCATCCATATTTTGATCAGTATGCATACAAGAGATCTTGTATCTGTAGTAGGGAGCCATGACCATGTCGGAGTATTCAACAAGTTTTACTGATCTTTCGCACTACTCTATGGATATGGTAAAAGACCAGTTCTTCAAGACTCATACCTTTGAGCAGGGATTACACCAGTACACCATTGTGTTACTTGTATCCCTTATCATTCCTACTTATGTTGGGGTACTTTATCGATCCTTTTTACTGGATACTTTTCTAGTAGAGTGGGCACTAGTAGTGGGATCTAGCAGTGGAAACTGGGTAGCTGAGACCTCGGCAGCTGGCAGCCAATGGCAGTCATAGGGATCCAATAAGGTTATATTCTTTAGGGGACGATCCCAAGATTTAGGTTCAGTAGTGCATAGATCCCATGGATCCTTGAGTCAAACCAAAATAGATAGTGTTACACATGTGATGGTTAGGGACATCTAGCATGGGATTGCGTGACCCGTCATACAGTTGATCAGGGAATGGTCGAAGGACTGCTGAGTAAGAGGTAGTGATAGGATAAGGGTATTTCATAAGTAAGCATACATGGTAGAGGATCAGGTAGGGTAGAAGGAGGTGGTCGGAGGTTCGACCCATTTCCACCACCACCCCTAAGTGGTCCACGCTAGGCTTGGGGAGCTGGTGGATAGGGATGAGGCCAGCTGCAGGTGATGGACGCTTATAACCCAGGGGATCTAGGGATGATTTGAGGTATGATATGTGTATTTTCTACCTTATATTTAGTTTTGATAGGCACAGGCTCTAGTCATTCCTTTCTTTCCATGAACCTTGTTCAGGACTCAGAGATTCGGGTTGAACCATTGACTTGACCCTTACGCTTGGAGACTCTTATGGGATGAGAATCATTTATCACACACTAGTGTAGAAAATTTGAAATAACTCTTGTAGGTGAGAGTTTCTATTGGGATATCTTGGTAGCAGCATCTAGGCCTTATAACATCATTCTTAGTATGGACTGGTTATCCACAGTTTTTGCTCAGATGGACTGTTTTAGGCATAGTGTACAATATGTCTGTAGTGATGGGACTAGTTTTTCCTTTGTTGGTAAAAAGGAAATGCATGCAGTGTAGTATGGACTCACACATAGGAGGTTGCATCCAATTACTCATTAGTTTTCTAGACTCACCCTCGATGTAGTGGATGATATAAATCCTTAGTTTCCTGCAGTGGTGGTGGAGTATGAGGACATCTTTCCTGAGGATGTTCCAAGTTTACCTCCCTATAGAGAGGTAGAATTTTTCATTAATATATACCCCAGGATGACATTGATATCTACACCTGCATATTATATGTCTTCCATAGAGATTCATGATATGAGGGTATAGTTGGAGGACTTACAAAGGAAGGGCTTTGTGAGACCCAGTGTTTCACCCTGGGCAGTCCCAGTTTTGTTTTCCAAGAAGACAGAAGGGATATTGAGGTTATGTGTGGACTTATGGTGCCTAAACTACGTGATCATGAAGAATAAGTATCTAATACCGAGGATTTATGACCTTTTGGATTAGTTGAAAGGGGTGAGGTGGTTCTTGAAGATCGACCTCAAGTCAGGCTATCACCGGTTGGGGGTACAGGATGAGGATATACCGAAAACAAATTTCAGATGTTTTTATGGTCACTATGAGTACTTGGTGATGCTTTTTTCTATAAATAACACCCCAAAAGTGTTCATGGGGCTCATGAATAGGATCTTTCATCCTTACTTGGACTGGTTCACGGTGGTCTTCATTGATGACATCCTAGTGTACTCGACGTCCGAGGAGGAGCACGCAAGACACTTGAGGATAGTCTTGGATGTAATCAGAGAGAACCAGATTTATAGGAATCTCTTGAAGTGTCAGTTCTAGATATGATAGGTCCATTTTTTGGGACACATCATCTCAGAGGCTGGAGTTGCAGTGGATATAGAAAAGGTTGTGTGGGTCTTTATTTGGAGCCACACAAGAGTGTTACTAAGGTGTGGAGTTTCATTGGTTTTGTAGGGTACTATAGGAGGTTTGTACCCTAATTCTTCAGAGTGGAATCACCCTTGACAGATTTGACATGAAAGAGATATCCTTTCATGTGGACAGTAAGTATTAGCAGTGCTTTTAGGAGTTGAGGCAGAGGCTGATGAGTGCTCCCATCTTGAGATTTCCATAGGAGGGCATCGAGTGCGTGGTATTTTGTGATGTATTAGAGACCATTCTAGGTTGTGTCCTAATTTAGGGGAAATAAGTGATTCCCTATGGGTCACATAAGTTGAGTTCACATGATCAGAACTACATGACCCATGATCTTGAGCTGGAAGCAGTAGTCTTTGTATTGAATATGTGGAGGCACTACCGGATGGGTGACCAGTTTATCATCTACTTTGATCACAAGAGTCTCAAGTATATATTATCTCAAAATGATCTAAACTTGAGACAGAGGCGATGGATAGAGTTCCTACAGGACTATGACTTGGATATTTTCTATACTTATGGGAAGGGGAACGTGGTGGTAGATTCTCTTAGCAAGATATCTAGCTTGCAGTTGCTGAGCGAGGTGTCAGAGCAGTTGTCCTCATTGTAGTTATCCTTTGTGGATGGATATAGAGCAGCATACCTCCATTCAATGGCTGTTACCCCTCCACTCTTACAGCGATTCAAGTAGGTACATCTTAGGGATACCGACTGTGATACCCTATGTGCTCAATTTTCCATAGGGAACACTCTTTATAGATATTTGAAAGGTGGGGAGCACTTTATTATTTTCATAAGGTGAACATTAGTACCAGTGATGTTGTAGGGTGAGGTTTTGAGGGAGCTTAATACATCCCCATTAGAGGTACATCTAGGTGTGTAAAAGATATACCAGGACCTCTGATGTTAGTTTTTGTGGCCAGGAATAAAGAAGGGAGTGTAGAGTTTGTCTCTCGATGCCTCACTTGTCAGCAAGTGAAGGCTGAGCACCAGGTTCCAATAGGTTTAGCCCAATCCCTTGAGGTTCTGGAATGGAAGTGAGATAGGATATCGATGAACTTATTGATGGGTTTACCACATAATTCTAGGGGACATGATTCCATATGGGTGATCATTGACCAACTCACCAAGTTATCCCACATCCTAGCTATCTGAGAACATAGTTCAGTAAAGTGCTTGAGATGACTCTACATGAAGAAGATAGTTCGACTCCATGAAGTCCCATTAATGATTGTTTCTAATTGTGATGCTCACTTTACATCTTAGCTATGAAAGGGATTGTAGGAGGCATTTGGGAATCAATTATGCTTGACCATAGCATTCCACCCACAGACAGATGGACAGACTGAGCAGACCATTTAGGTTTTGGAGTACATACTGTGGGAATGCATGTTAGAATTTGGCTGTTGTTGGGAGGATCACCTACCACTAGTGAAGTTTTCCTAAAAATAGATAACATTCCACCATTGGTATGGCACTATTTGAGGTCTTTTATGGGTGACCCTATAGGTCACCACTTTGCTGAACTGGCCTAGGGGAGTCGACATTTATGGGCCTAGAGTTGGTGTGAGCTACTACTGAAAAAGTGAAAATCATTTAGAAGCATATGAAGACTACACAGATCTGTCAAAAGTCTTATTCTAAAAGGAGGTGGAGGCATTTGGAGTTTTAGGAAAGAGACCACATGTTCCTTCAGGTCTCACCTCGATGAGGATTATGGAGATTTGGCTGGGGCGGCAAGATATCTCTGAGGTTCATCATCCCTTTCTATATACTACATAGAGCTGGTGATGTGGAGTACTACTTGGATATACCAATAAAATTAGATTAGGTACATGATGTCTTCTATGAATCGTAGCTAAGGATATATGTTCATGACTCATCGCATGTCATTGATTGGGGCGAGCTGGACATTGAGGATGGGGTGACTTTTGCGGAGTACCCAGTGGAGATTGAGGATCGGTAGGATAGGATCCTTCATCGGTGGTTGATTCCTTTGGTTCATGTTTGTTGGAAGCATGGGAATATTCAGGAGATCACATGGGAGTGGGAGGCTCAGATTCATTCTCAATACCCTTATTTGTTTGAGTAGCCCTTATTTTGGATTTTGGGGATATAAAGCCCCAAGGTGGGGAGAATGTAACATCTTGGATTTTCCATGTACTATTTTTATAAATTATATGGGTTAATTTTGAGACCAAACACTGGGACAACGTGTGATTTTGAGGCTCGGTGTGCCCAGAAATTTTTTTTGAAAAATATTAAACTTTTAATAGCACGAGCATGTAGTTTTCCTGAAAAAGTGGAATAACTTTTAAACAAGTTACTAGATCAGAAATCTGAGGAAACCATTCAGCTCAGAGAAGTGGTTATACCTAAGGTGTGACTTAACTTTGGCCAGCATGGGTCTTCAATAGAAAATCCTGAATAGGACATAATCATCATTAAATAGTTTAAATAAAAAATTATTTTTTGGCATAGCGAATTTATTTTTATTAAGGATTTGTTAGGAATTCAGGGTTATCACCATAACCCTAGAATTACTCTAAGATGTGGAGAAGAAACTCTAGAGAAAAAATTGGTGAATGATGATAGATCGATCAATCGATGCAACCTCATATTCGACGGATCAATGATTGACGAACAACAACGATGCAGCTTCGCTCTTCATCAACGATCGATCCAACTCGAGGTAAGGAATGATATATTGAGTTTTTTCCCCATTATTAAATTATATGATGAAATTAGACTAATCCACAAACATATTATCCTATGGTTCAATCGTTTCAGGATGGATTATATTTATGGTATTTTTTTGGGAGTTTCCTTGATTTTATTTTTCATTCTTTATTCTAACAAGAGAGAATTGAGGATAACACAAACAAAGGATTAGGTTCATTACTTGGGAGTTATTATTCTTTTCTTCCCCAATTTATTGCATTCTTCATGAATTATTCATCTCCTCCCCATGTTTTGAAAACCCTATATGGACAATCGATTGTTTCATCATTGATTCTTAGAACAATGATCTGAAACTGTGGATATGAGTTTGGGATGATGAAAAAAAGGTGAGATAGTTATGGAGCAAAGTGTTTTGGCTAGAATTGTAGCACATGGTGGTGCAGGAAGTGGCGCATAGTGATGTCCAGGGTAATGGCTTCGGTCGGTCCAAGCGAGTGGAAGCACGGGTCTATGGGCTGGTCTAGGCAGACGGTGAGGTGGTCAGTGGACGAGGAAGATGGCAAGCGACCACATGGTAGCTGACATGTTTAGTGGGTGCAGACCGCAATAGGAGACTACGTGCAGTGGTCTTGGGATGTGTCAAGGCTGGGGATGCAAAGGCAGTGAGACATAGAGGGCCAGCGGGCTAGGCTAGAGTAGAGGGGAGAAGGCCAGACTAGAGTGAAATAGAACAGTCCAGGCCCAGGTGGAGACGGGTCAGGCCAAACAAACAAGTCGGGCCCAACGGGCTGAGTCAGATCCAGGTTGGACCCTGGATGACCGAGCTAGAGTCGGTCCACGATCAACCATAGAAACCTAGGGAAGTCTACCTCCACGGTCGACTGCGATAGTCGGTGGACCAACCATGAGTCAGTCTACAGGCCCAATGACCCTCTTTTGAAACTTCAAAATGCCATAAATTTCAAACAATATGTTCGTTTGATGATCCATATGCGGTGTTAGGACCCTGATACTGAGACGGTCCTTTGTAGATAATGTGGTGAGATTTTATCTTGGATCAGTAGAGGTTGATATCATTTACTTTGGTATTTTCCTTGTGGGTTTAGTATGGTATTACATCCACATCACTGGACTGTAATCCCATCTAGAGGTTGAGTCCCAAATAGAGTCAGGCATCCCTCTCCAAGATTGGAGTGAAATACTCTATCACCCCTAGTGGAGTTTTTTGAATCACATAACCTCTATGAGTATGGAACTGATCCTCCACCTAACATGCCACATCAGTAGGGTATGTGGTATCCCCCAGAGTATTTGGGTGTGATCCATGGTATCCCACAGGTTGTCTATGTGTGATCTCCTATGTTGAGAATTTATTCAGATTAGGTACGTGGTATCCCCTAGTATATTTAGGCATGATCCTTGGTATCCCCCAGCATATTGAGGTGTGATCCCCTCTCTATGGTATCATAATCTTCCTTGACCAATATGTTCTCGTTTAGGAAGGGCCCAAATGATTTAGACCTCTTTTTGAGTGTCTTCGATGATATCATGGATTGAGGAGTGAGTTCTCCTAGAACGAGTGTGCTTCAAGTAGAATCCTATGGTTGGTAATTGGTTTTGGTTTACCTCTAGATTGTGAGTCTTAGAATGAGTATATATGGATGTTCTTAATACATGTGTGGTAGGCATACACCAATGTAGAGATGATTGTGCATTTCCTTTATGGTATTTCCTTTGTGATACTTTCCTTCGTGGTATTTCCTCTGTGGTTTTGGGGTGTCCTTATGAGTATTGTTTTACTCACCCCTGCATGGTATTTTCCCACACATGTCATGTATTGTGAAGAATATCAACCCTTTGATGGAATTTTAGGTGGATCGGGACCAGGCAGTACTCAGCGAGGCCAGATAGACAAGGTGTGCTCCTGTGACTTCAGACAATAGTCCCAGTACCATTCCCCTTAGGTTGGATCAAGTAGGATTTTCTATGGATGAGTTTTAGGAACTTGTGCATTCACTTTCCTAAACTGGGATGATGTGGGAAACACATTACCACATTTTTTTGGTCTTGTTTATAGACTCTTTTTATTGGTCTTGTATTCTAGACCTGTTTACTTTCCATTACTTTCAATGTTGTACTATGTTTGTGGGATATATTGGTTTTCATGCATTGTTTACTTAGTTTTTTTACATTTCAGCTTTTTTGGCATAGAGATGGGTGGTTTTGTATAGGTACTTTTGGATAATGCCTCCCATTTGTGGGATATTCTGACTCGGTGCTAGTCATCAGCCCCTGGCCAATTGGTGGTGATCTTGGGGTATTCACAGCACGGGCCCCTCTAGGATGAGTCATGACACTAATATACCTTCCACCATGATGTTGGTAATGTTTGGCAGTGAGCCATGATGTGAGGATAAAAACCCCATTAATGACTCAAACGAGGAGGAATTGGTGGATGAGGATGGTTAGGGCTCTGGTAATGAATAATCCAAGGGATTAGCCACCGATCAGGAAATTACCTAAGAGAGTGGTGAAATTGCATCCTCTTATGATGACCTAGTCATAATTATCAAGGTAATATTTTTAACTTGCTTTCCTCTTTTAGTTCTTTCTCTTTTTTGTTCATGATATCTAACTAAAACTTGTCTTGTACAAGAGAAAGCTAAAAATGAGAAAGTGGTTTCGGATGGAGGGAACGTGGGTGTTCCATCAGGTGAAAAGGGACACACTCTGGGGCCTGTGATTGAGGCTATGGTAACTGGTGGGCCCATAAAGGATGTGAGAGTAGAGACCTCAGAGTTCAGATCCTCCCTACAATTTATGGGAGAACACTCCCTAGTATTCCAATAGTGTCATCTACTGGTAGTGAAGCAGCGTGATCACGGAATCTTATCATTGAAATTCCTATATCCCAAGTTAAGGCCTAATCTCAATTCACCTAACCCTTACCAAACTTTCATAGATCCTTTTCATCAATGATTTTACCAGTTTTAATGAATCTCCTTCTCAACCAATGATAGAGGAGCCGATGTCGGCTGCTGAATTTTCAACTGGTACTAAGGGGTCTCTTATAGTAGAGATTCCCACTGAGGTTCAAGGGACAAATATTCATATTATCGGTCTCTGTAAGTACATTTCTCTCACATGATACTAACTTGTCATTTTCTATTAAAATTGACTTACGTTCTCTTATTTCAAGAACTACTCAAAAGGATGCTTACCTAGAAAGTGGTTGGGGTGGGAGAATTCAAGGATCCTTCCTTGTTGGATGTTCCAGACCTTGAGAATATGGTCATTCAAGCTGAACCAGCCTTGGTCCTAGGGAAATAGTCATCTATGGTCACATGTGACACCACTGGTGGGGCATAGCTCAAGGCTATTAGAGGCGACACTGTTGAGGATGGGTCATATTAAGACAATCAACCTTTTGATATGGATCTCATCCCGACAGAGAGAAGCCTAGAGGACCCTAATACTATTATCCTTATAGTTTTCCCTAAATATGATCCTACACCAATTTAAGATCTAGAAGACTCATGTTTTGATGTCACTAAAGAGAATCACATAGTCTGGTGCAGGGCATGGAGGTGCATAGATAGTTTCATCACCCATACTCTGAAACCACACCTAGTAAGTTGTATGGGGTCCCTCAACCACTAGTTATGTAGTCTGGGCACTAGATGAGTAGACACTCATGGTATCCATGCACTAGTCTACGACTTCATTTTTGAGTGGGTGCATGAAGAAAGCCAACATTTAGGTGTTTCCTGGAATAAGCAAAAGTCTCACAACACCCAAAAGCTCTAATAGGTCAACCATGAAATATGGCATGTAGAGGAGCAAGCAAATGAGTGTGTTGCTTTCCTCAATGATCAATTAGAGATTATCATCCAATTTAGGGCTTGGCTAGAGGTAGTTTACAACCAATAAAAGTAGAAGATATCTTAGATAGATAGTCTCCAAGCTAAGTGGGACTAGTAATAGATCACGGATGATGAACCTTGTACTATGATTAATGAGGAGGAAGCATATATCAAGGGTGGAAACTGGTCCTTGAGGCCACATGCCAGAGGTTGGTGGAATTGGAATGCTCAATTTCTATGGTGGAGCTATAGGGGAAATTTTTTCAGGAATTATGGGAGGCTCTAGTATGTGGATGAACCTCTCTAATTATATAATTTTTCTTGTTTTCAACTTTCCTACATGCATGAATTTATTTCTTTCATTGCATTTAATTATTATACTACAATCATATTTATAAGAAAACCAATGACCAATACCTAAGCTCACTTGAGTCATACTAGGTGTGAGAAATAAGTTATTACCATGTGATCTCTCATTCATATGAGAGTTTCAAACAATCATCAAACACTTAGGGCCTGCATTTGATGACATACTACCAAGGTAATTTTGGTCCAGAGGAGCCATGACTAGAAACGAGGATCTCTGAATAGCCTACTTTATTTTCCAATGTGCTCTAGTTCATGAATAGGGAAATGAATATAGAATTTAATTCTACCCAAAAAAGGATAATAAAGAGCCTGAATCATGATGCCCAAAATCTGTAACACAAGGAGAGTGGAGTGGTAATACAAGATAACTGCTAACCATGTTCAAAACATAACATTCGTATCGTTATCCTTGAATGGGGACAAACAAATGAGGTTCAACCACTGACCATGTTCAAAAAATAAAACCTATATCAAAATTTCATCCAAAATATTTGGGGTTATTGTCCTAGGATGGTAGGAAATCCATTTTATCCAAGCACCATTATCTTTAGGGGGTCCCTTCGGACATGGAAGAGGATGAGGATCCAGATAAGGGTCATGTGAAGTGTGGAGATGAAGTGATGGAATGTTTCAATGGATTACAACACTCCCAAAATTACACCACCATGGATTATAGCACATTTTTGTGGGCGTATCAGTCTGATAAAGGATCAAAATCTACTTCTAGGGGGAGCATTTCCTCAGATTTCAAGTGATATTTAAAGATAATGAACGATGTGGTAAGTGACTGGTACTAAAGGAAAGATCTCCTTAAGAAAAAGTCTAAGATGACTTGCAGTTTTACGTCATGAAATAGGGGTGATAGACACATAATTTAATGTCATGTGGTGAGGATGGTATATCATATAGTTTAAATTCATTTGATTGAGACTTAAATCTAGGAAGTTTTACATCTTGCAGCTCAGATGTGTGAACTGATGTGAAGAATTCCCACCCCACAAAAAAAATGGCTAGAGGAATAGGTGGGTAGATTGATCGGGGTTCTCCCTGGAAGGGCCTATAAGGAAAAAGGGAAGCTTAGCTAACTATGCACCTATATAAATAATTTGGGGAGAGTTGCACATAGTTTAAGGTCTTGATTCTTAGACCAAAGGTAGATAATTTATGGTTATAATTCTTGGACCATGGAGCACTTGAAAAGGCTATGTGTAGCACAGTGAGCTGAAAAAACTGACATGAATAGAGGGATAAGTGGGCCCAACACTACACAACATGTTTCTAATAATAATAACACATAGTTTAAAGTTATGCTAATTGTAATTGTGATCTTATTTTATGTTCATAGAGTTCGGACCATGGGCACCCTGAAATGTTTGATGCGGCACTAAGAAGTAGTGAGTTTTCATGAAAGTAGAGCCTAAGAGGTTGTATTCCATGTGAAACATAAGGGTAATGTTTAATATAGTTTAAGGTCATACTGATTGGACCAAATAGGGTGGTGTATCTCGAGGGAACTCACGCGATATCGAAGTAATACAAACTGACATGAAAGTAGGTACCTAGAATTCCACTATATATCATATAAAATGTTTCTAGGACAACCTGTACATAGTTTAAGGTCATGAGGATTTTACCATGGATTTTAGTTTAAGTTTATAAATCTTGGAGTGTGGGATTGAGCATTTCAAGTGGATATGTGTGGTGTAGTAGAGTGAAAACACTAATGTGAATTGAGGGATAAAGATTCCCACCACCACACATCACATTTTTGAGAAGAGTAGCACATAGTTTAAAGTCGTGATGCTTGGAATTGGGATCTTAGTTTTAGTTCATAGATTTTAGACCAATGGGGGGTGTTCGCGTGCCTCAACCTTACTTGAGTAAATCATTCTAATAGATCATAAGACCATGTGATCCATATTCTATGTGAGAAACAAAGAGCAGTATGGAGTTCCTGCTTCTCATAGGGGAGAACACAATAATGGGTAAAAGTGGCCAGAAATTCCCACAAGGGAGATTGTGAATTTTTTGACATGGATAGTGAAATAAGAGCAAAAACAAAGGATGAGTAATAAGTATTAACCATGTTCTAAATATGGGTTTTATACCCACATCAGCTAGAGATGAGGTGGAAAAATGTAAGATTGACCATTGACCATGTTCAAAATGTAGAATCTATTGTTTAATACTAAATATCCTTCAAGGTGTGATCCCAGGATGGTAGGTGAGCCAGTGTGGAATGAGACCACTTATATTAGGGATCCTATTTAGATTAGAGGATGATGGTTATCCAAATCAGGGAAAGCGTAGATCACTGAAGATATATCATGGTAGGAGTCCATAACTGGTTATGTGGCGTCCTCTTTGGAGAGGGTGTCATATTATCTCATATTGGGAGGAATCCTGATTTTGGATGGGATAATGTGTGATTAATCCCATATTTTTCATAAAAGTAACCCCAATTTAAAATGGGGTAAATTATCATCCCATTATTTCCATATGAGGCATCATAGTTTTTAATGGGGTAAAGTTGTAGCTTAACATCTTGCATCAAGGATGCTGGGAATGAAAATTTAAAGTCATTAAAATAATACTGAGGCTTCTACTGGTTTAAATTCATAGATCTTGGAATAGAAAAATCATTGGTTTAAGGCCATATAGCTTTGACCAGAGGGGAATGGGTGTCCCAATATGGTTTATGTGATATGGATGAGTGGTAACCCAATATGAATAGAGGGTCGAAGGAACCATTTTCCATGAAAAATGTAAGAAACCGGTTCTTATATTTGAGGTATGGGCTTCTTCTTTTCTCTTTTCCTTAACTGTTTTTAATAAAATAAGGAAAATGGGGAGCAATCCTAAATTTTGGAACTACACGCCGTGTAATTTTCCACACGCCGTGTATTTTTGGATGTATGGGATGAGTACACGGGGCGTGTAGCCTTGTCGGAAACGAATGGTGTAGGAACTGACTACACGCCGTGTAGTGGTCCTTTACACGCCGTGTAGTCAGTCGGAAGGCCAAAACAGTAAGGTGGTGGATCAGTAGCCAGCTGGGTGATAGTACACGTCGTGTACTCAGGAGTACATGTCGTGTGCTCATGTCGACGGGTGAACAGTATGGAGGTGCCGCCCGGGGAACAGTTAAATAAAGGGAGTACACACCGTGTACATAGAAGTACATGCCGTGTACTTTGTTTTTTTTCACTTAAAATGGGCATTATCCTCCCCTGTTCACAGGGAAGGCTTAGAACTAGAGGAAGGAGCGGGAGGGGACAGCCGAACCTTTGAAGATCTGCCAAGTGTTCGTCTGGAATCTGTTTCTGCCTCAGACGATCTCGTTGGAACCGCACGGGTAAGGGCTTCCTTCTCCTTGGATACTTATTACCAATTCTTCTCCTAACGGGAGTTATTTGGGTTTGAACGGTTTATCTTCTTCGTTAGATCTATGCCATTCATGGGCATTTCTGGAACCAACGTTCACGTATATCACTCGTTGGCGTATAAGGTAGGTGGCTTGGTGTAAATTTTTCCAACTGTCGTGTGTTTTATGAGTTTTTGTGCCACAAACCCATGTTGGGGTGTCGTGTGGCTGAGGTCATTGCTATATTAAACCCCTAGAATTGAATGGGTAATTATTTATCATATTAAAATGCTGGTTGAGATCATTGCTTGGATCTGGAACCACCCCGGAGGTGTGTTCCACTGTTTATTCGTTTGGACAGGTTACCAGAGGGTATGCCTTTAAAGTAATGATTATAGAATTGCCTCAAGAGGAATTTCTTATTTACTTCTTGTTTACATGATGGGCGTGGCCCAGTTACCTTTTTATCCTGAGGGCGTTGTGATGATTAGCCTGTGGGCACTGCACTGTTTAGCCTGAGGGCAGTAGTTATTTCGGCCTGAGGGAAATTTATTCCGTGCCTGTGGGCAACTGATTCTGTGCCTGTGGGCGACACTACCTATGCCTGAGGGAAAAATCTGTTATGCCTAAGGGCAGATTCTTATGTTGGATACTCTTTACCTGAGGGTAGGGTTTTGCGCATTTGCAGACTTTTAGCGGTTACTTAGAATATTCACTGTGGTGATAGTTTAAAATTAAATGATTAAAATGAATATTAAAATGGAAATATAACAGGTTAAGTTAGTTACTTTTCAGTACCGCTTAATTTATTGCATTTTACTATTGCACACTGTTGTTGCATGCTTACACAAGCGGAAACCAACACTAAATCAGAGTAAACAACAGAAAGACAAACTAAAAGACTACAAGACAACAACCCAACTCCATGCTCCACAAGCTCCAAGCTCCAACGTCACAAACCAGCCCAAGTATCACAAAGTAGTGTTATAAACATGTGACACTTTACCTTTTCCAGCATCCCGGTATATGACATCTGTAAAAGCACCAATGTGCCAAAGTAGGGGTGAGTAATGAAACTCAGTAGGTTTTCCCCGACGACTTCCCAACCCATTCCTCTAGGATAAAACATGTTAGCACATTTACATAAAACAATTTATATAAAACAATTCTAAAATAGTTCACAATATAACACGTTCCATGTCAAAACCATTTTCCAACAAACCCATCTTTCTCAAGAAAAGCAACCAAGCAAAGTTTCCAATCAAATTCACATTTCCATTTTGGCACATTCATTCAATTTCACAAATCCACACAACTAACCATGCATGCAACCTGGACCTCCCTATACTCGCGAGTGGTGAGTTATCCTTCCACTAATCCATCACTTAGTGGACTACCTTGATGGGGGTACTTGATGCCCTTATCCATCCCAACCTTTTGATGGGGGTACTTCTCTCCCTTATCCATCCCAACCTTTTTATAGGGGTACTTCTCACCCTTATACATCCCAATGTATATAAACACACACCACAACCCATGAAAATCCATGCCAAAACCAATTGTGTTCAAAACCTTTCAATAAAGCATCAAACCTTCTATTGAAAACCATTTCTTTCAAGCAGCAAAACCATAACCAGTTTAAAATTACCATTTTAAATTCACTTCAACAAACACTTTCCAAAAACACACAATTTCCATCACCCGTTACTTAAAAGGGTTTTAAACCATTCTTTCACAGCATATAAACAAACCATTTCAATCAAGGAAAACAATTTGAAACTAATCCTTCAAGTTCTAAGAAAGAGGAATTGGGAGTGAAGCCACCTACCTCAACAAATTAGGCAAAACCAACCAACGGACGAAGAACTCCAACAAAACCGAGTCAAATACTCCCCGAAACCTCCTTAGATTCCTTACCCTAGTACTAAAAAAACCAAAACCTGACTTAAAATTCATCCAATACCTTAAATATACCCACCTTGGGCATAGATATAAGGATCCATCAAGAGGTAAGAAGGAGATATAAGAAAAATAAAGAGAACGAGACTTACCTCAATCAACCAGCCTCTCAATGCCAAGGTAAGCCTCCAGATCACTTCCAAAATGCCTGGTAAGTGTTCTCCCACCTTCACCAGAGAGAAATCCCAAGTTAGGTCCATTTAGGAGCAAAAATGAGTGGTTTTAATGATCAAATGGATTATATCCTTAAAATAGGATCTAAGTTGACCCCGCGCACGGTTAGTTTGCAAGGCTAGGCAAATCATGTGCTAACAGTGCGGTAGTCACTGCTTGGAAGGGGCGCTCCGCAAGATCTCCTTGCACAGTTTTCCCAAATTGTGTGCACACTATGCGGTCTCCTCTATCCAAAGTGACCACAACCTATATGGATTCCGCATGGTTTGGGCAAACCGTGTGAAGCCCATGCGTCACCACTTTTTTCCCTTTAACACTTTAAAAGTATCCAAACTTTCCCAACCATTTCTCATATGCTTCATGTACTTAAAAAGTATAAAACAAGGGTTACTTACCAGAAACCAGGGGTACTACATTCTCCCCACCATTGGCCTTTCCGTCCCCATAAAGTATAAAACCATCACTTGATTGAAAGAGTTCTGGACACTACTCTTTCATTTCTTTCTTACGTTCCTAAGTCTCTTCCTGAATCTGACCATGCTGCCATAAAACCTGCACTAGACCGATGCTTTTTCCATGAAAGACTTTCTCTTGCCTATCCAAAATCCATACTAGGATATGTATCAACAAAGCATCTGGATCTTGGTCAACGTGATCCCATATGATCACATGGTCAGGATCAGGATGATACTTCTTCAACTGAGATACATGGAACACATTATGCACTGCACTGAACCGTGGTGGTAATGCCAACCGATACACCACCTCGCCAACCCATTCCAGTGTCTCAAAAGGGCCTATATGTCGAGGAGATAATTTTCCCTGCTTCCCAAAACGATGATGTCCAACCCTTGGAGAGATTCTCAAAAACGACATGATCACTCACCGCAAATGACAACGGTCTTTGGAAATGATCCGTATAAGATTTCTGACGACTCTGTGTCATCTCCATCCTCTCTTTTTTCAACTAAATATTCTTTGTTGTTTCATGGACAAGGATCAGCCCAACTAGTGAAGTCTCACCTGTTTCCACCCAACAAAGTAGAGAATGAAAAGGACGCCCATACAATGATTCAAATGGATCCATGTGTATTGAGGCCTAGTAACTGTTGTTATACGAGAACTCCACTAAAGGCACGTGCTCTTCCCATGAGCCACCAAAATCCATTAAAAAAGCCTGCAAAATGTCTTCTAACGTCTGTATCATCCTTTCAGATTTTCCATCCGTATGAGGATGATACGCCATACTCATATTCAATTGAGTTCCCAGGGCTTTCTGTAAGGATCGCCAGAAACAAGATGTGAACCTTGGATCTTTGTCTGACATGATTGAAACTGGTACACCATGCCTCTTTAACACTTCTTGGATATATATTTTTGAGAGATCTTCCACCATATGAGTTTCACGAATAGGGATGAAATGGGCCGACTTGGTTAGACGATCCACTATCACCAAAATGGCATCGTGTTTCCAGACCATTCTTGGAAGACCTGTAACAAAATCCATTGCTATCTAATCCCATTTCCACACTGGGATAGGTAAATATTGTAACATACCATCTGGTCTATGATGCTCTAATTTAACCTGCTAATAAGTTAAGAACCATAAGATGAACTCAGCCACCTTCCTTTTCATGTTGCTCCACCAAAACTGCACCTTCAACGCCTTATACATCTTCTATGTACATGGGTGTACAAGCCATCTTGAATGGTGGTAAGCATGAAGGATTTTTTCCTAAAAACCATAGGTACAACCATCCGATCTCTAAAACACAAAACTGAACTCCCATCCAGCTTTCATCCCTCAATGGTCTCCCCACCATTGAGTTTTGAAATAATTGCAACATAGTGTACATCAGATTCTTGTGCCTCCTTTACTATATCCACCAAGTTAGGAACAAGCGCAACTGGAAAGAAAACTGCAACATCAGCTCAATATTCACATTCCATATGCATGTCGTCTAGGACCGACATCAACTACCACTCATCTAAACTTCTTGCGCCAACTGAGCATGTGAATTTCTTCTTAATGCATCGGCCACCGAATTTCCCTTACCCGGTGTATATATCAAGTCAAAGTCGAACATTTGAAGATACTCCATCCATCTCCTCTGTCTCAGATTCAAATATTGTTGTGAAAAAATATGATTCAAACTCTTATGATCTGTAAACATAGTTAATTTCTCACTGAAGAGATAATGATGCCAAGTCTTCAAGGCATGGACAACTGCAGCTAACTCCAAATCATGTGTTGGGTAGTTCTTTTCATGAACTCTAAATTGTCTTAAGCCATAAGAAACAACATGGTCTCCTTGCATGAGAACACATCCCAATCCAAATCCTGAAGTGTCACAATACACCACGTACCCCTGTCCTGATTCCAGAAAAATCAAGATGGGTGCTGATGTAAGGAGGACTTTAAACTCTTGAAAAGATATCTAACATTCCTCAGTCCATTGAAATACACTATTCTTCTTTGTCAATGTTTTCATAGGATAATATAGTCGTGATAATTCATGAAAAAATCATCGGTAATAACCAGGTAGACCAAGAAAACTTCATATTTAAAAGAAATTCTTCGGTAGTTTCCAATAAAGAGCAGCTTCTATCTTTTCTGGATCCACTAAAACACCCTTCTCAGAAACAACATGGCCTAGAAAGTGTACCTCTTGTATCCAAAAATCACACTTTGATAATTTAGCATACAATTGATGGTCTCTCAAGATTTGCAACACTATCGCCAAGTGTTGCTCATGCTCAGCCCTTGTTCTTGAATATTCCAATATGTCGTCCACAAACACCACAACAAAGGAATCCAGATATCGGTGAAATATCTGATTCATAAATTCCATAAAGACTTTTGGTGCATTCGTAAGACCAAAAGTCAGGACTATATATTTGTAGTGACCATATCTGCTTCTGAAGGATGTCTTCGGAATATCCTCCTTCCGAACTCGCAACTGGTGATATCCTGACCGCAAATCAATCTTACAGAACCACTAAGCTCCCCTCAATTTATCAAATAGGTCATCAATGCATGGAAGTGGATATCTATTCTTTATCATAACTTGGTTAAGTTTACAATAATCCACACATAGCCTCAAAGTTCCATCTGCGTTATTTACAAACAAAACTGGTGCTGCCCATGGAGACACGCTTGGCTGAATAAAACCTTTGTTTTCCAATTCTTCCAACTGCACTTTCAATTACTTTAACTCTGTTGGTTCCATCTTATAATATGGAAGTGATATAGGACTGGTCCCTATAAGGAGATCAATCATAAACTCCACTTCTCTTACAGGTGGTAACCCTGAGAAATTTTCAGGAAAAACATCATAAAATTGATCTGTTACTACTGGAAAACTATTATTCGCGATCTCGTCCATAGATTCCAAGTTTAATGCAGCCAACTGGTAAGAGATCGTTGCCACTACTGTTTCCAACAAGCCCGTTGCACCAGCCTTCACCACTCTTTCTTCTCTAAAGAGATGATCAATGCCATCCTCAGTCGCAAAAATGACTGTTCTGCTATAACAGTCGATGTGATCCCTAAACTCTGTCAACCAATCCGTACCCAAGATTATATCATAGACATCCATCTATAGAATAGAGAAATCCCATTTCAGCTCAGTTCTATCAACAGTTATAGAACATGCTCTACACACGAAGGCTCTATATTTTCTTTCACCGAGAGGAGTTTGAAGTTTTATCACAGAAGGCATCATTTCAAGTTTTAAGTTCAGAAAATTATCAATGAGAGAAGAAAGAAAGGAATTCAATGAACCAGTATCTAATAACACTTGCATGAGGGTAGAATTCAAAAGAATCATACCTCTCACCATAGATGGTCCAGACTGGTCATCCACAATCACTTGTTCTGCTCCATACAATTGCTTTGTTGCTGCACTTTTCTCCTTATTGTCTTGTTGAGATTTCCTTGTCTGAGGAGTGATGGTATTCCTAGAATCACCATAGATAGCTTTGTTTTGTTGGAGAGACTGATTTTTCTGTCCTCTCCCTGTCGAAGCTTAAGATGCTTGCGACACCTGATAAGTGTCATGAACACCCGACCGTGAAGCACTGTGACAATATCGCTGAAGATGCCCCATCTTGTTGCAATTGTGGCATGCTCTTGGTGGTTTTGTACATTATCATTTCATGTGATCAATTGAGCCACATTGAAAACACCAGGCTTTAATCATGGGTTGTGGAGGAAGATTCACCGATACATTCATCTGATTCTGATTCTCACTCCCACCTTGGAAGTAGGTGTCCCTCTTCTGCTTGTTCCCAGCATTAGAGTTCCCACCTGTTCCCATGGGTATCATCATACTTAATCCTCCCATAACTCTTGAGATGTCTCTTTCAGCTACTGTTGCTCTATTTACCATCTCTGTATAATTTGTAATATAGAGCACAGCTATCTTCGAGCGAATCTCCTGTCACAACCCTGATTCAAATATGCGGGCCTTCAACAACGCACTTGCAGCAACTTCCAGTGCAAAGCCCACTAAATTCATGAATTTAGCCACATACTCCATGATAGAGAGATTCTCCTACTTCAGGCCGAAAAATTTTGTCGTCCTCTGGATCTTGAACATGTGAGGATAGAATTGTTTATTGAACAATTACTCAAATTCCTCCCATCCCAGGCCTTGATCCACCTTGGCATGCACCACTAGCTCCTAGAACTATCGTGTAAGATCCTCCAGCATATACATCGCCAACTTTACTTTCAGTTCTAATGGTGTGCCGATGAAATTGAAGATACGATTCATCATACTCAGCCACACCTCCGCCCTTTCTGGTTCAGAATCACCCCAAAATATGGGTGGATTCTGCTTCTGGAACTGGACAGAATGGTCTAAATGGATTGACTCATCCCTATGATTCCCCGTGTCTACAGCCTAAAACACTTGAACTATACTTTGGACTAGCTGCTGGTTCACCTGTGGCTCAGGTGAGACCACATTCTCCACAGCCTCTTCCATTTTGTTTCTACGACGCCTAACGGGTGCCATTTTCTATACAAACAACTCATGTCGTTAGTCTCACTTCCTAGCAACTGAAGGCTTATAATTTCAATCTCTATCACATCACTATCACAACACTAATTTCCAACCATCAATATTTTCCACATTTACCCATTTCTAAAAAAAATCTTTTCTTTCTTTTGAAAATCAATCTATTTTCAAAATACATCAACCATTCTCTTTTCAAAATATTTCATTTGAAAACAAGTTTAAAATTTTCAGAATTCACACTTTTGCATTAAACCATAATCCATTTCACAAAATGATATATTCAATCCTAGTGGGAATTAATTCCTCTAATGTATTTCATGCTCATCTCATTGGCTAAACCCATAACAATGAGATGGGTTATCCTATAAGTGTCTCCAAAACACTTATGTACCCAACTCCCTGGTAACTTTAAGTTCAGCATAAAAAGGTTAGATATGTCTCTTTATGCTCTACATTCCAAGTTTTGACAATCCTACTCCATCCTAAGATGACCACCCCAGGAATTGACACATAAGAATTCAATGCCCAGACCAAAAAAACTGATGACTACTTGTTCCACAAAGAAAGGGACAAGCTGATTGCATATACCCCAAGGACCGAACAAACTAATACCATTTGTAACACCCTGCCCCTACCTCATTGTCTTGAGGAGGCGATGAGGGATACTTGGCCTTAAGAGACATCCCCAAGGAACCAAAGAGTACCATAGTGGAAACCAACACTAAATTAGAGTAAACAGTGGAAAGACAAACTAAAATACTACAAGACGACAACCCAACTCCATGCTCCACAAGCTCCAAGCTCCAATGTCATGAACCAGCCCAAGTATCACGAAGTAGTGCTATAAACATGTGACACTTTACCTTTTCCAGTATCCTGGTATATGACATCTGAAAAAGCACCAATGTTCCAAAGCAGGGGTGATGAAAATTATATGTTTTTGGAAAGTGTTTGTTGAATTGAATTTAAAATGGTGATTTTAAATTGGTTATAGTTTTTTTGCTTGAAAGAAATGGTTTTCAATAAAAGGTTTGATGCTTTATTTAAAGGTTTTAAACACACTTGGTTTTGGTATGGATTTTCATGGGTTGTGGTGTGTGTTCATATGCATTAGGATGGATAAGGGCAAGAAGTACCCCCATAAAAAGGTTGGGATGGATAAGGGCGAGAAGTACCCCCATCAAAAGGTTGGGATGGATAAGGGCGTGAAGTACCCCCGTCAAGGTAGTCCACTAAGTGATGGATTAGTGGAAGGATAACTTACCACTCACAAGTATAGGGAGGTCCAGGTTGCATGCATGGTTGGTTGTGTGGATTTTTGAAATGGAATGAATGTGCCAAAATGGAAATGTGAATTTGATTGGAAACTTGGATTGGTTGCTTTTCTTGAGAAAGATGGGTTTGTTGGAAAATGGTTTTGACATGGAACGTGTTATATTGTGAACTTTTTTTGAATTGTTTTATATAAATTGTTTTATATAAATGTGATAACATGTTTTATCCTAGAGTAATGGGTTGGGAAGTCATCGGGGAAAACCTACTGAGTTTCATTACTCACCCCCTGCTTTGGCACATTGGTGCGTTTGCAGATGTCATATACTGGGATGCTGGAAAAGGTAAAGTGTCACATGTTTATAGCACTACTTCGTGATACTTGGGCTGGTTCGTGACGTTGGATCTTGGAGCTTGTGGAGCATGAAGTTGGGTTGTTGTCTTGTAGTCTTTTAATTTTTCTTTCTGTTGTTTACTCTAATTTAGTGTTGGTTTCCACTATGGTACTCTTGGTTGGTTCATGATAAAATAAATGGTTGAGTTGACTTAGCTTTTATCATGAATCATTTAGTTGATTAGTTTCATTATGATTGTTGGTTCTGTGGTATGTTCTAAAAGGGTAAATCGTCCCCCACTTGTTTTGGAACCCTTCGGAATTTATTTCCAACCTTTGGCACCTTGGGGATGTCACTTAAGGACAAGTTTCCCTCACCACCTCCTCAATCCAATGAGGTAGGGGCAGGGTGTTACATGGTTGCATTGATCAGCATTGGTTGAAGATCCTCCCTAGTATCAAGTTTCATCTAAATCATCTCATAAATGGTGGTAGATACACCCTCTTAAAATGAGGGAGGGGCATCTTCCAAATCCTCTTCATCATCTGAGGGAGGATAATTAGTGGGAGGAGGCAATTCATCCAATCCGGATGATTTTGGGGGATCATGGGTGCCTTCTTGGGTGGAAACAAAGTATCTAATATGGGTTTCTTTCTCTATTGAAACTATGTTGATAGATACTACTATGCCAATTCCATCTGGACTTTGAACACAGGGTCCATTATTAATGTCAAAGAAACGGTGTTGAGTTGGATTTTGCTGATTCAACCCAACTCTATGGAACATGTGGGAATACTATGAGATGGTTTCCATAGGGTGAACCTCTCATTACTTTAAAGGAGTGGGGGATTCTAGTACCACTCGGGCCTATCCTATGTAAGAGTATGAGTTAATCTATGTATGTTCATTCTTTTTGGGGATGCAGAAACCTTTTTTCTTAGTGACAAAAAAGAAACCTCCCAAGTTTGATGTTGTGGTATCTAGATGATGGATTGGGATAATGAAAGAATCATCCATGTCTGCCCATGGAGTAGTAGCGATGGTCTTCAAATCATTGGTGTGCTCAACCCCATTAGTTTAAACCCACTTACCTTCTCTCTTGTAATAGATGGTTTCTAGATAATAGGATTCACAAGAGTCAAAGGGAGATGCATCACCCTATATCACACCTACTCGACTATTGAGAGGGTACTTGAGGTACTAGTGATATAAAGAAGGGACTGCCACATGAAAATGAATCTAGTGCCTACCTAGCAGTGCATTGTGGGTGTTGTCTTATGAGACTACCATGAGTTTGGTGATTGATATCAAGCCACAAAATAGGGTATTTGGCTGAATCATGCCACATAGTTTTTACTCAGTCCTGTTATAACCTAGAATATTCAGGTTGGAGGGAGTTAGGTCTGCTTTGGTCAGCCCCATCTTTTAGATCATCTGGGTAGGGATGAGGTTAATCCAAAAACCCATGTCCACCAGGAAGGGATGGATCTCCACACCATTAAACTAGCATGTGATATAAAATATATGAATATGCCCCTTCATGAGGGATCCCTCACTTATCTAGAGAATGTAATGACTGCTTGGAATTCCTCTTGATTGACTTCCTCTACATAGTAGGCCTCTGTGGAAGCTACCTTAACTTTGTAATGGAGAGGTATTTTCAAGGCTTTTGAAAGGTAATCATGAATTTACTTTGAAAAGTGAAGGGCTCAAGGATCGAGAGAATTGAAGGGATTCCTATGAGGTGATTCAATACATCATAATTCTGTTTCAAGGGCATGTTTTCCCCGAATGGGGTCATTCTTTAATAGGGGGAAAACATATTTCATTTTTTGCGCCATTGGGATCTGACTAGTGTCAGCATTATCTTGCTACTAACTTGCTAGCCTACTCTAAACCACTACCATCTGACTATTTATTAGATAAGTCTTGTAATTAGCTATATGTAGCTAATCACGATGTGGTCATGGCTGATATTCCCATTAAACTAGCATTATTGGATGTGGAAGAGTACCTAATTGATCGAGATAAGAGAATAGTGCCAACTGAGCTCGGCACAACAACTATTGCCTGGTGTTGGTAACATGCATGGATCATTTTGAGGCACTATCTTAAGTATTCTAATGATTAATGTGTCCTTGAACCTTCCTATGACAGTGTTTTCTAGAGGTAACCAAGGTTTTTTCATTGCACTCTTCATTGTTGGGTGTTGTGAATCAGTCTACCAACTCAATGGCATTTACATAAGTGTACTTCTTATCATCATCAGTGAAGTAATTTGGTGTTGGATGAACCCTAGGTGAGGTTCCAAAATCTAAAGGCATAAAATCATCAAGGTTATGGGATGGATTCATCATTGGAGGGGGACTCTGATATCCCTTTCTCTATTGGTGCATGGTCTTCCAGCACTTTAAAGGATGTGAAGTAGATATACAGGAAGCATATAGAGAAGACACATCAACTACGGGAGGTTCTAGCCTACCTAAGTGAGAACGGATGACACCATGGATGAGAGATACTTCCCTGAGGTTAGTGGAGATATGTGTTACCTATGTTAAGACTTCACCTAGCTTGACCATGCCACGATCCACTTGGACCTAGATCTAATCCTTGAACACATAGAATTCCTTGATGGTATGTATGAGGATCCTATAGCACGGTCAATGGTTGGGGTGGTCAATGGGTCTAACTTCCTAGGTATTATTACACTATGGTGGCTTCAAAATCCTTTTCTATAGGGAACAGATGAAATATATCAAAAACTATGTATCTTTAAAAGAATAGTTATGGTTCCTTCTGTTTGAGAATGTCACTTTGGGGGCCTATCCTTGATGAAGAGCTAGAGCCACATTCTCTCATCTTGGTGGTTGTACTTGGTGAGGTGGTTCCTGAAGGTTATATGTTGGGTGAGGATATTCTTTATAAGGATACATTAGGTGAGGATATGCTTGGTGATCATCCTATGGAAAGGGTCCAACAAATCTACCAACTCAGAGGCCTCTACCTATACAATGGCATAAGTCACTAATTTCACTGGTCTTATCGCGGGAGCTAGAAGAGGCAATAGGTGCAACTATCTAGCAAACTTCAGGGCTTCCTTCAGATGTTAATCCTTATTATAAAACTCTTATAACCCACCTGGAAAGTTCTGGGTGATGAGGGTATGGATCAACTCAGCCTTTTTATTCCCCACACACATCGTTAGAAACTGCTCTTGGGTTAGCTTCATGTCAAGTGAATATGTGAGGACTTTCCACTAGGAGAAAAAATATGCAACTCACTCATCAGGTATTTGATTTCACTTAAAGAGGTCATAATACTTGTCTTTCATGTGTTGGGGCTAAATTGGTAGAGGAACTGTTTGCAAAGTTCATCCCAACTAATGATGGACCCAATGGGAAACTAGTTGTACTAGAAAAATGCAAGTCCTTCCAATGTCTGAAGAAAACACTGAAGCTTGGAAGCCTCCTACATTTATAGGGTTCCCAACATTGGCCCAGAACTTGAGATGAAGTAGTCCATGTGATATAGTGAGTTTTCAAACCCATTTAATGAGGCAAATATAAGGTTATCAAACTTCAGGGGTTCTTGGGTGTCATCCACCTATGTCGGGCATGGCTTTGTGATAGGTGGGATCGCCACCTATTGTGTCTCCAGGGCCTCGAGATGAGAAATGATATAAGATATCAAGTCATATTGGAAAGGTTATTTGTCTTGAAGATTATTCTTAACCACCAATGCATTGATAGGCTTATCAACTCGAAAAGTGAGCTCAGCAACTTGTGGAATGGCATGACCTAGGTCTTGGGGAGGATAATTACACTACTTGAGCAGGTTTGGTAATTCAAGACTCAGTATCTTTCCATATAATTCTACCTCTTCTTTATATAGATGTTTGGGATTACCGATATCAACCAATGGTATCTAAACAAGAAGGACTTGATACCCCACTAGAGGAGAAATGGGGTCCCTTCGGGCAGTTTTATAATTTGGGCATCGATCAACAATGAGCTCAGTGATGACCTTTTTAGTTATTCAAGTTTTTGGATCAAGACAAACGTCATGGGATCTATCTTTGCTTTTGGAATAACCTTGGATGGATTGTAGGTTCTGATATGATCCTTTCTATTGTTGATTTGCCGACTAGGAAGCAGTAATGTATCATTGGAGGGATCCCCAAGGCCATGTGTCTACCTCTGTTGATGAGTGAGGGCACCTATCATAGGTTCTATCTAGTACTACATATCCCATTAAGGTGGTTCTTCCTAATAAAAACCTGCATCAGAGCCCCTATTCTCAGGTATCTCAGGAAAAACCATGTTCACCGTAATAGTACAAGGTGGGTAACTATCATCCTCAGAAAATAGGTTAGGCTTTCTCAAGATATGGATGAATTAATGAGTATCGTACTATCCCCAGACCATGATCTGCATGTGTGTATATGCTTATTCTATAACCTGGTGGAGCACTATGAGGCTCTTGACATAGGTATATTGAATAATTTGGTGGTATCATAATGAAGTAGGACACTGATACACTGGGAGTGTCATGATCTCGACCCTATGACACTACTGGTCAATGGCCTCGAGGTGCTCTTAACTTTCCAAATAGGTTAACTAATGATCGCGGAGGTAGTGGAATGATGCTCAGATGATCTGGTAGAAACACATGTCATGTCATTTGGTGAGGTACTATAGGATGTTAAAATTGGGAGTTTTAGGTGGAAAAAACACCATTGACAGCTATCCAGCAGCTAGAACCTCCCATAGGCCCTCTTTCATAGAGTAAGGGTCCTTATCTTGGTCGACCTAGACCCTGGTTGGTGCTAGATGGGAAACGGGTGGAAACACTGATGTGGATCATTTATGTGGGTGGTTAACCAGTATAGGAACCACTTTGTGAATTAGATGCTTGTTTCATGCTAGGACATCACTTGGGGGTTCCAACTGCATTATCACATCCCTATAGGATGGTGTATTCATCACTGCCTCATGTGAATGGGTGGAGGAATTCGTATATGGCTCGGTAGAGTGATCACCATCTAAAAGTGTCGTCTCAGGCCCTAGTTTCTCTCCCATTTCTTATGTATAGGTGGAGAGGAGAGAAATTGGTGGTGATGGAGATGACTCTATTGTGAGAACCTGGAAGGGGACCACTTCCTCCACCTGTAAGTACCTATGAAGGGATCTATGGATTCTATGGATATCAGCTTCTAGGGTGGTGAAAATTAGTTTTTGGGATCCTGAACCTAACTTTAGGAGTTATAATGGAGGCTCCATCTTTGAGTCATCTATTCCATCATAATCTGAGAGGTTGATGAGGTCAACTATGACTTGGTATTTACTAGGATTTTTCCTTCGATGGCGAGTGTTCTCCCTTCTTCCCCAGGATAGTTCTTTAGGATATGATATATCTTTATCATGGGGAGGAACTTCATGCAGGTTGGTTGTAACATGGGAAGGACCTCCTATTTGATTGATGAGGGTATGGGGAGGACCTTCATGCTGAGTAGCAATGACATGGGTAGGACATCTATGTTCAGGAGAAAGAGTAGAGGTATGAACTCTGTAATGGTTATCAAAATAGTGGGGAGTACATCTATCTTGGTTGTGGGAACACAACGAGGACCACCATGTTGGTTGTTGAAAGAGCGAGGGGGACCTCTGCCTAAGTTTTCATTGAAGTGGAAGGACCCCCACCTGAGTTTTCATTGAAGCGAGTAGGACCTCCACCTGAGTTGGGGTTGGAGTAGGGAGTACCTCCGACTTAGCTAGAAATAGCATGGGGAGGACCTCCATGTTGGTTTTTGAAAGATCAAAGAGGACCTATGATTGGTTTTATAATGGTGTGGGGAGGACCTATTCACTGAGTCTCCTCATCCTAGATCAGCCCATGACAATTTTCGGTGGTTCTAGCGATTAAAAGAGTCAACCTGACATGCCTATAAGGTTGTTGGGTTCTCGATCCTAATTGGGAAAATAAAAATCCCAATTCATCAGTAACAGGGATCTGGAGGGATGCATCAGTGGTGGAAGGGGCCATTAGATCTTTGGAAGATTCCCCTTGTCAGGAAGCATCTTGAGTCTTCCCCCAACATTGGCATTGGGTGCTCTAAACTGGGGTTGGAAAATCAAGGGTAAAATCCACTTGTTCATCATCCTATGGGGATATCCAATATTGGTGTTTATAAGGCATGGTGGGAGACCTCCTTGGTGGATCCTGGGTATCTATCACAGCTGGAACAACTTGAACATCCCACACCTCCTTAGCATAGGGGAGTGATTCAAAATATCTCTCTAGGGAGAGACTCTCGAAACAGTTTTTCATTGAAATGGGGGTTTTTTTCCCTAGGTTTGGACCTCAGGGTGGTAATGTTGGTGAGGCGTTGATTCCTCCCGGTCCTAGAAATCCATATACCTTATGGTAATGACCCCTTCCATCTTGTACCAGTGTAAGATGGTGTCGATCACCCTTCTATGGATGATCTCATAGGGTGAGATGGGGCATGGGTTCTCGATAGTCAAATTCATTGAAAAATTCATGGAAAAGGTGGAGTTATGTGGGAATTCTTCATCAATGTTTTTCTTTCCCCAGTGCCTATGGGTGTTGGGTTAATGATTCCCCATATCTTGAGTCTCGTAAGGCATGTGGATTCAGTCATCAGTATAAGTACAAGGAAAGTGATGTCCAATTCCCAACGTCGTCCAATCTTCTAAAGTAGAGAAAGATCCATACTGATAATGTCATAAACCTAGAATTCCAAAATCTAATTATCCCAATTCACATGTGAGTTCCATGTTGAGCCCAAAATTTTCTTTATGGGACCTGATATGAAATTTATGAATTTGATGGCATGAAAATATACTGATTCCCTAATGCTACTTGTCCCCATATTGGGAAGAAGAGTTTCACATTGGGTTCACCATTTCTTAGTTAATCTCAACACTAGTGGTGTCTGATTCCAATCCCTAATCTGATGTCCAACATAACTCATCCCCATGGTTTAAGGAGAAAAGTTTCATATTGGGTTCATCATTTTTGTTTCCAATGATTTCTCTAGGGTCAAATCTTTGTTCCTCCACCTAGTGGATTACGTAATGCATTTATATTACCCCGCATTCACGATTTCCAAATAAAAAAATCTTTCATCACTTTTATTGGTGATTTATATTACTTGATCAAAATAGGATGATGGGATATTAGTTCCTCCTTCCATGTATTCCTCCTTGGAGTTCATTTCCTAGTCCAGGTATCCCTAATAAATTTAAGTCATGTTTGTGGAACTTATTACCAGTGTTGTCTCTTTGTGGACACTGGTTAATTATGTTGATTTTATCTTGGCAGGGAAGCAACCTTCAGTCAGGATAGTAGTCGTTTTGGGCATCGGTGGGCATTTTTGGACATTTGTCATATTGGTTACTTGTAATTCTTCCTCTTGGGAGGGTATGTCATATGAGGCATCTTAGTCATGGAACATAAGTTATATCATGTCGATCGTGAGTTAATTAACTCCAGGGGTGTAAGTATTCCAAGAATTTTTACCTCACGCATCCCATGTTTTGTATGAGGTGGGTGTTTTGGGTCGGGTCATAAGTTCTACATACTGTGGACACAGATTGAAACGTATGGTTGAGATGGATTGGGGCATGAGTTTAACGCCTAATGGAGATGGGTTTTTTATCATGATGACTCAGGGTGGTAGATCAATGGGGTGTGTCCCTATGAGGGAATATTTCACACCTGGATAGTTTACTGATGGATCAAAATACCACATGGATGTGGATCCGGATTTGTGGATCAGAAAGTCCCATGGGGGAAGATTTGGGATGTGTGTCCCTATGAGGGATGATGTCATGCCTGGATAGTTTAACTATGTTAGGATTGAACCTCCAGGATGCATCCTACATACCATTTTTAGAAGAAATGGATCAAACCCCATGTAATGTGATGTTGTGGTTTAAGTTCGTGTGACAGGACCCATCCATGCAGTTTAACATCATGCAGTAAGAACACTCGTGTCGCAAAAGGAGCGTCAATGAGGTATGGTGCAGGGATTACATATAGAATATACCTATTGCAAAAGGATCACTCTTTGGGGAATAGTGTGTGTCTTATGAATGGAAGCTACCCTGAATATGAGGCTTGTGGTCCATGGTGTGGAAGGGTGGAATCCCATAATGATCATACATGGAGAATCCCATTCTCATTGCACAATGTAAGAATACAATTTTACATCGTTTTTTGAGGAAATTTTCATGAATTTTAACATTGTACAACTTGGATGTGGAGATAAGTAATTTTTCTTCATGCAACTCAGATATGGGGGGAATCACTCCTCACTCCCTAGGGATTATGTGACCACCAATGATGCACCTTTGGGTGTGACATGGGGTTAGAACTATCGTGGAGAAGTTTTCAATCATGAGGTCCACATTAGAGTCCCTATTATTATAATCAAAAGTTGTTAGAGTACCTATGATTAGAAACAATAGGTAGGGATGCACTAGAGGCATAGGGGATGTCAAATAGGGGTCCATAAAGTTATTTCATGAAATTAGGTTGGGTTATGTGAAAAATTTGTCCTAGAAGGGGGTTATAGGACAAGGGAAATGGATGGAGTCAAGAGGCATGGTTTAACGCAATATTTGGAGTTACACACAACCTAGGGTTATGCACATATGAGTTCTTTTTCACACACCCATTTGGATATAGGGGTAGTTGTGTGAGGATCACTCTATAATAGGTTGAGTCAAGTTTGGTCCCAAAGGGGGTATGGAATAAAAATTATCTAACTTTGAGTGTTTATGGTTGGTGGTTTTTCTCACTATCATGGTAGAATGGAGTTTTCATGTAGTAGATCATCACTCTATCTTTCAGGGAACCTCCCAGTGGGAGGGGTGAGCTTCTATTTATAGATGAACTTGGTTTTCATGCTGGTTTATCCTTTTTTATTAGATTTCATCCATGAAACACCTCTATATTGATGTATTATTTGGCACACAAAAGGATAGTTGCATGTGAAGGGTGTGTGTGAAGCTTCATGTTTGCGCATAGCACATATGTCTTGCATACACGGGCCTTTGTTGTGTCATCAGCCTCTGGTGCATCCATATAATTATACATCATCTTTGGAATGTAATTACATTGCATGAAGAATTTAATATTTGTGTGAACTCATCGAAAGTTGTAGGCAACATCTTCATCTTACCTATAATGGTCCTTCGAGGTGGTTGGCATGCTCGGTTCATAAAAAACTAGATATTTGAGGTCTCAGATGATATTTTGGCAACAATAATGTATTATTCATATAGAGGTAGCCTCCTCCATTTATAGGGAGAATATACTCATTTAATCTCATAATAAAACCTCCTCACATACTCGGTTAGGATGAAAATTTTACTCATATTTCAATATTTCATCATAGTCATCTTATTGGGCCTTACCTCTTATTAATCATACCATTAGAATCTAATAAAATTTTCCAAAATAGAGGATGAATCATACAATATCAAAGAATCACAAAAGTATATACAAAAATCTTATTTTCACAATGTTTCAAAACACATTCAAATAATTTTTTTAACCAAAAAAATTTAATAAGAAGACCACTATAAAAAATCATATTCAATCAATCACGCATTCTTTACATTCATGATAGAATCCCATTTTTACATATATTTTTTCTTATGCCCAAAATCCACCATTTTTCTTCTATTTTCATTTAATAACACAATTTATAATTTATTAGTTAATATAAAATAATTCTATGGAATTTGAAATATCCACTTATGTCCCAAGAGTTCATATCCATAACTTCATTTACATACAAGTACCATGGCTTCTGTGTTGGGATGTATATAACTAATTCCCATATTCTAACTCATAAACTCACACACTCACACATACAACACATGAAAAACATAATAGAGATTCAAGGTCACCCACTAATAGGTTTATTCAAGTTTCCACCAAAGGAATTGGTCAAAATAAGCATTTGGGTTCAGATATTCCTTGAAAACATTCAAAATATAGTAAAAAGATGGTTTTAAAACTCAACAACACATAACCCATGACTATTAAAAAAGAATATATGGGATCCCATTAATTTTGGACATTGGGTCACATTTTTTTGATGGATTTTAAAATAGAAGATTGATTAGGTAAATTTAGTGAGGAAATATGGTGGATAAAAAGAAAGGGGAAAATTGAGTGGTTGGGTTGTTTGTATAGTGAGGAGGAAGGAGGCAAAGTGGATTATTAATTTTTTTGTATTGAAAAGAAAAAAAATGGACCAAATTTAAAACTATTGTCATGGTTTTACACTTCTTTCTATTTTCCATGCAATAGAATTTCAATGGTATACTGTAACTTTTGTAGGTTACTAATAGAACTCTAGTGGTTTGTATTGTTTCTCACCAAATTATGGTTCCTCTACTTTTTTCTAAAAATACCTTATAAACTTCCTTGAACCAATTTTTACTGAATTTTTACACTCCATGATTAACAAAATTACATTAAAAAATTAAATACATATCAAAATATGGAAATCGTTATAACATGATTTTTAGATGATTTGATCATTTACTTGTAACTTTGGTGGGGTAGACTTTTCTTTTTAATGTTTTTTGGTCAAGAAAGGAATTTAAGATCACATTTTTTTTATACTAATAGTATGGTGTGGTTTACACTTTGGATATCAATGTTCCAGGTACTTATGTTTTATTCATTATCACTGATATACACACTCTAAAAAATAGTCTTAGTGTCGGTTTTTATAACCACTACTAAATAAAATATATTAATTATTATTTAAAATATAGTGGTAGTTTGGTATAACTATCACTATATTTGTAATATTTTTTTATTTAATGTGGGTTTTAATAAAAATATTACTAAATATATTTTAAAAAACGTAATTATCCCCTCCCCTTGACACCCCCACCTCCTTGATACCCCCTCAACCCCCACCTTCTTGACACCCCCTCCACTAATATTGACCACCGAATATGGAAACCCCTTTGATGGATCTTATCCTCATGATGTAGGCCCCTCTTCCCCATTTATTAGTGACACAACCCCTAATGGTAGAATAAACCTAACCCCCTCCCTATGATCTTGTCTTCATCCCTCCCATGACTCGATTTCCCCAACCCATTGTCCGTCCATGACTCAGATTTTTTCAGGCTTGTATCTGACCTCCATGATTTTGGTTGCCCTTTCCCCACCTCAGTGGCCTTCTTATATGACATCTACCCCTATTATTGCAATGGAAAATATTTATTAATTTATTTTTTCTATGTTTATCATTATGTATTGGATTATTTTCATTTTGAATTTGTGTTTTGTCGAATCAATATTGTAACCTAGTCAATGACAAAGTTGGGTGATGTTAAAAATTTATTGTAATTGTTTGATTAAACATTTATATCTTTATTTTTAATATATAGGTATAAGAGTGGTAATATAGTGCATATAGATAAAATTTAGATTAATTTACCTCAAAAAATTCCTGGTATGTTTAGGATTTAGAAAAAAATTAGATTATGCAATTGAAAACCAATCAATGGATGGTAGAATAATTTTTTTGTGTCCTCATTGTAAATTAAAATGATGTTTTAATAGAAATAAAGTATATTATCACTTGATATTGAAATATTTTCCTTATCGATATGTATATTGGATTTGGCATGGTGAATTGAATGCTATGGAAATTCAAAATAATGACTATCATGTCAAAAAAAACACAAAGTGACCCGCTAGTGGAGAATTAAATTAAAAACCTAATAAATGATGAATTTTTATTTGAAGTATACAAAAAAAAATATTTTAATAGATAAAAAAACCTTCAGTTAGTCTTGATCAGGTTAATCCTTCTTAGAACATCAGTGACCAAAAAATGAGTTTTATGAATAAGTTGAAGATGGAAAGAAATAAATGTATGAAAGTTGTGCCAAGTATTTGAAACAGTATTTTATACTTAAGTTATATCATATCAAGTGTCTTTGTGGAATTACTAAAAAATAATTTTCCATGATTTTAGAGTTTATTCATGATGTATTTATTGAATCTAATATCCCTACATCATTCTATGAGATGAATAAAACCATCAACAAAATTGGTCTTGATTATAAAAAAGATATATGCATGCCCTGATGATTTAAAGCTTTATTGGGGAGAAGAGTGTGGTAAATAAGAATTCATAAGATCTCATAAAAGTATATATAATTCAATGAGTAATAATAAGATTATAGATTAATACAACACCCGGAAGAAGAAAAAGAAGAAAACAACTACAAAGGCATTGCATTACTTTCCTTTAAAACCATGCTTACAAAGATTATTCATGTCATCTAAGACTACATGTGACATGAAGTGGCATGATCAGGATAGTAAAAATGATGGATTAATAATACATCCAAAAGATTCAACATCATAGAAGGTTTTTTATTCAATATATCTAGATTTTTCTTCGAATCCTGGGAATATACATTTGGAATTGGATTCTGATGGTTTTAACCCTTTTGGTACTTTAATTAATAATTATAGAATATGGATATCCATTTTTATCCCTTGTAATCTACCTCCAAGGATGTGTATAAATAATAATTCTTTCATTATTTTTATGATTATTCCAGGAAATAAAATTACTCGAAATGATATTGATGTATAACTTTAAACTTTAATCAAAGAATTACAAGAATTATGGGATGATGGCATGGAAACATATGATACTTCAATGTAAAAACTAATCAAAATTCATGTTTCTTTAATGTGGAAAATTAATGACTCTCTTGGACTATGAAAATTATCTAGTAGGAACAATTATACTGTTTTGGCTTGTCTAGTTTGTAATTTTGATTTTGAACCTCAACGATTACCTCGTAGTAGAAAATGGTGTTTTATAAGCCACTGTCTATTTCTTAATGAATTTCATAAATTCATGTTTAACCTGACACAATTCAACAGAGATATTGAATTTTTCAATTCATTTAAGGTGTTATCCGGTTTAGAAATCTTAGGACAATAAATTAATGTCACTGTGTATTTTTGAAAAATGTAATTAGTTTAAAGAAGGGGGAAAGGGTGTGATGTGCAATATCCAAAGCATTTGGAACACAATAGTAGAAGAAAATGGGTATAATTTTCAAAATTATTTATTGTAATTTTAATTTTCTTTATCATAATCTTGACATAATTTATAATTAGAAGATTGTATGTGGAAATGTAATTTTTATATTGCTTAATGAGCAAGGTAAATCAATGAATCACCATAATGCTCATAAGTATTTTGAATCGATGAATATAAAGCGTGGTTTGTGGGAAAATGAGAATGGAAAGTATCCTTTGGAAATTTTTACAATGAAATATCATGATAAATATGTATTCATTCAAAATTTAAGGAATGTAAAAGTTTTATATGGATATTCAAGTAACATTTCATGATGAATTGACTTAAAAAGTCAAAAGATGTATGAATTTAAATGTCAAGGATCAAATATTATGATGCTAAAATTATTTTCATTGGCATTGAATAATATGTTTCCTAAAAAATTAACTATAGTTATAGTTGTGTTTTACACCTTATTTAGAGATCTTTTTGTAAAAACTCTAAATATAACTAAGCTTTCTAAACTTCAATAAAGAATTATGATGACACTTTTTCATTTGGAGATGTTATTTTCCTCTTCATTTTTCACCATTAGGATTAATTTGACTATTTATTTGGCTGAGGAAGATTAAATTGGTTTGACTTGTATACTATTGATGAGTGTATCAAATTTATAGGTATATTAATATTATTTTTATTTTCATTTATTAATTTTATTTTATAAAATCATTGTGTAAAAAAATTAATATGTTTATTTTTTTCATCACGTACTTAGGTCATTTGAAATCATATATGAGGAATATAGCTCAACCAGAAGGTTATATTGTTGAATATTACATAAATAAAGAGTGTATAACCTTTTTTTAGGTATTTTGATGAGATTGATATGAGATTTAATCATGTTGGATGTGTTGAATACATCTCTAATGATTCACATTTTGAAATTAGTCATCAGTATTTTCAACTATTGGATGACTAGTTGGAAAGGGGAAAAAATTTACACTAAATAAAGTGGATTTACTACAAGTGAATAGATATGTGATACTCAATAGTCTTATTTTAGATCCATTCATTGAATAATTGATATTGTAAAAAAAGATATGACTAAAGGGTCAATATTGAAATGAGATGGAATTAACAGAAGTTACTAATAAATAGATTATTTAATGGTTCTTCCATCATGTAAGTATATACTCATATTCATATTATTAACATCTTTTTATTTTTTTTCTATGTTGATAATAATACCTTATATCTTCCTATCTAGATAATTACTATTGAAAATGAGCTGAAATATCAAATTATTTGAAGTTTTTTTTTTTGAATTCCTCTAAGGTAGGATAATAGATTTAATTCCTACAATATTCATGGCTTCAAGTTTCATACAATTAATCTTGAAGAATGATTTAAAACTCAAAATAGTGGTGTATTTACACTTCCATAGGTGGGATACTATGGAAAGATGATTTATATAATCAAATTAAACTATTATGGTAAATTTTTAGTTTTCTTATTCAAATGAAAGTGGGTCAACATTGATAGGGGTATAATGAAATATTTGTTACATTTTACTTTTATCCACTTCTCAATATTGATCCATACCAGTGAGCATGAAGTGGATGATGCATTTATCTTGGATTCAAAATCAAATATGGATTATTATATGGATAATGAAATACATGAATGGTAGAGTTTTATTTTACACTTAAAACATAGATAATTATATGATATAGGTAATGAAGTTAAAATGGTACTTTGTGATAATTAACTTCATCAACCAAAAAAAATTCAAAAAAAACTTTCTAACTATATTAAAACAATATAACTTGAAAGAGAGGGTTAAAATGAAGTACTCTTTGCAATGGAGGTTGATAATAATGAAGACAATGAAGATTGATATAATTGAATGTATAAATCGGTAATGAAACTATATTAAAGCTTCTCATTTATAAGTGTTTCATACATATATACATTGTTATATATTTTTTCTTTTATAAAAATACTTTACATCTACTTTTTTGTAAATGGAATATATTCTAAACCATTTTAATTACAAGAATGTTGTGAACAAAATGTTTTTGAGATCCTAGCTGATCAGCATCTCGAATCTCACAACCACCATCAACTTCAATTGATCTGAGTGATTCTATTCTATTAAGTAATTTTAGTGAACCAACAACTTCCCTACATATTATTACAATATAACCACTTGATTCACCTTGAGTGATAGAGTAGTTGGTCACTCCTCTATATATGGGATATTTATGAGTTACCATTACTTGTATGTATGTCATTGTAAAAAAAACTATATATTTTTTTAATTATTTAATTAATTTGTCAAACAAATAAAGATAACAACAAAATAGATACAAATATGAATACAGGAGATGTACAGGACCTAAATGACTTAAAATTTATTGTTCCATTTAATGAGTTTGACGTGTCTAATAGTGATGATACCAAAATATATGGAAAGATTCTTGGATAGATTGCTTACAAGATGGTGAGACTTCCCATTAATTATAAATACTGGTGTCATATTCTGATAGCTTAGAAAAATTAGGTTCTTAACAATCAAGTAAGGTGATATTAGTTTAATATTCATTGACAACCAATTTAAAATACATGAGTAAAATTGCTAACATACTTAGAAAGTGTTATGTTTTTTATTTTAATATTTTTTTCATTTTTTGTCCTTAGATCCGCTTCATGGCCATGTACCATGAAAATTTTTGGAAATAAATGGAAAACATTTAAATGCAGATTATGGAACAAGTTCAATGACGCATCTCTGAGTACCCAATAGATGTATGAGAAAGTTTCTAAAGGCGTATTTCATGAGCAATGGAAGATATTTTTCAATTTTAATAGAGATTCATCTCATGAGGTAATTTTATATTTTATAGTATCTTAATATCATAAACATAAGAAAATTATATTTTTATTAATGTTTCTATTTATTACAGTAATAATATATAAAAATATAATAAATTTTGAAAAACAATTCATTTCTCATATCACTGAGTCGCATAATTTTTCTAGAAAAAGAACCATATTTTTTATATTTTATCCATTATTATTTATATTATTTTATTATACCTAATTTTTTTATAAATTTCATATTTTATTTATAATAGCTCATGAATTATGTCACCTGGTTAGTCAAAAAAAATGTGGCTTAAAGTTTATCAAAAACATGATGACAATTTTGTGAATAAACCTACCAGAAAAGTTTGAATAAATACTTTTCATTACTATTTAATGATATTTAATTAATATAAAAACATAATAATTAAAAATAAATTACAAAAATAGATAAGTCTCAACCCTAATTAAATGGGGTCAGCTACATGGATCAAACCTGAAAAATGTTTTGAACAGGTGAATGAATTGATTTTCACCTTCTGTAATAATGAACCCCAATGTTATCCATATCTTCTATGGTAAACAAGTAAATTCATCATAAATTATTGTGGTAATCATTTTTTATAGGGAAATATAAGGAAGAGGTAGTAATAGTTTAAGGTTCACTGAGGATTTTACAATTATAGAATCAAGGAATAAAAAAATCTAGATTTCATATTTTATGTATGGGGGGTATTTAGAGTTTTGAAATTGAATTTATGTAAAAGAGTATGTCATGGACCTATGTAGTGTGTGGTGTGGTGATGTGTATTGATACTTGATTAGGTGGATTTGATTTCATTAGATTATCCAAGTGAAGAAGATGATAAAGTTTTAATGTGTTGAATTGAACCATAGTGTCCAACCCAGTGAGTAAAATGACCTTATGTGCACCTCCCAAAATTTAGGAGGCTTCCGACTAGTAGAGGGGGTACAAACTATATCCATGGTGAAACTATAACCTTAGTGTCATATCATTTCAAAAATAATATAAATATGTGTAATAATATAAGAATCAAAATATCAAGAGAAGGAATAAATATAAAATATAGTAATTGATGAAACACATGCCATACAAATTAATAAACAGGATACCATAGTGGTGAGAATACCATAGTATAGGTGTAGAAGATAAGTAAATAATGAAACACCATGGAAAACCCTCTAGAGACTCCTAATTTTACTACCATCTCCACGTTCCTCAGGTCAACTATCTTCCTAGGGTGAGTATCCCTCTTCTATATCCCTATAAATGAATTTTTCATACCATTATTGATGCCTCTATAGGGTGTGAGTAGAATAATCCATTTGGTGAACACAAATGCATCATTATCAAGCATTCATAGGTATAAAAATGTATTAAATTATAATAAAATATTCAAAATCAAGTATAAAAAACCACATACCGAGTACCCATGTTCTAAGCCCTCATGAGCCCCAAATGTACCTTCTTAGGATCCATGATGGAAGGAATATGAAGATATTAATAGTAATCAAGAAATATCTACAAGTCTAGTAAAAATATTTCTTGGAATCATGTGAATATGTTTCTAGACATCAAATATGCATCAAGTGAGTCATATTCTCTGCATCCACTAGGTGTTGAGTGATCATGCTACTCAGCATCTATTAGGCCTTGAGTAAACATGTAATTAGTATCTATTTGAAATCGAGTGAATCTCATGACATACACAAGGAATCATGGTATGATTACCATGTACTCAATTCTATCATTTCTATTGCTTCAAGACATGATCACTACCCTCTAAGGTATAATAATTTCATAATGGCCCACCTTTTTTTACCGCAAAGACAAATACCTCTAGAGGTATGGTAACACACATTACATGGTAGATTATTCAAATAAAACCATTGCATATCATAATGTGAAAATAATAGAAACTGAAAATACATGTGATTAATATCAAACATGACCATAAAATCTACAAGATTTCTCATAGATACAAGTATAATAAATGTGTTTCATGGGTTACAAAAACACCCACATACGATCATAATCAATCAAATTATAAAACAATTCTAATATAAGAATCAAACTAATGAAATATGTGCATACAAGAGACCTAAATTGTAAGGAACTTACTACCTAAATTTTTTTTGATGATGAACTCTAGGGTTCATCATTTTTTAGTGATCAAACCATGCCGCACACCCACAAAAAAAAATATCTCATGCCAAGGATGCCAATATTAGTTATTGGATCGTTAAGAATGAAGTTTATATAAAATATAGAAGGAGAATACATGTAATATAGTGTAGTTATAGATCCACATACCTTATAGAGTCTATCAATAAAACCAATTCTAAAGTATGTTAAAGGAGGGGATTCCAATTCACTGGATTTGTTGTCGAACAAAAAACAGATCATGAATTTATTATTGATTTAATAAGAGAACCTCAGGTATCCCATTTCTCCTCACACTAGGGTTTCTTCCTAGTTTCACTTATCCCTCCATCTTGTCTTCACCCTCGTGGTGAGTGGTTTCTCTCCAGTGTGCATTTTGTGGTTACTTCACAGGCCTCAATCGCTGCGACCTTTCTCTTTTTCCTAGAACCATTGTGAATAAACCCCATCATGGTTTAAATTGATGTAACTCTAGTGATTTGGGAGTTTTGGTGGCATGTGGTGTGGTTCCTTTTTCCCTATATGGTTCATACTCCCCCTTTCTTTGTTGCGGTCTTTTTTGTGGTTCGTTTCTATTATGTGGCTTTGATTTCAACTCAGCATGGTTTTGCTTTTCTGGTTGTATGGAAAATGTTCTATGGTTTCCGTTTTTGTGGTTGATTTTTTATTTGGTTAAATTTTTAATTGTCTGGTTACTGGCCTTGTTTGGTGAGCTTTCTAGTTCTGTGTTCAGTTTACATTCTTGGTGGGGGTGGGGGTTCGGTGGTCATTTTCTTAGTGGTGGTTCTGAAATGTCGGCGTCGATGGTGTTTTAATGGAGGAAACTATGGATTTTGGCTAGAAGTTCTCGCCGGTGATCTGAATCTCTTGTTGGTGGTGTTATTGTGTGTTTGTGTGTTTTCATTTCCATAAAATTTTATGTTTGGTGATGGTTGTTCTAACATGGTGGTTGATGGATACTCGTTGATGGATGATTGTTGGTGACGATCTTGGATCTGGTTCAACGATGGATTTTTGACAGGGATGATGTAAGGATGCAACCTCAGGAAGGCATCCTGATGCATTGACATCTTCCTTGATCTTGTACTATTGCTTGCATTTGAAATTTGAATTTTTCTTGAATGTGGTTGGTGGTACTTTTGTTTGAATTTTGAATCAGGTGTTTTGATATTTGTGAGGTTCTCACTCAACCAAAAAGTGATTCTTTGAAAATATAAAAATATGGATTTGGAGGGTTGAGACAAAAAAATCCATCCATCGTCAACCAATCAATAGAATAGAGATTCATGATTAGATTCAAGAATAATAGTGTCTCAAGATGATCGATCTATGGAAACATATATAGAAAAATCCATCATTAACAATTATTTTGAATAAGTTCAAAATGAATATCATTAACATGTTGAAACCACCACCAATGATCTCACAATAATTCAAGAATCTATTTTTATATGAAATTGGAATTCATCAATATGTCATCAACATACCAGATTTATTAATCATCTTAAGAGAAAATAGGTAGATCTTGGAGAAACTCGAAGAATTGAGGGTTTTTATCATATACCACAATTATAGATCATCAACTCACATGGATAAGCAATAATATAGCATTGGAAGAGGGGAAACTTTCAGATAAGTTTATAAGATACTTAAAAATAAATATATTTTCAAATACATAGAAGAATTGATTGAAACAATCCTTAAATAGATATTATTGGAGAATTCATATCATTAATTTCTTCCATAAATAGTCTGGACATAGGTTTTTGAAACCATGCACTAAACTTTCACTCATTAACTCATCACTTAGTTTAATAAATTTTTAATCATTTAAACCTTTATCGTGGTTACTATATTTTACCATGATAACTTATTTTTTGAATAAAAAATAAACTATAATAACTATTTTTATTATTTTAATTCAAAATACGAAAAAAAATAAGAAGATCCAATTTATATTGGGTGTAAAAATTAATATTAATACAAATACCCATAATGCAATAGAAATAGTTTATTGGAAAAAAATTAAGAATAAAATGAATTAACACCAACATCATGTATAGAATTGATACCCATGACAATAATTGATTTATTATTATAAAAATAAGTGTTTTGTAACATTAAATGAAATCAAACAAATATCATTGTGAATACTAATTTAAAGGATGTAAAAAAAATACTTTTTTATTGCAATAAAATATAAATTAACTTCCAAAATGTCAAACATGATCTTCCAAATTAAACATAATAATTTTAAATTCATTATTATACACCTTAAATATTTATTTTTTTATAGGAAATTATTTTATAAATTTCCATTTTCATGTTCATAATATGTTGATTTCATAAAAGTTATAGTAATGGTATTTTTCACTATTCAAAAAAAGCAACCATTTATTAAAGATGCTCAAAATTCACCCTACTGTAATTTTTATTTATTAAATCTATAAATTAATTTGGATTTATCATAATAAAATTCTATTATTTATAATTTTTCTTTATGAATAGGGAGAACCATGATTTCCTTTCATCGGACCTCAATGTGCTTCTTCAGAGGGAAACTTCGCATTGCACAAGCCAGATCCATCTTCTAGCTTCTTCAAAGGACCAATGAAAACCTCTATCAGATTAATAACCAAGTAATATTTTTAAAACTCAAACTCTATCCAAACATGATTTATGGGTTCTCAAAATCAAAACATATTTAAAAATAATTATTTATGAATGTATTTATAAATATATATATATATATATATTATAACATCAGTTATATATAAGCATAACCTAAAACTTATGAAACCTTTTTCATGATTAAATATATGTATTATAAGTAAAATTATATATTTTAAGATATTATGTTTTAATTACAAACCTATATTTTATATTTTAGACCATAAGTAATACTTTCTCAAAATTAATTTTAATACATTGTACATTAGTACTTTAAATTTAATTTTTATCACTTTTATAAGTTGAATAAAATTAAATGTATTAAAATTTAGAATCAGTGAGTCCAAATTATTATATAAGTACCACTATATTTTTAGGCATAAATATTATGCTCCCTTAGGTAAAAACCAGTTATAGTGGTAAAATATTAAATGGAAAAAGTAATAATTCATGGGGTAAAGGACTTGAAACATGTTAAAAAAATGTTTCTAATTAAGTGTTTGAGGTGTGGTTTGATTGCATGTATTCTCCTACCAAATATTTCTCATTTTTATAGACACTTTCCTTGATATTGACTTCCTATTATTTAAAAGTTTTGGGTATTTACAAAAATATCATTCCTTTTTTACTTATAAAAGGGGTACTCATATCTACATTCCACCTCACACCAAAACCTCATAATTTTGGACCAAAGTCTACCCAAAACTCACCTAAACACTCCTATCCACCTTAAGGGGTTCTGATATTATCATAAGGCGATCCCTAAAAGGTTTAATCCCCTTTGCAAAGGAGATAATCCAAGTATTAAGGTATAGATTTCTAACCTCTCCTCTCTCTTTCCTATTTCTTTATGTTATTTTATTATTCCTAAAAAAATTCCACAAATTTTTAATTATAAAATAAATATCATTATTATACTAATATGTTATTATAATTATGGAACAAGCATTAATCACCCTCCCATTTTCTATTAAGAAAAACAAAAAAGTGTATTGTGTGTTTTGCAGATTACTGCCTCCACGAAGTAACATGATTTTTTTTCCTTCACCACCTTACAAGGATGATCCTAATAGGGAATTTAATATATAATTATGATATTTATAACATATTTTATATTTTTAAATGATAAAAAATATTATTCTTTTTCCCCGTTCTATGGAAAATTATATCATTATCCATGCATATGTGTGGACTAACGCCTCCATGGAACGATTGATTTCCATTTTTCATTTTATCACTGTTGTACATGGATGGTCATGAGAATGGTTTTAAATGATAAATATTATATTTAAGATATGAAAAAGGTTTTGTTAATACCAATTGAATAACCTATTAATGATATTAATTATAACCAATCGTTATAAAATTAACCATCTTAAACAAGCAAACTAAGAAGAAGAAGAAGAAACAATTTATTCATATTATATAAAATTTTCATATCCATTAATTCTTATAATTTATTAAAATTTTGATATATCATGATAATTAACACTGAATATGGTCATTGTGCTTATTTTATAATGATTTTTCAACTAAATCACCTCATAATCATCCATTAATCATGGTATGTTCATGTTTGGGTCAGTTTTAACACTTACTTGAACAACGCTGCAAAATTATATCATATATGACTATGAAAACATAATTAATGGTATAATATTATATAAATATTTAAATAATTATTATTTTTGGTTTTTTAATGGATACATCAATATTTAACTCAATAATTAAGAAAATACCTTTCATTGGTTAAGAAATTTACTAAAGTATTCTAATTGTTGATTTCATCTTCAAGGATAAATAATGAAACTCTCATCAAATAAAATTAATAATTAATTAATAATTATAATTATTCTATTATAGTAACTTTAATTAAATTTTAATGATGGAATTGGGGTTAAAAATTAATACCAACACTGCTCATATAAAACTAATACAAACAGTCAAAACTATAAACACCCGATGTGAGAAAATAGGTAAAAAATAACTAATATACATGTTAATAATTATTATAAATGAAAATTATAAGTAGTTTTAGGTATGAATATGTTTGTAAAAGGTTTTATTAAGATATTTATGTTTTTTATATAGGATATTAAATCACTTATGTGGAAATCAAGAGTAAAGGTAAGGGTTTCTTTGTCTCATTTTCAACTCCATGGGACATATGTGATATTGTATTCCATAACTTCTTATATATAGTGAATTCACTATCCATTTGATTTAAAATATAAAAATATCATTCATTTCATGAGATTTTAATGTCCATTTCATTATCTTCCTCCCAAACTCTTTGATTCTTATATAACCAACCTCATAAGAGTTACAACAACTCAATTTCTAATTCATTATGTCATAATATTTCTTACTTGAATATAATCTTCAAGTATTAATTGATCCTACAATTACACTATTTTATATAGAATTTCCTTTTTTCTATGTTAAAATTACTTCTCATCGTCAATAACCAATTTATTGAAAAAAATCCCAAATAATAGTGTAACTTTCGTAAGAATAACCCACATTTTTACCAATGCGTTATTTCTTCCAGGTTTGTACTGTAGCAATTACTGTATCAGGTAATGTTCGGTACTTTAGCAGCCCGAACTATTCAACTTGGGTGACCAGTTTTGGATTAGAGTCCTTAAGGCCTTTGGTCCACCTAGGCCTTTGGGTCAGTAAGGCTTTTGGGCCACCTTTAAGGCCTTCAGGCCACCTCAAGGCCTTCAGGCCACCTCAAGGTCTTCAGGACACCTGATGTGCAGATGCCTAGATAGATTCTATAAGGAACCAGATCCATAGGAGGATTCAATAGAAGGGACCTGAGTAGGGATAATGTGTTTATAATAATAAGAGGGTATGACATTGCCATCAGTATCGGTCTTGTTCATCTCTGCATAGGAAAGCTAGCCGAATAGTCATCCAAAGGTGAAGAAATGATCACGATGCAAATGCTGGGGAGGGGAAGTTTCAAGTAGTCATAGTTTGTATGATTTCTTTAAGACCTATGGGTATTATAATGTCTTTAAGACTATGGGAAATGTAATGTTAGGGTTCCCCTTCAACCCTTAAAAGGGGGGTTATAAAAAAATAAAAAAAATAAAGGTATTCGGTCCATTCAAGCATTATTTCTTTTATGTCCATATTTTACTTCCTACCAATGTTCTAAACTATTTTGGGAAGTTAATATAGATTATTTTTTGCGATTCTTATAACTATCTTTACCACTTTTTAAAATTAAAATTTAATACTCTTTTTACGATTTGGTTTTTCAAAAAAAATGTATTTCAATAGATATATATTTTTAAAAAAAATCCATCCTTTAAAAATAAAATTTTTTATATTCCACTCCACATTTTTTTGATAACCTTCAAGTCTTTTAAAGGATATTTTATTTGTAACTCTTTATAAAAATTTTCTATAAATTATTTTATTTCTCTTCTCAAAAATGTTTTGAAATTAATTTTCACTTCATTTTTTATAACAATGTCTAAAAGGATTTTGGATTTTTTTTAATTTCACTTCTATTTTTTCCTCTAAGGTTTATATTTCATGAAGTAAAGTTTTGATCATCCTCTATATTCTATTATAATATGATTCCTTTTGGAACTAACTTTTCATTAACATTTTGAACTCACTTTTCCTAAATTCTATGAACATTTTGCATTGTTCTTCATTTGATCCACAAAAATATTATGTCATTGACATACACCGACACCATCATCCTTTGATTAATTTTATTTTTGAAATAAATATTTTAATCAACTCCACTATTCTAAAAAAATGTGCTTCTTCAAATACTGATCAAGTCTGGAATACCACACTCTCGGTGCCTACTTTAATCCATAAAATGCCTTCTTCAGCCGACACAATTTTTTCTCATATTCATCGACAAGAAAAGTACACTTATTATTCTAGAACACCATTAAAAATATTGACCTAATGTTCATCTAGAAAAATTTTAATTTCCTTTGCACTGTTATAGCCAAGAATAGGTGAATAGTCTCGAGCCTTGCAATAGGTGAAAATGTATCATCAACATCGATTCCCTTGAACTTGGAGTATCCCTTAAAAACTAGTCATTATTTGTTTCAAATTACCAATATATCTTTATTTAGTTTGTTCTAGAAGGTCCATTTGGTCCTAATGGCATTCTTATCAGCTGGTCTTAAAATAATATTTCATGTCTTATTCTTCTCAATTTGGCCAAACTCTTCATTCATAACCTGAACCCAGTTCTCATATCCAAATGCTTCTTCAAAACATTTAGGCTCTACCTAAGATACGAATTATTCTTGCTGTAAAGACTTAATTATCCATGTTTTAACTAGCACTACCTAATCACCAATGATGTTTTTTCAATCAATTTTAGCTCGACTCTTCAACTTCTGTGTATATATAAATGTGAATTCCTCATAATCATCATTAGTATCTTCTTCTGAATCATCATTATCTACTTCTACTCCCCCTTAGTTTCTTACCTCCTCAACATTATCATCAGGGAACTATTCACCATGTTGTTTAAGATTCTATTCACAATCTAATATAATAACATCATTGCTTTCAACCACTTTTCCCAGCCTCTTTTTGAAGAATTTCTCTGATTTTATTTTTCCTGAGTAGACAAGGAATATCCCATCATCTCCATGAGACTCAAAAAAATCATTTCTCCTTATTGAGAATAAAATTCTTAATTCCAAATATTTGAAAGTATTTCAATGTTGAATTACTTTCATATCACAGATTGTATGGAGTATTTTCTTCTTTCAGACACAAAAAACCCTATTAGATATATATACTAATTTCAAGATTGTTTCCTTCTAGAATTTCGTTGGTAGGTACTTTTTAATAAGAATTTGTTTTTTCATGTTGTTTATAATCCAATTTCTTCTCTCAACTACTCTATTTTGTTGAGGATTTATCACTACTTAAACTTGGTGCATTATCATATGTTTCTTTAGATAATCCTCCACTTGGAAATTTTTAAATTCCATACACTACAAAAAAATGACTTATACCAATAGAAATTCAGTGACAGATAATATATCTGTTGGAAAAAATGAACAATTCCAATAGATAATGAGTTTTGTTGATACTAAATTCAAGTAACAAAATTTAACTTTAGAAACAAATGTATTTGTTTTTATTAATTGTTTAATACCAACAAATATTTTACCAACAATTTAATTTGTCACTCTCATATTAACACCGAAATTTTTTTTTACAAACAAATATAATTATTATTAACAATTACTATTAAAAACAATTTTTTTCAACATATAAACATATTGATATTATTTATTCACTACACATAAATCATTTAAAAACAAAAAACATTGTTGACACCAATCATGTGTTTATTAAAAAAATGTTTATATTAAAAAAAAGAAAGCGATTATAAGATAAATTTTTAATTTAATAGCTAAAAAAACTGTACATTAATAAAAAGATCTTAATAAATATTTATCATAGATTGAAAATTTCATTTAATATATATTTTATATGAAACAAATTAAAATTATATCATAGATATATTTTATGAGGAAGAGTTTTAAAAAACACAATAAAAAGTTAAAATGAAAAATAAAACGGAAATAACTTGCAAAAACCTAATCCCCCATTCGCATTTTCCCTGCAGGGTCGCGCCTCCCCTCTCCCGACTTCTTCATCAGCCACGTCTCTACACCAGCCACCTCTACCAGCACTGTCTAAGCTCACATGCACAGTTCCTCACCGTCTCCCACATCGACACCCACACCCTAGATTCTCCACCACTTCCTATACCACTCTGTCCACTGATGTTCGGCGGATTTTTTTCTGTTTCAACTATAAAGACGAGATGTTGGGAAGAGCATCGTCTGAAACCCATTTCTCATTCAGTCAGTCCATCTTTGATCCTACATGTATTTATTTCTTCTCTTTAAGTTTTAAGAACTTGAAATAATGGCAATCTAATGTTTTAATTTAATTCCAGTTAGGGTTTCTTTGAAATTAAAATTAAACGAATTTTCTCGTTTTCTTGTTTTTTTTATGATTTTTACTATGCTAATTGCATACTCCAGTTGTTTTTTGGTGATTTTGTCACCTCCACCTGTTTGGATCATCTTCAACCCAGTTATTCCATTTCAAATCCATGATGACATCAATGCATGTCTCAACGAATGAATACTCTACCTTATTATTGTCCTTCACATTATATAAATCTAGTGACGAGGAGCCGCTGATAGTTCTCATAGAATTGAAATAATTTACCAATACTGCATGGGTTTCACCATCTACATTGAATCCCCTCCTCATTCTTTCAAGGTTCATGATTTTGATGGCAGGGTGGTTGAGTTTTAACTATGATCTTTCCATATGTTGACAAAAATGATTTTGAATATTCTTTTTGTGTGTTTTTTCTTATCTCTACATTCTATTAAGTGTTGAATATTTTGTGAAATTATTATTAACCAACATTGCAAGTTAAATAGTACTGTGGAAATGATTAACCATATATTACTCCTTGTAGGTTTACATTTAAGGGAATGAATAAAAACTAGGGGTTATCTGCACTTACCATGATATAATTATTGGTCAGAGATTCTTTCCCAGTAGAGATCCTTGTGGCTTTGAAAAGACTCCAACAGTGGGGTACTCTTTTATTCCATCTCTCTTATTTACTTGTCCTTAACAAATGAGTTGTTGGTTATGACCACATTTGGTCCTTGTGAGAATCCTTGACATGCCTGAAAATTACAAATTCCCAATAATGAGTTAGGATTCAACAATTTTGTTTGAACACCTTTACATGGAAGAATTTTGTCAAAAGAAAATTTAAATATTATCCTTTTTGTTTCCTAAACACTTGCAAGTTGTGATAATTAATTGTTGTGTACTAAGATGTACTGGAGAGTACCACTGAAAGGCGATGATGGTTTAATTTTTAATAGCTGCTAGTTTATATGGTTACTCTACTTGAAAACGTGATTTGATGTTTCTCTTTTACCTGGGTAAACTGGTCTAGTATTTTTCTATACCCACTGTGCAGTGGTATTCATGTTATTACAAAAATAATATGGTTTTCCACATGAACATAAGAGATAATTTTACTATTAACTGTAGCTAAATGCACATGTAATAACACTCAAGACTTCCATTTGTGTTTTGGTAGAAACTTCATTATTTTTAGATGACAAACTATTGGACTCATACATTCATCATGACTTTTATTGTTGTGACATCAATCTTAATCCTTAGCTGTGCAATCAGGACACTTGAAACAATAATTTCTAAAACTTTGTTTCTAAATCCATATGCACTTTCTGTGTTAGATGACAGGCGATCCTGAATTTATCCTATCAAGTCCTAAATGCATCACATTAACTTTAATTTTGAATAATGAATGAAAGTCATGGAAGTTTTTTGTAAATATGGAAGCACGATCCTTTCCACTACACCACTCTCGGAAGAGCTAATAAAATAAATATAAAACATTTTTATAATTCATAGATCATTCAATTAAAAAATTATAAAACACGATTCATTTAAATTAAAATGAGATTTTAATTTTTTATCATGTCATTTTAAAAAAAGATTTTAAAATAAAAAAATTAATAAATGAGCAATAATAATGACTTTTATTTTAAATTAATAAATTAAATTAATTATAATAATAAAAATATAAAACATATGTTGTGTCCAAAATTTATATAAAATTTGCAATCAAAACTTAAGTTAACACTAGTACCCCACCCGTGCAATTGCACAGGTGATGATAGCAAGTAAATCAGTGAAAAATTAGATCTAACTAATAAAAACCTCAACCATGCATTAGCATCATACAAGATAAATCAAAACTTATAGAAAAATGAAATATAGGAAGACAAAGCAATAGAAGAGTAATTATTAGTTAATACAGAAAATGAAACAAAAAGCATTAATTTACAGTTAACCATCAAAAGGTATTTCTAATTAGGGAACCAATACTTTTTCAAGAAAATAGTTTTCTATTAAATTTTCCTTTTCATATTTCATTGATCTATATTGACTTTATTTTTAATGTCCTACGATTTTGAAGTGTCTCTGGTGAAATCAATTTGGACATGCTCTCTTTCACCAAAGCTCTCTTAATCAAAATAATGTTATGTCTGCAAGGAATTTGTTTGTAGCATGTCAGTCAAAGGTCATAGAGTAAAATGAGAGAAATAAAGTAGCATATGTTTTTCAATGTGAGCTCAGTGAATTGCATCCCATATTTTTAACTGTACAATATTTTTACATGGTTACATCCAGTTAAACTATCATTCATATTTTAATTACAGATTTTTGTAGTATATATCCATGTGTTTGTATTCTATTTGAGGGAAACTATTTATACAGTCTCTAATGCATATGAATATGGTTTCAATTGTATAATTCATTTTCATAAATATATTGGTAAATTCTGTTATAATTCTTTAGGATAAAAAATGTGTAACTCATAAGAATAAACTGTATGCATATACATGTAAAATGTATTCATATACTGTACATGAATAATGTGGAATGGAATTTTATAGGAATGATGTGGATCTCATGATACTATATTGGGTAATCTCACAAAGCAATCTCATATATCAGATGAGAAGTTATACTCAATTCCATATATATAAGGAATTGGGTAAACCTTTATGAAAAGAAACTGTGTGTATGAGTTAACTATATATACTATACAGGAATGATGTGGATCATTTCAAACTGCATACATATATGAGTTAACTATGTATATATGAGTTAATTATCTTCATATATCATATTAATCCTTAATCTGATATGGTTTCATTAATTCATTTTCAAACTATATGAATAATTTTGTTCTATAATTCATTTGAAAACTATACACATATATCATTTTCATATAGTGTTGTCCAAATGAATAAATCATTATGCATATAGTTTCATTTTTGAAAAGTTTCATTTTAATATTTAATCTGCGGATGGATTCAATTATTGAAATATATTGTTGTATACTTTAAATTCTTGATTGATGTTATTCAAAAATTGTCATGTATAAATAAATTTTTTCATATATTTCATCTGCGTATGGTTTCAATTATTTCATTTGAGCACAGTATCTTAATAGAATTTTCTATAGATATCTCCAACTTCACTTTATTTCCTAGATGAATGTATCTTTTATGTTTTCCATCTCTTGTAAGGTCATTTGTCATTGATGTAGCTCCTTTGTAAAATTACATTAAAAGAAATCACATCGGATGTGCCTTGGAATTTTCTTAAATAACGATGGAAAGTTTTTAAATTTCTATGTTCATATTTGTGGTATGATATCCTATCATATTTCACATGTATCTATTAAAATTAGGAATTCATAGATTTAAAATTCCATTTATTTTTATGCATATTTGGGCGTTCTCTGGTTGTTTCTGGTGTAATGGATATATTGTAGTTCCACAGGCTCACCATAGGTTAGTCTTTGGGATTTTCTCCTCTAGTTCGATAGGGAATTTTTTTTATGTTATTAATGTTATTTGAGGTGGTTTGTATTTATAGGACATGTGTGGATTTCTAATTTTGGTTTAGAGAAAAAAAATAGTTTCACTGACTTATCAAATGGGAAAAATATAACATTGACACATCATTTATTGTAGGCTTTGAAACACATATTTATGGTATATGTAGTTTTGTAAATGTATTATTGACATGTTTTTTCATTTGTGATTTTTTATATGGAGTCGGGTCATTATAAATCACAGGCAAGCGCATATTTATAGTATTTGTAGTTTTTTAAACACACGTTTGATTAGTCATATTTTTTCATTTTGAATTTCTTTTTTGGATTTTTAATCAATATTAGCTATGATATTGACATTTGAGGGTGTTGTGCTGGTGTTACTAGTCATTTGGAATGCTACTGGTTGGGAAATTGGAATGCAGGTGGTGATAGGCATTTGGAGTGGAGGCCTGCAACGCTGGACACTGGTACTTTTCTTCTTCTTTTTTACAAAATGAAACATTGTGTTAATCTTGGTTATTTTGGTTATTTCGAAACAATTAAATTCAGTCAGTTCATTTGTTTTTTGGTTATTTCAGTTTTGGTTGCTAAAGTAGTAGGGTCAGTTATTAAAAAATCATTGGTTGGTTATTTTGGTTTTTGAAAATTCCGAATATTTTTCACTAAACAGACTGTTTTCTCACCCCAACAAACACATTGGAGATATCTAATTTGAGTTCAATGTTCCTCTCTTTGGATTTCTTTTTCAAAAGATTTATAACCTAGATGCAGTGAAAAATTAATCTTCCACTTTTCATTCCAGAAGAATGACAATTCTTCCTATGATTTAACTTAAGTCTTGTTTACAAAAATTTTCTTATGTTCATATAAATCATATTACAAAAATCTATAGGCCTAAAATCCCAATATTCATAGTGGAATTCATGTGGCGGCCATGTCTTGTTACCTCCATCTCGCTTGGAAAACATGAAACTCAGTGCACGTTTTCTTCAATATCCGAGCTCTATTTAGTAACCACATTTTTTATTTATCCTTGTTGAAATGTAAAACTGTACTCATGAATTTGTTTAGAGATCATAGCAGCTGAATTGTGGACTTGTAGTGCGACGTCAGTTTTCTGGTATCATCAACCTCTATCTTCTTGAGTCATGGATTATGTTTTTCATACAACATTTATACTTCCAACATGTTTTTGTATGTGTGATACTTTGTATGTATGTGAGATTTATTTAATCTCCAGATATTTTAAGGCCTTAGTTTTTATATACTACAGGATGCATAAGTTTTTCTCTGTAAATCACGAGCTTCATATTTCTATAAGTCGGTTTAGAATGCAATATTCGTGTACATGAAGTAAGGCCTCACTACACGTATTCTTTAGTCATGAACTGAGGTTTTTATATACAACAGGTTGCATTTTGTTCTCCAACTGCTTTAATCGTGGATTCTGTTCTCCAACTTCTTTATTCGTGTTTTCTGTTGTTCTATTTTTTAGTATGCAGCATTCTCTTTTTAGCATGAAGCATTCTCTTTATGGTCTGAATTGAGGTTTTTATGTACTATAGGTGCATTCTATTATCCTTATACTTTAGTCGGGGATTCTGGTATCTTTTTTAATATGCAACCTTCTCTTTTTATATCTCTTTTTTCTTGATATGTTGCCTGTAAAAATTTTGAACATATGTTTGTTGGGTATGTTGGAAGTTTTATGAAATAGGTAAAAAATAAATGAGATTATTAATTGTGTTTGACTCTTAATTTTCATTGTTTGTTGTGCCATTTTATCTTTACACATGCTTAACCGTTTGGATCTTATTGATGTTAGTGTTAGATTAGAGATGAACAGTTTTTATCCACAAGTGCAAGAAATGAGACATTTGAATGAGTGGGGATGATTAGCTTCTTCCAACCATTGGTGTGAACTAGAACATGGAATATTAATGTGTAACGAGAAATGGTTTGCAGATGAAGTGTTGGAGCAGACTTGTTGGCTCATCCCTGGTGCCGAAGCTGTTCTAGAGTGCTAGAGCTGAATCGTTGGATGGTCCTTTGTGTTGGAGCTGGCATGGAGTGCTGGAGATGACTCAGTGGTTGGATCTATCCTGGAGTACTGGAGGTGACTCACTGGATGGTCTTTGGTGTGGAGTTCTGAAGATGACTCGCCGGCTGGAGCTAGTCTGGAGTGTTGGAGCACGACTCACTAGTTGGTCCCTGGTGCTGGAGTTGGATCACTAGCATGTGTTGGAGGTGACTTGCTGGTTGGTTCCTGGTGGTGGAGTTGGCTCGCTGGCATGACATAAATGGTGGGGGTGGACTTGTTGGGGTGGATCCTGTTGGGGACCTACATTTTGTATTAAATTTCATTATTAATATAATTATTATTTTTAACATGTGTGAAAATCTTCTATTTAATAATATAATAAATTAAAAAATATAATATGAAATTTTATTAGAAATAAAAAATTATAATTTTTTTAAATGTAATTTATAAACAAATATTATATGTTCATAATATTACCAACAAAAAAATTTGTCATTAGAACCTATTGCTAAACACTTTAACCAACATATATATTATCTGTTGGTATTATTATAATTATAACAGAACTATTTTATCTGTCGTAAAAACATTTAGGGACATAGTTTTTACCAACAGTTTAGTGATAGGGATATATATGTTGGTAAAACGTTTTACCAACAGAAAATACACTTTTACCATCAGATATGCCCTCGTTGGAAAAAGTGAAATATTTTGTAGTGATACCATTATGAGTTCAAAACTTCATAATCTTCCATCCAAACATCCTTTCACCTTCCCTCAAATATTGTTTTATGAAACTAAACCTGTCATACTTGTGTGAAATGACAAATATCTATGCCATAGTGATGAAATCATCAATGAAAATAACATAATACCTCTTCCCATCAATGGATCTTAGTGTGATAGGTCAATACACATCTGCATACACAAATTCAAGAACTCTAGTTGAATTTAGTTATATTTCCTTTCATGCCCTTCTGATAATCATCGCTTGTTGAAAAGCATCGTATGTGTGAGTATGATCACATGATAGCTTGGGGAGATATCAAGTTGCATCACTTTTGACCAGATATTCTAGATAGGGCTGACATATATGGCCAAGCCATTTATTCCATAACCTATTTTCTTCATCTCTAGATAAAATGATCATATATTCTTCTCCACTCACAAGGTAGAGATTCCTCTTCATGTGCTTTCCCTGTAAAACAATTATACTATATTTTCCCTTTATAATACACAAATTCTTGGTAAAGCTTATAGAATGACCCGAATCAAAAAATTCAGTAACACTTAGCAAGTTGTGAATGATACCTTCAACAACCAAGAAATCCTCTCGTCTCATATATTTACCCCAAATTTGGATTTTATCGATCCAATAATCTTCAGGACTTTATCATTTCTAAATTTGACAACACCTTCCTTATCATATTTGATTCCTGTAACAAGATCTTTATTTCCTATCATATGGGATGTGATTCCACTATTAAGGATCTATACACCAACATGATCTCATTATTTAAGGGCACTCTCTACACCCAATACCTACTCAGCTCTTTTATTTTTTATCCACATCATTAACTTCATACCTGTTATGAAATTATATTTTGTATCTTACTCAGAGTATGATGGACCAGCTACATCTTGTAGAGCTTCAAATCATTTTTGTGTTTTCAACTCATTTTATGATTATTTTATTATTTCTTACGACTGCTTTGGGTATGCTTCATCACATTCCTCTACATTTTTTATGAGCAATATCTAACCATGTGTATGAATCTTCCACACCAGAAACAGTGTCCATCAAAATCATTCTTGGCATATTAAACTCTACGTGGATGCCTTTGTTTCTCTTGTTACCTTAGGTACCTTTTGTCTATGAAATATACATTTTGGGAATATCCAGTATTTCCATAGCAATAAAACTTAATACGAGGTGAATTCTAGTGAGTCGTTATTATAGGAATGGTTGTTCCTTGGCTTCTCTGAACCTTATGATTCTAATTTTTACCCAAATCAGTTTTCAACCTCGGAGTGGGTGCTTACGGTATGACATCAATCATAATACCTTTGTATTTGTGATCAAGCCCCACACTAGCCTTGTTATTTGGATATGATTGTTGTTTTTATTTTGTTAGACCACTATACTCTACTTCCTTCTTTTCTGTTTCCTGGGTGATATACTTTCCTTGTAGCTGACCCCATTTAATTGGAGTTGATACTTGTCTATTGTTTTAATTTATTTTTCATTATTATGCTTTAATAGTAATGAAATAACATTAAATACAAATGAAAAATAAATTAATTAGATAATATTATGAAGTTTAGATAATTTAAAAAAACATTGTTAATATTTTTGTATTAATAGGTTAAAATTCATGAAACCTGGGATGTGAACTCATCACAGTCATCATCATTTTAACATATTGATGTAGTTGCAATCGTCTTAGGGATGGATCATCTTGGTCATGTATGTGGGATGGGTTCTAGGTCTACTCCATCGACTATTGGTAGCTAACTATCATCATTTTCTACTACACCTAGTGGGGTTTCAAGTAGTGTTTTTGATCGGGAAGTACAAGTGGAAAGTTCAAGGAAAAAAGAAAAAGTGAAAGAACAAGACTTATAGGAAAACACGGGATTAGTGGTGTTCAAAAATGGAAAATTCCTCATCTTATATATTTAAGAACATAATGGGAATAATACCTAGGTAAATTATCAGTCTTATAGATCATCCTATAGAGCTAAATTATAAACTCAATTCATGAAATGTATAAATGAATATATTTTTTCTTTTTATGACAATATTGTATATTTTTGGGGTTTCTTCTGTAAGGGGGATTTGGGGTAATGTGAGATGAGTGTTCTCTTTGAATTTCATGGGTTCTAATTGTTGTAAAATCTTAGAACAACTATCATTGAATTTTTTATGATGTGTATGAGAAGATAACATGTTTATCTAACAAATTGTGTGCTCAAAATGTCTCAATAAGCAGTTTTGAAAGATATCAATGTCTTTAAAAATATGCATCAGAGGGTCAAACCTAAGAAAAAGGCATCAGAGGGATGTTAAATCATAGGACAATGACTGTATATTTATTTTTTAAATGTAGGAAATGATGCCACATCAATCCGATTTGTGGTTTTCTTGAGATGATAATAAATGCATTTTTAGTGTTTTAAAACACTAACACATACATGTAGTAGACAAAATCATATAAAATGACATCATATTAATTTTAAATCTTTGGAAAACTATCATTTAATTTTTTTTATCATGTATGAGTAGACAACATATCTATCTGAGATGTGGTGTGCTCGGAATGACTCAATACACAGTTTTAAAAGATATCAATGTCTTTAAAAACATACCTTAGGAGGTAAAAACCAATAAAATGATGTTAGAGTACCTTAAAATCATAGTACAATGAACCTAGATAGATTTTAAAAATATATGAATCAACATCATATCAATCCAACTTATGGTTTTCTTGGGATTACAATAAACTCATTTTTAGTGTTTTAAAATACTAAAACTTAAATGTAACGATAAAAAACATAGAAAACAACCTCATATTGATGTGAAATATTAAAGAAACTATTTTTTACTTATATTTAATGTGTATTATCTGGAATCACGCCCATCCAATGTGTGATGTGATCAGAATGACTCAATAAGATGTTTTAAAAGATATCAAGTTCTTTAAAAACATTACTTATGATTTCAAAATCATAAAAATGAGTGTCTTGAAATCATAGTGAAATAACTATATATTGTTTTTTGAAATATAATAATAGACGGAATATCAATCTAATTTGTGGTTTTCTTGATATTATGATAAATACATTTTTAGTTTTTTTTAAACACTAAAATGTGTGTATAATGTTTAAAACTATAAAAAAACAACCTCATATTGATGTGAAATCATGAGGAAACTATTGTTGTGTTATCTTTTATGTGAATTAGTAGATGAAACATCCATCTACTAGGTGGTGTGTCACACCCCGACCGCGGATGTCTGAAAATTTTTTTCTCCTTTCTTAGTCCCGGTTGAAATTTTTCGAAGATTATTTGCGTTGGCGGTTTCGCGCCGGTGCGCGGTCACTGCATCGTTAGCGGTGACCGTGCGTTCAGCCCGGGTGACCGTGTGTTCACCCGGCATGTTTAAATATTATAATTTTTTATGTTGATATATTATTATTAACGCTATTTAAGTTGTGTTATTAATATGATAGTTAATTGTATTTTATATATGTTTATGTATGTTTTATATATATATGTATAATAATGTATATATACATATAGGTCTATATATGTCTATGTATATATCTATATATGTATAGATATATATATGTGTAGTATCTTTAAATTATTTTATTATTTAAAATATTTGATCAAAATAATTATTATTAGAATTAGCTAATTTATCATTTATTATTATTATAAGTTTTATTATTATTACTATAAAGTTTCATCATTATTATTCTAAAGTTTTTATATTATTATTATAACGTTTTATTATTAATATTAATATTAAAAGGTTTTATTATTATTATACATTTTATTATTATTATTATTATGTTTTACTATTATTATTATTATACTTATTAACATTATTATTATAATGTTATTATCATTATTATAATAATTATTATTATTATTTTTATCATATATATATATATATATAATAATTTAACCCTAATCCTACCCCCCAACCCAGCCGCCACCCCGTTCCCCTTTTTTCTCTCTCTCTCCCTCTCTTTCTCCCCCGTCTTTCTCCTTCCCCCCCCCCCCTCCTGGTTCGGCCGGCGCTCCGCCCCGCTCCCCTCCTGTTCCCGTCGCCGACCCCGCCCCCCCCTGCTTCTCTGCCTTGCGCCGACCCCGCGCGCCGCGCCAGACCTCACCGTCGGCGCCCCTTTTTCCCCCAGCTCCGCACACCCCGGCGTGATTCCCCTCCGGCGCTGCTCACACGACCTCCCCCTGTCCCGGCTCCCTCTTCCCCCCTGTCCCGGCCATGCTCCCGCCGCGCCCCGCACTCAGCAGCCTCCGCTGCCGTCTCCCTCGCGCGACCCGCCGCACCCAGTCACCCTTCCCCAGCACCTCCGGCGTTTCGCCCCGCTCCCAGCACCCAGCTTCCCAGCGCCCCGGCCACCCCGCGCTGCCCTCTCCCCCTAGCGCCATTCCTGCTGCCGCACCCTCCCCTCCTGCGCGCTCCGCCTCGCCGCACCCAGTCTCCCTCCGTCCCGGCGCCGGTCGCGCCGCCCTGCCTTTCCGGCACCTAGCCGTGACGGCCTGCCACTCCGGCGACCGCCGGTCCAGCGGCCCTCCTTTTCTCCGGCGGCCCGCACCGCCGGCCTTTCCCCCTGTCCGGCGCACCCTCTTCCCTCCCTGCCGCATCGTCGTCCCGGCCTCCCTGCTCCGCCACCTCCCGCGTGCACCCCCTCCGCTCCTTGTGAGTGTTGTTTTTATTTTTATTTTATTTTTATTTATTTTATTTATTTTATTTTCTTTCTTTATGTGTTAATCTCATTTATTTACATTTTTTTTATATATATATAATGTTTTAATAATTTTATCATATTAATAATAATAATAATAATACTATATTATTATTATGTCATTATTATTATTATTATATTATTATTATTATATTATTATTATTATTATATTATTATTATTATTATTATCATGTTATTAAGTTATTATTTTTATTATTATTGCTATATTATTATTATGATTATTTTTATTATTATTTTTATTATTATTTTTATTATTATTATTATTACTATTATCTTATCATTTTTATATTATTATATTATAATTATGCTAAATTACTATTATTATTTTCATTATATTATTATTATTGTGATTATATTATTGTTATATTATTATTATGTTAATATTATTCTATTAGTATTATTATTGTATTACTATATTATTATTATTATTATATTATTTTATTATTATTATATTATTATTATTATTAATATTGTTATTGTTATCATTATTTTATTGGGTATGCTATCATAATTATTATTATTATATTAATATTGTTATTATTATTATATTATTATATTATAAATGTGCGAAATTATTATTTTTATTATTATTGTATTATTATATTATAATCGTGCCATATTATGATTGTTATTATATTATTATTATTATTATTATATTGTGTTATTATTATTATGAGGTTATTGTTATCATCATTATTATTTTCACATTATTATTACTCTGGCATTCACTTGTGCTTTGTTAGGGGTTTTTCATCAACTTATATTTGTTTTTGGTAGGTTTGGGATTTTAGGACCCACGCAGGGCGTTTCCGAGAGAGCGCCATCGCTGCGCCTTGTTTCTGAGGTTCTGCCGTCTCCGCGCCTCAGTTTCGAGGTGAGCGTTTCTCCCCGATGCTTGGTTTCGCATGCTCTAGTGAGTTTTTGTATGTGTATGAGTCCTTCATATCTATTATGAAGAGTGTTGGACTTTATCACGTGGCTTCGGACACACGTCGTGTCATCGCGCCTTGGTTCCAAGGTCGTTTTACCGTCGCGCTTGGATCTTGAGGTAGGTCTCCCTTTGCACTCGCCCTTAAGTTTAGAATTTACTTATTCCTTGACTTTTTATTAAGTTTCAGTAAATTTAAAAGTATTATTAAGTAGTTATTTATAGTGTGGTGATCTGTTGATGATTAATGGTTCTTCCTGAAAAATGAAATTTATGTTGAATTGTGTTTTGAAATGTCTTTGGTGTGTGCAAATTAGTAGGTATACTGTTAATGGAAAAAGGTGTTTCTTAGAACCTGGATTAGAGAAAATGATTGTATGATCTTTAAACTTGATTTTGGAAACCTTAAGTATGGTTCTTGGTTGATGAAAAATGTTTTCCTTTGTCACGCGAACAACAGTTTGGATTTCATTTAAGAAATAACTTTCCTTCAAAATAATGATTAAAGGCCCGTTTGGCTCTTGATAAAGTTGGTGTGCGTTTGGATATTGGAAAATGGTTTTTTTCTTGTGATACCAGTGTGTTTCAAGTTTAATATGATGTTTTGAGTTTCTTAAATAATGTTTTAAGTGTTTTTCTGGTTTTCAATGAAATGGCGTGTGTCATATCCCTTTAAAAGTGCTTTAGTATTTAATGGTCAAAATGAAAGTGACATGACGGCCCGGTTGGCACTTTAATAAATGTGAAGTGATTATTCATATATATATATATATATATATACGTACTTGTGAGGGCATCTCTACAGGGGGACTTCCCTTCGAGGGTTGTCGTGTAGCGATGTCTGTGTAAGGGGTTGGCAAGTGCGGTGAGATGAGTCACGCGTGCGAGGGTCTCCCACTTACACAGTGTCACTAAAACCACCATGGGTTCCTGGGCGTCTTGTAGATTATCGAGTGACGGTTGCTTACTAACCCTGATTAGACGGGTTGGTACCCCCTGGAGTTGTGGACAGTCCAGGTGGGATGTGCCACTGGTTGGCTATTAGGGAGGCCAGTTGGTTATTGACTGTGGAGTACCACGCCGGCAGGTAGTCTGAACCCGAGTGCGTCCAGGGGTTTTCTAGGGATGTTCAGGATCGCCCATGATTATTGCTGATAACTTCTGGTTTATTTTGCTTGCACTTGGTTTTCCTTGCTTGTTTACTTTTACTTGCACTTGTTTTCCCTGCTTGTTTACTTTCAGTCATCCTTCACAGCCTGTACTGTTAGACTTTGGGAAAACGGTTTTCAAATGAAAATGCTTGATTCTCTTTGGGTAAGATTTGAAAATGTAACACTTTTCTTTTTAGACTGAGTTTAAAACTGATGAAATGGAACTAACTTTCAAAAAGGAATAAGGGAAATGTCTCGTGTTTGTTTTCAAGTAAATAATTTCGAAAACTTACTTTTATACATTATAGTTCAAACCTAGATTATGTAGATTCTTTATTTACTGGCAGTGCATTGGGATTTGTTGTGGGGCTCACCTACTGAGTAATTTTTGTGCTCACACCTATCTTTTACCATTTCAGTTGCAGGTTCCTTGTGTTCAGGTTTTCCTGGCTTGAGTCGCTCAGTGAGAGAGCGACGTTGGTTGTAGTTGGGTGGTGACCCGCGAGGTCACATGGAGGTATGTCATGGTGTAGTTTTGTTTATGTCTTTAGTGTTTGTCAGTTTGTTTAGTTTATATTCTTTCTTCCGATCCTGTATTTAGTTTGGGCTGAAATCGTTCCCAACGATTAAAATTTTAATGCCCGGCACTTGTTGCCATCCCGGGGGGATCGGGAACGCCCCTCAGGACTTGCTGTGGACCGGCTCGGGTGACCGGTTCAGGGTCAACCCGGGCTGGTTCGTGACAAAATGGTATCAGAGGAGGTTCTTGTTATTTGGGTTGTCCGGTAGAAGGAGATTAGGACTGTCGGGACTCGAGAGGTAGGTACGGGAAGGACGTCATGAACCCTCGCCCGTTCTGCACCTCGAGTCGCCAGGGGTAGTTCGGGAATTGTGTCCTTGTCTTTTCTGGTTTGTCTTGGATTGAGAGATGACAACGGAGTCAAACCGACGTTACGTCATGATTTCACATGGAGTAGTGACCCATGTGGAGTCTGAGTACACGGTTTGAATTCCTCCTAGTGGTCGACGATGACTTGGGACATGGCCCACTACCATGTCACTAGGTTGAGCATGACTACTCATCCCTCGCTCCAGTGGTTAATGCAATTTTGGATGCTGCTTTCGTTTTGGTCGGTGTAAGTGCGTAGTTGGAAATGAAAAAGGGGTTTTGAAAATTGGACTGGTTTCTTTTAAAGGAATTTAAATGTATAAAATGGGTTTTAAAACTGAAATCTCTTGATTTGAAAATCTGTTGTTTGCTTGGAGTTGGTTAAGAATGGTTCGGGATGAAACCCCAGGTCCTCTTTATGAATGTTTTCACATGTGTGAGAATGCATGGAAAGTGAATGTTGGTGCGAGTATGAATGGAAAGTGGATGAAGACATGTGCAACGGTTCATGAGATTACCTGGGTGTGTATTTGAAATTAAAGGCTTGACCTTATTTTCTAAATTGGTATTAAAGGGAAAACGGTTTTTGGAAAGTTTTTTTGGTTTGAAAGTGGATTGGTTTTGGAAAGTAGTCTTAAAAGAGGGTGGTTTTAAAGTCTAAAATAAAAAGGGGATTTTAAAAAGGAGATTTTATTTTGGGTTGTGTTCGCATTTGTTCGGTCTTGTGCTGACTGTTTTTGATGAAGGCGCTTTTATTGATGTTGCTTCGGTTTGATATTGGTTTTGGCTTTGTGTTTTAATTTTCGCTCAGGAAATGCCGCCCAGAAAGGTTCCTAAGGATTCAGATAGGTCATGCCCAGTTTTTGATCCTCCTCAGACTTTTCCTATTCTCCATGGTGATCTGGGTCCGTTAGAAGCAGTGAAATGGCTCGAGGAAGTGGAGCGTATCTTTAGAACGTTGGGAACTCCCGATAATGTTAAGGTTCGTGCAATTATGGAGCTGTTCGAGGGTCCAGCTCTGGACCAGTGGAAGATGGCTACCCTACCGTCAACGCAAGGTGAAATGACGTGGGATGTCTTTAAAACCGTTTTCATCCAATGGTTTGTACCTGAGGAAGTGAAGCTGGGAAAAAAGAGAGAGCTTGTGCATATTCAACAAGGCCAACGGACGGTGAAGGCGTATGTTGACCATTTCAAGGAACTGAAATCCTTTTCTCCAGAGGTAGCGTCTCATGAACTCATGAAAGTCTCTCTTTTCATCGGGGGTCTTCGTCCGGAGATCAAGGAGCGAGTCCTCCCTTCTAAAGACCTTTGTTTCGAGAAGCTGGTGGAGGAAGCATTCTTGGCTGAGTTGGTTTCCGGTGTGCGGATGGTTAATACTTCAGCATCCCCGGTTGTTCGTAAGAGTTCCCCCTCTGGTGAGGAAAAGGCGCCCGAGATACCTGTTCCTAAGGAGTAATCCCCTTTGGTCCCAGCTTCCAGTTCATCAGATCGTTCGATGGTATGATTTCAGTGTGGCCGTTTCGGGCATTTAAATTCGTCTTGTTGCAACCCTCCGAAGACGTGTCATCGATGCGGCTGTCGGGGTCATCTGGAGAAGTTTTGCAGGAAGCGTCGCTTGAAGAGGACGCTGTGATGGGAGGATGTCAGTACCTGACTGTGAGGCAGAAGATGCTTCAGCCATCAGAGCCCCAACCACAGGTCTTGGGGTGAAGCTCGCGCACAGTCAGGAGTTCCCAGGGCTGTGAAGCTCTGGTCCAGGTTTTGTGTTCCGTGTTGGTGGTGGACAATTAGAAACCTCTTTCATACTTGTTTTCCTGCTACTAAAGTTTCAACAGCGTTGTAAATGCGTTGTTTTTCTATAAAGTGACGATGGACTTGATCTATGATAATCTAAGCGGACTTGTCGTGTGAATGTAATATTCTAAATCGTGTGTCCTTCTTAAGAGTGTGATTGACCCCCGTGTGGGTTGACCTCGTTTTAGTTATGTTGTCGATGTGGTTATGTTTTGTGGACTTCGGTGGACCATGTCTCCAATTTGATGTTGGTTAAATGTTTTTCTATGGGTTTTCCCTGGTGTTGAAGATTGTTGACTCTAGTCGAGGATTCAATGTCTCAGCGGAGGTGTTGTTTTAATCGGGCTATAAGAGTTGGTTCGAATTGGTTGGGAGTTCCCGCGTCGACCCCCCACCCTTTTCCTAGGGTTGTCTATTTAGATGGTAAATTTTTCTGCACAAGTTGAGCTCTTGTGGTGGGGAGAACCCCTTCGTGTTCTCCCCTCAACCTCGAACCTCAGTTTTCCCTTGAATCGGTCGGGTGTGATCTGTGTAGAGTAAGGTCATTCCCGAGATTCTCAGTTCTCTTTGGTTCCTTTAGTTCCGTTGGGGCATGGACTTAAATCTTGACCGACTTTTGGCCTGGTGACTTTCTGGGGGCAGAAAGTGTCTGTGGTGGGGAGAATTGTCACACCCCGACCGCGGATGTCCGAATTTTTTTTTCTCCTTTCTTAGTCCTGGTTGAAATTTTTCGAAGATTATTTACGTTGGCGGTTTCGCGCCGGTGCGCGGTCACTGCATCGTTAGCGGTGACCGTGCGTTCAGCCCGGGTGACCGTGTGTTCACCCGGCATGTTTAAATATTATAATTTTTTATGTTGATATATTATTATTAACGCTATTTAAGCTGTGTTATTAATATGATAGTTAATTGTATTTTATATATGTTTATGTATGTTTTATATATATATGTATAATAATGTATATATACATATAGGTCTATATATGTCTATGTATATATCTATATATGTATAGATATATATATGTGTAGTATCTTTAAATTATTTTATTATTTAAAATATTTGATCAAAATAATTATTATTAGAATTAGCTAATTTATCATTTATTATTATTATAAGTTTTATTATTATTACTATAAAGTTTCATCATTATTATTATAAAGTTTTTATATTATTATTATAACGTTTTATTATTAATATTAATATTAAAAGGTTTTATTATTATTATATATTTTATTATTATTATTATAATGTTTTACTATTATTATTATTATACTTATTAACATTATTATTATAATGTTATTATCATTATTATAATAATTATTATTATTATTTTTATCATATATATATATAAAATAATTTAACCCTAATCCTACCCCCCAACCCAGCCGCCACCCTGTTCCCCTTTTTTCTCTCTCTCCCTCTCTTTCTCCCCCGTCTTTCTCCTTCCCCCCCCCCCTCCTGGTTCGGTCGGCGCTCCGCCCCGCTCCCCTTCTGTTCCCGTCGCCGACCCCGCCCCCCCCCCCCCTGCTTCTCCGCCTTGCGCCGACCCCACGCGTCGCGCCAGACCTCACCGCCGGCGCCCCTTGTTCCCCCAGCTCCGCACACCCCGGCGTGATTCCCCTCCGGTGCTGCTCATGCGACCTCCCCCTATCCCGGCTCCCTCTTCCCCCATGTCCCGGCCCTACTCCCGCCGCGCCCCGCACTCAGCAGTCGCCGCTGCCGTCTCCCTCGCGCGTCCCGCCGCACCCAGTCACCCTTCCCCAACACCTCCGGCGTTTCGCCCCACTCCCCGCACCCGGCTTCCCAGCGCCCCGGCCACCCCGCGCTGCCCTCTCCCCCTAGCGCCATTCCTGCTACCGCACCCTCCCCTCATGCGCGCTCCGCCTCGCCGCACCCAGCCTCCCTCCGTCCCGGTGCCGGTCGCGTCGCCCTGCCTTTCCGGCACCCAGCCGTGACGGCCTGCCACTCCGGCGACCGCCGGTCCAGCGGCCCTCCTTTTCTCCGGCGGCCCGCACCGCCGACCTTTCCCCCTGTCCGGCGCACCCTCCTCCCTCCCTGCCGCGTCGCCGTCCCGGCCTCCCCGCTCTGCCACCTCCCGCGCGCACCCCCTCCGCTCCTTGTGAGTGTTGTTTTTATTTTTATTTTATTTTTATTTATTTTTTTTATTTTATTTTCTTTCTTTATGTGTTAATCTCATTTATTTACGTTTTTTTATATATATATAACGTTTTAATAATTTTATCATATTAATAATAATAATAATAATATTATATTATTATTATGTCATTATTATTATTATTATATTATTATTATTATATTATTATTATTATTATTATCATGTTATTAAGTTATTATTTTTATTATTATTGCTATATTATTATTATGATTATTTTTATTATTATTTTTATTATTATTATTATTACTATTATCTTATCATTTTTATATTATTATATTATAATTATGCTAAATTACTATTATTATTTTCATTATATTATTATTATTGTGATTATATTATTGTTATATTATTATTATGTTAATATTATTCTATTAGTATTATTATTGTATTACTATATTATTATTATTATTATATTATGTTATTATTATTATTATATTATTATTATTAATATTGTTATTGTTATCATTATTTTATTGGGTATGCTATCATAATTATTATTATTATATTAATAATGTTATTATTATTATATTATTATATTATAAATGTGCTAAATTATTATTGTTATTATTATTGTATTATTATATTATAATCGTGCCATATTATGATTGTTATTATATTATTATTATTATTATATTGTGTTATTATTATTATGAGGTTATTGTTATCATCATTATTATTTTCACATTATTATTACTCTGGCATTCACTTGTGCTTTGTTAGGGGTTTTTCATCAACTTATATTTGTTTTTGGTAGGTTTGGGATTTTAGGACCCGCGCAGGGCGTTTCCGAGAGAGCGCCATCGCTGCGCCTTGTTTCTGAGGTTCCGTCATCTCCGCGCCTCAGTTTCGAGGTGAGCGTTTATCCCCGACGCTTGGTTTCGCATGCTCTGGTGAGTTTTGTATGTGTCTGAGTCCTTCATATCTATTATGCAGAGTGTTGGACTTTATCACGTGGCTTCGGACACACGTCGTGTCATCGCGCCTTGGTTCCAAGGTCGTTTTACCGTCGCGCTTGGATCTTGAGGTAGGTCTCCCTTTGCACTCACCCTTAAGTTTAGAATTTACTTATTCCTTGAATTTTTATTAAGTTTCAGTAAATTTAAAAGTATTATTAAGTAGTTATTTATAGTGTGGTGATCTGTTGATGATTAATGGTTCTTCCTGAAAAATGAAATTTATGTTGAATTGTGTTTTGAAATGTCTTTGGTGTGTGCAAATTAGTAGGTATATTGTTAATGGAAAAAGGTGTTTCTTAGAACCTGGATTAGAGAAAATGACTGTATGATCTTTAAACTTGATTTTGGAAACCTTAAGTAGGGTTCTTGGTTGATGAAAAATGTTTTCCTTTGTCACGCGAACAACATTTTGGATTTCATTTAAGAAATAATGTTCCTTCAAAATAATGATTAAAGGCCCATTTGGCTCTTGATAAAGTTGGTCTGCGTTTGGATATTGGAAAATGATTTTTTTCTTGTGATACCAGTGTGTTTCAAGTTTAATATGTTGTTTTGAGTTTCTTAAATAATGTTTTAAGTGTGTTTCTGGTTTTCAATGAAATGGCGTGTGTCATATCCCTTTAAAAGTGCTTTAGTATTTAATGGTCAAAATGAAAGTGACATGACGGCCCGGTTGGCACTTTAATAAATGTGAAGTGATTATTCATATATATATATATATATATACGTACTTGTGAGGGAATCTCTACAGGGGGACTTCCCTTCGAGGGTTGTCGTGTAGCGATGTCCGTGTAAGGGGTTGTCAAGTGCGGTGAGATGAGTCACGCGTGCAAGGGTCTCCCACTTACACAGTGTCACTAAAACCACCATGGGTTCCTGGGTGTCTTGTAGATTATCGAGTGACGGTTGCTTACTAACCCTGATTAGATGGGTTGGTACCCCCTGGAGTTGTGGACAGGCCAGGTGGGATGTGCCACTGGTTGGCTATTAGGGCGGCCAGTTGGTTATTGACTGTGGAGTACCACGCCGGCAGGTAGTCTGAACCCGAGTGCGTCCAGGGGTTTTCTAGGGATGTTCAGGATCGCCCATGATTATTGCTGATAACTTCTGGTTTATTTTGCTTGCACTTGGTTTTCCTTTCTTGTTTACTTTTACTTGCACTTGTTTTCCCTGCTTGTTTACTTTCAGTCATCCTTCACAGCCTATACTGTTAGACTTTGGGAAAACGGTTTTCAAATGAAAATGCTTGATTCTCTTTGGGTAAGATTTGAAAATGTAACACTTTTCTTTTTAGACTGAGTTTAAAACTGATGAAAGGGAACTAACCTTCAAAAAGGAATAAGGGAAATGTCTTGTGTTTGTTTTTTAAGTAAAGAATTTCGAAAACTTACTTTTATACATTATATTTCAAACCTAGATTATGTAGATTCTTTATTTACTGGCAGTGCATTGGGATTTGTTGTGGGGCTCACCTACTAAGTACTTTTTGTGCTCACTCCTATCTTTTACCATTTCAGTTTTAGGTTCCTTGTGTTCAGGTTTTCCTAGCTTGAGTTGCTCAGTGAGAGAGCGACGTTGGTTGTAGTTGGGTGGTGACCCGCGAGGTCACATGGAGGTATGTCATGGTGTAGTTTTGTTTATGTCTTTAGTGTTTGTCAGTTTGTTTAGTTTATATTCTTTCTTCCGATCCTGCATTTATTTTGGGCTAAAATCGTTCCCAACGATTAAAATTTTAATTCCCGGCACTTGTTGCCATCCCGGGGGGATCGGGAACGCCCCTCGGGACTTTCCGCGGACCGGCTCGGGTGACCGGTTCAGGGTCGACCCGGGCTGGTTCGTGACATGGTGTGCTCAGAATGACTTCGTAAGAAGTTTTAAAGATATCAAAGTCTTTAAAAACTTTCATCAAATGGTAAAAACCAAGAAAATGATGTCAAAGTTCTGTGAAATCATAGAAAAATGTCTATAGATTGATTTTTTGAAAATTAAGAACTGAAATTACATCAATTCGAGTTACAGTTTTCTCGAGATGATAATAAATTCATTTTTAGTGTTTTAAAACACTAAAATGTGTGTGTAATATCCAAAAGCACGGGAAATGAACTCATATTGATGTGAAATAGTATTAAAACTGTCGTTGAATTATTTTTGACATGTATGAGTAGAAAAAACATCTATCTAACATGTAGTGTGCTCAGAATGACTCGATAAGTAGTTTTAAAATATTTTAAAGTATTTAAAAATGTGTATTAGGATATTAATACCAAGGAACTAACCTCAAAGTGCCTTGAAATAATAAGACAATGACCAAAGATTGTTTTTTGAAATGTAGGACTGATAGTATATTAGTATGAGCTACAGTTTGCTCAGGATGACAATAAAACACATTTCTAGTGTTTAAAAAAACTAAAACGTGCATCTAACGTTCAAAACTAAAGGACCTAGAATTGACATGAAATCATTAGGAAACTTTCATTGAGTTGTTTTTTATGTTAATGAGTAGACGACATGTCCATCTGATGGGTAGTTTGCTTGGAATGACTCAATAAGTAGTTTTAAAAGATATCAAAGTCTTTGAAAATGTTTGTTGGGGGATCAAAACCAATAAAACATCATTGAAGGGCCATTAAATCATAGTACAATGACCATATATTGATTTTTGAAATGTTAGAACCAACACCACATTAATCTGAGTTATGGTTTACCCAAGATGACAATAAACGCATTTTTAGTATTTTAAAACACTAAAACATGTGTATAATGGTCAAAATCATCGAAAATGACCGCATATTGATGTTGAATATTATGAAAACTATATTTTAATTATTTGTGACATGTATGAGTAGATAGTACATCCATCTGATGTGCGGTGTTCTCAAAATGACTTAATAAGTAGTTTTAAAAGATATCAAAATCTTTACAAATGTGTCATATGAGGTCAAAACCAATAAAATGTTCTTAGGGTACCTTAAATCATAGGACAAATATCATAGATTTTAAAAAAAAATTATGAATTTATGGGATATTGATTCGATTTTTGGTTTTATCGGGATGACAATAAAGACATTTTTAGTGTTTTAAAATACTAAAACGTGCATGTGTTGGTCAAAATCATAGAAAAGAACCTCATATTGATGTGAAATCACGCATAAAATGTTTTTAAGTTATTTTTTTATGTTTATGAGTAGAATAGACATCTATCCAGTGGTAAGTGTTCTCAGAATGACTCAATAATAAGTTTTAAAAGATATCAATGTATTTAAAAACATGTGTCAGGGGGTCAAAACCAATAAAATGACATCAGATGGCCTTAAAATCATAATACAATAATAATAGATTAATTTTTGAAATATAATAACTTACACCATATCAATCCGATTTGTAATTTCCCAGGATAATAATAAATGTATTTTTAGTGTTTTAAAACACTAAAATGTGTGTGAAATAGTCAAAATCGAAGTAAATGACAACAGATTGAAGTGAAATCTTAGTAAAACCACCATAGAATGATTTTTTAAATATAGGAATTGATGCCATAAAATTTGGTTATTGAGTAATTTCAAGAACACCGCACGTCAGTTTAAAAATTGATTAGATTGATATATATTTATCCATTTTGAGTTCTAAGTGTTGAATCATAACTTTAATAGGAAATTTTAAGTTTTTAAAGTTTTATGCATGATATATTATTTGTTTTATATTAAAATTTCATCTGCTTGATTAATGAAATAACAAATTTTATGTGCAAAATTCCAAATATATTCTATGTCTATTTTGTTTCATATTTCTATTCTTAAATGTTATGGTTTGTATTGTAGGTGATAAATGTTGGTAGTAGGTAGGAGTTTGATCATTCTGATCTAAGACACTCTTTATAAAGCATTCATGATGGATCATAGTTTTTGTTGTATGGTTAAATATTATCAATAATTCTACTTAATTCTTATTTATTATGTTCAGTTCTAATTTCTATCTTTTTTTATTCCAGTTGATAACATGATGTGATCAGTTTTGCATATGATGACTCTAGTTATGGAGGTAATTGGATGCAGTGGAGGTGTTGGTGGACATATTAGTCATGGTTTGATGGTGGATGTTGGACATATTTTATCAGTATATATATATGTGTGTGTGAGTGAGTGTGTGTGTGTGTGTGTGTGATTACTGAGCTTATGGCTAACCGATGGTTTTTTATTTATGACTATGGATGTATATATGACTGATGGTAGTGTATATATAATTTTGGATGTATGACTAAGTTTATTGTGTATTTATGGTTGAGTTTATTGTATGATTGAATTCATTGTATGCATATTTTTTAAAAAAATGACTTTAAAACAATAATATTTTATTTAATATGTTTAGCAGCAGTTTCAGATAACTGATACTAAAAGATTTAGCAGTGGTTCATTTATTTTTTTCCTTATGAAAATTAAACCACCGCGATATCAATTAGCGGTGGTTATTTTATTTTCCACCAATTTATTTTCTTTTAAAAAAACACTGTCAATTGAAGAAAAAACTACCGCTAAGTACATAAATATGACACTTATAAAAATTTTCGCTAAACCAAAGCAAACTTCCATTAATTGATTGTCGATCATGAAATATGTCGCGGTTTTCCCAACCACTACTAAACTAATTAGCGGTGGTTTAAACTGCTGCCATTAGTAAAAATAACCACCACTAATTGCTTGTTTTTTATAGTGAAATTCTTATATAGTTTCTTGTATTATTAGTTATGGGCTTTGTAAAACATGCTTCATGGGCATTGGCACAAGAATACACCATATTTACATTAATGATGGGTTTTTGGGGTCACCGGGGAAATCATACTGATTATTATTCTAACCCCAACATGTATATACAATGTGGATGGACCTATAAACCCACATGTATATATTATTATTGTCATTATATAGGTTCAAGTGTTATTTAATGGATAGAGTTTAGTTCTCAAGGAAATATTTTATATATTAATGACAAGTTATCTATATTGTTGGAAAAATATTTCCAAGTTTTGTGTACTCATTCCTAATAGTTATACCTCTTTTGTACATGTAGATTTTATTTAATGTTATTTATGTAGAAGGGAAGACTCCCTTTCTTAGTAGTGATGGTCAATAGTTGGTAAGGTGAGACCCCTAGAGGTTAGTATGGTAGGTGGCTAATCATGTCTCATTTATTTCAAGATTTTTGAGTTCTTGTAAGGGTCTTGGTAGAGAAACTCATGTTTTTTATATTTGTTCTATTGGCTATTTAGGTCGTTATATTATTTTGTTAATATATTTATTGGTTTTACTAACTTAGATGATATCATTTGTATATATTATACTTGATCATGGGCCCATTTTTTGTACTCATCTTTTGGTCCCATTTTTATATGAATCGATACACATCATATAGTGTCATGATTTTTTAATTTTACCATAAGGATGTGAACTCCTACGTGATGAATTCTTCATTTTTCAATAGGTGTTTTGGGATAGTCTAACATATTGATACATCTTGCTAAAATTTAATTATATCTTGAAAGAATGTGGTTTGATTGGTTGATAGGAAAATAATTACCTTAATGATTATATATTTACCCTTGGTGATTATCTTCAGACACTGACAATTTTGGAGATCATTCTTGAAGCAACATGGAAATATGACATGTGAAACTCAGTCAAATCATGAGGGTATCATTACATAAATGATAAAGGTAAAAGGTTGGTTGAATAATCATTTTTCAATTTCTATCCACTACCTACTTTTAAGTAGTACATAAATTAGAATGAGGATAGGTTACAGTCCACAATCCTCTATAAGTTCATGTCATTGTGTGTGTGCACGTTTACACGTGCTTGTGTGTATTTGATAATGTTATGATTTAGTATCTATATTAAAAATAACCCCATTTTCATTGATTAGATATTTTAAGAAATTAAAAAAACTAAAAAAACATACATAAACCTATTCCAAATTAGGATTGCATATTATTTAAGTATTTCATATTTAATTAAATATTTAATCTAGATAAATTAAACCAACACTTGATTTAATAATGTTCAAAATTAGTTGATAAATAATATACATTTACAAATCTCGTTGTGTGACTCTTATAACTTTTAAGAGCTATATGATGAATCACTGCTCTCAGCACTCCACGGAAGCCCTAGGCGGCGATGGACGCTGCCCCGGTCCTTCCCCGTCCGAGGGGAGGGTCTGCCTTCATCTTCATCAAGGGATCGGCCTCCTCCCTTCCTCCCATTCTCAAATCCCAATTTCCTCCCTCTCCCTGTAATCGACCTCTTCCCTAAAGTCCCTGATTTGTTCGATGGATTTCCTCACCTCGCGCTATCGACCTCAGAGTTCACGACTGCTTCTTCTCTCCTAAACCTGGCCTTGGTGGCTCGTTTCATCTCTTACCATCCTTCGGTTGATGCCTTCGATCGATTAGTGTTTGGATCTTGGGGATTATAGGAGTGGGAGACTGTTGTCTTTCTCGACAGGTGGCGTATTATGGTCCGGTTTTCATCGCTCAATGATTTGTAAGGGCAATGGGAAGGAGGAGCCCAGTTATCCAGATCCCTTCAAGGACATTTGCAGTAAATCTCCTAATGATTCAAGCCCACTCTCTCCAATTCTGGACTTTCCAGGGCAGAATGGCTCAACTTATTTAAGGAGAAGTTCTTCTGGTCAAGGGTTTGCCTTTATCTTCATCTAGGGCTCGGCCTCCTCCCTTCCTCCCGTTCTCAAATCCCAATTTCCTCCCTCTCCCTGTAATCGACCTCTTCCCTAAAGTCCCTGATTTTTTCGATGGATTTCCTCACCTCGCGCTATCGACATCAGATTTCACGACTGCTTCTTCTCTCCTAAACATGGGCTTGGTGGCTCGTTTCATCTCTTCCCATCCTTCGGTTAATGCCTTCGATCGATTTGTGTTTGGATCTTCGGGATTATAGGAGCGGGAGACTGTTGTCCTTCTCAACAGGTGGCGTATTATTGTCCGGTTTTCATCGCTCAATGATTTGTAAGGGCAATGGGAAGGAGGAGCCCAGTTATCCAGATTCCTTCAAGGCCATTTTCAGTAAATCTCCTAATGATTCAAGCCCACTCTCTCCAATTCTGGACTTTCCAGGGCAGAATGGCTCAACTTATTTAAGGAGAAGTTCTTCTGGTCAAGGGTCTGCCTTCATCTTCATCTAGGGCTCGGCCTCCTCCCTTCCTCCCATTCTCAAATCCCAATTTCCTCCCTCTCCCTGTAATCGACCTCTTCCCTAAAGTCCCTGATTTTTTTGATGGATTTCCTCACCTCACGCTATTGACCTCAGAGTTCACGACTGCTTCTTCTCTCCTAAACCTGGCCTTGGTAGCTCGTTTCATCTCTTACCATCCTTCGGTTGATGCCTTCGATCGATTTGTGTTTGGATCTTCGGGATTATAGGAGCGAGAGACTGTTGTCCTTCTCAACAGGTGGCGTATTATGGTCCAGTTTTCACCGCTCAATGATTCGTAAGGGCAATAGGAAGGAGGAGCCCAGTTATCCAGATTCCTTCAAGGCCATTTGCAGTAAATCTCCTAATGATTCAAGCCCACTCTCTCCAATTCTGGACTTTCCAGGGCAGAATGGCTCAACTTATTTAAGGAGAAGTTCTTCTGGTCAAGGGTATGCCTTCATCTTCATCTAGGGCTCGGCCTCCTCCCTTCCTCCTGTTCTCAAATCCCAATTTCCTCCCTCTCCCTGTAATCGACCTCTTCCCTAAAGTCCCTGATTTTTTCGATGGATTTCCTCACCTCGGGCTATCGACCTCAGAGTTCACGACTGCTTCTTCTCTCCTAAACCTGGCCTTGGTGGCTCGTTTCATCTCTTACCATCCTTCGGTTGATGCCTTCGATCGATTTGTGTTTGGATATTGGGGATTATAGGAGCGGGAGACTGTTGTCCTTCTCAACAGGTGGCGTATTATGGTCCGGTTTTCATCTCTCAATGATTTGTAAGGGCAATGGGAAGGAGGAGCCCAGTTATCCAGATTCCTTCAAGGCCATTTGCAGGAAATCTCCTAATGATTCAAGCCCACTCTCTCCAATTCTAGACTTTCCAGGGCAGAATGGCTCAACTTATTTAAGGAGAAGTTCTTCTGGTCAGTGTGTTGCCAGCTCATTACATCTCCAGAACAACTTCTCACTACTGAATGACAACAAAAAGGAGAATGTTGACCATGAAGGTTGGAAGACTTACATTCCAAGATGGAAAAGGAAGCATGTTGGGTCAAGGTCTCTTGAGGAGCAGGAGCCAAGTGATATGGAAACTGACTCCCAACCTATGACGGATTATGAACAAGATCCACACACAAACAGAAGTATTGGGTCCGATTTGAGAAATGGTAAGAAATGCAATTTCCTTTCTAGAAACTTCCTGGTCATCAAGGGGAAGAAAACAATTCCCCGAAAAGACTACTCCAAGTTATCTAAAACCATGGTTACTAGATCCTCGGGTAAAGCAAAGAAATATGGAGAAGAGCCTCGACTAGGTGAATTAACACTTGAAGAATATGGTACTCAGTACCATGGTAAGTCTGGAAAGCAAGTTTCCAATTCCAGCAATAAGTCTGAAAAATAAAAAAGTGGTAGGAGTATGGATACGGAACCTTTGGTGGCATCTCAACCTGCCAGTGATTTCTCCCCAGAACCCAAGCTGGCCTCAAAAGGCAGAGTTATGAAGGGTGCAGATAAGGCGGAAGCAGAAAGTCCAATAGTCCAAGAGCTTATCCTTCACTCGAAAGAAGAGATGTTGGAGGAGTCCTTATTGATCAACATCTCAAAGGAGGAAATCCATAGAAAGTTTAAAAGAGCACTACAAGTTGACCTTACTAAAGAACAGGCTAATTGGATTGATAAACATAATCAGATTTTGATTTGTGGCTTCAATGAGGGGAAAATGAGCTTGGAGGAACACGTGCATACCTGGGCCAAGATGACCTTCCATTTTTTAGAGCCCATCAAAGATAATTCAGGTTTGGAGGAAACATCCATTGAATGGTATCTTTATCGGGCAAATCACTCAAATTATCTTAATTTTGTTTGGAATGATTTGGTTATCTTGATTGAGGTTTGATGTTGTGTATCCATGACCTTTTGGTTTCCCACTTTTCCTTAAAAGTGCTTTTTGAAATAAAAATACTTACTAGTATTAGTATCAATTATGATTCTCATTCATAATTATTAAGTAACCAAATAAATGGATTGACATTATCAAATCACTTATGTGTTTGTATGGAAATGTTCCTTATATCCAAGACACTCGGTGTGGATGTGAGATATTGATGATGTTAATCTTGTACGAATTATCTCATGTATTTATCAATTCTTTAATTAGATTTATGAAATGTATCAATGCACCTCGTGTATTACTCTAGGTAGACCATGCGCTTTATGGGTCTCACACAATCAATATTTATGATGTCAGTACCTTTCATACAAGTGGACTTATCCTATTTTGACCTAGGAAATACTTTTCCCATGATTAGTAACATAACTAATGAGACTATATTTAACCAAATTCTAAAATGGTGTAAGTGAAAATTCAAAGCAAGAAAATTATTTCTTATAAGCATTTATAGTCTCATATCAAAGGACCAACTATCATCATCTGCTTGAGAAACATTCAATATAATTAACGCTAGTCTTAAAAATCATCAAAATCATTATTTTCATGATGATCATTGAATAGGGTTGGCCTGATATCTATTTAGTGTACTCTAAGGGGTCATTATCATTATATATCTCATGCCAATTTGAATATGGGCATAGTTGAATGATAAATAGAAAATATTGATTAATTTTTAATAAGATTGTATTGTACGTTTCTTAATCTATGATCGGACGATTTAATAGATACTTTTATACATTATCTCAATAGGATTTCATGCATGAAAATTTTCTCCAACACTTACATAATGTGTGCTAGAAAGCAGTACAACTCATTGGTGTGCATGCATTTAATCATACATGAATCACATATCGGCTTGACAACTTTAACATGGATGCATGTGAGTATTTTTTAGCCAATTGGATGATCAAATGTTTCATGATGTTGTAGACCATGAGGGATCATACTCGGTATACTCAGGATGTCATGTACATATGTTGTCACTTGACATTTTTCAAGCATTTGGAGAGGAAAGTATGTAACATATTAAATTAAAATTTCAAATTATCTATATATTATATTTATATTATTAATGATTATTTTGTAAATATATTTAGAATGAAACTAAAAAAAATTCTAAAAACTATGTTATATATAGTTAGATGTACATGGAGGCGTCGTCTAAGTAGATGAGAGTGGAGAAACCATAAAGAGATGCAGTTTCTATATATCATGTGACAAGGGTGAGGAAGGGGTGGGTCATTACATCACCACACATGGGATGCCATCTAGATTTTGTAGGAGATCCTTTTCATGATCATCATCTATTGCGAGACCTTCTCATTCTGGTTCTTTAATCAATCTCAAGCAGAGACATAGGTCAACTAAGTAGCTGATGCAGTCTCAATAGAAGAATATAGAGTGCATGTAGACAGATCAACACTCACAAATGGAGCAGGTGATGTTCTATGCTTGAGAATCAGTAGAAGAGCTTCCCTAGCCCCATTCCCAGCATAATCCAAACTAGGATGATCCTCTTATGCATGATCCTCTAGGGTGACAATCATAATGTAATATGTTTATTGTGTATCTTTGTATTTTAATAAAAAAAAATTTAATCTTTTTTAAATGTTTTTGAAAATTTGAAATGTTAATATTTAATTTTTTTCAGTGATGGATATGTCCATAACTAATAAATATTTTATAATCTTGTTTGATGTTGCATCCTTTATAGATAAATTTAAAAAGGATATTTGAATAGGGTTTTGAGAAACAAATTATTTCATCAGATATAGTAATCTTTTTATGATTGTGAGAACCTGTCATAGTAAAAGTGGCTAGTTAGAGAAATCAATGGTGATATATATGTCATCACCATAAATATTTATTATCCACAATGACTTATTATAATGGAAAGTTTTTACAATGGAAAATCGATGGTTTATGGCATCCAAATCAATTATACAATGATGGGAAACCATAAAAAAATCATTAATTTTGATGTGATACATTGCGAAGGATGGTTTACATTGGAAATATGTCACAAAAAATAAAATATAATGAAATATGAATTTTTTGAAAAATATTGAACATCATGGAAAATATAGTTTCATGTTTTAATGGCTTTATCACATAGGGTGGGCATACATCTAAAGGTAAAAGGCTTGAATTTACAGGTGAATATTTCTAATGTAATGTTGTTAATTCGTTATTGATATAAAAACACATTTTCATGAGTAGGGTTAATGAAATATAATGAGATCAACATACTAGTTCTTGGACCACCATAATTTCTTGAATTGGAAAAGCCCAATCTTGTCCATGAGAATGATATTGACACATTGCAAATATATTTTATAGCTTGGATTATTAGGATTTAAATGATTTGAAGACAAATGGTGCACTTGTGGTAGTGATTTGTTTGATTGGTATCAAAAGCATTTTAATTTTTAATTAACTATTTATAAAAAATAAAGTTTTAAAAGCCTATTTTAAAATTAATATATAATAAAATAACAAATGAAATTGTTCATATTGAGTCAAGTTGGTATGATCCAAATCTTACGCTTAACATTGTCTTGACTAGAGTTTGACCTACCCACTAAATAATTAGTCACCTGGTTCATTATGGAAGGTGTGATTTTACAGGACTATGCATTAGCATGGTTCCACTATTTTGATTATTGTTTTTCTGGTAAGGAAAACATGATTGTAAGAGTATATTAATTTCAATAATTTTTTTGTTCTTATTCTTTTATTTTTAGGTGTCATTTTACAAGACTAGGAATTATCATGGTGTGACTATTTATAACATTGTTTTTCTTGTAAGTAAAACTTGATTATTAAGATTATTTTAATTTGAAGAATTTGTGGTTCTTTTTTTCTTTTTTCTTTTTTTTAAAATTAAAGATCTTCTAATTTAAAAGTGTTAGAAATGAAAACTAAAACATCTTTCCTATGTTGTGCGCCTTCCCTATGTGGCTCGCCTTCTCCCCATACGTCCATTCCAATTCCTAATACAGTATTTAATGTCTCGTTGTTTTCATTTTACTTTTCTACAGTTAATGCTATGTGTTTTTTGTGTATTTTCAGTTTTTTTTTAAAATTCTATAAATAGGGTGCAAATGTAATCCGTTAAAATATGTGAAATGCAAGCTTGAAAGCATTGTTGTGTTATTTTCCATTTTTCCTTCCTCGCGTTTACTGGATTGTACAGCCAAAAAACTAGTATTAGAGGTCGGTACCAAGGCATCCTCCAATTTCTGAATATGGCCACCACAATCCAGCTGCAAGTTCCTAAGTTGTCTAATGACAACTATGAAAGGCGGTGCATCAAAATGAATGCATTGTTCGGATCACAAGAACTATGGGAGATCATCATCGATGGGTATATAGTACCCACTATAGAGGAAGAAGTCACCTTCACAAATGAAGAAAAGACTGGTCTTAAAAATCAAAGGAAGAAAGACAACAAGACATTGTTCCTTCTCTATCAAGGGTTGAATGAATCAACTTTTGAAAAAATTTCTGAAGCAACATCAAACAATCAATCTTGGGATACCCTTGGCACCATCTTTAAGGGTGTTGATTGAGTGAAGCAGTTTCATGTTCAAACAGTAAGAACGGAGTTTGAAGCATCGCACATGAAGAAAGGTGAGAGTATCTCTGACTAGTTCTCATGTTTAATTATTATTATTAACAATTTGAAAAAAATGGTGAAAATTTGGAGTATATCCGTGTCATTGAAAAGGCACTGCGATCTCTCACAACCAAGTTTGAGCATGTTGTTGTGGCAATCAGAGTCAAAGGACTTGGAAAAACTTTTTATTGAAGAATTGATGGGATCGTTGAAAGTGCATGAGCAATGAATGAAAAAAAAATGTGGGTTCAACGATTGGGCATGTCTTAGAGTCTAAGTTGACTCTACAAGAACAAAATAATAGTCATACACAACGAGGCAGTTATGACACTAGTAATCATGCAAGAGGCAGAGGGCATGGATATCATCCGAGCCATCAACAAAAACAATAAAATTTTACCATCTTTTGTGGAAGAGGAAATGGTGGAGGCCGATTCATGCATGGTCATAGAAACACAAAGAACATTAAATGCCACAATTGCAAGAAATTTGGCCATTATGCTTCTTAGTGTTGGAGAAAAATGGATCAAGACGAACGATCCAACTATGTTGAAGCATCTCACCATGAACAAGAAGTCACCACACTCCTCACACAAGAAAAGGAATGTGAATGGCCAGATGTGTGGTATCTCAACATGGGTGCAAGCAACCATGTGAGTGGTAACAAAGAATTGTTTGAGGAACTCACAGAAGAAGTTCATAGCGACGTGAGTTTTGGTGACTCATTAAAGGTACCCATGATTGGCAAAGGTAAAATTAAAATCTATAAGAAGAAAAGTGAGTTGAATTACATCTCTAATGTGTATTACATACCAAACATGAAAAATAATATCATCGGTATCAGGCAACTCCTTGAGAAGGGGTATGTCATGCACATAGAGAACTCTTCTTTGTCTACAAGAGATGCTCACAAAAGACTTATTGCTCAAGTCTAAATGGTGAAGAATCACATGTTTCCGCTACATATTAACACAAAGGTTGAGAAGTGTCTCTTTATTCTCATGAATAATGACTTATGGAGATGAAATCTGCGCTTTGGGAATCTTCATTTCAATGACCTTAAACTTTTATCCTCATCAAGAATGATGTGTGGATTTCCGGCGATTGAAATTCCAAATCATGTGTGTGAGGCGTGTACACACGGTAAGAAACAAAGGAATTCCTTCCCAAGCAGAGTGTCTAGAAGTGCAAAAGAACCACTTCAGTTGGTTCACACTGATATTTGTGGATCACTTGAAACAACCTCACTTGGAGGTAATAGTACTTTATTACCCTCATTGATTATTTTAGTAGAAAACTTTGGGTGTATTGCATCAAAGAAAAATCTTTCTCTTTTACCATCTTTAAAATTTTAAAATTCCATGTTGAAGCAGAAAGTGGTCACAAAATCAAAGTACTCAAATCTGATAGAGGTAGAGAATAAACCTCAAATGCATTTCAAGAATTCTACAGGGAACAAAGCATCAAGAAACAATACACTGTAGCATACACGCCACAACAGAATGGCATTACAGAATGAAATAACTGCACCATCCTCAACATGATGAGGACCATGATGAAGGAGAAAGGCATGCCAAAGAGCTTCTGGGCAGAGGCAGTTGCATGTACTGCTTACCTGCTCAATCGGTGTCCAACCAAGAGCGTCAGAAATTTGACACCACAAGAGGCGTGAAGCTGCTAAAAACCGAGCATGTCACACCTAAGAATATTCAAGTGTGTTTCCTACGCTCAAGTTTCAAAAGTAAGAAGAAGGAAGTTTGATGATCATAGAGAAAAGTGCATCTTCATTGGCTATAATGAAGCGTCTAAATCATACAAGCTCTACAATCCACTAACCAATAAAGTAGTGGGGTGTAGAGATGCGATCTTTAATGAGGAAAATGATTGGAAATGGAATGATGAAGAATCAAAAAAGATATTCCAGTCAAAACAGAATATCCTAAATAAAGGCATGATCATCAGGAGAAAACACCTGAAACACCTTCCTTGGACGCATCATCAGTTGACAGAAGTCTAGGGGCACATTCCATCACTCATGAAAGAACTCCATAAAGTCAAAATGAAAAGATTGAGTGACATCTATGAGCAAACCAAACAGGTAAATCTTTTTGGTTTGTATGTAGATCATGAACCTCTAATATTTTAGGAAACCATAATAGAAGAATATTGGAGAATTGCTATGAAAGAACTTCATGCCATAGAGAAATGTCATGACCCGACCCATGTCGGGGCTGGAGCCATGACTACCCTAAGCCTGCCCCCATAGGTTAAGGGTTGGCGACAAGTGCCGAAGGCATAACTAAACTCGGGGAGGCCTTTGCTTGAAGTACCTGTACACACGCACGCACAAACACTTCAATGAAACAGTGCAGAGATATAAAAAGTTGAAACTAAAATGCACACGTACATCTATCCCAAACCAGAGTACATCAAAAGTATTGAAGTAAAAAGGGAAAAAAAAGCATCCACCAAACCAAAATTATAAAAGCATCCGACTTTCTCAGAATGAGGGGATCGCTGCCAAAAGAAACTACTGGAAAGCTCCTCAGCCCAGTTCCAGTAACACCTCGGCTGGTTTAGCTCACTAAGCTTCACCTTCCTCGGGTCATCCGTGGACTCTATTGAAAGGCATGTGGTCTGCACGAGACACAAGACATGTGCAGGCAAAGCCCGTGCAAGGATGAGTATAAAAATACTCAGTAGGCGACCCAAAAATCCAAAAGAAAAATGAGCGACTGAAAGGGAACAATCCACTCAACCTAGACAGAGGGAACCTCATCAAGAAAGAAACTCCATCTAAAATCATCCTCAGTTGTACATGACTGGCCAGCTAAGTCAAAAGAAGAAGCCCCAATAGGATAGTAAGAAAAAGACTACGTCCCACATCTCAACCCAACAAGATAGTGAAAGTAGAATCATCCAAACACAAGGATCTCGATACGATGAGATGGTGAACTTCTTGTTGAGTATTTGCTGCCTATAGTAGGAAAGTTGTCTCATCCAACCATGATAAGCTAAACACGAAAAGCATGTGGCATACCACGTGCGTCTTCCCCTCTCTTGGAAAAAGAGTAACCAAGGGAAAGGCATGGGCACAAAATTGGTAGGTATACTCAGTTCTCAAGGGGTGTCAGCTCAGAATGTGACAACACCATAAGGGCTCCCAGAAAAATCACCCAGATATACTCGTATCAGACTCTAAGTCTCATGAGGTTCTGAACTCATATCCAAAAAGAATATTATATTCAAGGATCTGAAGGTAGACACAAAAACCAGGAGTACACACTCCACGAGCTCTGTCATCCCAGATGGCACCCATCCGAGAGATACACTCCACCAGGAACAACTCTACCATTTTGAATGGTACGTTCTAGTGAACGTGCTCCATCAGGAATAACCTATACGGTCCATCTCTAGTGCCCAGAACCATAGGTTCTTCCATCGCCAACGTGTACCCTGCACAATGCTAAAGAAACCAAAAGGAGAGGCTCACTTCTCACCACTACCCTGTTGTTGAGGAAGTACTGCTCTACACCATGCATCATGTGCATCTTCTCTATGAGAGGAAATGGACAGACTTGCACCTCGCCACTGCCTTGTAGTTGAGGGGGTACTAGCTCCTATCTAAATTGTGAAACCTCTGTCGGTCTTGTAGGGAGTGGCCCACACCTCTGTCCGTCAAGGGAGCACTAACTCCTAACTAGGTGTTGTTCACATCAAGTGGAGGGGCCGCTCATATCTGTATCCCATAACCAAGAGAGCTCCAACTCCAATGGAGGACCCGATCCCCGCAGCTACTCAGAGACGGGGGAGTACTACTCTAAAAGTGGAGACCTGTGTCTTGATCCAATAGAGGAGTACCACTCATGAATGACCCACACCCTGACATGACAGGGGAGTACCACTTCGTAAATCAAGGACCCGCACCCTAACCCAATATGGGAGTACTACCCAGTGACTAGAGGACCCGCGCCCTGGTAGGACAAGGGAGTACTGACTCTAACAGCTCGTTCACTATGGGTGACTTGTACCCTGACACGACATGGGAGTATTGACCCCAAGCTAAAGGACTCGCTCCCTAATACGGTAGGGGAGTACTACTCTATGAGGACCCGCGACATAACCCAATAGGGAAGTATCACTCAGTGGCTAGAGGACCTTCACCCTAGTAGGACAGGGGAGTACCGACTCTGCCGGAACAACACGTATGGAGGACCCGCACCCTAGAACGACAAGGAAGTATTGACTCCTAGGATAGAGGACTCACACCCTAACATGGTAAGGAAGTACCCACCCTCTTTATACGTCATATATGGAGGACCCGCACCCTGGTCCAACAGGGGAGTACCTACTCTACCTTCCCATGAGTATGGAGGGCCCGCACCTTGACACAACATGGGAGCACTATCCATCTTTATGAATGGTATGGGAATCTGTTCCTTAAACCATTAAGGGAGTATCAACAGTTTCGGAAGTCCATCAATGATGCCCAACATCCCACATGTCTGCACTGAATGCCCAAGTCTAAGGAACTCAATCACTACACCTTGATACTATCCATTTTGGTCGGCACTAACTCTCCTGCACAGTTTTAGGTCACGTCACAAGGACACATCTTGGTGGGGAAAGTGATCATCTTCCTCATGAGTCTAAGTATATGCCAAACCACGTCTCATCTCAAAGAACTACCCAAAGGTAAAATAACCCATGCCCACGGTGTGGGGAGTCCTGTATATACTAAACAAAAAGGTAGGGAAACCCACGCCCTGGTGCCATAGGGGAGTACTAGTCCCAGCGTCTCTCTCTCTAAGAACCACACCGATCTACAACATTGGTCAAGCGCTGCTAAAAGGAGTGTGGCGCTTATCAATAATCGTGTAGTATCCCTGCCATGGGTAGGGGACCCACATACTAAAGTCGAGGGGAAGGGTACCGACCCCAAAGTCAACCCAGTGATTCACCATGATCACTGCCCAAGATTTTGCACCGCTACCTAAGCGTCGTGCCACCTTGTATCTCGTAGGCTGAAGGTGAGGCCACCATCGCATTCTACGTGAAAAAAAACTAAGGATAGGATACTCACAAGCTTAAATCCGAGTCTTGGAGAAGGAGATACAGAAGGTGGGATATCTCAAAGAGACCACCTAGTAGTACACGGTGTGCACTGGAGCACACACGGCGTGTGAGTCCACCCGAGCACCTAGGTGTGTAATTAGATTACACGATTTCTAACGTCCCTCTTCAACCAGCCCCTGGCCGTGTAGTTTAACCCATGTCCATGTACCAGACCCCGTGTTCGTGTACTTTGGTCGCGTGTTAGTGCACAACCATGTAATTTTCACATGGATTCCCAAGCCATGTCCCATGGCCACATGGATTGGGGTACTACATGGCGTGTAACCCCTATACACAACATGTAGTCCCCAAAGATTATCTTCCCCGAATAGGTAGTCCTATACGACGTGTGTCAATGGACTACATGTCGTGTAATCGGTAATTCCAATTGGTAATACCCCACAAAAACGCCTGATTCGCCCCAATTCAACCCAAAACCTATAGATCTACCTAGCAGGGGTCATATACAATTCCAATTGGGCTCTAGAACCATAAAATAAAGAAAAACGAATGGAATTGTGACTAGAAATCAAAACCGCCTACCTCAATGGTGGAACGCCGAACCTTCATTTGAAGAACGGTGCTCGGATCGCTATGGTTCTCGATCTGATGATGATTTGTGTTGAAAATGGGGATCAATGACACCTCGCTTCTATGATTTGGTGGCGGTTTCCTCCGTCGCCAAGGGAGGAGAAGGGAGAACGAGAGGGAGAGATGCGGCCTCCCCTTGTGTCGCTCCAACGTGGGGGAAGGTGGTAATTAGGTTAGGTTTTAATTAATTAAACCACCATTTAATTACCCCGTCAAAAACATCTGGCGTGGACAACTTTATGTCGCGCCTAGGGTAAACATGATGTTACGGACTCAACCGCGGCCTCAGAAATCCATTCCGAGACTCCGAGCGGGTGTTATTTACATTTCCAGCGAAACTGTGCGCGCGTGAAAAAACATATTTAATATTTTTAAAAATCACCGCGTCGAGGCTCTCTATGCCCCGGATACCTGTGCCAACTCAGCACCTGGTTTTGGGAATATTCTTGAAAATATTCCAAAGTCTTATAGGTTAAAACTCGGGTCTCTACAAGAAAAATGACACATGGGAGCTGACTACACTTCCTAATAGCCAGAAAAGCATTAGCGTCAAATGGGTGTGCAAGATCAAGTGAAATGCTTATGGCGAGATCGATCGTTACAAGGCAAGGCTCGTAGCAAAGGGGTATAAACAGAAGTACGAGGTAGACTATGAAGAAGTCTTCACTCCTGTTGCTCACCTTGGCAATGTGAGGATGATTATCTCCCTTGCAGTCCATCATAGTTGGATGATCTACTAACTGGATGTGAAGTCTGCATTCCTGAATGAGATTCTAGAAGAAGAGGTCTATGTTGACCAACTTGAAAGCTATGTTGTGCATGGAGATGAAGACAATGTGTATCGACTGAAGAAAACTCTCTATGGGTTGAAGCAAGCTCCACGTGCTTGGAATGCACGTATCCACAATTAACTTCAAGAGAACAGTTTCACCCATTGTCCATATGAGCATGCAGTTTACATCAAGAAGAATGATCGTGACAATATACTTATAGCATGTTTGTATGTTGATGATTTTCTATTTATAAAGAACAATCAGCTGGTGTTCAATGAATTCAAGAAGGGCGTGTTTAAGGAGTTCGAGATGACCGACTGAGGTCTCATGTCATTTTTTTGGGCATAGAAGTAAAGCAACAACATGACAACATCTATATATCTCAGAAGAAGTATGCCCAGGAATTTCTTGAAAAGTTCAAGATGACCAATTGCAATACCGTAAAAATGCCTGTAGAAATAGGCTTAAAACTAACAAAAGGCAGAGAATGAAGAAGCATTGACTCGACTTTGTTCAAAAGTCTAATTGGAAGCCTAAGGTACCTCACAATTACAAGGTCAGGTATTGTCTACAGTGTTGGGCTTTTAAGTAGGTACATGGAAGTGCCAAAAGAGTCACACTGACTAGCCGCAAAAAAAATTCTCAGGTATGTCAAAGGAACAATGGAATTTAGTATTTTCTATCCATACGGTGATGAAACAAAGCTATATGGATACTCAAACAGTGATTTGGGAGGTGATCAAGATGAAAGAAAAAACACCACTGGATATGTATTCTTTCTTGGAACGACTGATTTCACATGGAATTCAAGGAAGCAGAGTGTGGTCGCCCTATCCACATGTGAAGCAGAGTACGTAGCAGCATTGTCCACGTTTTTTAAGGAGTTTGGTTGAGAAACCTCCTAAAGGAGCTGAAGCATCCACATGATGGATCCACAGTCATATACGTGGATAATAAGCTGACAATTGAACTAGCCAAAAATTCAGTACAACATGGAAGAAGCAAACACATTGATATTTGATATTATTTTCCGAGAGATCGTGTGAAGCAGAAAACAATAAAATTGAAATATTGTCATACTACGGAACATGTGACTGATATCTTCACAAAGACATTACCAACAGATGCATTCAAACAACTAAGAACGATGTTTGGAATGAAGCATGTTTTGGTTTGAAGAAGAGTGTTGGAAATGCAAACTAAAACATCTTCCCCATGCGGTGTGTCTTCTCTATACGACTTGTCTTCTCCCCATGCGTCCATTCCAATTCCTTATGAAGTCTTTAATGTCTTGTTTTTGCATTTTATTTTTTACAATCAATCCTATGCCTTTTTTGTGTTTTTTTAGTTTTTTTGAAGTCTATAAATATGGTGCAAATGTAGTCCGTTGAAATATGTGAAATGAAAGCTTGAAATCATTGTTGTGTTGTCCATTTTTTCTTCCTCACTTCTCCTGGATAGTACACCCAATAAACAGTTTATGTGGGGAAAAAGTTAAAAAATCATATATCTACAGGGATCGGGTAGAGTGGAGTGGGCCTGATCAATGAGTTGGGTCGAGTTAGCCAACTGGGTCCTTTTTAGACCGCTCATTCTCTCTTACAAATCTCGAAGTTCCTTTGACCAGTCCAGATTCTCAGAGTCGTCATGCACGGGGATGACTTCCTACATCGAGGGCGTTCCTCGGGCGTCTGGGGTACGCTCGTCGGCCGCCGGCGACGTCCCTCCACTCAGACTGGTGGAATCCGCGGCCGAAATCAGCGGTTCCCCTCCAAAAGGTGATGGATAGCCTGTCTCTGGATCGGAGGTGGGCGTGCGGCATGCGTTCTTTCCGGGCAGCCGGAATGTGTGGGAGGTGAGGTCTCTTTCATTGAATCGTCGGGCCAGACCGGCCACCTTTTGGGAGAGGGATTCGTGGGGGCCTGCAAGGAGGTCTCGGTTCTTGTGGACGAAGACACCCACAAAGGCCAGAAGAGTAAAGAGAGCAGTGACGCCGGCGATGAGGAAGAGCCCCCAGAAGCTATCTAGACCGAGGCTGCCCGAGCCAACGGCGGGGGCGGTGGTGGAGCAGTTTGCCTCACCAAGCCATGCCGCCTGAATTTTGGTCATCGTGTCTCCTTCCCTCACGTACAGCACCGCCCTAGATACATCGGACAGCAGCGGCGACCCCCGGGGGAACACCTACACGTCAACAGTCCAGTCATAATTTTCCTCTGATTTGGTGGGTATTTAACCAACCAAGATGTAAAATTAACTCTATAACAGGGGAGGGAACTTACAAATCCAAAGCCTGCTGTTCTGTAAATGGATTGAACCATGGTGTATTTTGGGCAGTGTTTGGCTAGAAACAGCTTCATGTAAGGCACCTCGTCGATGGCCGCGGCCACACCGCCGTTAGCGCTGCCTCTGGTGAGCGCATCGTCGAGCTCTCTGGAGGAAGTATAAGTCCTGAGCTTAGACTCATGGAACTTCATTTGCTTCAGTAATCCCAGAACAAAAGAACCTTGCTGGTACCCCACGAACTCCCCCCTCTTCCTAAGCCCGTGGATGTCGGTCTCCGTCGGCTGGAGCTGTTGAACGGTGAGCATCGACGTCAGGCTGGCTGTGTAGCTTTGTGTCAAGATCAGTACCACAAATACCCACACTATCACAACGAATCTACCCAGGTTGCTCACCACTTTCTCCCCTGTTCACAACGATTCATAATGGTTAAAAAATATAGTGATGTTTTATCTCTATTTTTAATGGATAAAAGAGATGGGGACTGACTGTGTGCAAACACCATGGTGGAAAAGGAAAACCAGAAGATGGTGCCTGCTTGATGCGAGAGAGGTCCTCGAAAGTCGTCGTTGATACGGTGTTCCAGAACCCAAACCACGAACCCCACAAAGATGAAGAAGCATAAGCTGGTCAACCAGAGCTTCCATGTGAGGGGCCTCAAGAAAACCCATGCGTTGTTCTTCCTATTGGCGTCTGTGTAGGGCACGATCATGGACACTCCCGACTCCGTAAACGGGAATGTAAAATCGACGTACTTGGACCGGTCTGCTAGTATAGTCGTGTCACCAACGACGGCGTCAAACTTCTGCAAGTTCACCACCACAACCAGTAAATAATTAATGAACGTTAAAAATTCCATCATTCAGCTGCATATATTAAAGATTTGTTGACAACTAACCTCAAGAAACACTTGATTTATCAGATCATTGTAGCCGTTGTCAAGTGGATATGGCACAAAATCGTAAGGAACTGAATACTCCAATGAGCCCATCACAGCGTCAAACACATCTATGCAGTAACCGGCGACCACCGTGTTGTTGTTGGAGTCATTTGTTACGCGCACGAATTCACTGAAACCTTTCTTCATGGGGACTCCGATCTTCAATCGATTCCCGCTCACCGGAACTGCCCAGCCCTTGGGCGGAGAGGTCCTCTCGCCGGGCCAAATTACGGCTCGGAAGTTAGGTGGCCCCAGATGGGGAGCCCGACGTTGGGCGGACTGAAGTTCCCCCGAAAGACCATTCTCTGGCCTCCAAAATCCGACACGTCTTGTGGTGGTGCCGATGATGTTTACGATCTCCAGAACGGGCGAAGGCGCCTGCCCATCGGCGAGACTGAAGTTCCCGCTGAGACCCGCGAAAGAAGTCCTTAACAAAGCCTCCATTAGCCTGGGACCAGCCTCAGAAAGAGCAAGCGCGTTGGGATCCACGGAGTTCCCTCCTGATGTGATATTGCCGGGCTTCGTGAAGTGGAACCCGGCAGACCCCACTTCCTCGACTGCCTTCGCCAGAGCCATGGCCGCATCATACGCCCTTAATCCAGCGATGCTCAAGTGAGCACCGGCAGTGTCGTTGGGCCAATCGACGGAGAATTTCAGTCTCCATCTCTTACGGAAATCGGCAACAGCCGTCGTCCTCGGGACATGTCCCCTCACTCCAAGAACGCCCTGCATCGACGCCTCTACGTCTGAGGGGTCCATGGACGCCACGGCGTCCGCCACCCCGTCGGTGACTATCCACGCGAAGCCGTCGCCCATCATTCCGGCGACACTGGCCTTGGAGAAGATCCGGGCACCTAGGCCGGACGTAGTGTGGACGATGAACACCCTGGTCTGCATTTTCATCAACCCGTACATCTCCTCCAGGATTTGGTCGTCGGAGGCCGTGGGTGAGATGGCGCACCGGTGAGGGGCCCGAACGTTCTCCGACTGCAGGGCGTCGACGAGGAAAGGGACGAGGCCGGCGCCGTATTCGGTGTCGACGTAGATGGGGACGGCTGCCCTCCACCGGAACGCCTTAGCGAGCGCTGCTATGGCTCTTGCCTGAGAAGTGTCGTCGGGAGTGGCGCGGACGAAGAAGGGGTTGTTGGAGTGAGAGAGGGATGGGCTGGTGGCGGAGAAGGAAATGATGGGGACCCTGGTTTTGTTGCCCAGCTCAGAAACGAAGCCTGCCTCCATTGATGTAGAAGGCCCGATGATGGCGGGGACGTGCCCGTTTTTCATCAGGTCAAGAGCTGATAACGAGACATCGATACAGGTAAATTTGTACGTGAGAAATTAAAACACTGGTGCCGAGCCGGAGGAAATGTGAACAGAAAGATATCTAAAGAGGTTTATTTGCTAAAACTCCTAGTGGGTAGTGAGGGAAGAGAGGAACCTGAGACTGCGGAGAGGACAACGTCGCCCTTGGAATCTCTGACGTGAAGATGGAGGCGAGTGGTGTATGCAGAGGCATCGACGGAGGCGTAGAGATCGGAGAGAGCGAGGTAGATGCAGCTCAGCCCTGCCCGCCCTTGGGCGGAATGAAGGTCCAGCACCACCCCGGCTTCCACCCTCCTGTGCTGGGGCTTCTCCGCCATGGACGTTAATGTAAAACACCCCATCCCCACAGACAGTACCAGTATCCTTGCGGCGAGCAAACCGATCCCCTGTGTTCGCCAAATATGAACACCGTTCTTCCCCATTTTCGAATGGCTGAGAATCTGCCCCCTCTTCTATCACCTTTTTCTCTCTCTCTTTCCTCTCTCAGTAAATAGTTTCAGTTGAATTGGTGGGGGCAAAGGTTCAACCTGTGAGAAAGCCAGTAGCCGGCGGAGAAAATGGAATAAGTTCCTTTAAAAAATGTAGCCACGCGGAATGGCCGGACAAGATTGCCCCCTCAAGCGAAGAAATAGAGGACCTTTTCAGTCTGACGTAGTCAAAAAAGTCAAATAATGGAAAACAGAAACGGGTGAAGGCCCGAACAAGAGCCGTGCGTGAATGGGACCGAAATCGTCTCCCCCTTATGTTTTTAATTGGAATATTCACTACACCCTTCACATCAGAACATGTGTCCATTTGTATTTAGCTCCTTCATGATGATTCATTTGATTCAATTGTTCAGACAGATTTGTCCTTACCTTTTGCAATTCAAGGTCGACTGCTCCTCAGCTACGACGACGGCGACGAAACCTTGAGATCCCGCCCTAAAATCCGGCAGTGCGGTGACCACAACGAACCGAGCGACTACGGGAACAACAACTGGGCATCCAAAGACTACAGCGGCGGCGGCGACGACGACAAAAAGACATTATCGCGTTGTCTGCAAGTTTCGACCAACGCAAAGCTGTGGTTTTTTTCTACGACAACTGCTTCACTCCAGCGTGGTTTCATCTCACTTTCCGATAGAAGTTTTTGTACAAAACAACAACAATGTCTGACGAAGGTGACGTAACATAATTATATTTGCCGAAATATGTATATGTATTTCATTTTTGTTGTTACGATTTATTATTTAGAACTTTTGTGTTATGAGTTTTTTTCTGTAAATGTTCTCTGTCTCAGTTAATTTAGAATTCCATTTTTTTGCAGGTGTATCGTTCCTCATTGGAGGTTCCAATGCAATATCCCCTGGAGGTTTCGGTATGTTTCACTTTAACATGTACTAAGTTTCCAATGCAAGTTCCACTTGAAATCATTTTTGTAGTATGAAACTTCCAGTTGTACTTCGAATAGAACTCCCAGTGGAACTCTCACTAGAAGTGCGCCACTCGAAGTTCCACCGGGACTTCCAGTGGAAGTTTCAGGTGGACTTCCAGTGGGACTTCCAGTAGGACGTCTAGTGGGACTTCCGTTGTAATTTTCAAAGATACATTCAATCATTTTTACAATAAATATGTGTCACAATTGCAACGAGTATTTATTTTAATTTTCCACTGAAACTGGCACTGGAACTTCCACTGGAACTTCAAGTGGGACTTCCAGTGGCAGTTCCAGTGGGACTTCCAGCGACAGTTCTAGTGGCACTTCCTGTGGGACTAGTGAAACTTCCAGTAGCTATGGGACTTCAAGTGGGACTTCCAGTGCAACTTTCAGTGGTACTTTTAGTGACCCTCCCAATGGGACTTACAGTGGGATTTTCAAATAATAAATTCAATCATTTTTACAATAAATATGTGTCACAATTGCAATGTGTATTTTTAAATTTCCACAAGAAGTGCCTCTAGAACTGCCATTCGAAGTGCCCCTGGAACTTCCGGTGGCTGTGGGACTTCCAGTGTGACTTCCAGTGGGACTTCTAGTGGGACTTCCAGTAGAAGTTCCAGTAGGACTTCCAGTGGCCCTCCCAATGGGACTTATAGTGGAATTTTCAAATGATAAATTCAATCATTTTTACAATAGATGTGTGCTAGAATTAGTATTTCTTTTATTGTTCCACAAGAAGTGCCACTGGAACTCCCACTTGAACTCCCACTGAAACTCCCACTGGAACTCCCACTGGAACTCCCAGTGGGACTTCCAGTGGCAGTTCGAGTGACACTTCCTCTGGGACTAGTGGGACTTCCAATGGTTGTGAGACTTTAAGTGGGACTTCCAGTGGAAGTTCCAGTGGGACTTCAAGTGGGACTTCCAGTGGAAGTTCCAGTGGGACTTCCAGTGAGACTTCTTATGGGACTTGACACTTCCAGTGGGATTTCCAGTGGCAGTCCCTATGGGACTTCTAGTGGAACTCCTTGTGGCACTTCCAGGGGGACTTCTAGTGGGAGTAGTGGAACTTCCAGTGGCACTCCTACTTGAAGTTCCAGCGGAACTTCCACTGAAGTCCCAATAGAACTTAGACTTTTCCTACCTTCTATACTGTAATTTTGTGGATGACCCCAATAATTCCTTAATTTCTATTTTCAGGTGTGCATTTTAGGTCAAATTTGACCTCCTTACAAAGACTTTTACAAGAAATAAAAAGATCAACTGAAAAATGGTCATAGAAATGCTTTGCGCACTACTCCATTTTGGAATATGTTTGAAGCGTTCATATACAATACAGTAATAGCATCAGATTGCAAAAAATATGATATTTCTGTTATGTATGTATTGGATAACTACAATCCTTCAACAACTTCTTTCCGATTCAGTGGAGGGGAAAGACATTTCTCTGAAGCTGATATCCAAAGGATCTTTGCAATAACCGAAGGTGAAATAGAAATGGAGGACTTCTACTCGTTCAAACCAACGAAGGCATCATTATATTTAAGGAGATTTCAAACTGGTGTCAAGTTGTTGACACAAAAGGCAATAAAATCGGCCCTTTTGGAAGCAATAAAAGGAGATGAAGAACCCGATCATCTTGACACAACAACACTTCTATGTTTATACAAATGTGCAACTGTTTTTTTTTCCTACTACAGGTTCTTACCTAAGTTGGGGTTTTATAAATTTTGTGAATACTTCAAGAGACATGAGAGCACTAAAGTGGTCTCGTGCAATACACCAACAATTGATGAGATCAATTAAAGAATTTCACACGCACCGTGCAAGGATTACGAGGGAAATTATCGCTTTATTGGTAAGGAATAATATTTATTTTCAATTCAATGTATAATATACTCTTCATATGCTTCTTGTTATTGTAGTATTGGTATTGTGAAGAAAGTGGAATAGTGAAAGGGAATGAACAAGCAGCCAATCCACCTTTCACAAAGTGGATTCTCTCCGATTTTGATGCTGCTTTAAAGAAACTGAAGATTCATCAACTTCCAACTGCAGAGGAGCCAACAATGGTTATGGAAGCTTCTATTGGATGACAAAAAAAGGATAATCCAGAGAAGGACAACATAAAAGTAGAAATTAATGAGCCAGCAATGGTTATGGAAGATTCTGTTGGACATCAGGAAAAGGGGGAACCGGAGGATAACAGAATAAAAGTTTTTGCAAAAGAAAATTCGGACCTGAAATGAAAACTTCATAAAATGGAATCAATTGTTAAAAAACAGACCGAAAAAATTAAAAGACTGAAGCAGTTAGTAAGTGAGAATGCTACCATAGAGAAAAGAATAAGAGAAGGTAGTGCTGAAAAGAGTCATTCAATCAAGGTGGAAACCCAGACAGAGAGTACAATTGAACTTGAAATGCAGCAAGATCCTCCTGAAAAACCCACATCCCCCCCCCCCCCGAAGCAGAACAGCAGAAGGAAAACCAGCAACTAGGAGCCAAGGAAACTGGGATTGAGGAGCCTTCAGATCAACTGCAAGAAGATGCTGAACAAACCACACCTGTACATCAAAGCAGCCAAAATAGACAGACAGAAATTGAGAGTCTCCAAACGAGATCAATGATTAGAAATGTGAAGTCCAAAGCGAGGAAACAAAATAAATTGGATTCTGCTTTTCAGTATCAAACCCGATACACAAGAAGAAGAACAAAAACAAACAAAAAAAATCAGTATAACAACCAAGTCATCTAGAAAAACCAATTGAGGTAGGCAGTGTTTCAATGAAAACAGAACCAAAAAAGGCTGTTATAGGTCTGTCAGGAATACCTAAATGGGTCAGGCAGAGTAGACGGTTGCAGAAAGAAGACTATGAGCAGTTGCAAAAGATTCTCCAGATGGAACCAGGCTGGTATGTCTGCCCTTCATTTCAAGGATTTCAATTCAATTCCCTTGAACTTTATTTGTTTTCTTATACATTATTGTGATTATAATGTAGTCAATATGTATGAGAAGCTGAAAACGACTTGTATTCAGTTGGAATAGATGACATTTTCCAACTTTTTACGAAAAGCGTGACAAGTAGCCGGGTGAGCCTAATTTAAACAAGCTTACTGTAAAGTAATTGTCACGACCCGTCCTCGGGGCCCGTGCCGTGACTACCCCAAGCCCGCTTTCCATAGGCCAGGGGCTGGCGACTAGCACCAAAGGCGTAAATCCCGATAACTGCGAAGACATTGCCTTTATAAAAGTAACAAAACACCACAAAGTACAAGCGGAAGTAAAACACTAAGTACAAAAAGAAGTGCTGAAAAGTAAATGGGCCCGAATACAAACCCAAAAGAAAGTACAACTACAACTGAACAAAGTACAACAGAAAAAGACAACAGCTGGAGGGACGGAAGCGGCTCCTGGGTCGTCCTCCTCGGATCCTACCTGAAGGGTAGGTACAGATGGCGCAGCTCTTGGATCGTCCACCACGAATCCTACCTGAAGGGTAGGTACAGATAGCCTCCACAGTGCTCTCGTCCGTCAACCTCCTCCGAGTGTCGTCTCGCCGTGAAGTCCACCTCCGGACACTGACTTGTCGTGTAGTCCACCTCCGGGTACCGTCCAGTCCTCGAACACTCGGCCTCCGTCAGCATTGCCTGTCGTCTGCAACCAACACAACGAGGTGCGGGCATAGCCCGTGCAGGGGTGAGTATAACGATACTCAGTAGGGACCCCGAGACCCTCAAGGTATCACTAAATCCAACAAGGATAACCACAAGAAGATCTCAACAGATAAACTCTACTTAGGTATATGCCCATACATATACCTAAGTTATCAAGTAACCCATCTCAATCATGAGGAAACACAAGGATCATGAGATCAGCGGATAACCACTACCCAGGTATATGCCCATACACATATACCTAAGTTATCAAGTGACCCATCTCAATCATGAGGAAACACAAAGGTCAAAAAGTATCAGCTCAAACCAGGATTTTCATTATCGAAACCGTAACTACTGAAGAGCTCCGTCTCTAGAGTGTACAGTGGTCCTGTCACGACTCCGAGGTACTGCTCACTAACCTAAGACTGCTGAGGTACTCCTCCTGTCGAGTACTGCGGGCCAACCACCCAAACACAGTAGTGCTTCCCGCCGAGGTATGTCACTCAAACACAGTAGTGCACACCCCCTAGTAGCCTGTAGAGGTACTCTCCGGACGAGTACCGCGGGTCTGCACTATCACACAGGTAGTGCTCCGTCCGCCATGGGTCTGCACCCAAACAAAGCAGTGCTCCGTCCACTGGGCTAGTCGACTCACTCCAAGTCGAGTCGGTCAAGCAGTCGTCAGGTCTCAGTCGGCTACACGGTCTCCGTACTCCGCACGCTCGTCTCTGGGAGGGTCCGCTCCACGAGCTGCAAGTCGATACTCGAAGTATCTCAAGGTCCCACGAAGAAGTATCTCAAAGGACCACCTCGTCACAGGGGTCTCAACGCAACAGACGGCGCGTCGATCGGACGCCCGGTCTGTGAGTTATTAGCCTTTTCGTCCCAGGGGCCCGGTTGGTTTCGTGAGCGAACCAAACCCAGCCGTATCTCAACTGTACCCCGAGCTCTCATAGGGTATACTCATAGGGACCGTTTCTCAACGTGATCGTCAACGCTGCTGACGGTTCGTCAAACGGACGTCCTGTCTGAAAGATATCAGCTTTTCCGTTCCAGGGGCCCGGTTAGATTTCAGGTGCGATCCAACCCGGCCACTACCAACTGTATCCAAAACTCGGGCGAAGGATGCCAAAAGTTCCGTATTGTCAACAGGAACTCAACGCAACAGACGGCGCGTCAATCGGACGCTCGGTCTGAGAGTTATTGGCTTTTTCGTCCCAGGGGCCCGGTTGGTTTTTAAGGCAAAACCAACCCGACCGTACTCCACCTGTGCCCAAACCCCGGGCGGAGTGAGCCAAAAGATCCGTCTCACTAAGAGGAAACTAACAAAGCTGACGGTACGTCAATCAGACGTCCGTAGCTCAAGATATGAGCGTTTCCGCTCTGAGGGCCCGGTTGGTTTCGTGTACGAACCAACCCGGCCGAACCCAAAGTATTCCGAAACTTTGAGTGAGATAAACCGAAACGACCGACTCGCTCCAAGGATTGTGTTGCCGCTGACGGCGAGTTGTTTGGAGGCCCGTAGCTCAAGTTACGGGCGTTTGAACGAAAGTCGTCCGAAGACGGGGGGTCCGGGCCCGGGCCGACCCGGCCCGACCCCCCCCCCCTGGTTGGCCCGGACCGGCCCGGCCAGGGCCGGTCCGGCTCGGCTCGGCCGAGCGGCCGACGCGGGGGAAAGCTGCCGCCACGCGTGACACCCCCGTGGCACCCGCGGGGTGTCGGCCAGACAGCCGGACGTGCCGCGTGACAACCCCGCGACACCCGCGGGGTGCCGCCCTGGACACCCGCGGGGTGCCGCGTGCCAACCCCGCGACACCCGCGGCACCCACGGGGTGCCGTGTGACAACCCCGCGGCACCCGCGGGGTGTCGCGCTGGACACCCGCGGGGTGCCGCGCGACAACCCCGCGGCACCCGCGGGGTGTCGAGCTGGACACCCGTGGGGTGCCGTCGCCTCCGGCCGCCAGCGCCGCCGCGCCGGCGACCCGCGCCACCACCGGCTTCCACGGGCCGCCGGAGTCGCTCCGGTGGCCCGTTTTCCTTCCCGTCTGCGCCGTTGTTCCTCCCGGGTTCCGTTCTTTACTGCGGGATCATCAAACATCCGTTGCGGCACGTTCCGTCGTTGCCCGTCAAATCCGCACAAGAACGACGAACGACAGAGTGTTGTCGGGCCGTGTTCATTTGGCCCGCACCCTCCGCGTTAGATATAAACAACGGGAGAAATTAAAGTTCAACACATGAACGCATATCCGAAACAATTTTTAATGAAATAAAATTGTTTCATAAAAACGGGTTCCTTAATTGAACGGAAACAACAATTTTAATAATTTTAAAATTGTTCACAAATCCAGTTCTTTAACTTTTTAAAGAAACAATTACGGGAATATAAAAAGAAAAGGGGGGTAATTCCCAAAATAAATCCCTACCTCGCCGTCGCTGTCAGATGCGAGGTCGTCACGGAATTGACCGTCGCGGAAGGAGGTGATCGTCACACCGCGGAAGGGCGTCGCGTCAACGATCTCCGAGGACCAAGAACATACGGATTTAATTAATAATAATTAAATCCATGTTGTTGTTGAAATCCAAAAAGAAAATAAAAAGAAGTGCAACCCCCTGCCTTGGTTGTTGTCGATCGAAGGCTGTCGCGGGGTTGGATCGTCGTGGAAGAAGCGTCGCGAAGGGAGATCCGTTGGCGCCGTGGTACAAGGCTTCGCGTCGTCGATCTCCGCAGGTTTGGCGTTCTTCGCGTTCTTTGCATTCTTCGCCGAATAAGAACGCTTTCCTCCAAATCCTCTCCACGCCACAAGTTTCAACCCAAAATAAAATAAGCTTAAGCCTTATTTTATTTACACAACTAAACATTTGAATTTCAAAAGATAAGAAACGAACCATTAATTCGTAGAATTAATTCAACGAAAGAAACAGCTCATTTAATTTACGAAATAAACCGCCCAATTAAATGGTCTGTTAAGAATTTAAGAAAACGCGTCAGTTGACTTTCATAAAGACGGGTTTTCACGGGTGCGTTACTTAGCGGAAAGAAACAGCGGGGCTCGTGCAGGCACCACCTCACAAATATCCTACCAAGAGGGTAAGATATTTCTGGATAGTACCCTATCCGGTTCAACTCAGTTTAAGCCGCTTTTAAGTGGCTTCAAGTGGCTTCCAAGTGGCTTAAGTGAAATAAAATAAAGTTTTCGTAAAATTATTTTATTTCTTAACTTTAAGCCCGAAAATTAAAAACCACACCCGAGCAAACGCAACTCCGGAAGAGGAGTTTCTAAGCAAATACCGGCGCTGCGATTCCATCGGTGCCCTCAGAATTCGATTCCGAGCACCGGTTCAAAAGTTAGAAAAACCCGCTCGTCCGTTCACTGAACGTACCCGAGCCAAACTTCGGAAATTGATTCCGGGCACACCGGGCCTCGGAATCAGGCGCCGTCAGAAACTGCGTTCTTGTAAAATTCCAAAGAAAATTAAGAAAAGAAAAAAAAAATTCCTTGGAATTTACGGGTCTTTACATTACTCCCACCACAGGGCTTTACGTCCCCGTAAAGCTTCACCACAAACTTAGGGAAACAAAGCGGTACTGAGCACGCATCTGAGCCTTCCGCTCCCATGTGCTCACCTGGAGGTTCCCGCGCTGCCAAAGAAAGTGCACAAGAGGAATCGACCGTCCTCCTAGGATCTGTTCCTGTCGATCCTCGATCCCCACAGGAACCTCCGTAGAAGACACTCATCGCCACCGTCCAGCTCCTCATGGTCGATGATATGCGAAGGGGTCGAGCACGTATCTCCTCAGTTGGGATACGTGAAAAACGTTGTGCACCTAGTGCAACTGAAGTGGATGGGCCAAGTGGTAAACCACCTCGCCTACCCAGCTGAGGACCTAGAAAGGTCCGTTGAACCTCGGAGATAACTTGCCTCCCTGGCCACATCTCCGTAAACCTTGTCGAGGTGAGACCCATAAGAAGACGTGGTCGTCATCCTCGAACTCCAGAGGTCTCCATTTCTGTTAGAAATGAAACTCAAAACGACTGCTGCTACGAGGGTAAGGTTGACCGACTCAAGAGTGATCGGTCGCACCCTCCTGTGCAAGAGTTACCCTGCACTTCCTGGGGTTTCCTTTTCCACCGACCAAGGAAAACCCATCCTGACGTTTTCCTAAAACCGTCAATTTGAGTATGAACAGTTATTTCCCATTCCATACTCAGACTAACGTCGTAAGGCCTCGACGCTGCCACCAAGAGATTCCAACCAGAACTCTCGCCTCGAGGGTCTGACCACACCATCGACGTAAGTGTGATTATCGAGTCTCCTCCCAAGGTATCTACAGACGTGAGGGTCAAGTCCACGGCTTACCGGAAACTCTAGGTCTGGAACAAGATTTGTGAAAGCGAGGAATGATTCATATCGACGTCTGTTACTACATCAGCTAGTAGTGGACACAGACTGTCCCTTGAATCATTTCTAGAGCCATTGGGTCACACTCCTTGACCGCATGCAGCCGCACTCTTCCTCCGCCCTCCAGCTCCCTGAGCCTGGTGGGAATAACTAAGGCGGGTGGTTGTAGCATGTTAAGATGTACACCAACTCATGCTGCTCTCCTAGCTCTGCCTCCACGTCTGCCGCTTCGCAGACTCATCTCTATTTAAAGCTACCACTTCTTGAAACATTTAACACGCCCGAGTCTCTAAGACTGGCACCGGTTCCTTGTTTCTTATTGCACTGTGCAGTCTTCATCCACTCCTGGATGAACTGCACCTCCTTTAGTCTCACAAGAGCTGCTATGATTTCTTCTTTGCCGATAAGAGAAATCTGGTCTCATCCCCTGGATGAACCACATTCGTTGCCTAATACAGTCAATCCTGACATAAATGACGTAACACGGTCAAACGATTATACCTGGTGAGCTGACCTGGTTTGAGCTGTTTTAAGGGGAAACCTTTGAAAACACACACGCAATCAGTGTTTTCGTGCACAAGGTCGGAAATCAGTTGTCAGGGTCCTGGTGTATGGATATGTCGGCCGCCCGCAACAACAATGGACTCCCTGAACAGAAAACCACACTCGATACTCTTAACACTATTGCTTCACAGAAAGAAAATATCAGAGTTATAAGTCCTGCGGTAGAACCGAACTCCTCTGATACCAATTTGTCACGACCCGTCCTCGGGGCCCGTGCCGTGACTACCCCAAGCCCGCCTTCCATAGGCCAGGGGCTGGCGACTAGCACCAAAGGCGTAAATCCCGATAACTGGGAAGGCATTGCCTTTATAAAAGTAACAAAACACCACAGAGTACAAGCGGAAGTAAAACACTAAGTACAAAAAGAAGTGCTGAAAAGTAAATGGGCCAGAATACAAACCCAAAAGAAAGTACAACTACAACTGAACAAAGTACAACCGAAAAAGACAACAGCTGGAGGGACGGAAGCAGCTCCTGGGTCGTCCTCCTCGGATCCTACCTGAAGGGTAGGTACAGATGGCGCAACTCCTGGATCGTCCACCACGAATCCTACCTGAAGGGTAGGTACAGATAGCCTCCACAGTGCTCTCGTCCGTCAACCTCCTCTGAGTGTCGTCTCGCCGTGAAGTCCACCTCCGGACACTGACTTGTCGTGTAGTCCACCTCCGGGTACCGTCCAGTCCTCGAACACTCGGCCTCCGTCAGCACTGCCTGTCGTCTGCAACCAACACAACGAGGTGCGGGCATAGCCCGTGCAGGGGTGAGTATAACGATACTCAGTAGGGACCCCGAGACCCTCAAGGTCTCACTAAATCCAACAAGGATAACCACAAGAAGATCTCAACAGATAAACTCTACTTAGGTATATGCCCATACATATACCTAAGTTATCAAGTAACCCATCTCAATCATGAGGAAACACAAGGATCATGAGATCAGTGGATAACCACTACCCAGGTATATGCCCATACACATATACCTAAGTTATCAAGTGACCCATCTCAATCATGAGGAAACACAAAGGTCAAAAAGTCTCAGCTCAAACCAGGATTTTCATTATCGAAACCGTAACTACTGAAGAGCTCCGTCTCTAGAGTGTACAGTGGTCCTGTCACGACTCCGAGGTACTGCTCACTAACCTAAGACTGATGAGGTACTCCTCCTGTCGAGTACTGCGGGCCAGCCACCCAAACACAGTAGTGCTTCCCGCCGAGGTATGTCACTCAAACACAGTAGTGCACACCCCCTAGTAGCCTGCAGAGGTACTCTCCGGACGAGTACCGCGGGTCTGCACTATCACACAGGTAGTGCTCCGTCCGCCATGGGTCTGCACCCAAACAAAGTAGTGCTCCGTCCACTGGGCTAGTCGACTCACTCCAAGTCGAGTCGGTCAAGCAGTCGTCAGGTCTCAGTCAGCTACACGGTCTCCGTACTCCGCACGCTCGTCTCTGGGAGGGTCCGCTCCACGAGCTGCAAGTCGATACTCGAAGTATCTCAAGGTCCCATGAAGAAGTATCTCAAAGGACCACCTCGTCACAGGGGTCTCAACGCAACAGACGGCGCGTCGATCGGACGCCCGGTCTGTGAGTTATTAGCCTTTTCGTCCCAGGGGCCCGGTTGGTTTCGTGAGCGAACCAAACCCAGCCGTATCCCAACTTTACCCCGAGATCTCATAGGGTAGACTCATAGGGACCGTTTCTCAACGTGATCGTCAACGCCGCTGACGGTTCGTCAAACGGACGTCCTGTTTGAAAGATATCAGCTTTTCCGTTCCAGGGGCCCGGTTGGATTTCGGGTGCGATCCAACCCGGCCACTACCAACTGTATCCAAAACTCGGGCGAAGGATGCCAAAAGTTCAGTATCGTCAACAGGAACTCAACGCAACAGATGGCGCGCCAATCGGACGCCCGGTCTGAGAGTTATTGGCTTTTTCGTCCCAGGGGCCCGGTTGGTTTTTAAGGCAAAACCAACCCGACCGTACTCCACCTGCGCCCAAACCCCGTGCAGAGTGAGCCAAAAGATCCGTCTCACTAAGAGGAAACTAACAAAGCTGACGGTACGTCAATCGGACGTCCGTAGCTCAAGATATGAGCGTTTCCGCTCCGAGGCCCCGGTTGGTTTCGTGTACGAACCAACCCAGCCGAACCCAAAGTATTCCGAAACTTTGAGTGCGATAAACCGAAACGGCCGACTCGCTCCAAGGATTGTGTTGCCGCTGACGGCGAGTCGTTTGGAGGCCCGTAGCTCAAGTTACGGGCGTTTGAACGAAAGTCGTCCGAAGACGGGGGGTCCGGGCCCGGGCCGACCCGGGCCGACCCCCCCTGGTTGGCCCGAACCGGGTCGGGTCCGACCCGGTTGGCCCGGCCCGGCCCGGCCAAGGCCGGTCCGGCTCGGCTCGACCGAGCGGCCGAGCGGCCGACGCGGGGGAAAGCTGCCGCCACGCGTGACACCCCCGTGGCACCCGCGGGGTGTCGGCCAGACAGCCGGACGTGCCGCGTGACAACCCCGCGACACCCGCGGGGTGCCGCCCTGGACACCCGCGGGGTGCCGTGTGACAACCCCGCGTCACCCGCGGGGTGTCGCCCTGGACACCTGCGGGGTGCCGCGTGACAACCCCGCGACACCCGCGGGGTGTCGCGCTGGACACCCGCGGGGTGCCGCCACCTCCGGCCGCCGGCGCCGCCGCGCCGGCGACCCGCGCCGCCACCGGCTTCCGCGGGCCGCCGGAGTCGCTCCGGTGGCCCGTTTTCCTTCCCGTCTGCGCCGTTGTTCCTCCCGGGTTCCGTTCTTTACTGCGGGATCATCAAACATCCGTTGCGGCACGTCCCGTCGTTGCCCGTCAAATCCGCACAAGAACGACGAACGACGGAGTGTTGTCGGGCCGTGTTCGTTTGGCCCGCACCCTCCGCATTAGATATAAACAACGGGAGAAATTAAAGTTCAACACATGAACGCATATCCGAAACAATTTTTAATGAAATAAAATTGTTTCATAAAAACGGGTTCCTTAATTGAACGAAAACAACAATTTTAATAATTTTAAAATTGTTCACAAATCCAGTTCTTTAACTTTTTAAAGAAACAATTACGGGAATATAAAAAGAAAAGGGGGGTAATTCCCAAAATAAATCCCTACCTCGCCGTCGCTGTCGGATGCGAGGTCGTCACGGAATTGATCGTCGCGGAAGGAGGTGATCGTCACACCGCGGAAGGGCGTCGCGTCAACGATCTCCGAGGACCAAGAACATATGGATTTAATTAATAATAATTAAATCCATGTTGTTGTTGAAATCCAAAAAGAAAATAAAAAGAATCGCAACCCCCTACCTTGGTTGTTGTCGATCGAAGGCTGTCGTGGGGTTGGATCGTCGCGGAAGAAGCGTCGCGAAGGGAGATCCGTTGGCGTCGCGGTACAAGGCTTCGCGTTGTCGATCTCCGCAGGTTTGGCGTTCTTCGCGTTCTTCGCCGAAAAAGAACGCTTTCCTCCAAATCCTCTCCACGCCACAAGTTTCAACCCAAAATAAAATAAGCTTAAGCCTTATTTTATTTACACAACTAAACATTTGAATTTCAAAAGATAAGAAACGAACCATTAATTCGTAGAATTAATTCAACGAAAGAAACAACTCATTTAATTTACGAAATAAACCGCCCAATTAAATGGTCTGTTAAGAATTTAAGAAAACGCGTCAGTTGACTTTCATAAAGACGGGTTTTCACGGGTGCGTTACTTAGCGGAAAGAAACAGCGGGGCTCGTGCAGGCACCACCTCACAAATATCCTACCAAGAGGGTAAGATATTTCTGGATAGTACCCTATCCGGTTCAACTCAGTTTAAGCCGATTTTAAGTGGCTTCAAGTGGCTTAAGTGAAATAAAATAAAGCTGTCGTAAAATTATTTTATTTCTTAACTTTAAGCCCGAAAATTAAAAACCACACCCGAGCAAACGCAACTCCGGAAGAGGCGTTTCTAAGCAAATACTGGCGCTGCGATTCCATTGGTGCCCTCAGAATTCGATTCCGAGCACCGGTTCAAAAGTTAGAAAAACCCGCTCGTCCGTTCACTGAACGTACCCGAGCCAAACTTTGGAAATTGATTCCGGGCACATCGGGCCTCGGAATCAGGCGCCATCAGAAACTGCGTTCTTGTAAAATTACAAAGAAAATTAAGAAAAGAAAAAAAAAATTCCTTGGAATTTACGGGTCTTTACAGTAATATTCAATTAGTCTCACATCCTCCATTGTTTTTGTATTGATATCAGGTTATAGATGCCTATACTCAGCTTATCATAAACAAGTGTCAAATAGGGAAGACGACTGGAATTTTCAATAATAAATCAACAATGATTAGTAGTGTCGCATTGGTAAGTCTAATATTATCTATGTTCTTGATGTTTTAAAGATATTAATTAATATTTTGTCTCACTATAATCATTTTTACAGAGCATTATATCCGGTCAGAAAAAAAATTTGAAAGAGTTTTTGGTTAAGAATCCCATAAAAGAAGCAATGAAGTTGAATGGAAAAGTCTTCATCCCCATCAACACAGACAATCTTCATTGGACTTTGCTTGTCTTTGATATTGAAAAAAAATATTTCAGCTACTATAACTCTATGTAGCCTCACATGGGTCCTGCTGCAATTTATTATTACCAACAAGATGCTCTCCAAATGGTAAATTCTATCCTCTTCGACATCTAAGGCATTTTCATTTACACCAACTTACTGAATACAATTTATAAAAAATTTGTAGAAAATATTTATTGAACAAGTCATCAGACAATGGAATCCCGAATACCTAAAGATGACTACTTCATCACTTCCATTTATAGTGGAAGATAGTCTCCAATAGGGGGATACAACATTAGATTGTAGGGTAATTGTTTGTTATATAATTGAGAAGCTGGAAAAGGATCAATGGTATAACAAGAACCTATCGCAAGAAAAAGTTAATGAAATGTGCTTGTATATGGTGCACTGTTTCCTTACAGACCCTGCATACAGTTGGAATGAAACATCATATAGAAGCAGGAGTTGTCTTGTGGAAACAGTACAACCAGAATGAAGAACAAGTAAAATAGTTGGGGACAATGGATGAATAGTTTTGTTAGTATTTTCTCTACACTGAGAATATTATGTCCTTATGAGGGGAACCATTTTCTTTTGAGGGATTTTATTTGGTTTTGTTTTTAGATTTAATGATGTTAATTTCTACTGGTAAGTGGATGATTCACACTTTAAGGATACTATCTTTACTATTTGTAAGTGTTAAGTTTGGCCAACATCTGGAATTCATCAGAAGATAGAGACTCTCCATATGGACTGACTTCTCCCAAAGATCCAATAACTGTTACTCAGTCTTCTGGATTTCTTCATCAAAATTCAAGAACCTGGATTTATCCCATTCTCACAGAACAAATGCACACAGAATTGTAGAACATGGATTTATATCATCTTTATAGTTACATATAGAACACATGCATACAACACATTTACAATTTCATGAAGTATCCCAATCCCACTGCCAATCCATTACAACCAAAAGTGGACTGTCAAATACTAACACATCCTCACAGAACAAATGTATGAAGAATTGTAGAACCTGGATTTATGACATCTTTATAGTTTCATATAGAACACATGCAAACAACACATTTACAATTTCGTGAAGTATCCCAATCCCAATCCATTACAACCAAAAGTGGACTATCAAATACTACCCCATCCTCACAGAACAAATGCATACAAAATTTTAGAACTTGGATTTATCACATCTTTATAGTTCCATATAGAACAAATGCATACAACACATTTACAAATTTGTGAAGTATCTCAATCCCACTACCAATCCATTACAACCAAAACTGGATACATGCTATAGCTTTTTCAATTCATTCATTACAATTTAAAAAACTACTTCCATCTAATGTTATCTACACTGTTCGGCCTCTTCCAATGCTATCCCAGCAATCTACCTCCCAAGATGAAGTTCCAAATTGGTGGACAAGTCTTCCTACAACAGAAAAAGTTCATAATTACAAATGGTTATGGAAAATAATGCTCATAAAAAAATTACATGTGAAACTGTTTTTCTAGATCGAACACAAAAATCTGATCTTGCTTGCTCCTTGACTCCCTGCATGCAAACAATAATGATATCAAATAACATATTAACAATAAATAATTGCTCTTATAAATGAAATTCATCATAAAATGAAATCATACAGTCATCATAGCAGTAGGATTGATTTTTTATTCAATTGTTTCTCCTTTTGGCAGCCATTGTCTAAAAAGATTTTCAATCTATCTCCCCCTTTCCTATTTGGTTTCTTTTTAAAATAATCCTTTCTAAAATTTTTTTTTGAACTAGCACAACCATTAACTTTATCCGCTGATGTATTTATGATAGACAACTCTTTTGCAAAATTACTGAAATTTGAGAAGGTGATGTCATAACCCATATCTGTCTCACAAGCTACAGTAATTAACTTCATTCCCATTCATACTAAATATTTGTAACGTTTTTCTACAACTTATTTTATATCAGTAAGCACCTCAACAGAATATCCTTTGAACATCACAATATTTCTAGCCAATCGGGTCCATCTCCCCAAAATATATTTTTCAGGTATTGCTCTCACATCAAGCCGATCAATTTTTTTTAAAACATGACAAAAAAGATACCCAAAAGACTCAAAATCTCGACAAGAACATTCAAAAACTTCATTTGAAGCTTCATATGATACATGGAATTGATCTTCACAACGAACCATTCCAATAACATAACTGAATTGAACTCCAATTTCAAAACAAGATATCAAAAAACACGCAGCAACCAATTGATATTCATGCTGAAATAAATCAAATAATTTAGGTGTATATCTGGTAGAAACCTGGAACATCAATGCATGGTAAGGGTAAATATTATGAGGAAACTTCTCCCGAATCTCAAATTCTACCTTTGTTTCATGATACCAATTTTTTTCCAACAAACGCTCAAACTGCTTAAAGAAATCAACAACACTTAACTTTTGATGAACATAATATTTAAGAAATCCATTAAAAAATTCAATTAATTGAGTTTTGTGAATACCCAATGTTAAAGAATATTTCAAATGGCAATGCGCCCACTTTTCTCACAGTACAAAAACATCATCTAGCCACTGCGATTTCCCATCCCCATATTCTTCTCTAAGGAAATACCACTCCTTATCAAACTGAATTGCATCATGGTATTTGAACATACACTTCTTAAATCTAGTTAGAAAACCAGATCCATATTTAATCCAATTACCTAAATGATTAATGCCATTTTGCATCAAATGCCATGAACAAAGGCAATGTCGAGTTCCCACTAAAAATACATAAATGGATTTTCCCATTGTCGCATCTTGATCAGTAAAAATAGTTTGAGGACTCTTCATGTGATGCACCTGTAATTTTTTTTGAAACAACCAAGAAAACGAAGTCACTATTTCATCATATAACAAAGCTGCCCCAAAAACAACAGTCTCCCGATGACGATTGAACCCCACAAAAACACCTAACGACCTGTACTCTTTATTAGTGATAAAAGTGGTGTCAAACACAACAACATCTCCAAACAACTCATAATCTGTTCTCATTTTTGGATCAGCCCAGAAAATATTACTAATTTTACCATTCATGTCAAACTGCATAGTATAAACAAATGATGGATTGTCTTGACTTTGTCTTTACAGGTATTCTAACATGCAACATGAATCACCATGAAGCAAATATCTTTCCCGTTTAGACCTTAAAAAATTCAACTGATCAACACGTGTGTACCCAATAACATCTCGCCCCCCTGCAATAGCTGTCACCAACGAGAAAGAATCATTTGGTTTAATACCCGCAGAAGCATTCACATCTAACTCATCTGTTTGTGATTCTGTTATTTTTCTTTGGGACCTCATCATATGAATTGATTCGGCCTGTGCAAGGGATGATTATGCTCTTCAACAAATATAGTACATGCATATTTCCCAGAAGACAATAAACTAACCCCCATTCTAGCAAGGCAACCTGTACATGTCTCAGCCCGAGGAAATTTCACCATGCTATCACATTTGTCAATCTTCCTATGACCTTCTTTGCTACATGCATAAAGGCATTATGTGACAATTGATTTATCCTTTCTCCTTTTATTAGAGTATTGTCGGCGTACACTGAATCCATTTACTCCCCCATACATGACATAAAAACATTGTGATTCATCAAGTGACTTGAACGTCATCCCTACAACTGGTTTAATAGAAGCTGCTACAATATCCACATCACCATCAACAACATTGCAACACCCTGCAACAAAAAACAATAGTTCAATAAAAGTACATTAACTTTATAATAGGATTTAATCCATTTGAAAATGTATAAACTATATGAACATAACTGTAACTAAATAAAAATTATTAAAAATATATATATATATAATAAAAATTATTTTTCTGAAATTATAAATAAAAAAAATATAAAATATATTTTCCAGTGGAACTTCCAGTGGAACTTCCAGTGGAACTTCAGGTTGAACTTCCAGTGGAACTTCAGGTGGAAGTCCCAGTGGAAGTTCCACTGGAATTTCCATTGGAAGTTACAGATATATATAAAATATAAATGTAACTAAATAAAAATTATTATTATATATATATATAATATAATTATTTTTCTAAAATTTTAAATAAAAAAACTTATAAAATATATTTTCCAGTAGAAGTTAGAGTGGAAGTTCCAGTGGAAGTTCCAGTGGAAGTTTGGGTGGAAGTTCCAGTGGGACTTCCAGTGGACATGGAGATGAACTTGAACATCAAGTGGAAGTTTCACTACAAAAACAAGGAAAAAATCCACTGAAAGTGCCTCAATGCAACAAAACTATATAGCACGGGAACTTGCACTAGAAGTTCCACTGGAACTTCCAGTGGAACCTCTGGTGGACATCGAGACGAACTTGGACATCAAGTGGAAGTTTCAATGCAAAAACCCAGGCAAAAACCACCACTGCAAGAACCACAATGCAACAAAACTATATATCACATGAACTTTCAATAGAACCTCCAGTGGACATCGAGAGGAACTTAGACATGAAGTGGAAGTTTCACTGCAAAATACAAGGCAAAAACCACCACTAGAAGGGCCGCAATGCAACAAAAATATATATTAATTCCAGTAAAAATACCACCTCAAACTTCAGCAAACATTGTTCGATAGATTTAAAACAAAACCAAGAAAAAAATACATCAAATAAACTCGCCCACAATACCTTCATCGCTATCCATTATAAGGAGAACTTTGAAATCTCAAACGAGTGTCTCGCCCTGCCCGAACCTCGAACGAGTCTCGCCCTGCCCGAACCTCGAACAAAAATGCACCAGAGTGCTACAACGCCACCCTACTCCACAACTCTCGCCCTGCTCGAACCTCAAACGAGTCTCACCCTGCCCGAACCTCGAACGAAAATGCACCAGAGTGCCGCAACGCCGCCCTAATCCACAACTCGGTGCACCAAGCCTGAATGGCCAAATCCATGGCACGGAGCCTGAGCAATTTCACGTGCGCCCCATTCGACTTTGAGACGAAATTTCCCTCCATCACCTTAAGCAGTCTGGATGGTGCCACTTGTAAAAAGAACACGTGTCAAGATCCCCCCATATCACCGAACCATCCTATAAAAAGAGGTACTGAAGATGATAAAAAGCGGCGTGAATGGCTGTCAAAAAATACCAATAGCCGGTTACACCTTGGATTTATGTGGATTACCAATTTAAATATTTAGAACTATAAAAATTCAGACCCATTTGATCCAACCTAAAAAATGCAGCTCATTCGAAGTCAGGTCCGTTTGACTCTCAATTATAGTTATTATTTCAAAAAATTATGTTTGAGAAATAAAATAAAGTAATTTAATGCAATAAATTAACATGATTGTGAGAAAAAATAATTCAAGTTTAATAAAATCATTTATAAATCAAGGAAAATATCATCTTATGTTGAGTTTTGAACCTGACCATCATGTTGTCCGTGGAATAGATGACATGTGTGTATTTAAAGTGTGACACTAGATTAATTAATAGGATTTATAACATTAAAATTCTATTGCATATAAAATATAATTTGGTGATTTAAATTAGACATTTAAATCAAAATTTTAACTACAAATTTTTAATGGAAATTTCCACTAAGAGTTTCTGGTGTAAATTTCTAATGAATTATTATATTTTTTATTTATATATAAATATATTTTTATTTTATTTTTAAGTGGATGTTTATAGTCGAAATTTACAGTTAATGTTTCGAATGAAAATTTCAAATGTAAATTTGTAGTGAAAATTTACATTTTTCATTTATGTTTTAATACATTGTGATTTTAAGTAAAAAAATGAACTGTAGATTTCCAATGGATATTTTCATTGAGAATTTTCGATGTAAGTTTTCACTAGAAAATTCCATAGGAAATTTACAGGTCAAATTTTCAGTGCAAAGTTACATTATTTATGTGTTAGTATATTTGAACTGAAAATTAGAGCATGCATTTAATTTAGAATTTTATTAATAAATTTTTCATTATAATTATAATAAAAATATAATGAAAATTTGCACTGGAAATTTAAGTGGAAATTTGAACTCAACTTTTCTAGTGGCAATCTATACTAAAAGTTTTTCATGCAAATTTTCAATGAAAATTTCTAGTTAAAACTTACATTTTTTATATATGAATTAATATGTTTGTATTCTAATTTTAATTGTTGAAAATTTAAATTTTTTATTTATGTTTTAATATATTTTCATTGTAGTTTTAAGTGAAAAACTGAATTGCAAATTTCCTGTGAAAATTTGAACTGTAAATTTCCAGCGGAAGTTCGCACTGAAATTTTCCATAGAAAATTTGCAGTTTAAGTTTTCAGTGAAAAATTAAATTATTTATTTATGTGTTAATATATTTAGACATAAAATTTAAGCATGCATTTATTTTAGAATTTTTTTAATCAAAATTTCACTATAATTATAATAAAAAGTGGAATTTTGCACTAGAAATTTAAGTGAAGATTTAAATTAATTTTTAAGTGGAAGCTTGCAGTGATAGTTTTTCTGTGCAAATTTTCAATGCAAATTTTTAATGAAAAGTTGCATTTTTTATTAATGCATTATTATATTTTAAGTATAATTTTAAGTGAACATTTGAGGTGTAAATTTTTGATGGAAATTTACACATGAAATTTCCAGTAGAAATTTGCATAGAAAATTTTCAGTAAAAATTTTCATTGGAAATTTTCCTATGTACATATTGTAAATAATATATATTGTATGTAATATGTAATAAATACATTATATGTATTATATAAATTTATATAATAAATAATATATATTATTATATGTATATGTAATAAATTATATATATATATATATATTAGTTGGAGTGTTAACGAAAGGTGCAAAGGTATTGTTTTTCATAAACTGGTTTGGACGGTCAGGTTAAATGTTCCACATGAGATGATATTAATCCCATAAATCATCAAAGATATATTTTTTAATGGTTTTTGTTGTTGTTAGGGCTATTATTAATTGAAAAAAATATTTTTACTCAATCTCAAAAAAAATTATTTTCCTATTCCACTTTATCATGATTCCCCAAGAAAAAAATATTTTTATATATATATTTTTAAACTTATGAGTCAGCCTGCTTGTATGTGGGTCCTGCATGGATAAGGTTGGGTTTTTATTTTTTTAAGCTCACATTCTTTGTGGATCAGGCCAGATCGCCCAATAAAATCTGCAACCCGCGTGATCTACCCCGTGGTCCGACACACCTCGCCCCGTTAACACCTCTATCGAGTAACACTGCTGATGGGGAGTTTTTTTAAGGGTTATTTGTTTTATATATTAATATACCAAAAGCGCGTGAACCATGAATTAAAATTTATGATCTCAAAAAATTTATTAATAAAAACAAAGTACACAAACAAGGAACAAAAGTGGTTGCAGGGTAAAAAAAGGGCAAAACCAATGCCACCAAAACAAAGTGTCAAACAATAATTACCTTACACTATAAAAAAACAGGGCAATTAGAAGAAGTTGTTTTCATTTAGAGGGGTTTATAACCCCCTCTAAATACTTTATCAGCGATTACCCGCAACCGTCACAAAAGTGGTTGTCTACTCTGATAAGGGGCGGTTTTCGATAAGCGGTGGTAAAATAGGCTTGTGTTTAGAGGGGGGTTTTAACTCCTTATAATTTCACCCTAAATTTAGAGGTGGTTTTAGCCGCCTCTAATTCAATCATCCAATTAGGGGCGGTTAAAACTGCCCCTAAACTACCTCTTTTTTTTTTAAATTTTACACCTCCCAGTCCTAAGACATAATATAATATAAATGTATTTATACAAAAATATATAATAAAAATGTATTTAATATAATAAATGTATAATATAAATCATAATATAAATGTATAATATTTATAAAACCATATATAAACTTTATAAATTTGAATAAATATATTTATATTATGCATACCAATGTTTATATATGTATACATTTTTGTTTATATGTATAATTACTTATTTAAAGTATTTATATAATGTATTTATATATACATATATATATATATGTTTATAATGTATTTAAATACATTTATATAATGTATTTATGTAATATATATATACACACACATGCCCTCATGCACATATATATTATAAAATTTGAATTTATATGAGATTTATTTTAAAAAATAAATAAAAATTTAGAGGGGGTTTAAAACCCCTCTAATCAAAGGGATTAATGGTGGTTCATGACCCCCATCAAATTTATTGAATTAGAGGGGGTTAAAAACACCCTCTAATGTTATAAATTATAGGGGATTCACAACCCCCTATAATTTCTTAAATTAGAAGTGGTTCAACCCCCCTCAAATTTCTTAAATTAGAAGGGGGTTGTGAACCCCCACTATTTCCTTTAAAAAAATCACACACACACACATACAAAGGGATATTATATATATATATATATAAATCATCTAAAATCCAATCAAATATATAATGCCACTAATTATAAAATTAACGGCGGTTTTGACATAACCACCTCTAAAATCAAACCAAATATTAAAAAAATAATGCTAAAAAATTCAGAGAGATTTGTGAACCCCCTCTAAAATTGATGATTAGAAGGATTTGTACATAAACCCCTATAAAAAGAATTTAGAGGGGGTTGTGAATAACCCCCTCTAAAAAACTACCGCTAATATGCTATTTTATAGTGTTATTTCATGACTACCACCCCTTCCCCAGTAGCCACCTCAACCTCTCGGGTGTTTATCTCTCCTCCACTGCTTAGAAGTTTACCAATATCATCTTGGTCATCTGTGCATGATAGTTCATATTCCTTATCATGAGGCTCAGTGTTTTGACATCCAATGAAATCATTTTTTGAAATCAAAGTAGAATCATCTTGAGTTGAGGCATCCTCCTTGGCCTCATTAGGGGGAGACCTATCTCCCAACATGTCTTGGGTGGCATTTGAGGACTGCCTACAGTGGGGACCATCCATATGAATATCTTCTTTGTCACCCTGTGTAGTCATCAAAGGGGAAGATATATTAGAATCATAAATTATTAATATTTTGATACCTTTACTTTCACGGCTCTCCATATAGAGTGCATTAGATTTTGGATTATTGGTGTATTCTAGCATTGCAAAAAAGATGCATGGAACAACATATTTTGTGGAAGGGGCCTTCCCTACCTCTGTAACCTTTATCAATGGAACAACTATAGACAACCAACACTCGATCAAGCCTAGGCTTCAGAATATCAACAACAACTACCTCTGCACATTGATCTGGTTCAGAATCCATAGTCCAAGTTCCTCCAGTTGCATTCTACCTCAATTTCCCTGTACTTTCCATCTCTTTATTCATGAAAGAGAAAGATCATTTGGGCTGAAATGTAACGAAATATAAATGATAATTCATTAATATAAAGAAATACCCTTCAAAGTCACTGTCCAGACTATCAAAGCATTCCAACATCACACCCCATTTTGAAAGATAAGCCTCCCCTTGGACCAATGTATTAGCATTAGACAAATCATGACTCATCACAACTTGAGTGTAGATTGAGAGTCCACCTTAATGTTTAGGCCGCACACACTTATCTCTGCCATCATCATACAAATGAGTGACAAAATTAACATCAGTTAATCTATGACCAAGTTTTGTATTGGCACCGACAACCACATCAACAAAGGAGACCGATTTTTTAGAACTTCCATTCATTGGCTTGTAAAACCTATTACCCATCATGTTGCCCTTCTTGATTGGAAGAGGATAAACATCATTTCCACTCCTCCCTATACCATCCTTATCTCTTTGTGCATTAAAGGAAATCTTTTTCCTAGCCACTAACACAAAATTTAATTCAATTGAAGATATATTTCCATCAATGGGTATTTTAAACTTACAGTTCTCAACCTGATGCCCATGATTTTTATAGCTAGAGCATCTCAAACCTCTATGAAATTTTTCTCTAACATTCCCAATGAATAAGTAATTGAAACAAATTTCAGGTTCATGTTCATACTCAATTTCAAGATCAAATTTTAAATCACCAACAATCAAATACGCAATTTCAACAAGCGGTGAAGTAAGATCAAACTCAACCAAGATTCTGGCATAATGCCCATACCTGACCATCCTAGTCAATTTTTAAAATTTAATTAGAGTGACTACAACCAAGAAAACATCTCATAGGATAATAGGGTTAAAAAAAACTAATTCAACCCTTTGAACCTGATCCAAGATTGTGTAACAAAGTTTTTGTCCTGAAATGGGTCAAACCAGGGGTCCCAGTCCTGAAATCTTAGAACCCCAGGCTTGAGATTAATGAACTCACATCCCCATGCCTTTAATTTGAGTTCTTGTGAAAGGAATGTAATATGGTAGAAACTCATACCAATCGACACAATTTGGAAGCCATCAAATCCCAAAAAATGCAGTTCATGTTTCCTTAGATATTTAAGATTCCAAGAATTCTCATTTGTGGGGTGAGCTGCATGATAATTGAGTTCTTTCAAGCCCTAATCCGCTCTTCAAAAATATCATGGTTCACTTCAATGAAAGTGAGCACAACATTCCTCAAGATTCAATTGTGTACAATTACTAAGTCACTCTGAGGTCTAGGAAATAATCTCTCAATTGCAACATTCCCTACCTATGATGTGTTAACAACCATAAGGGCATCATGAATCCCCATATTTGAACACTTCAAAGAGGGAGAACCAATATTTCCTTTTTTCAAACCCTGATGTGCTTCTTAAAATGGAAACTTCGCATTGCACAATCTAGATCCATCTTATATCTTCTTCAAAGGCCCAACGAAAACCTTCAACGGATTAATAATCAGGTAATATTTTTAATACTAGAACCCCACCTGAATCTAATTTTGGGGTTTTAAAAACTGAAACATATTTACAAATATTTATTTATGAATATATTTACAAAAATATTTTTATAAATAAATTTTTATAAATAAATATTACGACATCACTTAGATATAAGAATAAACTAAAACTTATGAAACCTTTTTCATGACCAAATAAATTTATTATAAGTAAAATTATATATTTTAAAAAATTATTTTTTAATTAAAAACCTATATTTTATATTTTAGAACATAAGTAATATTTTCTCAAAATTATTTTTAATACATTATACATTAGTAATTTAAATTTAATTTTTATCACTTCTATAAGTTGAATCAAATTAAATGGATTTAAAATTTAGAATCAATGGGTCCAAATTATCTTATAAGTACCACTATATTTTTAGGTATAAATATTAAGTTATGTTAGGTAAAAACTAGTTATAGTGGTAAAAGTTTAAATGGAAAAAGTAATAATTCATGGGGTAATGGACTTAAAACATATTAAAAAACATGTTTCAAATTGAGAGGCTAAGGTGCGGTTTGACCATATATCCTATCCTCTCCAATATTTATTGTTTTTAGAGTCACTTTACTTGAGATTGACTTCCCATTATTGAAAAGTTTTGGATATTTAAAAAAATATCATCCTTTTTTTACTTATAAAAGGGGCACTCATATCCTCATTTCCCATCACACCAAAACCTCATATGTTTGGACCAAAGTCCATCCAAAACTCTAAAAAACACTAATATCCACACTAATGGGGTTTCGGTCTTCTTATAATTCTATCCCTTAAAGGTTTAATACCCGTTGCAAAGGAGATAATCGAAGTAGTAAGGTATAGATTTCTAACCTATCCCCCCTCTTTCCTATTTCTATATGTGCTTTTATTCTTCCTCAAATTTATTTCCAATATCATATAATTATAACATAAATTTCATTATTATACTTATATGTTATTATAATGATGGTACATGCATTAAACACCCTCCCAATTCCATTAAGAAAAAAAAAATGTGAATCGTGCGTTATTCAGACTTACTGTCTCCACGACACAACATGATTCATTTTCCATCACCACCTTACAAGGATGGTCCTAATAGGGAATTTAATATATAATTATGATATTTATGAAATATTTTATATTTTTAAATGATAAAAAATATTAGTCCTACCCATTCTATGGAAAATTTTACCATCAACCATGCATATGTGTGGACTACCGCCTCCATGGAACGATCAATTTCCATTTTTCATTTCATCACCGCTATACATGGATGGTCATGAGAATTGTTTTAAATGATAAATATGATGTTTAAAATATTAAAAATTTTCTGGTAATACCAATTGAATAACCTATTGATGACATGAATGATAACTAATTGTAATAAAATTAACCATCTTAAATAAGAAAACTAAGAAGAAAAAACAATTTATTCATATTATGTAATATTTTAATTTCCATTAATTATTCTTATAATTTATTCCAATTATGATATATCACACTAGTAAAAACTAAATATGATCATTATGTTTCTAGTATAATTATATTTCAACTAAATCACCTCATAATCATCCATTAATCATGATATGTTCATGTTTGGGTTAGTTTGAACACCTACTTGAACAAAAGTGAAAAATTATATCATGAATGACTATAAAACCATAATTAATGGTATAATATTATATAAATATTGAAATAATTATTTGGTTTTGGTTTTATAATGGATATATCAATATTTAACTCAATAATTAAGAAAGCACCTTTATTTTAATAAAATCACCAAGTGTTCTTATTATCAATTTCATCTTCAGTGATAAAGAATGAAACACTCATAAAAGGAAATTAAAACTTCATTATTAATTATAATTATTAAATTATAGTAACTTTAATGAAATTTTAATGATGAAGTTTTGGAGAAAAATGAATATCGACACCGCTCATACGAAACTATTACAAACAGTCAAAATTGTAAACATCAGATGTGGGAAAATAGGTAAAAATAACTAATATACATGTCGATAATTATTATAAATAAAAATTATAAGTATATATAGGTATTAATATGGTTCTTAAATTAGTTATTAATATTTTTATGTTTTTTATACAAGATTTTAAATCACTTTTATGGAAATCAAGAGTAAAGGTAAGGGTTTCTTTGTCTCATTTTCAAATCTATGGGACATGTGTAATATTGTATGCCATAACTTATTATATATGGCGGATTAACTATCCAATTTATTTCATATATTAAAATATCTTCCATTTAATGATATTTTAATCTCTATTTCATGATCATCCTCACAAACTCCTTTGATTCTTATGTTACCAACTCTGTAAGAGTTTCAATGACTCAATTTCCAATCCATTAGGACATAATCTTTCTTACTTGGATATAATATTCAAGTTTTCATTGATCCTACCATTCCAATATTTTATATAAAATTTCCTTTTTTTCTATGGGGAAATTAATTTTCATTATAAATAAACAATTCTTTGAAAAAATGTTTTCCCAAAAAATAGTGTAATGTTGGTAAAAATAACTCACATTTTTACTAATGCGTTATTTCTTCCATGTCCATATTTTCCTTCCTTAAAATGTTATCAACTATTTTGGGAAATATAATATGGATTATTTTCTATGATTATCATAATTATCTTTACCCATTTTTAAAATTAAAATTTAATACTCTTTTTATGATTTGGGTTTTCAAACAAAGGTATTTAAATATATATATATATATTTAAAAGTTTTACTTCCTTTAAAAATTAAATGTTTTACCTTAAACTCAATTTTTTTGATAACATTTATGTATTTTCAAGGATCTTTTATTTATAACTCTTTATAATAAGGTTCTATAAATTCTTTAATTTCTATTCTCAAAAATGTTTTGAATGTAATTTTCACTTCATCTTTTATAACAATGTCTAAAAGGTTTTGTGAAATTTTTTGTAATTTAACTTCTATTTTTCCTCCAAGGTTTATCTCTCATGAATTAATGTTTTGATCATCCTCTATATTTTATTATCATATGATTACTTTTGTAATTCACTTTTCATTGACATTTCTAACTCATTTTTCATGCATTCTTTGAACAGTTTTCACTATTCTTCATCTGATCCACCAAACATAATGTCGCTGACATAAACTAGCTCCATAATCCTTTGATTACTTTTATTTTTAAAATAAATATTACAATCAACTCCACCACACTAAAAACTTATATTCTTAAAAATATTAATCAAGTATTGAATACCACACTCTTGGTGCCTGCTTTAATCTATATAACGCCTTCTTCAGCTAAAAAAATTCTTGTATTCATGGATAAAAAACCCATTTGGTTGTTATATGTACACTTCTTATTCTAGATCCCCATTCAGAAATAATGATTTAACGTCCATCTTGAAAAATTTGAATTTCTTTTTCATTGCTATATCCAAGAATAAGGGAATAGTATCGAGCCTTGAACCACGTGAAAATGTCTCATCGACATCGATTCCCATAATCTGGAAGTATCCCTTGCACACTAGTCATGTTTTTTTTTCGAATTACCAATCCATATTCATTTTGTTTTTTCTGGAAGAATCATTTGGTCCTGATGGAATTATTATCAGCTGGTCTCAAAGTAATATCCCATGTCTGATTCTTCTCATTTTGTTCAAGATAGTCATTCATAGCTCGAACCCAGTTCTCATATCCAACTACTTTTTTTAAAACATTTAGGCTCTACATGTGATAGGAAGGATGCCTAATGTAATTAATTCATTCTCCATGTTTGAACCAAAAATTCCTGATCACTAATGATTTTTTTCTATCAATTTTGTCTTGACTCTTCGACTTATGTGTATATACATATTTAACTTTCTATTTCTCATTATCGATATCTTCTTTTGAAATATCATTTTCCACTTCTACTCTACCTAAGTTTCTTACATTCTCATCAATATCACTAGGGATCTGTTCACCATGTTGTTGAAGATTCTATTCATTATCTACTATAGTGACATCATTTATTTCAACCATTTTTCCTATCCTCTTGTTTAAGCACTTATATGATTTTATTTCTCTTGAGTAGACAAGGAATATCCTCTCATCTCCATGACACTCAAAATTTTTGTGTTTCTCCTTATTGAGAAAGAAACACATACTTATAAAGATTTGAAAGTATTTCAATGTTGGATTCTTTCCATATCACATTTAGTATAGAGTATTTTATTCTTTAAAATATAACAAAACCCTATTGGATATGCATACCAATGTAAAGTTTACTTCCTCCCAAAATTTATCTGGTAGGTCATTTTCAACAAGCACCGTTCTAGCCATGTTTTTTATAATATGATTTCTCCTCCTAACCACTCCATTTTTTTGAGAATTTCTCACTGCCAAAACTTGGTTTCTTATCCCATATTTCTTGAGATAATCCTCCATTTGGATTTTTGTAAATTTTTTACCATTATGAGTTTGAAACTTTAGAATATTTTGTACAAACATCCTTTAAAATTCCCTATGATTTTGTGTTATGGAACTGAACACATCAGACTTGCGGGCAATGAAAAATATCCATTCCATTCTCCTGAAATCATCATTGAAAAGAACATAATAGCTCTTCCCATCAATGGATTGTAATGACCCGAAATTTTGAATAAATCTTGTTTCCTAATTTTGTGTGTTATTTTATTTTATACTCAACACAACTGTTTCATTTGATAACATGAGTATAATTAAAATGAGACTGTTGGGTTTCGACTGTTATATGACCATTGGTCAATATGACCGTTGGAAACTAAATGTTGTGATTATTGTCTCTAAATACAAGTGATCTTGGTTAATTAATATAGAAAGAATATTCTATGGCCTCATCCAGTAGTCTCGGGCCAATCAAAGCCCATCTAAAAGAACTTGGGAAGGAGGTAGCACCACCGGGCTTTGCTCTGGACCAAACCCAAGCCGAACTTCATCGTGTGAAGCTAGAACAGAATCGTCTTCGTGAGAAGTTCAAACGGATAGAAATTACTACTCGTGTGATGTTGGATGAGCTGCCCTCATATTCTCTCACCTTAGCACACCTTACACTTAGGTCCTATGCTGGGGTTATAAGGGGCTATGTAAAGATACCGTAACTGCTTTGTGTAATCCTTTGATATAAATAAAATTGTGTTTTCTTCTTATGGGGAAGTTCGTAAATTTTCAAATGTCTGGATAAATGTAGGATATATATTATTGATGAATTTGAAAAAAAGGATATTTTAAAATATTTTTGTAAACCTTAAATAATTAATGATGTGTAATGATTTTCAAAAAATGGTCTTCTGCAAATGTGTTCAGTAAGAAATTTGGAGTCTAATAAGATCAACTTAATTTTTGGTGAATCGTAATTTATTAATAGTGATTTTACTCTTAGGATTAGTAATGTGACCAAATGTATTAGTAATCTCACTTAAAGAAAGTATTAATATAATATAGCCACCTTGATTAAGTAATGTGATTCAATAAAATAGGTAAATAACTATTTCAGAAATTATTAGTCAAGTATTAGTTTTTTCAGGTGAATAGGGTTTTTTTAATTAAATATTAAATTAAAAATATTTAGAAAATTATTTTTATAAAATGGACTTTATTTTTGAATTCAGAACATCGATTATATGTTAAGGTAATTTTTGAGGTTTTTTCTGAAAAAATGAATTTTCGGTGAATAGTGTTTTTATTTAAAAATTAAATTAAAAATATTTAGAAAAATATATTTATAAAATGGAGTTTATTTTTTAATTCAGAGCATTGATATTATGTTAAGGTAAATTTTTGGGAGTTTTCTAGAAAAGTTGAATTTTCAGTGAATAGTAAAAATATAGTTTTCGGGTTTAAATATGTTTAATGACATCATAACTGCATCATGATGATTTCATGAGATATTTTAAGGGATGGTCGACTTGAGAATAGTAAGATAAGGTATGAGGTGTCCCAAGTGGCCAAAACCATGAGGAAATACCACTTGTTTTTTCAATACCACCAATTAGGTGTCCCTTGGTCATTAATGCCTTGTCCCCTCACTTTCCCTATAAATACCAATCCATTCTCTCATCCTTTCCATTCCAAAATCCTCCTCAACAAAATTCTAGTCTCCTTACCTCCCAAGGAGTCCTCCCAAGGTGCCCTCAAGCCTCCCAAGGTCCCAAACTTCAAGATTTCAAAGTTACTCTTCAAGGTAAGGGATCCTACCTCTCTCTTTCTTTTCAAGTACTCTCTTTTATGTCATTTCTTTTATGATCCATGTTCTTATGTTGGAGGATGTTCTTTTATATTAATCATACTTTCCTTTTCATGTTCATATTATGAGATATCCCATCTTTCTCTCATCAATTCATTTTAATAATGTTTAAGTGGCGCTGTTAGGCTGCCGAATTTTTAAGGGATTCTTTCACCCTTCTTGTTTTCAAGATCTATTTTCATGTCAAGTCTTTCATGTTCCTTTTTATTATGTTAGGGTATGATATATATATATATAATACTGATATTTTATGTTCATATGATGAGAGACCCTATTCTATCTTGTTAATTAATTTTTTTTTATGTTTTAAGTGATGCTGTTAGGCTGCCGAATTTTCATAAGAGAAATCTTATTTTTGTCTCCCTTCCATGTTTTTCATTTCATATGGTATGTCCTTAAAATTTTGTTACCATGTTCTTATATCCTTTATATTATGTCCCTATACTATTTTATGGATCATTTATGAGTGTGTGACCCATTTCCCCTTTCTTTTCAATGTTTACTAAAACCCTGTAACATAGTCGTTATGCTGCAGAATTTTTGTCTCAAAATGTCTCTCTCTTTTTCTAAAATTCTTTTATTTTATTAAGTTAATACTCAAAAATATTTATTGTACAGGGGTATTCACATATATATCAAAATGTTTTATTTAATATTCTGGGATTTACATACATGAGACCCACTTTCCTTTTCTGTGGGTTTAAAGTGACATAAAGATAACGTCTTTAAAGCAGTTTTTAAAATGTTATGATTATGAAATGAAACCCATTTCTTTTATTCTATATGGGTTATTTATGAAATTTTTGATTATGATATATGTGGATCACATGATAATAAACACAAATTTAAGGGTGCGCCCTAATAGCGCTTCAATGTATTGGGTAATGATGTAACCACTAGAGATTACAATTTTAACGATACCTTGGTGAATAACCTTGGTAATTTCAAATGACACATTGGGGATGGAACTTGGTGATATGTTCATGATTTTCTAAGTTAAATTTTGTAGCCACATCTTCAAGTTATGAATCATGTTCTTTCCATTATGATATGCCTCATGATCTCTTTCTCATTCCTTACAGCTATTTATCATGACTTTATTGATGTATATCAAGTTCACATGTAAAATGTTTCCCTTGTTTCCCTTACTGGGCCTTCTTCTCACCCTTTCCTTTGATGTATGCTCCTAGGTTATGAGATGATGTAATGAACTTAGGATGAACAAATGAATAAGCCTTTCAAGTGTTTAATAAGAATGTTTTATGTTGTCATGTATTAAGTTCCTGGTTTCCAAGACACTAGACCTTAAAGATCCTCAATTTTGTATAATGTAATGAAAGTTTATGTGATAAAAAGTCGGGATATTATAGTTGGTATCAAAATATGTTTTAGTTATTTGTGGAAATTAGGATATGAAAAATTTAGTAATAACCCTATATAAAAGTTTAAATAAAGGAAATCTTCTGGTATTTTGGTGAGTATTGAGTAAGTGGGTTCCAAACAAATAAATCCATGTCTGTATACGAACAAGTAGAGGTGGCTCTGGCACAAATGTTCCTAGGAGTGAAAACTTTGACAAGGTGTTTCGGGCTTGACCCAGGGTAACCTGGTGCACGACAACAGGCCTTGCTTCACTCTTGGTTTGACACTCCCGGGGGATATGCTTTGGTAAATTCATAAGCTTTGTATGAACCATTATTAAAGGGACACAGATAAAATAAAATAAAGATTCACATAAGAATATATGATCATGGATAACATAGATTGGAACCTAGGGGATCACAAGTTAGGGTATAATTTTCTTCTACAATTTTATCCTTCTATGATTTAAGTTTACTTTTCATGATTATTGGCTAAGTATTTAAGCCCCCTAATTATAATTTGTTTTCTTAGTTAATGGAGAGAAATGGAAGAACATGTCCCAACAACCAATGTGATTGGAAATGTGACGATTTCCCTATTAATATGACAGAGATGAAGAGATAAAAATTTAAAGATATTGTGATTATGCTAAACCAACTATCAAAAATCACAATTAATAATTGGTACCTAGTTGAATGCCCAAATTCATAAAGGAAGAAGAAGACGAAGTCTCAAGGATGTTTATATGATAAAGTTGATAAGGGAAAGAATACCCAATTTCCTTTGTGCAAAGAGTGTGGAAAGGGGCACCAAGGAGAATGTCACAAAGGAACTGGGAGATGTTTTAAGTGTGGGGTGATAGGGCATAAACTAGCCATTGCTTTAAGAAAATGGATAATGCGATGAATAGAGATAAGGTTTGATCTAATGTACATTATACTTTTCAATGTCGTAAATGTGGAGAAGTTGGACATTATCCAAAGAAATTATCTCTTGGAAGGGATGAGAAGCATGATGAGCATAAAAAATCTTCAAGGACAAGGGAACAATGCAAGTCCTATGCTGAGATGGATCATGATGACTAAAGTACATGTAACTTCTTCGCAATAAGTGTCTATGTCATGTTGTATTTTAGTTAGTGCCCTATGAGCATATCTTTAATGTTTTTTAAGAACATAGATTCACTACCTAATATGGTTTTATATCATTAAGGAAAAAATCTATTTTTATGTACCACATGTTGATGTTGTGAAGCTGTTCTTCTTGAAAAAAAAGAGATGATTAGGGGATTAAAAGATGATTATTATTTTGGAAGACGTTCACTATTTTGGGAACCCTATATGACCGAGGTAAATAGATTACAACGGTATTTTATTTTAGGAGTAAAGGTTGACTTATATTTTGAAGAATCGATGAATTTAAGGTGAACTTATAGTAATTTAGGTTACTTATGGAAATGATTAACCTATCTTGGGGAAAATATGTTTAGGTTAGTTACTTTTGTTATAAGATGTTAGGAGTGGTTGATGTTTTTTGAAGATGAATGATAAAGTTTATCTTGGAAGACTATGTTATCAAATCCTTATTGTATTTGGGTTTCAATCTTAGTTTGGTTTATTTTGAGGAATTTTAAAGACATTTATTTATGGAATGGTATATGATGAACTTTGGGTAGTACTGTGGAATTTTGAAGATTTAAAATAAGTTTCCCTTCATACGGGGTTATTTCTTTTTGAAGAGTTTTTTTATCTTACCCTTTCTGTTTTTCAGATAATGTTTAAAGATAGAAGAAATAGATAGTTAATCTTTTTTGGATTATGTGATTCTCTAGAAGATTATTCTTGTGCTTTTGATGAGACCAAGTGTTTTTGAATGCTCATCGTTTGGAGAAAAGATTAGTCTTGGTAGAAACTTATTAAAGGATGAAACTCTACTTGAAGGTAAGTATATTTCCTTGGGTTCTTATTCTATGTAGTAAATGAATTCCTCAAAATTATTAAAAGGAACGTAAAACAAAAACGTTGTTGGTTTAAGTTTCCTAATGGGTAATCAAAGACCATTTACACACATCATTAGTTTGTGATTTTCTTATGGTTAAATTTCTCCTAATCATGTTTTCTATCACTCTCCATCAGAACATGACCCTTTGTTTTCTCTTCCATATCCATGTTTCCCTACATGGAATCCTAGTATGGGTTAACTCGGGTGACCTTTGTACTTCCTTTTTTTCTTTTAAAGTAATAGTTTTACTGACTCCTTTTTCGATGTGGGACTTTCAATGAAATTTCCAAGCCCAATTTTAAAAATTGTGAGGACGCAATTTCTTAAGGGGGGAAGAATGTAACGACCCAAAATTTTGAATAAATCTTGTTTCCTAATTTTGTGTGTTATTTTATTTTATACTCAAAAAAACTGTTTCATTTGGTAATATGAGTATAATTAAAATGAGACAGTTGGGTTTCGACTGTTATATGACCATTGGTCAATATGACCATTGGAAACTAAATGTTGTGATTATTGTCTCTAAATACAAGTGATATTGGTTAATTAATATAGAAATAAGATTCGATGGCCTCATCCAGTAGTCTCGGTCCAATCGAAGCCCATCTAACAGAACTTGGGAAGGAGGTAGCACCACTGGGCTTTGATCTGGACCAAACTCAAGCTGAACTTCATCGTGTGAAGCTAGAACGGAATTTCCTTTGCGAGAAGTTCAAACTGATAGAAATTACTACTCGTGCGATGTTGGCCGAGCTGCCCTCAGATTCTCTCACCTTAGCACACCTTACAGTTAGGTCCTATGCTGGGGTTATAAGGGGCTATGTAAGGAGACCGTAACTGCTTTGTGTAATCGTTTGAGATAAATAAAATTGTGTTTTCTTCTTATGGGGAAGTTTGTAAATTTTCAAATGTCTGGATAAATGTAGGATGTATATTATTGATAAATTTGAAAAAAAGGATATTTTAAAATATTTTTGTAAACCTTAAATAATTAATGATGTGTAATTATTTTCAAAAAATGGTCTTATGAAAATGTGTTCATTAATAAATTTGGAGTATAATAAGATCAACTTAATTTTTGGTGAATAGTAATTTATGAATAGTAATTTTACACTTAAGATTAGTAATGTGACCAAATGGATTGGTAATCTCACTTAAAGAAAGTATTAATATAATATAGGCACCTTGATTAAGTAATGTGATTCAATAAAATAGGTAAATAACTATTTCAGAAATTATTAGTCAAGTATCAGTTTTTTCAGGTGAATAATGTTTTTTTAATTAAAAATTAAATTAAAAATATTTAGAAAATTATTTTTATAAAATGGGTTTTATTTTTGAATTCAGAACATCGATATTATGTTAAGGTAATTTTTGGGTTTTTTTCTGAAAAAAATGAATTTTCGGTGAATAGTGTTTTTATTTAAAAATTAAATTAAAAATATTTAGAAAAATATTTTTACAAAATGGAGTTTATTTTTGAATTCATAGCATTGATATTATGTTAAGGTAATTTTTTGGGAGTTTTCTGGAAAAGTTGAATTTTCAGTGAATAGTAAAAATACAGTTTTAGGGTTTAGGTATGTTTAATGACATCATAACTGCATCATGATGATTTCATGAGATATTTTAAGGTATGGTCGACTTGTGAATAGTAAGATAAGGTATGAGGTGTCCCAAGTGGCCAAAACCACAAGGAAATACCACTTGTTTTTCCAATACCACCAATGAGGTGTCCCTTGGCCATTAATGCCTTGTCCCCTCACTTTCCATATAAATACCAATCCATTCTATCATCCTTTCCATTAAAAAATCCTCCTCAACGAAGTTATGGTCTCCTTACCTCCCAAGGAGTCCTCTCAAGGCGCCCTCAAGCCTCCCAAGGTCCCAAACTTCAAGATTTCAAAGTTACTCTTCAAGGTAAGGGATCCTACCTCTCTCTTTCTTTTCAAGTACTCTCTTTTATGTCATTTCTTTTACGCTCCATGTTCTTATGTTGGAGGATGTTCTTTTATATTCATACTACTGTCCTTTTCATGTTCATATGATGAGATTCCCCATCTTTCTCTCATCAATTCATTTTAAGAATGTTTAAGTGGCGCCGTTAGGCTGCCGATTTTTTAAGGGATTCTTTCACCCTTCTCGTTTTCAAGATCTATTTTCATGTCAATTCTTTCATGTTCCTTTTTATTATGTTGGGGTATTATATCTATATCTATCATACTGATATTTTATGTTCATATTATGAGAGACCCTATTTGATATTGTCAATTCATTTTTTTATATTTTAAGTGACACCGTTAGGCTGCCAAATTTTCATAAGAGAAATCTTATTTTTGTCTCCCTTCCATGTTTTTCATTTCATATAGTATGTCCTTCAAATTTTGTTACCATGTTCTTATATCATTTATATTCTGTCCCTATACTATTTTATGGATCATTTATGAGTGGGTGACCCATGTCCCCTCTCTTTTCAATGTTTACTAAAACCCTGTAACATAGTCGTTATGCTGTAGAATTTTTGTCTCAAAATGTATCTCTCTTTTTCTAAAATTCTTTTATTTTATTAAGTTAATACTAAAAAATATTTATTCTATAGGTGTATTCACATATATATCAAAATGTTTTATTTTAAATTCTGGGATTTACATACATGATACCCGCTTTCCTTTTCCGTGGGTTTAAAGTGACATAAAGATCACGTCTTTAAAGCAGTTTTTAAAATGTTATGATTATGAAATGAAACCCATTTCTTTTATGCTATATGGGTTATTTATGAAATGTTTGATGATTATATATGTGTCTCACATGATAATAAAGACAAATTTAAGGGTGCACCCTGATAGCGCTTCAATGCATTGGGTAATGATGTAACCACTAAAGATTACAATTTTAACGATACCTTGGTGAATAACCTTGGTAATTTCAAATGACACCTTGGGGATGGACCTTGGTGATATGTTCATGATTGTATAAGTTAAATGTTGTATCCACATCTTCAAGTTATGAATCATGTTCTTTCCATTATCATATGCCTCATGATCTCTTTCTCATTCCTTAAAGCTATTTATCATGACTTTATTGATGTATATCAAGTTCACATGTAAAATGTTTCCCTTGTTTCCCTTACTGGGACTTCTTCTCACCCTTTCCTTTGATGTATGCTCCCAGGTTATGAGATTCTGTAATGAACTTAGGATGAACAAATGAATAATCCTTTCAAGTGTTTAATAAGAATGTTTTATGTTGTCATATATTAAGTTCCTGGTTTCCAAGACACTAGACCTTAAAGATCCCTGGTTTTGTATAATGTAATGAAAGTTTATGTGATAAAAAGGCGGGATGTTATATGGATCTTAGTGAGACATGTCCACACACATATGAATGCATAAATTTAATCACTCTAGTTGAGTTCTGTTCTTTTTCCTTGTACAAATTTTTGATAATCTTACCTTGTTGACAAGCATAACACGTGTCAGTACAATCACGTGATAGCTTGGGGAGATCTTGATCTACATCACATTTGACCAGATCTTCCAAGTATGGATGTAATAGGTGGATAATACATTTAAGACACAACATATTTTCTACACATCTGAATAGAAATCACATATCTTCTTCTCCACTCACAAGGTAATTTTTCCACTTCATGCATTTTCCCTATAAAACAAATGTACCATATTTTCCCTTTACAATACACAACTTCTTGGTAAATCATATAAGATTACCCATGTCACACAATTTACTAACACTTATAAAGTTGTGATTAAGACCTTTAATATCCAATACATTATCACATCTAATATATTTCCCCCTAAATTTGGCTTTTCTTGAGCTAATAATCATCAAGCCTTCATCATTTCAAAATTTTACAACACCTTCCTTATCATATTTGATGCCTATAACAAGATCCTTATTTATTATCATGTGGGATGTGAATCCACTATTAAGGATCTATAAACCATCAAGATCTGATTCTTTAAGAGAAATATCTGTAACCACTGCACACTCAACTCTTTTCTTTTTGATTCATGTCATTGAATTCATACCTATTGTGTAATGATATCATTGATCTTCCTCAGAGTATGATGGACCAACTTCATCTTGTAGAGATGAAAATAAAATTTTTATTTTTAACACATTCGATGATTATTTGAGATGCTACTTATGTACGCTTTGGGTCTAAATTGGCATATTCCTATGCACTATTTATAAGAAATATCTAACCATGTGTCTGAATCCTCTACACTAGAAATAGTGGCCATCAAAATCATTCTAGGAATATTGAACTCTATGTGGCTGCCTTTTCTTATCTTATTCCTTTAACACCTTTTTTCTATGAAACATACATTTTGAGAATATCCCATATTTCAAAAACAATAACACCTAAGATGAGGTGAATTCCAATGAGTCATTATTGTAGGACCAGTCATTCCTTGGCTTCTTTGAACCTTCTTATTTTGATTTTTACCCAAATCAATTTTCAACCTCCGAGTGGGTGCTTGCGGTCTTACATCATTCATTAGATCTTTTTTTCGATCAATCTTCAAACCATACTTGTTATTTGGATATGACTGTTGCTTATGTTTTTCTGTACATCTATGCTCTACTTCCTTCTTTTCTATTATCTGAGTGATCTTCTTTCCTGATGTCATACCGTGAGTCAAGAGTCTCTCCCAATCTTCTAATTTTCTTCATAGGTCAAAAAATCCCTCTTAAGTTATTTTATACATTTGATTTTATCCTTTTCTATGTTATTCAAACCATTAGTCACTATTTTTTGTTCTTCATCTTTGATCTTGTATTCAATGAAATTTTCTGAGTTCTCTAACATTGAAGACTTAATATTTTCAATTTCTTAATTTAGTTCAGACTTCTATTCTTCTTTCTACTGTATATAGAGTTTGACATCATGAACCACTCTATATGATTTCTTTGTTTTCGCTCTCCAAACATATATCTTCTCAAGAGTGAATTCTAATTCAATATAGAGATCAACCCTTCATTTTATTTCTCCTTCACCATTATCGCTTTCCTACCTTATCTGAGAGTTACCTACAACTTACACCATAGAATTTTCTCCATGATACTTCCAGTCCTATATATCTTCAACACAAATTATTTATAACTACCATTTTCTTATGAAGGAAGGTTCTTTTTCTTAAAGAAAATATGATTCACATTTTTCTTACCTTTCAAATTGGTTGAAGACTTCTTCATGGGAATTTTGACTTCATCCTTATAATCGTCTTGGAATTTCTTAGGGAACCCTGCTACAAGATATCCAAAATTTACACATTTAAATCACGCTAGAGGAAGTTTCCCCTTGAAATTTCCTTTTCCTCTTCATAGATTTAAATAAAGGAATGATATGATATCATTCATTTCTTATTCTTCCTATCCATCTTCAATAGTGATATTCTTCATGGACTTGAATTATACATCTTTAGACTTTCCTTTTTCTACAAACTCATTATCATCATTTATCATATCATACGTGACAAGAGTATTATGAAAAATATCCAATGTAATATCCTTTGGATATTTATCTTCTAGCATATATACTTTTGTATTGAACTGGAGTGTAAGTCTTCTTAATATGGGCTTAACAATATTCACATCTTTAAGAATTTCTTTGAGGCCATGAATGTATTCCAAAACAACATTCACCCGGTCAAAGAATGCATCTACTGACTCATTAGGGTTCATTCTCAGGTCCTCATATTTGTTCCACAGAACCTATAAATTTTATTCTCTAAATTTTGAATCACCTTTATAGATATTTAATTATTTTTCCCACATATAATTTTTTGAATTACATGACATAAATTTAATGTAGATTGTGTTAGATAATTATCCTCCATAGGCATTTATTCCTTTGGCATCAAAATCCAATTCTATTAAGTATTATTCTGATAAAACTCCACTATCCACACTAGAAAAAATACTAAACACTGCATATGTAAATAAATCCACACCTAATTATCAAAAGTAGTGTTTCATCTAATTCTTTCACAAATAAAAATTGTTTCCATTGATGATCAGAATCCATTTGTGATTAAAATCCTCCATTGGAACCATTGAGAGAGAAACAATAATTTTAACCTTTCCCAGTGATATCAATTATTATACAAACTTGGTTAAATATCCTAAGGTGGGTGGGGATGAATCAGGTTATAAAATATTAAAATAGTTTCCCCTTTGGATATTGTTTCATCATTAAACAAAAAAATATTCTCCCCCTTTCCCATAAAAATGTATGAGCACAAATGAAAGCATGCACGAGACACAATAATTTTTCCTTCTCCCCGGTTCCTTCCCCCTTCCTACCTCTTTTCTCTTTGACTCATCCTTTCCCTTTCCCCCCCTTTAGAATCACCTTGAGTCAGGGTCTCTCTCTATCTGGTTCTTGCTCTCTCGTCGGTGCTCCGTTGATGTAACATTTTATTTCCTTCAAGGTGGTTCTTTTCGATGGTCCCGTCGTGAGTGTTTACTGCTGGAAACCTTGGCCATTCAAACCTAATCTAACCTCGTGTTCCTCTACGCCTCTCCAGGTCAGATCTAGAGAAGGGGTGGCAAAGTGGTTTTGGGATATGTAGTTCATCGGTCGACGGTTTTTCTAGGTGCTATCGCATTGAAATTCTCTTGTTCGGCTTACGGTTCCAGTTTCATCATCCTCTAGAGACCTCAGCCGTTCAAGTCCCTACTCTGGTCTCAAGTTCCTCTCCTCTCTCAGTCAGATATGGAGTGGTGGTACCAAATAGATTTTGGGATATGGTATTTGGTGGTCGATAATGTTCTTTGTGCATTTGGAGTCAATTCCTCCTATGAAGAAGATCTAATTTTCTTCATCTTCAATTTTGGTGACTTTAAAAGCTGGAAACAACATCAACAATGGTGATGTTTTTTGTCAGTGCCCCCCCTTAAAGAAGTGGTGAAGGTTTTTCTATTTATTTCAACATGAATTCTTTCTCGATGCTTTTTGGTGAAGGGTTAGTTCTATGCCTCTTTTGGTATTGTACATTTTTGGTTATGGTGGACATCAGTGTTATGAAAAAAGGTATGTGTCGATGTTTTTTTCTTTGACAAGGTGATCTTGATCTGTACTTGGTTTGATGTTGTGGTTTAAGATGATTGGTGGTATGATGTGTTGGTGTTTTACAGTGGTGAGGATGGTCTCTGGCTGTTGGCCGACCACTGGTGGTTTGATAAGCTGGCAGTGAAAGCAGTGACACGATGACTATGATAACAGTGGGTCTCATGATGATGGTAGGCACAATGACGTGACTCTGACTGATTTGGATTCTCATGGCTCGAGGAATCCTTTTAAATTTTTGCATTTTGAAATTCGAACTTCGTTTGGATTCTTGAATCTGTATCCCGCACAGGATTTGGTTACCACTCATCCATAAAGCGATTTTTTGAAAATAAAAAAAGATAATTTTCTAGAATGATTTTTATAAAAATAATTATTACATTAAAAAAATGTGACTAATGCTTCTTTAGAATATTATTTTATTGATCACTTGAATTCATATTTTTTACACCATATTTTGTGTATCATGAAGCTCTACCTTCATCAACTTGATGAATACATATTTAATATAGAATTACTAGTAAACCACTTTTGGTTTATGTAAGATTAAGTTTCAAAAAACCCTTTTCAAACTTTTATGGAACTACACAATTCTTCACAAAACTTTATACTTGCATGAAACCCATTTTTTTTTGAAAATCACTACTTTATCAAAACTCACAACTTTATAAAAACTCACAAATTTTGTAAAGATGGGATAACTTTTGAAAAACTTCATTTCTTTGTGAAACAAATGATATTATGAAAACCTTTATGCAAGAAAAATATTTCATGAAACACTTTTGAGAACTCAAAGCCTTTGGATTTTCATTAAGGCTTTGTCTCTTCAAATAAGGGGTAGCCACATATTTATATACATTACCTCCCCTTCACAAAACTTCCAAGATTTCCACTGACATTTCATGAAACCCTTCATAACTTTTCAAAAATATCCCTATATTTACAAAAATTCAAGGAAATTTTCTATTCATGAAACTTCCCAAAATCATGTAACTTAACAAATTTACTTCAGAACTCATCCATATTTCATGAAACATTATTTAATGAACCTCCAATATTTTTAGAAACACCAAACTTTCTCAAAACATCAAACTTTCATGAATTCTAGGCCTTTTCCATATTTTCATGAGGCAACCTTGTAAATTCAGATTTCATAAAACTTGATCCATCCTCTAATTTTTGGACCACCAAAATTTGGAAAACAATATGAAATGATGAAACCTTGTACATGTAATTTTTTGTACAACTTACAGAGCTTCCATACCTTTTTCTTGAAGCTTTTTCAACATACTTGATCAAAAATCATGCCACAAATCCACAACTAACCTTGTCAACTTAATTTTTTAACAAAAACAATCAACCAAAAAACACCACAAAGTTACCATGAGGAATTTTTCCCAACATTTTGGGACACCAAACTATTAGTCACACTCCTTAGAATAATGGTTTAGCTGAACACATAAACCAAACTATTCTTAAGTGGGTTTGTAACATGCTTGCATGATCGTTCCTTCCCAAGTCCAATTAGGCTGAGGCTTCCACTACACGAGTATACCTAATAAATAGGTACCCCCCATCTGTCAACTTTTTTAAGACTCTAAAAGAAATTTAAAATTTCCATACCCCTTCCATTGAACATATTAGAATCTTCGGCTCCACTGCTTATGCTCATTTAAAAAATGACAAGCTTAAACCTAAAGTTATCAGGTGTGTATTCATAGAGTATCTTGAAGGCGTAAAAGGATACAAAATTTGGGTAGATAAAATAGGCTTTTAGAAATGTTTCAATATCCATGATGTGTTTTTTCATGAGACCTTTCCTCATTGGGAATTTTTTTTCACTGTTGACACATACCAGAGGAAAAAACTTGAGGTTAATCCTCCTATAATTAGTGATCCTATCACTTATAGTGAGTATCTTATTGATAATTCTCCACCTTTTCCTTACCCATATTCTAATTTAGGATCCAAATATAATGATGCTTCAAATGTTGAAGCCCCCAGTGACCTTAAAAACTATTATCTCACTAGGGATAAAGAGAGGATATTTATTTGGTCTCATTCTAGGTATATCCATGTAGACATAGTTACTTTTTCTATACATGCTACCCAGGATCTTGATAGTGAGGATCCTCAAAACTATAAATAATCTATTAATGACAAAACTCCAAGAATTAGACTATTTATATATAGGATGATATGAAATCCCTTAAAAATAACCATATCTAGTCCATAACTAATAAACCACCTACTTCAAATGTGTTTGGATGTAAATGGTTCTGAAATAAAAAGGAAGATAATAAGCTAGGAAATAAAATTAAATAAAAGGATAAAATTGTGTCTAGATGTTTCCTTCAAATAGAAGGAGTGGAATATTTTTATATTTTTTCCATTATAGTTATAAATTCTTCCATTATATTTTTTTACTTTTTCATCTTGTTTTGATCTGCATATAAAACACCTAGTTATCAGAACTACTTTATTATAGGGTGATTTAAACGATAAATTATTCATGAATAATTCTACTAGTTTTAAACATGATTTTAAACCAACCAACTCTATTTTCATAATAAATCACTTTATGGTTTAAAACAAGCCTCTAGATAGTGGTATAAAAAGTTTGATGCCTTCATGTTAAAATATGTCTTTAAAAGGAGTGACTATGATGCATGTGTTTATTTTAAAACTATTAAAAAAATACATTATATACTTTCTTTTATATGTTGATGACATGTCACTCATGTGTAGTGATATGAAATTAATTACTAATATTAAATTGCAACAGAATTCATATTTTGTGATGAAAGATCTAGGCTATTCCAAATAGATTTTAGGTGTGGATATTATTAGGTAAAAAATATTAGGTTTATTTATCTATCTCAAAAAGATTATATAAATAAAGTGATTAATAGATACTTATTTGATACTTTTGAAACCTGTGGGTGTTCCTTTTTATCAACATTTCAAATTTTAAATTTCTCATTCTCCCACCATATCCATTGATTCTGAACACATGAGTAGAATCCCATATGCCAATATAGCGGGTAGTATTATGTAATATTTTATTTTCACCATAATAGATGAATATTTTTCTATTTTTACTATGAGAATGTTTATGGATAATCCTGGTAAGCCACATTGGCATGCACTTAAATGGTTATCAAGGTACATTTATTTTACCTCATAACTTTAAATGTTCTCTAATAAAAACTTATTTATGAAGAATTAGTGACTAAATATGTGTATTTTGACTATGTTGTAAATATTGATACAAATAATCCACTTACTCGTTATGTTTTTAATATACATGTTAGATCGATTTCACGGAAATTAAATATGAAATTAGTGGTATCCATCTAAACCACTGAAGCGAATCGCATTGTATTGACTAAGGCCATAAAAGAATCCATTTAGCTTAAGAATTTTATTTATGAACTCAATATAAATAATTTTTTTATTACTATGCATCATGATTCCCAATATTACCTAAATATCTCCAATAACCAAGTATTCCATGGTAGGTATAGGCATATAAATATTAGGTTAAATTTTATTAGAGAGGTTATTGAGAGTGGAATTTTGTGTGTCAATAAGATACACATAAATGAGGGCCCAAACAACAGTTTGACTAATCTAGTTACCTTTTTCAAGTTCAAACATTACTTATATATTTTGAACATGATTCCACTCGAATAATGTTTAGGTTCAAGACACCACCCTATCTTTTATAATAGTTTCCTTTGAAAATGGTGGAGATTTTCTGATTTTTTATGATTGATTGTTTTCCAAATGAAACTAATTATTCATTGGTATTTTTTTTGAGTTTTAGAATATACATATCCTTGTTATATTTATTCAAAATTGTTTATACCTTTTTTTATTATGATAATTCATGGCACAATCACTTTGATTTTTGCGATCAAATTTCAATTGAGCATTTGATTGTCCTATGTACAACCGATTTCATTACTTCATATGGTCAATCAATATTCATGCTTGATTATATATTATAGTTAATTAGTAAATGAATTCAATAAAACTACCACACATTCACTTGACCAAATGTATTGTTAATCAACCTACTATAATATATTCTCTTATTGTGTAGTTGATTCAACCCACAATAAATCTTCCTAACTTACCAAATGCTTGATCTATGATGTTAAATATACCCTCCATGTCTATTTAACATTATTATTTTCACATGAATTCTATTATATCAGTTTTTTATAGGTTGGGTATAGGTTGTATTTACTTTTTTAATTGTCTCTTCTCATCTATTCAACCCTTTTATTTCTATTGAGGCTATTTTAACCAATCTAAAACTTTGTGGATGTTTCTACCCTCATCATCTTCAAATTGATATATGATTGGCATGACATGTGAAGTGTTTGAGAGAGAGAAGAGTGATGATATACAATATATAATAATCCAAATGCTATTGGCTTTATTTTGAGGTATCGTCTAACACCAGGCGTGCCATTCACATTACTGTTAAAGATCAGAGTTTTACTAGCACTATGTTCGAGTGGAGATTGTGGTGATGATTAAGAGGTGGTATCCTAATCATTCATTAACAAATTTGAAGTTTTCTATAGAGACTCTATGCATTGCTTAGTTAATAAATATAAGCATTAGTAAGATATTTCTTTTACTTCTTATTGTTCTTGGGAATTTTATTTATTACAAAATAATCTTCTTACTATTTTTTGGGTTTATCTCTCACATTGTTTTAATTTTTTTGATCATTTTAATAAAAGTTATATCAGGGTTGTGTTATTTTGATTGAGTAGGACCAAATCAGTACCGAACATGTTTAATCTCCATGTCCTTTAGTTTTCTTATTTTCTTGTGCATTCTTGATATCCATTTTTCATCGATTGATTATTCATTATGTTTCAACTTCATTATTCTCTAGAAGTACTTAATCTGTGCATAATATATAGGTTTTATTAGGGTATTTCTACAAGTTTACTCCTAATAAATGGTACCTAGGAAGCTAGGTTGGTATGGATTCTCTTCTTGGTTGATAGCTTTCTACCCTTGGACTGATGGTGTTTGTCATGTGTTTAGATCTTATACTTAGGACCCTTAGGGAGGTATGCAACTTTTTAGTGGTTCCATGATGTATAATTAAATATCATTTTATCTTGTTTTATGAAGATTTATCTCCTTAGGTGTAGATTCTGGATCACCTTTAAGGATGTTTGGTCCTTAGTTATTATAGTTTTAGGCGGAGACTAGTTTTTTTTCTATACTTGATCTCTAAGTGTTTATTTCTTTACTACTACTATTTGTATATGAAATGTTTCACTTTGAGTTTATTTCCATATGTTTATATTAATATTTTATCGTGGTTTTATTTGGGGATGGCTATTACTCAATTTTTGTATGTTCTATAGGCACCAGAGCTATTCTAGGAACCTCTGGTTGGCATGTTATCAGTAAAGAGTTGGAGTAAGTTGTATTTGGAACTCAAGTATGCGAAGCTGAGTTATTTTATGATTTTATTTTTAAAATGGTTTATCTATGATCATGTGTAGTGGTAACTTAGATATTATTGATATGGGCTAGTGTGTATCACTTGGATATGCATAGAGGGTAGTGTGATTACTACACTTTTAATTCTTTTAAAAATACATGATTTCTTGAATCAATGGGATATGTTAGGCCGTGGAGAATCATTATATGGTTAGGGGTTTAATTTTAAATGTTGAGATTATGTAATATTTCCATATATTATTTTTTTAGTAATTTTAATTTTTAAGGTGTAAAATTGTGGATTTATAATTTGTTTTTTTATTTAAATTACTTTCTTAATATGAAATTATTAAATGATTTTTTAAATACCAGATATGATATTTGAGGCTATTTAAATTGACCTCACTGAACTATCACCATGTGTTTCATGATATTTATGAGTTGTTGTGAAGTTATGTTCAGGCTCTCCTCCACCCTACATGTGTCCTGGGCGATGTGCACCACTCCACCTCCATTTTTACATTGACTGGACTCCTCAATTTAGAAAAAGTACTATGATTGTTTCCATGGTCATATTATGATGTTATTTCCTTTAACGTTTATCATACTCTCTTTTCTTGTATAGTAAATTAGGTTATGATTCTTACCATCCACATAGGCTAATTAACTAAAAAACATGAATCCTTGTGTCTATTTATTACTTTCCATATTCTATTTCACCAACCTATAAACTATATAATATTATTCTTGAATTAATTCAAAATTGTTTTGAATTTATTTATATATAAGGTATTTGAGCTCCTATTTTACTTGGTTTTCATTACCACTATTTCTAATTATTTATGTATTAGAACCTGAATTCTAGTTTTAAAATTTACATGTATTGAATCTATATTTGTGATCCCATTTATTATTGGTTCTGGTTTTATAATCAATTTGGATAGATTGTTTTCTATTAATGATAATTATTCTAACAATATGGATATGTTTCATTATCATTTTCCACAACCAGTTATTTTTTCATTGTATTTGTTTATCATTTTTAATTCATGGGTTTTCAAATTTAACTTATACAAATATTGTTTATGCTTATTGAATTATGGGTTTAAAATATATAAATATAAATATTATATTTAGATTTTTTTGGGTTTTGAGAACCAATTTTATTCCCATGGGATTCCAATGGTTGAATGTGGAATTCCTCATCAATGAATACTATAACACTAAGTATCCATGAAGGAAGGTGGTTTTATCATATGGATTCTCCCAAATTAATCTTTCCTGAAGGTCTTGTGGTTCCATAGAAATGTGTTGGTCCTATGGCCAATAATGGGTTTTCATTGATTTATTTGGATAAATACTAAAAATTAGATGAATGTTACCCCAAAATATTCAAGAAAATATATTTTCACATATAATTTATAATTAATTTTATATAAACAAGAATTACAAATACTTTTAATTATTTCTTTGTTGTTGAGTCACTTGAAAATTCTTGTCATACCATTATTACAATGAAGGATTCAATGGTAGAATCTCTCTATAAATATCCACATGTTCCCAAAAAACCTTGTAACATCACTATAGAATCTTAGGGATCTATAATGGATGATTCCAACCACTTGCTTCATTTTTCATTGATCATGATAAGAAAACCTATTAAACTTGAAGGATTCTATTTAGTTATCTCATTCTTAAGAGGGAGGAGGAGAATTAATGGCCTCTATTCTTCAGAGCATTCTATAAAAAATTATATCTTGGATTGAGATAATTCTTCAGAGAGAAATGTTGTGCATAATAAATCCTTAATCCTATAAATGATATAATTCAGGTTATATACTTAGTTCAAAAAATTAGTTATTACATAAAATCCCCTAGCCAATATATTTATTCAAATTTAACCCCACATCTAATAATAATAATATTCTTATTATTTCCTTGACCTACACTAATGTAATATTCTATCTTTTCCAGGTATGTATCTCTTTTAGTTTTGGTAAACCTTTTGTTGTTCAGTTGTCTCTTTTTAAACCATGTTATTGAGACCTAGGTGAGTTAGGTTTTTGGTTACACAATTGATACAGGAAGAGGCATAGGTCTAGATATAGAGAAAATATACAACATAAGTCTTATAATTACAATGTAAATTACTCATGTGGGTTAACCCTGTAAAATAAAATCAGGCCATAAATTCATCAGGGCAAGTTGTGAATATGAGGTTTACACCATAACATTTAATTTATGATTTAAAGTTGGGTTTTATTCGGTTTTAAGATGAGGTTATGGGTTTTTCCTAAGATATGTAAATTATGGAATTTATGACATGAATTCTCTATCTATTTTGTAAATTGGACACACTTAGTGTTTAAAACTTTCAGTGGATAACATGCGTTGGGATAATGTGTTTACCTACCTCTTGATTTAAAACCCTTCCACATGAAATATTTGAGAGTCCTATTCAATCTAGAATCTTTTTCTCCTTGTATATTGGTGTTTCATATAATGATTTTTAAGGGAAGGAAGAATCTGTCTATATCTTATACATCAAGGAATTGTCTATGCCTTCTCTATTTTGAAGTAGGTGGAATAGAACAACTCCCTATTATATACTTAAATTATGCTAGTATGTGAAATAACTTAGATCACACTAACATGCTATAAACATGACCTAAAAAATTAGATAGTCCTCTATTTAATGAGTTTCACATGTTTAGACCTCCCATTGGTACCCATCGATCCCATTGGCATTGAGACCGGGATTTTGGCCACCAGTGAGGTGATCATACCTTTGAAATCTTAATGAAATGGTAGTTTTGACAATTAATATATGTGATTAATTTTATGACTTGGCATAACATGAAATTTATGGGATAAGGTAACTTGGAATTTTCTGATAGTGGTGACATGTCCTAACGCATGAGGTTCTACCAACAGAGAATAAATTCCATGTTATTTGATAACTAGATAAATTGGCCAACTCAGAATAATATATGAATTATGATAAATTGTATGTTTTGGATTATTTTCATTGATATTGATGACATGATGTCTTAGATATTGATTACTACATCATGAGATATGGTAATGGTGTTTTTTCTCGATAAAGGAGAATCCACCTCTTGGTATGAGATAAGGTTCACCCATTATGACATGCATATGGGAATTTGTAAGAGACTCTATCATGATAATTTTCATGGAAACTAGTATGATATGATATGAGATTCAACCCTTGCCGATGTGAACCTATGGAAGATGTAAGAGACTCTATCATGGGAATTCGCATAGATCCCAATGGGTTACTTGAGACATGGAATTATAGATTTATCTTGATGTAGGAGGACTAACTAGTGGTTTGGGGGACCCATCCTGACACAAGAGGATCCACTAATTGGAATAGATATCCAACATGGAGCTGAAGTAGGTTTGGATGACCTAAGGTGTCATCCCAGAGCTTGAGGGTTATCTGGTTATATTTCATGTGTAGTATTAATTTATTAAATTAATACTCTTATTTACCATTTTATTGTATGGACTATATTTTCAGGAAGAGTTTGTTTTGACACCATGAGTGCTAGCCTATTGTGTTTTACTCACACCCTATTCGAGTCTCTATTTGTACTTGGATAGATTTCATGGATATATTTCTGGACAAGGGAAATGGTCCCTGTATTGGTTGATTAATTATTTGTATGGTTTGGAACTTAGAGACGAGACAAACATGGGGTTCAAGACCAGGGTCTTTAGAGTCCTTTTAGAGTCTTCATATCTTCATTTTATTGACTTTCAACATTAAGTTTAGTTACATTTCAGCATGAAATCACATGATTCTATTGATATTGGACTATTTGATTTTTCCTTTATTCTTCTATGGATGAATTTTATATTTTTTATATTTTTATGCTACTTTGTAGTTATTTTATTCTATTATTGTAACTCTGCACCACCCTCACTTCAAGTCAATTTCCTCTAATGTATGGGGAGGCACACCTGAGGTCATGTAGCCAACCGACTCAGTCACATGAGGGAGTAATGGGTTAAGGATGTTATAAAGTGGTATCAAAGGATCATGTTTTCTTTTCTATTGCTTTACTATTTAGGAAAGTTATAAAGGAGTCTAGGATGAGTCAGGAATTGGTAATGAGATCATTCATTGAAGTAGTCAACCCATGTGTAGGGGAAAAATGATTACCCAAGGATGTGATTACCATTCATGATGTTTTCTTATTTCAGTTTTGATTTTATTTTACTTTTAGTGATTCACTTATTATGTGATGTTAATATCTTTTGAGATTTTACTTGTGGGATGATATATAATGAGATGAGTATTCATGAATCATGGTAGGCATATAGGGACATATGTTTACATGATTTTGTTCATTCTAGGGATACATTTATTAAATGTGACATATCTTACCATATAAAATGTGAAATGAAATCCCTTGATACACCTGATGAAAATCAATGAAATAAGCTATTATGTTATTCCAAATCACTTGTTAATCCCTATACAGAGGAACCTTGAGCCCATGGTTCTCTATTTATTTCACCTATTAAGGTTGGTTTTTTTGTGTAAACCATGTTATAAGGAGTATGTTAAACCTTATAGAGAAAATGAAACCTCATTATATTTGAATCGAGTGGAAAGAGAGTGGCAATATATAAACTCCTAACATAGTTGATTCAAAACTTATTAAAGATCTAGGAGATCATATGGAAGATCAACTTCATGATAGCTTCTTGAGAGTCATGGGATCCATGGAAAGGGATACTGTTTACACAACAACTTTGATGACTGAGTTGAAGAAAGATTTATAGTTATAATATCTGCCTACATTAACTAGAAAAAGAGGACCCCAAATAGCTAAGTTCTGGATCAAGTTAGTCCAGACAATGTTTAATCACCTTGAGACACTTGCTAATTTTAGGGATATGCTTGATGTCTACATGTTGTGAGGACTATCCAAGCATTGGCGTGGCATTTTGGAGCTAGACGATCAGTAATAGAATCTATCCTGGAAAGAGTTTAAGGAGAAGTTCATTAGAAAATTATATTTATAGATGTTTTGGGATGAGACGGCTTGTGATTTCATGCATCCAACACATGATGGAATGTTAGTGATGGACTATGCCAGATGTTTCATTAATATACAATTTTTTTATCTATATTCGGAAGAATATAAGGTTGATAGGGTGAAAAATTTCCCAAATTGGATTCACTACAAGATAAGATCACAGGTGAACATATTTTTATTGAGAATATTTATAAACATAATGAATATGGATCTCATAATAGAAAAGAATATGAGAGAGACCCCAAGTATCAACCATGAAGTTTTAGCAGGAAGATCTAGGATCTCTTCTTTTGGCAGTAAGAATTTTCACTATGATAGTTATCATCAGGGTAGTAGTGGGAAGAGTAGTTAGGGAAGTAGACTACCACATCATAATTATGGTCTATTAGAGTGATTTTAGTGTGGTAATACTGGATAAAATTGGTATTAATGTACTTACCCAATTATAGAGTGTCATGCTTATGTCTTGTTAGGACATCTTTAGAGGTTCTACTGGTTTCCAAAATAATAAAATTGTGGCAAGGGAACATGAAAGACATCCGAGTTAGGGAGGGAATTAGCTACACCTCAACAGACTAGTATCTAGAGTTCTATCAGATGATCAGGTCGAGGTAGGGGACATGGTACCTCAATATAGGAGCGGGAATATCTAGATGAGGGAACACCACAAGGTATTTAGACTAGATCCCGATGTAGAAGGGTGAGTCATTTGCACGCCATATGTGATGCTCCAAACTTATTTATTATGTAATAATAATATTTTATGATTTTACTTCTTTCCCATGCTGTCCAAAAAAATACTTACAAATAAACACAAGACTTTCTTTATTCAATGAACACTGAAATGATTACATTGCTTCAAGGCTAAGAGAATCCAAATAACCAAAAATTCCCCCTAAGAGACCTATTAGAATTATAGGGAGACCACCCAATACAACAAAAATCCCCAAGAAAATATTGGGGTTCATTCGAATCCATCATGATGAACATCAGTATAACTAGAACCACAACAACCATGCTTAGCATCAGAGAAATGATGAGCACTATCTTCTTCGTCGCAACTTTTAAAATTGGAACACCCTAATTCATGTTTTTATAAGGCCTTAAAGTAAATCCAATTGTTTACTCTTTAGGTTAATGTTGATTCTATAATGGCTATAAGACCTTATAACCGTTGGTCATTCTGTTGGTTTAATATAAAGTGTCCAGGTATTACGAGTTTTCCAAGTGTATAAGTGTGCATTGAAGTTATAACTATAAACATATTTGTAATAAACTCTTTTTATATATTTTAGAAGGATAATTATTTAGAATGGGTTTGAATCATAACCCTTGTATTTTTAATAGAAATACCAATAGAAGTATGTACTTGATACTACTTGGTTTTGGTACAAAGGAACATATTTTTGAGTTTGAAATTTTACTTTGGAAAAAATGAAATTAATGACTATTGTTGTATTTAATATTTTATCTATACTTAGTGAATTAGATATTTTATTATTTTAATGTTTTATAAATTTACCTTGAAATATTTTAAACCTTGGATGAATAAAAACAATATTTTAATTAAAAGTATGTTTGGATTTTAAATACTATTTGGGATTTCTTTTATGAAACATTAAACCTTGATTTTTGAAACTAAAATGTTTATAAACTAATGAAAAGTTTGGTTTAAGGATTTTTGTTTAACCCTGATAGGAAAATTATATTCCTTGTTTATAAACATAATAAATTTATAATCTTATGTATGATAAAAATGACTTTTACTTTGCAAAAAATGGGTGAGTACCCCACCTAGCCAAGGGAAACCTAGTAGGAAACCACTCAAGGCCTTGGTGGGAATCTCACTCACATCCCCTGGAAAATGGCCCAGGGATGTACACGCATGGTGCGTGCTATGTCGTGCTCATAAGAGTGCATAGTAATACCTAAACATGCATGGGAGTGCATGTGCAAGGGCACTAGAGCGCGCCACTGTGCGGGGTGGCACAACGGCAGAGGTGGTCGCAGAAGCACGCCCATAGAATCCCGGTATAGAGTGGTACCAGGGTGGTGGGAGGGGGAATTCTGAGGTCAAGCTAAGATCCCCAGGCTTATAAGGAATCTATGAAACCCATCCCAATTTGATGTGGGATGGACTTTTTTAAGCAGAATCACATCTAAGCCATCAGATCTCGCCGTGCAAGATCTGAGTCATCTGATCAATTCGGTCCTTGATTCCCAGCAACCATGTTTTCTCCACCATGTTTTTATCATCCGTTCTATCCCGATGGATCTAATCTTGGACATCCTTATATTTTTAAAATTCCACATCATGACGTAGCTGTACCATCGAGTCAAGATTTAATCTCAACCGATCATTCCTTTTAAAACCCACAGACTCACCTCATCCATTGGATCATGGCACGATCTAATCAGGACTGTCCATTCTTTTTCCCTCTGCATTTTCTTCTTCCACCTGCATGAACCACACCAGTGGCCCTTGCTTCTCTTTTTTTTCCACACCCTTGACCTCGGGTGGCCCCTCCTTTCACTCATTTTCCACAAGATCGATGTGCTCGGTCTTTTTTTAAACTGAGTAGCCTATTTTTTTCTTGCAAGTTGCTTCAAATAAATATATTATATATGATTTATATATATAACTCAATTTTCACCCAAACCCTATGGTTTTATTCCTCTCCAGTGCCTCCATCAAGTTCCTCATGACCTCTTCTCCTCCTTCGAACCAGGTAAGGGACCTAGTTATCTTACTTTGTTACAGTTTGAATATATGAATATAAATATACATAGATGAATATACATATATATATTTGTACACGGATAAGTATAAAACCTACTGGTTTCTCCTAAGATGGTGAATTTTTGGCCTTAAATGATATTATTTATTCTTTACCATGCGAAGGTTTGAAATATTTTTGTGTTTGATATATATATATATATATATATATATATATCTATGTATACATAAACATATATATGAGTTTGTTTAATAAATAAACCCTCTAAATTTTTTATCATAATTTAAAATTTAGGAACCTTTTTTAATTAATGTTCCCAATATATTTAAGTCATATAAGAGTCATTGGATTTTTTAGTATAAAAACCTTTTATAAATTATGTATATTTGGTTATGCATATATATATATATATATATATATATATATATCTATGTATACATAAACATATATATGAGTTTGTTTAATAAATAAACCCTCTAAATTTTTTATCATAATTTAAAATTTAGGAACCTTTTTTAATTAATGTTCCCAATATATTTAAGTCATATAAGAGTCATTGGATTTTTTAGTATAAAAACCTTTTATAAATTATGTATATTTGGTTATGCATATATATATATATATATATTTATACATATAAAATTTTATCCTCAATATTATTTATATTTTCCAAGGATTTTTAAGAATGAATAACAAATGTTGTTTTTGAAGTTTGAAAGGCTTATAAGGAACAATTTAAAGATACAATCCTTTATATACACTTTTGTGAATACATGGATTATACAATACTCAATCCTAGAAAATTTTGGATTTTACAAATATTATTTAGATGTAAAATTTCTATGTATGAATATATACATATGTATGACTCACTTATTCTCATAAGTTTTTAAATGGTGTTAGTTATGTTGGTAAGTGGTATGGTTGATTTTCATGCTTTTAAATTCTTAACATTGTGTGTAAATAATTGAGAATACCCTTGTGATATGTTATACATAAACATTCAAGTAATGAATGTTTAGAAAACCATGTGTTTAATACCTCACATGAAATATTTTGTTTACCTTTAAATTAGTTATATATTCAATCCATGATGAATTTTCATTAATAATTTTGGAATATAACATGTTTAATTTTGTAATAAGGTTTTGGAATTAAAGGGTTATCATTTTATGAGAAAAAACCTGTATTTTATGTGCAATAGACATCATCAAATGTGACATAATCTTACTACCATACTTTTCTTTTATTAAATTTCCATGCAGTTGTTAGTTTTGACACTTAAGTACTCGATTCACTATATATATGTAAATGATAAAGGATGTAATTAAACTGTTATGACCAATTATGGATTAAGAAACTAAATTATTCAAAGTGGTATGGGACACCTTGAATAATATGAAATGATAAATTAAATATTAAAAGTGGTATGAGACACTTTGAATATACGAACTTACTTGGCATATTAGGAATGTATTGGACTCTGTATAAAATGGGTTGGGGACCAGTTAATGAAATCCCTACGATGCATCAGTAGTTCCCATGAAAAAAATTAGGTCATGGAACAAGGCCTTGACATATTCCTTAATTATACATTCCCTCATTATGTTTATGAAAATTAATTAACCAAGTGGATATTCGACTAGTAGAATATTCTTGGTTAAGAGCCTGTACATATGAGTATCAAAAGAATGAAACACTCATCAAATGAAATTAAAACTTCATTAATAATTATAATTATCAAATTATAGAAAATTAATGAAATTTTAATTATGAAATTTTGGATAAAAATGAATATCGACACCACTCATACGAAACTATTACAAACAATCAAAATTGTAAACATCTGATGTGGGAAAATAGGTTAAAATAACTAATATACATGTAGATAATTATTATAAAGAAAAATTATAAGTATATATAGGTATTAATATGGTTCTTAAATTAGTTATTTATATTTTTATTTTTTTTATACAAGATTTTAAATCACTTCTGTGGAAATCAAGAGTAAAGGTAAGGGTTTCTTTGTCTCATTTTCAACTCTATGGGACATGTGTAATATTGTATGACATAAATTATTATATATGGAGGATTCACTATCCAATTTATTTAAAATATTAAAACATCTTCCATTTCATGATATTTTAATCTCCATTTCATGATCATCCTCACAAACTCCTTCGATTCTTATGTTACCAACTCCGTAAGAGTTTCAACGACTCAATTTCCAATCCATTAGGACATAATCTTTCTTACTTGGATATAATATTCAAGTTTTCATTGATCCTACCATTCCACTATTTTATATACAATTTCCTTTTTTTTCTATGGGGAAATTAATTTTCATCATAAATAAACAATTCTTTGAAAAAATGTTTTCCCAAAAAATAGTGTAATGTTGGTAAGAATAACTCACATTTTTACTAATGCATTATTTCTTCCATGTCCATATTTTCCATCCCTCAAATGTTATAAAATATTTTGGGAAATATAATATGAATTATTTTCTATTATTATCATAATTATCTTTACCCATTTTTAAAATTAAAATTTAATACTCTTTTTATGATTTGGGTTTTCAAACAAATGTATTTCAATATATATATATATATATATATATATATTTAAAAGTTTTACATCCTTTAAAAATAAAATGTTTTACCTTATACTCAATTTTTTTGATAACATTTATGTATTTTCAAGGATCTTTTATTTATAACTCTATATAATAAGGTTCTATAAATTCTTTAATTTCCATTCTTAAAAATGTTTTGAATGTAATTTTTACTTCATCTTTTATAACAATGTCTAAAAGGTTTTGTGATTTTTTTTGTAATTTCACTTCTATTTTTCCTCCAAGGTTTATCTCTCATGAAGTAATGTTTTGATCATCCTCTATATTTTATTATCATATGATTCCTTTTGGAATTCACTTTTCATTGACATTTCTAACTCATTTTTCATGCATTCTTTGAACAGTTTCCACTATTCTTCATCTAATCCATCAAACATTATGTTGCTGACATAAACTAGCACCATCATCCTTTGATTACTATTATTGTTAAAATAAATATTATAATCAACTACACCACACTGAAAACTGAGATTCTTTAAATACTAATCAAGTATTGAATACCACACTCTTGGTGCCTGATTTAATCCATATAACACCTTCTTCAGCTGAAAAACATTGTTCTCATATTCATGGATAAAAAACCCATTTGGATCTTATATGTGCACTTCTTATTCTAGATCCCTATTAAGAAATAATGACTTAACATATATCTGAAAAAATATGAATTTCTTTTTCATTTCTATATCCAAGAATAGGTGAATAGTATCAAGCCTTGAACCAGGTGCAAATGTCTCATCAATAGAGATTCCCTTAATCTGGGAGTATCCCTTGCACACTAATCTTGTTTTTTTTTTCAAATTACCAATCCATATTCATTGAGATTTTTCTGGAAGAATCATTTGGTCCAGATGGAATTCTTATCAGCTGGTCTCAAAGTAATCTCTCATGTCCGATTCTTCTCATTTTGTTCAAGATATTCATTCATAGCTCGAACCCAGTTCTCATCTCTAACTACTTTTTTAAAAAATTTAGCCTCTACCTGCGATAGAAAGGATGACTACTATAATAAATTCATTCTCCATGTTTGAACAAAAAATTAGTGATCACTAATTATTTTTTTCTATCAATTTTTCCTTGACTCTTCGACTTCCATGTATATACAGATTTAACTTTATTCTTCTCATCACCAATATCTTCTTTTGAATTAGCATTTTCCACTTCTACTCCACCTAGGTTTCTTACATTCTCATCAATATCACTAGGGATCTATTCACCATATTGTTGAAGATTCTATTCATTCTCTACTATGGTGACATCATTTCTTTCAACCATTTTTCCTATCCTCTTGTTGAATAAATTATATGATTTGAATTCTATTGAGTAGACAAGGAATATCCTCTCATCTCCATGACACTCAAAATTTTTGTGTTTCTCCTTATTGAGAAGGAAACACATACTTATAAAGATTTGAAAGTATTTCAATGTTGGATTCTTTCCATATCACATTTAGTATAGAGTATTTTATTCTTTAAAATATAACAAAACCCTATTGGATATGGATAACAATGTAAATATTACTTCCTCCCACAATTTATCTAGTAGGTCATTTTCAACAAGCACTGTTCTAGCCATGTTTTTTATAAAATGATTTCTCCTCTTAACCACTCCATTTTTTTTGAGAATTTTTCACTACCAAAACTTGGTTTATTATCCCCTATTTATTGAGATAATCCTCCATTTGGATGTTTTTAAATTTTATACCATTATGAGTTTGAAAATTTAGAATATCTTGTCGAAACATCCTTTCAAATTCTCTATGATATTGTGTTATGGAATTGAACACATTAGACTTGTGGGCAATGAAAAATATCCATGCCATTCTCCTGAAATCATCATTGAAAAGAACATAATAGATCTTCCCATGAATGGATATTAGGGAGACAGGTCCACACACATATGCATGCGGAAATTTAATCACTCTGGTTGAGTTCTGTTCTTTTTCCTTGTACGTATTTTTGATAATCTTACCTTGTTGACAAGCATAACACATGTCAGTACAACCACGTGATAGCTTGGGGAGATCTTGAGCTAAATCAAATTTTACCAGATCTTCTAGGTATGGATAGAATAGGTGGATAATACATTTAATCCACAACATATTTTCTACACATCTAGATAGAAATCACATATCTTCTTCTCCACTCAGAAGGTAAATTTTCCACTTCATGCGTTTTCCCTATAAAACAACTGTACCATATTTTCCATTTACATTACAAAACTTCTTGGTAAATCATATAGGATTACCCATGTCACACAATTTACTAACACTTAGAAATTTGTGATTGAGACCTTTAACAACCAATACATTAGCACATCTCAAATCTTTTCCCCTAAATTTGGCTTTTCTTGAGCTAATAATCATCAATCCTTCATCATTTCTAAATTTGACAACACCTTCCTTATCATATTTTATGTTTATAACAAGATCCTTATTTCTTATCATATGGGATGTGAATCCACTATTAAGGATCTATAAACCATCACGATCTGATGCATTAAGAGAAATATCTACAACCACTGCACACTCAAGTCTTTTCTTTTTGATTCATGTCATTGACTTCATACCTATTGTGTAATGATATCCTTGATCTTCCTCAGAGTATGATGGAACAAATTCATCTTGTAGAGATGAAAATAATTTTTTATTTTCAACTCATTTTAGGATCATTTGAGATGCTACTTATGTCTGCTTTGGGTCTACATTGTCACATTCCTATGCACTATTTATAAGAAATATCTATCCATGTGTCTGAATCCTCTACACTAGAAATATTAGACATCAAAATCATTCTTGGAATATTGAACTCTATGTGGCTACCTTTTATTATATTGTCCCTTTGACAACTTTTGTCTATGAAACATACATTTTGAGAATATCCCATATTTCTAAAACAATAACACCTAAGATGAGGTGAATTCCAATGAGTCATTATTGTAGGACCAGTCATTCCTTGGCTTCTTCAAACCTTCTAATTCTAATTTTTACCCAAATCAATTTTCAACCTTTGATTGGGTGCTTGCGGTCTTACATCAGTCATTAGATCTTTTTTTTTCCGATCAATCTTCAAACCATCCTTGTTATTTGGATATGACTATTTCTTCTGTTTTTTTGTACATATATGATCTACTTTTTTATTTTCTATTATCTGAGTGATCTTCTTTCTTGATGTCATACCGTGAGTCAAGATTCTCTCCCAATCTTCTACTTTTCTTCATAGGTCGAAAAATTCCTCTTAAGTTATTTGATACATTTGATTTTATCTTTTTCTATGTTAGTCAAACCATTACTCACTATTTTTTGTTCTTCATATTTGATCTTGTACTCAATGAAATTTTCTGAGTTCTCTAACATTGAAGACTTAAGATTTTCAATTTCTTAATTTAGTTCAGAATTCTATTCTTCTTTCTACTGTATATAGAGTTTGGCATCATGAGCCACTCTATTTGATTTTTTGTTTTGGCTCTCCAAACATCTATCTTCTCAAGAGTGGATTCTAATTCTACATAGATATCAACCCTTCATTTGATTTCTCCTTCACCATTATCGCTTTCCTACCTTATTTGAGAGTTACCTAAAACTTACACCATAACATTTTCTCCATGATACTTGCAGTCCTATATATCTTCAGCCACAAATTATTTATAACTACCATTATCTTATGAAGGAAGGTTATTTTTCTTAAAGAAATTATGATTCACATTTTTCTTACCTTTCACATAGGTTGAATACTTCTTCATTGGAATTTTGACTTCATCCTTATAATCATCTTGGAATTTCTTAGGGAACCCTCCTATAAGATGTCCAAAATTTCCACATTTAAATCACAGTAGAGGAAGTTTCCCCTTGAAATTTCCTTTTCCTCTTCATAGATTTAAATAAAGGAATGACATGAACTCATTCATTTCTTATTCTTCCTATCCATCTTCAATAGTGATATTCTTCATGGACATAAATTCTTCATCTTTAGACTTTACTTTTTATACAAACTCATTATCATCATTTATCATATCATACGTGACAAGAGTACTATGAAAACTATCCAATGTAACATCCTTTGGATATTTATATTCTAGCATAGAGACTTTTGTATTGAACTGGGGTGGAAGTCTTCTTAATATGGGCTTAACAGTCTTCACATCTTCAAGAATTTATTTGAGGTCATGCATGTATTCCAAAAAAACATTCACCCGGTCAAAGAATGCATATACTGACTCATTAGGGTTCATTATCAGGTCTTCATATTTGTTCCAAAGAACCTATAAATTTTCTTCTATAAATTTTGAATCACTTTAATATATATTTAATTATTTTTCCCACATAGAATGTTGTTAATTACATGACATAAATTTAATGTATATTGTGTTAGATAATTATCCTCTAAAGAAATTTATTCCTTTGGAATCAAAATCCAATTCTATTAAGTATTCTTATGATAAAACTCCACTATCCACACTAGAAAGAATACCAAACACCACATATGTAAATAAATCCATAACTAATTATCAAAAGTAGTGTTTCATATGATTCTTTCAAAAATAAAAATTATTTCCATCGATGATCAGTATCCATTTGTGATTAAAAACCTCCATTGAAACCATTGAGAGAGAAAAATTAATTTTAACCTTTCCCTATGATATCAATTATTATACAAACTTGGTTAAATATCCTAATGGGGGTGGGGATGAATCAAGTTATAAAATAATAAAACAAATTCCTTTTAGGATCTTGTTTCATCATTAAACAAAACAATATTCTCCCCCTTTCCCATAAAAATGTATCAGCACTAATGAAAGAATTCATGAGACACAACAATTTTTCCTTCTCCTCAGTTCCTTCCCCCTTTCTACCTCTTTTCTCTTTGACTCCCCCTTTCCCTTTACTCCCCTTTCGACTCACCTTGAGTCAGGGTATCTCTCTATCTGGTTCTTTCTCTCTCATTGGTGCTCTGTTGATGGAACATTTTATTTCCTTCAAGGTGGTTCTGTTCAATGGTCTTGTCGTGAGTGTTTACTGCTGGAAACCTTGGCCATTCAAACCTAATCTGACCTCGTGTTCCTCTATGCCTCTCTAGGATGGATCTAGAGTAGGGGTGACAAAGTGGTTTTGGGATATGTAGTTTGTCAGCCGAGAATTTTTGTAGGTGCTCTCACATTGGAATTCTCTTGTTCGGCTTACGGTTCCAGTTTCATCATCATCTAGAGACCTCGACCGTTCAAGTCCCTACTCTGGTCACAAGTTTCTCTACTATCATAGTCAGATATGTAGTGGTGGTACCAAAGAGATTTTGGGATGTGGTATTTGGCGGTCGATGATTTTATTTGTGTGATCGGAGTCAATTCCTCCTATGAAGAAGATCTAGTTTTCTTCATCTTCAACTTTGGTGAATTTCAAAGTTGGAAACAACATCAAAAATGGTGATGTTTTTTTGTCAGTGATCCCCCCTCAAAGCAGTGGTGAATGTTAGTCTATTTATTTCAACATGAATTCGTTCTTGATGATTTTTGGGGAAGGGTTCGTTTTGTGCCTCTTTTGGTACTCTACATTTTTGGTTATAGTGGCCATCAGTGTTATGAAAAAAGGTATGTGTCGATGTTTTTTTTCTTTGATACGACAAGCTTGCTCTGCACTTGGTTTGATGTTGTGGTTTAAAATGATTTTTGGTATGATGTGTTGGTGTTTTACAGTGGTGAGGATGGTCTCTGGTGGTTGGCCGACCACTAGTGGGGTGATAAGCTGGCAATGAAAGCGGTGATAGGATGACTATGACAATAATGGGTCTCATGATGATGGCAGGCACAATGATGTGACTCTGATTGATTTGGATTCTCATGGCTCGAGGACTCATTTTTAATTTGTGTATTTTAAAATTCTAACTTCCTTTGGCTTCTTGAATCTGTATCCCGCACAAGATTTGGTTACCACTCATCCATAAAGAGGTTTTTTGAAAATAAAAAAGATAATTTTCTGGAATTATTTTTATAAAAATAATTATTACATTAAAAAAATGTGACTAATGCTTCTTTAGAATATTATTCTATTGATCACTTGAATTAATTACATCATATTTTGTGTATCATAAAGATCTACCTTCATGAACTTGATGAATACCTATTTAACACAGAATTACTAGTAAACCACTCCGGGTTTATGTAAGATTCACTTTCACAAAAAAAAATTCAAACTTTCATGGAACTTCACAATTCTTCACAAAACTTTATACTTTCATGAAACAATTTTTTTTTGAAACTCACTACTTTCAAAAAACTCACAACTTTATAAAAACTCACAAATTTTTTAAAACTGGGATAAATTTTGACAAACTTCATTTCTTTGTGAAAAAAAAATGATATTATGAAAACCTTTATGCAATAAAAATATTTCATGAAACACTTTTGAGAACTCAAATCCTTTGGATTTTCATTAAGGCTTTGTCTCTTCAAATAAGGGGGTAGCCACATATTTATATACATTACCTCCCCTTCACAAAACTTCCAAGATTTCCACTGACTTTTCATGAAACTCTTCATAAATTTTCACAAATATCCCTATATTTACAAAACTTCAAGGAAATTTTCTATTCATGAAAATTCCCATAATCATGTAACTTAACAACACTACTTCAGAACTCATCCATATTTCATGAAACATTATTTAATGAACCTACAATCTTTTGCGAAACACCAAACTTTATCAAAACACCAAACTTTCATGAATTATAGGCTTTTTCCATATTTTCATGAGGCAACTTTGTAAATTCAGATTTCATGAAACTTGAGCCATACTCTAATTTTTGGACCCCCAAAATTTGGAAAACACTAAGAAATGATGCCACCTTGTACATGTAATTTTTTGAACAACTTACAAAGCTTCCATACCTTTGTATTGAAGCTTTTTCAACATACTTGATCAACAATCATGACACAACTCCACAACTAACCTTGTCAACCTGATTTTTTAACAAACACAATCAACCAAAAAACACCACAAAGTTACCATGAGAAATGTTTCCCAACATTTTGAGACACCAAACTATTAGTCACACTCCTTATAATAATGGTTTAGATGAGCACATAAACCAAACTATTCTTAAGTGGGTTTGTAACATGCTTGCATGATCGGTCCTTCCCAATTCCAATTAGGACTAGGCTTCCACTACACTAGTTTACCTAATAAATAGGTACCCCGCATATGTAAAAAATTTTAAGACTATAAAAGAAATTTAAAATTTTCATACCCCTTCCTTTGAAAATATTAGAATCTTTGACACCACTACTTATGATCATTTAAAAAATGACAAGCTTAAACCTAAAGTTATCAAGTGTGTATTCATAGGGTATCTTGAAGGCGTAAAAGGATACAAACTTAGGGTAGATAAACTAGGATTTCAGAAATATTTAAATAGCCATGATGTGTTTTTTCATGAGACCTTTCCTCATTGGGAAATTTTTTTCACTGTTGACACATACCAGAGGAAAAAACTTGAGGTTATTCCTCTTATCAGTAGTGATCCTATCACTTATAGTGAGTATCTTATTAATAATTCTCCACCTTTTCCATACCCATATTCTAATTCAGGATCCAAATCTAATGATGCTTCAGATGTTGAATCCCCCAGTGACCTTAAAAACTATTATCTCACTAGGGATAGAGAGAGGATATTTATTTGGTCTCATTCTAGGTATACCCATGTAGACATTGTTTCTTTTTCTATACATGTTACCCAAGATCTTGATAGTGAGGATCCTCAAAACTATAAATAATCTATTAATGACAAAAAATCCAAGAATTAAACTATTTATATATAGGATGCGATGAAATCCCTTAAAAATAACCATATCTAGTCCATAACCAATAAACCACCTACTTCCAATGTGTTTGGATGTAAATGGTTCTAAAATAAAAAGGAAGATAATAACCTAGGAAATAAAATTAAATATAAGTATAAAATTGTGTCTAGATGTTTCCTTCAAATAGAAGGAGTGGAATATTTTGATATTTTTTACTTTATAGTTATAAATTCTTCCATTATATTTTTTTTACTTTTTCAGCTTGTTTTGATATGCATATAAAACACCTAGTTATTAGAACTACTTTCTTATAGGGTGATTTAAACGATAAATTATTCATGGATAATTCTACTAGTTTTAAACATGATTTTAAACCAACCAACTCTATTTTCATAATAAATAAATTTATGGTTTAAAACAAGCCTCTAGATAGTGGTATAAAAAGTTTGATGCATTCAAGTTAAAATATGTCTTTAAAAGGAGTGACTATGATTAATGTTTTTATTTTAAAACTATTAAAAAAATAGATTATATAATTTCTTTTATATGTTGATGACATGTCACTCATGTGCAGTGATATGAAATTAATCACTAATGTTAAATTGCAACAGAATTCAGATTTTGTGATGAAAGATCTAGGCTATGCCCAATAGATTTTAGGTGTGGATATTATTAGGTAAAGAAATATTAGGTTTATTTATCTATCTCAACATTATTATGTACATAAAGTGATTAATAGATACTTATTTGATACTTTTGAAACTTGTGGGTGTTCCTTTTTCTCAACATTTCAAATTTTCAATTTCTCATTCTCTTACCATATCCATTGATGCTGAAGACATGAGTAGAATCCCATATGCCAATATAGCAGGTAGTATTATGTAATATTTTATTTTCACCATAATAGATGTATCTTTTTCTATTTTTACTCTGATAATGTTTATGGATAATCTAGGTAAGCCACATTGGCATGCACTTAAATGGTTATCAAGGTACATTTATTTTACCTCATCACTTTAAATGTTCTCTGGAAAAAATTTTATTTATGAAGAATTAGTGACTGAATATGTGGATTTTGACTATGTTTTAAATATTGATACAAGGAATCCACTTACTGGTTATGTTTTTACTATACATGTTAGATCGATTTCATGGAAATTAAATATGAAATTAGTGGTATCCCTCTAAACCACTGAAGCTAATCACATTGTATTGACTAAGGCCATCAAAGAATCCATTTAGATTAAGAATTTTATTTACGAACTCAATATAAATATTTTTTTATTCGTATGCATCATGATTATCAATATTCCCTAAATATATCTAAAAACCAAGTATTCCATGGTAGGTATAGGCATATAAATACTAGGTTACATTTTATTAGAGAGGTTATTGAGAGTGGAATTGTGTGTATCAATAAGATACACATAAATGAGGGCCCAACCAATGGTTTGACTAAGATAGTTACTTTTCACAAGTTCAAACATTACTTATATATTTTGAACATGATTACACTCAAATAATGTTTAGGTTCAAGGACACAACCCTATCTTTTATCATAGTTTCCTTTGAAAATGGTGGAGATTTACTGATTTTTTATGATTGATTATTTTCCAAATGAAACTAATTATTCATTGGTATATTTTTTTTGAGTTTTATACTATACATATCCTTGTTATATTTATTCAAAATTGTTTATACCTTTTTTTATTATGATAATTCATGGCACAATCACTTTGAGTTTGCAATCACATTTCCATTGAGCGTTTGATCGTCCTGTGCACAACAGATTTCGTTACTTCATATGGTCAATCAATATTCATGCTTGATTAGAGATTATGGTTAATTAGTAAATGTAGTCAATAAACCTACCACACATTCACTTGACCAAATGCACGGTTAATCAACATACTATAATATATTCTCTTATTGTGTTGTTGATTTAACCCACAATAAATCTTCCTAACTTACCGAATGCTTAATCTATGATGTTCAATATACCCTCCATGTCTATTTACCATTATTATTTTCACATGACTTCTATTATATCAGTTTTTTATAGGTTGGGTATAGGTTGTATTTACTTTTTTTAATTGTCTCTTCTCATCTATTCAACCCTTTCATTTCTATTGAGGCTATTTTAACCAATCTCAACCTTTGTGGATGTTTCTACCCTCATCATATTCAAATTGATATATGATTGGCGTGACATGTGAAGAGTTTGAGACAGAGAAGAGTGATGATATACAATATAGAATAATCCAAATGCTATTGGCTTGATTTTGAGGTATCGTCTAACACCAGGCGTTCCATTCACATTACTGTTAAAGATCAGATTTTTCCCAGCACTATGTTCTAGTAAAGATTATGGTGCTGATTGAGAGGTGGTATCCTAATAGTTCATTAACACATTTGAAGTTTTCTATAGAGCCTCTATGCATTGGTTAGTTAAAAAATCTAAGCATTAGTAAGATATTTATTTTAATTCTTATTGTTCTTGGGAATTTTCTTTATTACAGAATAATATTCTTACTATTTTTTTGGGTTTATCTCTCACATTGTTTTAATTTTTTTGATCATTTTAATAAAAGTTAGACCAGGATTGTGTTATTTTCATTGAGTAGGACCAAATCAGTACCGAACATGTTTAATCTCCATGTCCTTTATTTTTCTTATTTTCTTGTGCATTCTTGATTGCCATTTTTCATCGATTGATTATTAATTATGTTTCAACTTCATTATTCTCTAGAAGTACTTAATCTATGCATAATCTATCAGTTTTATTAGGGTATTTCTGAAAGTTCACTCCCAATAAATGGTACCTAGGAAGCTAGATTGGTATGAGTTCTCTTCTTGGTTTATAGCTTTATACCCTTGGACTGATGGTGTTTGTCATGTGTTTAGATCTTATACTTAGGACCCTTAGGGAGGTATGGCACTTTGTAGTGGTTCTATTCTGTCTGATTAAATATCATTTTAGCTTGGTTTAAGAAGAGTTATCTCTTTAGGTGTAGATTCTGGATCACCTTTAAGGATTTTTGGTCCTTAGTTTTTATAGTTTTAGACAGAGACTAGTTTTTTTCTATACTTGATCTCTAAGTGTTTATTTCATTACTACTACTATTTTTATATGAAATGGTTCACTTTGAGTTTATTTCCATATGTTTATATTAATATTTTATCATGGTTTTATTTGGGGATGGGTATTACTCAATTTTTTTTATGTTCTATAGGCACCAGAGCTATTCTAGGAACCTCTGGTTGGTATGTGATTAGTAAGGAGTTGGAGTAGGTTGTATTGGGAACTCAAGTATGTGAAGCTGAGTTATTTTATGATTTTATTTTTAAAATGGTTTATCTATTATCATGTGTAGTGGTAAATTAGATATTATTGATATGGGCTGGGGTGTATCACTTGGATATGCATAGAGGGTAGTGTGATTGCTACACTTTTAATTCTTTTAAAAATACATGATTTTCTTGAATCAATGGGATATGTTAGGTAGTGGATAATAATCATATGGTTAGGGGTTTAATTTTAAATGTTGATATTATGTAATATTTCCATATATTAATTTTTTTAGTCATTTTAATTTCTAAGGTGTAGAATTGTGAATTTATAATTTGTTTTTTTATTTAAATTACTTTCTTAATATGAAATTATCAAATGATTTTTTAAATACAAGATATGATATTTGAGGCTATTTAAATTTACTTCACTAAACTATCACCATGTGTTTCATGCTATTTATGAGTTGTTGTGAAGTTACGTTCAGGCTCTCCTCCACCCTACATGTGTCCTGGGCAATGTGCACCACTCCACCTCCATTATTACATTGACTGGATTCCTCAATTTAGAAAAAGTACTATGATTGTTTCCATGGTCATATTATGATGCTATTTCCTTTAACGTTTATCATACTCTCTTTTCTTGTATAGTAAATCATGTTATGATCCTTACCATACACATAGGCTAATTAACTAAAAAACATGAATCCTTATGTCTATTTATTTCTTTCTATATTCTATTTCACCAACGTAGAAACTATATAAGATTATTCTTGAATTAATTAATTTTTTTTTGAATTTATTTATATATAAGATATTTGAGCTCCTATTTTACTTGGTTTTCATTACCACTATTTCTAATTATTTATGTATTAGAACCTGAATTCTACTTTTGAAATTTACATGTTTTGAATCTAGATTTGTGATCCCATTTCTTATTGGTTCTGGTTTTATAATCAATTTAGATAGATTGTTTTCTATTTAATGAGAATTATTCTAATAGTATGGATATGTTTCATTATCATTTTCCATAACCAGTTATTTTTTCATTGTATTTTTTTTATCATTTTTATTTCATGGGTTTTCAAATTTAACTTATACAAATATTGTTTATGCTTATTGAATTATGGGTTTAAAATATATAAATATAAACATTAGATTTATATTTTTTTGGGTTTTGAGAACCAATTTTATTCCCATGGTATTCGAATGGTTGAATGTGGAATTCCTCATCAATGAAGACCATAACACTAAGTATCCATGAAGGAAGGTGGTTTTCTCATATGGATTATCCCAAATTAGTCTTTCCTGAAGGTCTTGTGGTTCCATATAAATGTGTTTGTACTGTGGCCAATAATGGGTTTTCATCGATTTATTTGGATAAATACTAAAAATTAGATGAATGTTACCCCAAAATAATCAAGATAATATATTTTCACATATAATTTATAATTAATTTTATATAAACAAGAATTAACGACACTTTTTATTATTTATTTGTTGTTGAATAACTTGAAAATTCTTGTCATACCATTATTACAATGAAGGATTCAATGGTTTAATCCCTCTATAAATATCCACACATTCCCCAAAAACATTGTAACATCATTGTAGAATCTTAGGGATCTATCATGGATGATTCCAACCACTTGCTTCATTTTTCATTGATCATGATAAGAAACCCTATTAAACTTGAAGGATTATATTTAGTTATCTAATTATTAAGAGGGAGGAGGAGGATTAATGGCATCTATTCTTTAGATAATTCTATAAAAAATTACATCTAGGATTGAGAGAAATATCCAGATAGAAATGTTGTGCATAATAAATCCTTAACCCTATAAATGATATAATTCAGGTTATATACTTAGTTCAAAAAATTAGTTATTGAATAAAATCCCCTAACCAATCTATTTTTTAAAATTAAACCCCACATCTAATAATAATAATAATATTTTTATTTTCTTGACCTACACTAATGTAATATTCTATATTTTCCAGGTATTCATCTCTTTTAGTTTTGGTAAACCTTTTGTTATTCGGTTGTCTTTTGTTAAACCATGCTATTGAGACCTGGGTGAGGTTGGTTTTTAGTTGCACAATTGATACAGGAAGAGGCATAGGTCTATATATAGAGAAAATATACAACATAAATCATATATTTACAATGTAAATTACTCATGTGGGTTAACCCTGTAAAATTAAATCATGCCATAAATTCATTAGGGAAAGTTGTGAATATGAGGCTTACACCATAAAATTTAATTTATGATTTAAAGTTTGGTTTTATTTGGTTTTAATATGAGGTTATTTGTTTTTTATAAGATATGTAAATTATGGAATTTATGACATAAATTACCTATCTATTTTGTAAATTGGCCACACTTAGTGTTTAAAACTTTCAGCGAACAACATGCGTTGGGATAATGTATTTTCATCCCTCTTGATTTACAACCCTTCCACATGAAATATTTGAGATTCCTATTTAATATATAATCTTGTTCTCCTTGGATATTGGTGTTTCATATCATGATTTTTAAGGGAAGAAAGAATCTGTCTATATCTTAGACATCGAGGAATTGTCTACGCCATCTCTATTTTGAAGTAGGTGGACTAGAACAACTCCCTATTATATACTTAAATTATGCTAGTATGTGAAATAACTTAGATCACACTAACATGCTATGAACATGACCTAAAAAATCAGATAGTCCTCTATTTAATGAATTTCACATGTTTAGACCTCCAATTGGTACCCATCGAGCCCATTGGCATTGAGACCAGAATTTTGGCCACCTGCGAGGTGAGCCTACCCTTGAAATATTAATGAAATGGTAGTTTTGACAATGAAGATATGTGATTAATTTCATGACTTGACATAACATGAAATTTATGGGATAAGGTAACTTGGAATTTTTTGATAGTTGTGACATGTCCTAACACAGGAGGTTCTACCAACAGAGAATAAATTCCATGTTATTTGATAACTAGATAAATTGGCCAACTCAGAATAATATATGAATTATGATAAATTGTATTTTTCGGATTATTTTCATTGATATTTATGACATGATGTCTTAGGGATTGATTATTACATCATGATATATGGTAATGGTGTTTTTTCTCGATGAAGGAGAATCCACCTCTTGGTATGAGATAAGATTCACTCATTATGACATGAACATGGGAATTCATAAGAGAATCTAGCATGATAATTTGAATGGAACCTAGTATGATATGATATGAGATTAAACCCTTGCCGATGTTAACCTATGGAAGATGTAAGAGACTCCATCATGGGAATTCACATAGATCCCAGTGGGTTACTTGAGACATGGTATTATAGATTTATCTTGATGTAGGAGGATCAACTAGTGGTTTGGGGGACCCATCCTAACACAAGAGGATCCACCAATTGGAATAGATATCCAACATGGAGATAAAGTAGTTTTGGATGACCTAAGGTGTCATCCCAGATCCTAAGGGTTATCTGGTTATATTTCATGTGTAATATTAATTTATTAAATTAATACTCTTATTTACCATTTTATTATATGCACTATATTTTTAGGCAGAGTTTGTTTAGACACCATGAGTGATAGCCTATTGTGTTTTACTCGCACCCTATTTGAGTCTTGATTTGTACTTGGATAGAGTTCATGGATATATGTCGGGACAAGGGATATGGTCCCTGTATTGGTTGATTACTTATTGTATGGTTTGGAACTTAGAGACGTGACAAACATGGGGTTCAAGACCGGGGTCTTTAGAGTCCTTTTAGAGTCTTAATATCTTTATTTTATTAACTTTCAACATCAATTTTAGTTACATTTCAGCATTAAATTACATGATTCTATTGATATTGGATTATCTTATTTTTCCTTTATTCTTCTATGGATGCATTTTTTTTTATTTATATTTTTTTTCTACTCTGTTGTTATTTTCTTATATTATTGTAACTCTACACCACCCTCACTTCAAGTCAATTTCCTCTGATGTATGGGGAGGCACACCTGAGGTCATATAGCCAACCGACTCGATCACATGAGGGAGTAATGGGTTAAGGATGTTATAAAGTGGTATCAAAGGAGAATGTTTTCTTTTCTATTGATTTACTATTTATGAAAGTTATAAAGGAGTCTAGGATGAGTCAGTAATTGGTAATGAGATCATTCATTGAAGTATTCAACCCATGTCTAGGGGAAAAATGAGTACCCAAGGATGGGATTACCATTCATGATGTTCACTTATTACAGTTTTGATTTTATTTTACTTTGGGTGATTCAATTATTATGTGATGCTACTATCTATTGATATTTTACTTGTGGGATGATATATAATGAGATGAGTATTCATGCATCATAGTAGGCATGTAGGGATATATGTTGACATGAATTGTTCATTCTGGGGACACATTTATTACATGTGTTATATCTAACCATATAAAATGTGAAATGATATCCCTTGATACTCCTGATGAAAAGAAATGAAATAAGATGTTATGTTATTCCAAATCACTTATTAAGCCATATACAGAGGAACCTTGAGCCCATGGTTCTCTATTCATTTCACCTATTAAGGTTGGTTTTGTTGTGTAAACCATGTTATAAGGAGTATGTTAAGCCTTATATAGAAAATGAATGCTCATTATATTTTAATCGAGTGGAAGGAGAGTGGAAATAAATACACTCATAACATAGTTGATTCAAAAACTTCTTAAAGATCTAGGAGATCATATGGAAGATCAGATTCATGATAGCTTCTTAAGAGTCATGTGATCCATGGAAAGGGATACTATTTACACCACAACTTTGATGACTGAGTTGAAGAGAGATTTCTAGCTATAATATCTGCCTACATTAACTAGAAAAGGAGGACCCCAAATAGCTAATATCTAGATTATGTTAGTATAGACTATATTTAATCACCTTGAGACACTTGCGGATTGTAGGGCTATGCTTGATGTCTACATGTTGTGAGGACTATCCAAGCATTGGTGGGACATTTTGGAGCTAGACGATCAGTAATAGAAGCTATCCTGGAAAGAGTTTGGGGATAATTTCATTAGAAACTTCTATTTAGAGATGTTGTTGGATGAGAGGGCCTGTGAGTTCATGCATTCAACACATGATGGAATGTTAGTGATGGACTATGCCATATGTTTCATTAATATACAATTTTTTATCTATATTTGGAATAATATAAGGTTGAAAGGGTGAATCATTTACCAAATTAGATTCACTACAAGATAAGATCATAGGTGAAAATATTTTTCTTGAGAATATTTATAAACATAATGAATATGGATCTCATCATAGAAAGGAATATGAGAAAGACCCCAAGTATCAATCATGAAGTTTTAGCAAGACAATCTAGGATCTCTTCTTTTGGCAGCAAGAATTTTCACTATGATAGTTATCATAAGGGTAGTAGTGGGAAGAGTAATTAGGTAAGTAGACAAACACCTCATAATTACAGACTATTAGAGTGATTTTAGTGTGGTAAGGCTGGATAAAAGTGGTATTAATGTACTTACCCCATTATAGAGTGTCATGCTTATGGATTGTTAGGACATCTTTAGAGGTTCTACTAGTTTCCCCAATAATAAAATAGTGGCAAGGGAACATGAAAGACATCCGAGTTAGGGATGAAATTAGCTACACCTCAACAGACTAGTAGCTAGAGTTCTATCAGATGTTTAGGTCGAGGTGGGGGACCTGGTACCTCAATACAGGAGCAGAAATATCTGGAAGAGGGAACACCACAAGGTATTTAGACTAGATCCTATTGTATAAGGGTGAGTCAGCTTCATTCCATATGTGACGATCCGAACTTATTTCTTATGTAATAACAATATTTTATGATTTTACTTCTTTCGCATGCTGTCCAAAACAATACTTAGAAATAAACACATGATTTTTTTTATTCAATGAACATTGAAATGATTACATTGCTTCAAGTCTAAGAGAATCCAACTAATCAAAAATACATACTAAGAGAACTATTATAATTACAAGGAGACCACCCAATAAAACAAAAATCCCAAGAAAATAGTGGGGGTCCTTTGGATCCATCATGATGGACATCAGTATAGCCATAACCTCAAAAACCGTGCTAAGCATCAGAGAAATGATGAGCACTATCTTCTTCGTCTCAACTTTTAAAATTGGAACACCATAATTCATGTTTTTATAAGGCCTTAAAGTAAATCCAATATTTTCCTCTTTAGGTGAATATTGATTCTATAATGGCTATAAGACCTTATAACTGTTGGTCTTTCTGTTGGTTTAATTTAAAGTGTCCAGGTATAACGAGTTTTCCAAGTGTTTAAAGTGTGCATTGAAGTTATAACTATAAACATATTTGTAATACACTCTTTTTATATATTTTAGAAGGATAATTATTTAGAATGGGTTTGAATCATAACCCTGTTATTTTTAATAGAAATACCAAGAGAATTATGTACTTGATATTACTTGGTTTTGGTACAAAGGAACATATTTTTGAGTTTGAAATTTTACTTTGGAAAAAATGAAATAAATGAATATTTTTTTATTTAATATTTTATCTATACTCAGTGAATTAGATATTTTATTATTTTAATGTTTTAGAAAGTTACCTTGAAATGTTTTTAACCTTGGATGAATAAAAACAAGATTTTAATTAAAAGTATGTTTGGATTTTAAAAACTATTTGGGATTTATTTTATGAAACATTAAACCATGATTTTTAAACCTTGATGTTTTGAAACTAAAATGTTTATAAACTAATGAAAAGTTTGGTTTAAGGATTTTTGTTTAAACCTGATAGAGAAATTATATTCCTTCTTTATAGATATATTAAATTTAAAATCTTATGTATGATAAAAATGACTTTTACTTTGCAAAAAATGGGTGAGTACCCCACCTAGCCAAGGAAACCTAGTAGGCAGCCACTCAAGGCCTTGGTGGGAATCTCACTCACATACCCTAGAAAATGGACCAGGGATGTACACGCATGGTGCGTGCTATGTTGTGCGCATAGGAGTGCATAGTAATCCCTAAACACACACGGGCATGAGTGTGCAAGGGCACAAGAGCGCGCCACCATGAGGGGTGGCACAATGGAAGAAGTGGGAGCAGAAACACACCCACAGAATCCCGATACAGAGTGGTTCCAGAGAGGGGGAGGGGGAATTCTGAGCTTAGATTGAGAGCCCCAGGCTTATAAGGAATCTGTGAAACCCATCCCAATTCGATGTGGGATGGAATTTTTTAAGCAGGATCACATCTAAGCCATCAGATCTCGCCGCGCAATATCTGAGTCGTCCGATCGTTTTGGTCCTTGATTCCCAATAGCCATGGTTTATCCAGTGTGTTTTTATCAGCCATTCTATCTCGATGGATCTAATCTCAGACATCCTTATCTTTTTAAAATTCCACATCGTGATGTAGTCGTCCAATCGAGTCAAGATTTAATCTCGACCGATCATTCCTTTTAAAACCCACAGACTCACCTCATCCATTGGATCATGGTTCGATCTAATCCGGACTATCCATTATTTTCCCTCTTCATTTTCTTCTTCCACCCGCACGCGCCGCACCAGTGGCGCTTGATTCTTTGTTTTTTTCACACCCTTGACCTCGGGTGGCCCCTCCTTTGACTCGTTTTCCACAAGACCAACATGCTCAGTCTTATTTTAAACCAAGTAGCCTTTTTTTCCTTTAAAGTTGCATGAAATAAATATATTATATATGATTTATATATATAACTCAATTTTCACCCAAACCCTACGGTGTTATTCCTCTCCAGTGCCGCCATCAAGTTCCTCCCGACCTCTTCTCCTCCTTCGAACCAGGTAAGGGACCTAGTTGTCTTACTTTGTTACAGTTTGAATATATGTATGTAAATATACATAGATTAATATACATATATATATATATATATATTTGTACACAGATAAGTATAAGACCTACTGGTTTCTCCTAAGATGGTTAATTTTTCGCCTTAAATGATATTCTTGATTCTTTACCATGCACGGGTTTGAAATATTTTTGTGTTTGATATATATATATATATATATATATCGATGTATACATAAACATATATATGAGTTTGTTTAATAAATAAACCCAGTAAATTTTATATCACAATTTAAAATTTAGGATCCATTGTTAAATAATGTTCCCAATATATTTAAGTCATATAAGAGTCATTGTATTTTTTGGTATAAAACCCTTTTATACATTATGTATATTCAGTTATGCATATATATATATATATATATTTATACATATAAAATTTTATCCTCAATATTATTTATGTTTTACAAGGATTTTTAAAAATGAATAACAAATTTTGTTTTTGAAATATGAAAGGCTTATAAAGAAGAATTTAAAGATACAATCCTTAATATACACTTTTTTTAATACACAGATTATACAATACTCAATCCTAGAAAATTTTGGATTTTACAAATATTATTTAGATATAAAATTTCTATGTATGAATATATATATATGTATGAATCACTTATTCTCATAAATTTATAAATGGTGTCAGTTATGTTGGTAAGTGGTATGGTTTATTTTCATGATTTTAAATTATTAACATTGTGTGTAAATAATTGAGAATACCCTTGTGATATGTTATACATAAACATGAAAGTAATGAATGTTTATACAACTATGTGTTTAATACCTCACATGAAATATTTTTTTCACCTTTTAATTAGTAATATATTCAATCCATGATGAAATTTCATTAATCATTTTGGAATATAACATGTTTACTTTTTTAATAAGGTTTTGGAATTAAAGGGTTATCATTTTATGTGACAAAACCTATATTTTATGTACAATAGACATGATCACATGTGACATAATCTTCCTACCATACTTTTAATTTATTAAATTTCCATTCAGTTGTTAGTTTTAACACTTATGTACTCGATTCACTATATATATGTAAATGCTAAAGGATGTAATTAAACTATTATGGACAATTATGGATTAAGAAACTAAATTATTCAAAGTGGTATGGGACACCTTGAATAATATGAAATGATAAATTAAATATTCAAAGTGGTATGGGACACTTTGAATATATGAACTTACTTGGAATATTAGGAATGTATTGGACTCAGTATAAAATGGGTTGGGGACCAGTTAATGAAATCCCTACAATGCATCTGTAGTTCTCATGAGACAAATTAGGTCATGGCACAAGGCCTTGACATAGTCCTGAATCATACATTCCCTCATTATGTTTATGAAAATTAATTAACCAAGTGGATATTTTACTAGTAGAATATTCTTGGTTAAGAGCTTGTACTTATGAGTATCAAATGAAGTAAATGCTTATGGCATAATGATTATTCAGTATTCAGAGATTTATCTACCAGTTTATGATTTACAGTTAGTAAGGAAAGAATTAGTTTTATTATTTGATGTGCAACTCTGATCATGTATTACTCTTAGTTGTAAATTTGGTATTTTCACTTTCACATGTCGCACTTATTAAAGTTAGAACGACTCTTACTTATTATTCTACACACCCTATATTTTGTATGATCATGCCTATGATTGGAACATGTTTCATTGTAACCCTGTTATTATTCCTTGTAATGCTCACTTATAATTCTTGGACAAAATTTTATGTTATTATTCATGTATTACAAATTTCCTTAAGAAATTTTTTATGAATTATTTTAAAATAAATGTTTTCAAAGGTTTTAATTAAAATATTATTTTATTTTAAAACCCCCTTACTATGAATTTGTATGCTCACCCTACATTTTAATTTAAATTTTTATAGGTTTAGTAGATTTGAGTTACACTATTTGGTGGAAGCATTGTAGAGATTATTTTCCATTTAATTTTTTAAATAATTGTAATAATTGTATCTGGTTCTCTAGGACCTAAACCAAAAATATCCTCTTTAGTGGAACATGATGTGTGTTTTATCAGCATTTCTTAAAAAAAAATTACACACCATGTTTTATTTGAAACCGCACCAACTCTGGGGCAGTATGGGGCTGGGGCATAACAGTTGGTATCAGAGGATTAGTTTAGAAAACCTTAGAAAATTAAAAAAACATTAAAAACTTGATTATGTCTTACTAAGTAGAAGTTTTCTTAAAATTTTAAGATGGCTAATAAGTCGAGTCTTCTGTCTCTCCCAACGAAAATATTAGAAACTATAGTGGACAAGTCGTGTTTAGAGGGATACAAGACTTTTAAAAACCTTCAGTTGTCTTGTAAACACCTTTACTATATATCCAATTCTCGTCATATACTCCAAATTCACTGAGGATGATATGGCTTTGACTACTTCCTGATGATGCATGCCCATATTCCATTTTATGCACATAAGGGAAAGTATTATGAAGCTATATTCTGATAATTTACCTTGGTTGACAATTTTCAATCACTAATGAACTTCTAAGAGGCTGCACAAGAGGGTGACCTCCGTGCAGCATACCTTTTTCAAATCGCAACCTACGGTCTTCAAGGTCAGGTCATGGACTTTGAAATTCTCGAGGATGAGTCTACCCATTTTCATTATATACAACAAGTTCAAGATGATTTCACCCAACTCCATACACTTCATGCTTTCCTTTTTTTGAAATTTAGATGTCTACATCCAATTGATCCGAGCTACCCATGCTGCATATGAAATAAGGAGATTGAGGAGTTTGGAACTTCTTTGGGGATCCTCTTAACTAGAAACTGGGAAAATCACCAACACTGGTGAAACTAGTGAAGAGTCATCTTGGAGGATGTTAGGAAATCCTTACCAGTGAATCATTAGAGGGAGTGAATGGTTATGTAACACCTTTGGTTTTATGAACCTTGTATTAATGGATAATGTTATATTTTATGTTTTAGTACTTTAACATGCTTTTAAAAATAACATCTCTATTTTAATATGATTATGTATTACTGAGTAAAACATGTATCTTGAAAATTTTCAGATGGAATACATGAGTTCACCAACCAACCTCTTATCTCTCCATACCAAATTACTAGAATGCATAAATTTTAAGTCATGTTGAGAAGACTATGAACCATTTTAAAACCTATGCCTGACTTGCAAATGACTTTATAAAGTGTCCCTCATCTCAAATATATTCCATTCCTACAAAGGAGAGAGATATATCTATGACTGTATTGCAAAGGCCCAATTTTCAGAGTTTAGGCAAAGGGAGAAATACTACGAAGGTCTTTTATTATGTTTCACCTTATCTGAGAACTATCAAGATTTGGAAAAGTTTCGGGAAGCTTATTTAGAGGGTGATCTCAGGGCGGTCTATCTAATCCAAATACTATGTTTTTCTATGTATGGAGTGCTCTATGACTTCGAGGTTTTCAAGAATGATGTAGTCCGAGGGATTTATAGGGAACTAGTCCACTCTCAAATCTCTAACCTCCACAAAACACAAGACTCCCTCTAGAAACCCAAATGATTTATTCATAGGGATGATCCTAGCTGCTCTTGGTGCTCTCAGTGTATTTGGGTCAAAGAAGTCGAGGGGTAGGGAACCAATATAGGGATCCACCTGGGGGTAATTGGAAGATTTTCCACATTGGCTGAATTTGTGATGGGATGTTGGAAGTGACGTGTGTCTGGTTTTACTGGTGTTTGTGTATGAGTATTTTAGAATTGCGAGGATGAAATTATTTGAAGGGGGGGATAATCTGACACCCAAACTTATTTCTTATGTAATAAAAATATTGTATGATTTTACTTCTTTCCCATGCTGTCCAAAACAATAGTTTAAAATAAACACAAGACTTTATTTATTAAATGAACACTGAAATGATTACACTGCTTCAAGGCTAAGAGAATCCAACTAACCAAAAATACCTACTAAGAGACCTATTATAATTATAGGAAGACCAAACAATACAACAAAAATCCCAAGAAAATAGTGGGGGTCCTTCGAATCCGTGACGATGAGCATCAGTATATCCAGAACCACAACAACTGTGCTAAGTATCAGAGGAATGATGAGCACCATATTATTTGTCTTTTCTTTTGAAATTGGATTACACTAATTCATGTTTTATAAGGCCTTAAAGTAAATACAACCATTGCCTCTTTATGTTACCTTTGATTCTCTAACGGTTATAAGACCTTATAGCCGTTGTTCATTCTGTTGGTTTAATTTAAAGTGTCCAGGTATAATGAGTTTTCCAAGTGTTTAAAGTGTGCATTGAAGTTATAACTATAAACATGTTTGTAATAAACTCTTTTTATATATTTTATAAGGATATTGATTTATAATGGGTTTGAATCATAACCCTTGTATTTTTAAAATAAATACCAAGATAAGTATGTACTTGATACTACTTGGTTTTGGTACAAAGGAACATATTTTTGAGTTTGAAATTGTACTTTGGGAAAAATAAAATTAATGACTATTTTTGTATTTAATATTTTATCTATAGTTGGTGAATTAGATATTTTATTATTTCAATTTTTTAGAAAGTTACCTTGAAATGTTTTTAACCTTGGATGAATAAAAACAAAGTTTTAATTAAAAGTATGTTTGGATTTTAAATACTAGTTGGGATTTATTTTATGAAACATTAATCCTTGATGTTTTGAAAGTAAAATGTTTACAAACTAATGAAAAGTTTGGTTTAAGGATTTTTGTTTAACCCTGATTGGGAAATTATATTCCTTGTTTATAAACATAATAAATTTATAATCTTATGTATGATAAAAATGAATTTTACTTTGCAAAAAATGGGTGAGTACCCCACCTAGCTGAGGGAAACCTAGTAAGAAGCCACTCAAGGCCTTAGTGGGAATCTCACTCACATCCCCTGGAAAATGGCCCAGGGATGTGCACTCATGGTGCGTGCTAAGTCGCATGCACATGAGTGCATAGTAATCCCTAAGAGCGCACGGACATGTGTGTGCAAGGGCACCAGAGCACGCCATAATGCAGGGTGGCACGTCAGTAGAGGTGGGCATAGAAGCGCACCTACAGAATCCCAATATGGGGAAGTACTGGGGAGGGGGGAGGGGGAATTATGAGCTTAGGTTGAGAGCCCCAAGCTTATAAGGAATCCATGAAACCCATACCAATTCTATGTGGGATTGAATTTTTTTAAGCAGGATCACATCTAAGCCGTCAGATCTTGCCGCGCTAGATCTGAGCCATCCGATCGGTTTGGTCCTCGATTCCCAGCAGCTATGGTTTCTCCGCCATGTTTTTATTAGCTGTTCAATCCTAATGGATCTAATCTTGGTTGTCCTTCTCTTTTTGAAATGCCATGTCATGCCGTAGCCGTCCGATCGAGTCGAGATTTAATCTCGACTGATCATTTCTTTTAAAACCATCAGACCCACCTCAGTCGTTGGATTAGGGTGCGACCTAATCCTGACCTTCCATTCTTTTTCCCTTCGCGTCTTATTCTTCCTCCCACATTCACCTCACCAGTGGCCCTTACTTCTCTTATTTTTTCCACACCTGTGACCTCGGGTGGCCCCTCGATTCACTCATTTTCCACAAGACCGACGTGATCGATATTATTTTAAATCGAGGAGCATTAGTTTTTCTTGAAAGTTTCATTAAATAAATATATTATATATTATTTATATATATAACTCAATTTTCACCTGAACCCTATGGTGTTCTTCCTCTCTAGTGCCTCCATCAAGCTCCTCCCGACCTCTCCTCCTCCTTCGAACCAAGTAAGGGACCTAGTTGTCTTGATTTGAATATATGTATATAAATATACATAGATGAATATATATATATATATATATATATATATATTTGTACATGGATAAGTATAAGACCTGCTGGTTTCTCTTAAGATGGTGAATTTTTGGCCTTAAATGATATTCTTGATTCTTTACCATGAAAGGGTTTGAGATATTTTTGTGTTTGATATATATATATATATATCGATGTATACATAAACATATATATGAGTTTCTTTAATAAATAAACCCTCTAAATTTTATACCACAATTTAAAATTTAGAAACATTTGTTAATTAATGTTCCCAATATATTTAAGTCATATAAGAGTCATTGAATTTTTTTGGTATAAAACCCTTTTATACATTATGTATATTCAATTATGCGTATATATTTATATATATATTTATACATATAAACTTTGATCCTCAATATTATATAGATTTTCCAAGGATTTTTAATAATGAATAACAAATTTTGTTTTTGAAATATGAAAGTATTATAAGGAACAATTTAAAGATACAATCCTTTATATACACTTTTTTGGATACACATATTATACAATTCTCAATCCTAGATAATTTTGGATTTTCCAAATATTATTTAGATGTAAAATTTCCGTGTATGAATATATACATATGTGTGACTCACTTATTCTCATAAGTTTTTAAATGGTGTTAGTTATGTTGGTAAGTGGTATGGTTGATTTTCATGCTTTTCAATTCTTAACATTATGTGTAAATAATTGAGAATACCCTTGTGATATGTTATAAATAAACATGCAAGTAATGAATGTTTAGAAAACTATGTGTTTAATACCTCACATGAAATATTTTCTTCACCTTTAAATTAGTTATATATTCAATACATTATGAATTTTTATTATTCATTTTAGAATATAACATGTTTACTTTTGTAAAAAGGTTTTGGAATTAAAGGGTTATCATTTTATGTGAGAAAAACTGTATTTTATGTGTAATAGAAATCATCACATGTGCCATTATCTGCCTACCATAATTTTCATTTATTAAATTTCCATACATTTGTTAGTTTTGACACTTAAGTACTTGATTCACTATATATATGTAAATGATAAATGATGTAATTAAACTTTTATGACCAATTATGCATTAAGAAACTAAATTATTCAAAGTTGTATGGGACACCTTGAATAATATGAAATGAGAAATTAAATATTCAAATTGGTATGAGACACTTTGAATATATGACCTTACTTGGAATACGAGGAATGTATTGGACTTAGTATGAAATGGGTTGGGGACCGGTTAATGAAATACCTATGGGTTGGGGACTGGTTAATGAAATCCCTACGAGTTGGGGATCGATTAATGAATGCCCTATGATGCATAAATTGTTCTCATGAAAAAAATTAGTTCATGACATGATTCCTTGACGCAGTTCCACATTATACATTCCCTCATTATGTTTATTAAAATTAATTAACCAAGTGGATATTCAAATAGTATAATATTCTTGGTTAAGAGCCTGTACTTGTGAGTATCAGAAGAAGTAAATGATTATGGCATAATGTTTATTCAGCATTCAAAGATTTATCTTCCAGTTTATGATTTACAGTTAGTAAAGAAAGAATTAGTGTTATTATTTTATGCATAAATCTGATCATGTATTACTCTCAGTTGTAAATTTGGTACTTTCACTTTCTCATTTCACACTTATTAAAGTTATAATGACTCTTACTTATTATGCCGCAAACCCTATATTTTGTACGAGCATGCTTATGATTGGAACATGTTTCATTGTAACCCTATTAGTATTCCTTGTATTTCTCACTTATAATTCTTGGAAAAAATATTATGTTATGATTCATGTATTACAACTTTGCTTAAGAAAATGTTTTATGAATTATTTTAAAGGAAATGTTTTCAAAGGTTTTAACTGAAGTATTATTTTATTTTAAAACCCACTTACTAGGAATTCTTATGCTCACCCTATGTTTTAATTTAAAATTTTAAAGGTTTAGTAGATTTGAGTTACACTATTTGGTGGCCGAATTGTGGAGATTCATTTCCATTTAGGTTTTGAAAGAATTGTAATAATTGTATCTAGCTCTCTAGGACCTAAACAGAAAAGATCCTCTTTAGTGGAACATGATGTGTGTTTCATTAGAATTTCTTTTAAAAAAAAAAAATTACACACCATGTTCTATTTGAAACCAAACCGGCTCTGGGGTAGTCTGGGGCTAGGCCGTGACACCATACAATAATCTCTACCTAGTTTGGATATAGGACCTTCTATCATCAAAGTTATGATTCTTGTATTATCTACACTATATTACATTTTGTTTGATATTAGAGAATAAATTTACTTTTTGTATTATCAATTTTCAAATATCTTGGGCTTGTATTTAGATATATTGGATGGTGTTATGTCCATTGACACACCATTGGGAGTACACTCAGAGAATATCAAATGTTGCAAAGAATGTTCTCTTGAAATTGGTGTCTATAATTTTCTTTGGGAACCTTTTGTGATAGAAATTATAGTTTTTTATTAGATACTTATTATGGGTTGGAAAGTTCTATACCATGATCATATTGATAATTATCATAGTATAGTTACCTTTCTATCTCTAGAAATTGGTGGCTATGCTCACTAGGGTGAGTGGGATCTTCGGGATGGTTGTATAGAATTAATTCAATATAGAGTGGATTGTATCATAGTTCATATATCCATCCTTGTTCTAGATTATGGTGGAATTTAGTAGGATATTTTTCCTATCATAGTGGACCATTATTAGGATGTCTTTCTTGAAGAGTTCTATGGATTACCACCCAAGAAGAAGATTGAGTTCACTATCGAGTTAGTGTCAGGAGTAGATCCAATTTCTATTCTGCCTTATATAATGTCATGAGCATAGATTCATGTGTTGAAGGTTCAATTGGAATATTTTGAATAAAAAGGTTTCATAAGGCCTAGTACATCTCTATGGGGTTCTCCTATGATTTTTCTAAGAATGTTGATGAGACTTTGTGCTTATGTGTAGATTATCATAGGCTAAACCAGATGATGGTCAAGAACCAATATCACATTCCATGTAGTGATGATCTCTTCAATTAGTTGAGAGATTCTGGGATATTCTACAAGATAGACTTGATGTTAGGTTATCAATAACTGAGGGTGTGACCATCAAACATACCCCATTCTGCTTTTAAAAGCAGGCATGGCTTGTATGAGTTTGTGGTGATGTTTTTTGGTATGGAGAATGTACCAAAAATATTCATGGATTTGATGAACCAAATATTTCATCCTTTCCTAGATTAGTTTTTGGTATTTTTTTCAATGACGTATTGGTGTACTACCTATCAAAATATGATCATTTCCAAAATATTGAAATCGTATTGAGTACATTAAGAGAGCATCAGCCTTTTTCCAAGATATATAAATGAAGTTTCTAGATTGATATAACTCACTTCTTGGGCCATGTTATCTCAGAGGCAGGAGTATCAGTGGACCTAGAGAATGTTGTATCTATGGTGTATTGGGAATAACCCAAGAATATATTTTAGTTATAAAGATTTATGGGTTTAACATGCTATTATCAGAATTTTATACAAGACTTCTCCAATATGGAAACATTGATGTCTGAGATGAATAAGAAAGTCATGAAGTTTTTCTAGCCATATGTTTGCGAGATATATTTCTAAGAGCTAAATAGAAGTATGACCTCAAAATTTATCCCCACCTTACCCATGTAAGTTAATTCATATAACATGTATTTTGATGCATCTGGATTTGGAATCACAGAGTAGTTCTAATACAGAAGGACTGAGTGGTTTCTTATGGATCTTGACAAATGAGACTGCATGAGAGGAATTAACATAATCATGATACAAAATTAGCTATGGTGGTACAAGCCTTGAGATTTTGGAGACACTATCTATTGTGTGATAGGTTTGTGGTATACATAGACCAAAAGTTCCTCAAGTACATATTCTCTGAACAAGACCTGGACCTTTAGCAGAGGAGGTGGGTCAAGTATCTGCAGTATTTTGAATTTTAGTTAGATTAAACACCAGGAAAAGGAAATATCATTTACAATTATTTGAGACTAAAGATGTAGATAGAGGCAGTGCAAGATTCTTGCAATGAGTGGGGGATGATGACACTCTTTACATACATGCATCTAGATATTCAGGAGTCTTACGGATGAGTAGCTATGACTTTTACATATGTTATATCCATAATTTTGGACCAGATCAAGATAGTGTAGTTATATAATCCAAATTTTTTAGATTTTAGGGACAACATATATCATGGGGATCCACCATCAGGATGGACTCTTGAAAGTAATGTAATTCTTATTTTCTATGACTGGGTTTGTATGAGGAGATGATAAGGGAGTTTCATGCTTCTAAATAGGATGTGAATCCTGGTATAATATAGATGTATCACGATCTCCATAGAAAATACTAGTGTCTTGGGATGAAAAATTAGATAACATGCTTCATGGTAAGATGTTTTACCTATTACTAGGTGAAGGAAAAGCATTAGAGGCCTACTGGGCTATTACAGTCTTTACCCATTCTGAAGTGGAAGTGGGATAATGTCACTATGGATTTCATGACAGGATTTCCCAAGACTCCCCCAAATAATGATACTATATGGGTGATCATGTATTGAGTGATGAAGGTAGTCCACTTCTTACCTATTAGGGTTACCTTCACCATTGATGATCTGTGAAGTTTCTATGTGTGAGAGATAGTTTGATTGCACAATGTTCTGATGAGTATCATTTATGATTGAGATCCTTGTTTCATGTATAATTTATGGAAAGGTATTTATAAATATTTGGGATCATAGGTTCTTCTGATTACAACCTATCATTCTTAGACTAACGATCAATATGAGCACATGATTCAGATTCTAGAGGAAATGTTGTGAGCCTATGTTTTGTGCTTAGAAGGTTTTTGGGATCAATGTTTATCACTCATGGAGTTTTATTATAATAACATCTTATAGGAATAAATACAAATGGATCTATTTTATGTGTTGTATGGAAGGCCGTTTCGTTCACCTCATTTATGGTTAGATGCAACTGAGTTAGTGGTTGTTAGATCTAGTCTCGTTTAAGATATTTTTGAGCAATTTTAGTTGATCAAGAAGTGGTTGGTGACCATGAAGAGCCAGAAAAAATTGTACGCTAACCATCAGAGATGACCTATAGATTTTTAGGATGTACATCATGTTTTCTTTCAGGTATAACCTAGGCTAGGTAAATGTTGTATTAGGAAATAAGGAAATATAGAACCCAGGTTTATTGGGCCATTCAAGGTTATAGAAAGGGTTGGTCTAGTGTAATACTGATTAGCCCTTCCACAGTGCTACAACTCCATGCATAAATTTTTTCATGTGTCACAACTTCATAGATATCATCCTGATTTTTCTCATGTGATATATGCTGATGACATAAAGCTCTATGTTGGTACATCCTTTAAGGAGAATATGATTCATATCATGGACCATAGTGAGAAGAAAATATGGTGAAATAACACACCACTAGTGAGAGTGTAGTGGTAGAATAGGTGTCTGTCAAAGGAGACCTAGAAGAGGGAGTCTAATATATGGAAACAATGGCCATATTTGTTCACTGATACCCCATAATGATACTTGGGGAAGATTAGGTATGAGTTTTTATATGGTATAGAGGTTGTTATATCCTGTATTTTCTAGGTATGTCTTTGTTTTAGTTTTGGTAATCCTTTTTTTTGTCCAGTTATCTTTTGTTAAACCTTGTTTTAGAGCCCTGTGTGAGGTTGGTTTTTGGTTGTGTATTTACTACAGGAAAAGGCTATAAGGTCTAGCTGTAGAGAAAATTTATGATGTAAATCATATATTTACAATATAAATTACACATATATGCCAACCCCATAAAATTAATCATGTTGTAAATTCATCATGGAAAGCTATGAATCTAAGGTTTATATCATAAAATTGAATTTATGATGTAAAGTCAGTTTTTATTAGATTTTAAGCCAAGGCGACGAGTTTTTTTGAGGATATAGAAATTGTGGAATTTATGATACAGATTACCTATTTACATCATAAATTGGCTATGCCTAGTGTTTCAAACTTTCAATATCCAATGTGTGTTGGTATAACATGTCCATGTACCTCTTTATTTTCACCCCTTCTATAGGCGATCACTAGGATTCCTATTTGATCCAAAAGATCATTCTCCATGGATCTTGGTGTTTCAGATTATGAGTATGAAGGTAAGGAAGGAGGAACCTTACTATATCTTAGATATCTTGTAATTTTCCATGCCTTTTTAGTTTTGAGGTAGGTGGTCTAGAATAACTCCCTATTTCCTTCTTAAATTATTCTAGTATGTGAAATAATTGGGATTTCTCTCTCACTCCATGTGCACAAACTAAAAAATAGATAATCCTATATTTAATGAGTTTCACATGTTTATACCTACCATTTGTTCCCATCAAGTCCATTGGAATTGATATTAGGATTACGACCACCAGCGAGGTGATCTTACCCTTGAAATCTTAATGAACAGGTAGTTTTGACAATGCAAATATTGGATTAATTTTATGAATTGGTATAACATTAAATTAATGGGATATAGTAACTTGGAATGCTTTGATAGTGGTGGTACATCTTGAAAAATGAGGGTAAAAAAAAAGAGAATAAATACCATGTTATTTAATAACTGGATAAATTTTCCAAACATGGAATAATATGTGAATTGTTATAAATTGTATGTTTTGGATTATTTTCATTGATATTGATGAAATGATGTACGAGGGATTGATTAGTTCCTTGTGAGACATGGTAATGTTGATTTTTCTTAGTGTAGGATAATCCACCACTTGGTATGAACTAAGATTCTCCCCTTGTGTCGTGCACATATGAATATGTAAGAGACTCCAGCACTGGAATTCACATGGAGCCAAGTAAGATATGAGATGAGATTCACCCCTTAGCGACATATGCCTTAGGAAGATGTAAGAGACTCCAATATAAGAATTCTCATGGAGCCCAGTGGGGTACTTAATAAATGATACTAGTGATTTATCCTAACATAGGAGGATCAATTAGCGGTTTGAGAAATCTATCCTAATATAAGAGGATCCACCACTTGATAGTGATATCCAGTATAGAGCCAAAGTAGGTTTTGCTGACCTATAGTGAAATCCCAAATCTCTAGGGTTATTAGGTTATATTTCATGGGAAGTATTAATTTATTAAATTAATATCCTTGTTTATCAATTTATTTCATGCACTATATTTTCAGATAGTATTTGTTTAGACATTGTGGTTGTTGGCTTACTTAGTTGTACTCAAACCCTATTCAGGCTACCATTGGTACCCAGATATATTTCATGGATGCAGGTTTAGACAATGGAAAGGGGACCTAAATTGGTTGATTTCTTTCTAGATGGGTTGGATCTTGGTGACGTGACAAACATGTGGTTCAAGATCGGGGTCTTTGGAGTACTTTATAGAGTCTTCATTTATTTATTTTCTTGAATTTTAACATGAAATTTAGTTACATTTTAGAATCACATTACATGATTCTATTTATATTGAATTGTTTAATTTTTCCTCTATTCTTCCATGGATTCACATTTGATTATTTATATTGTTTTTTATAATCTTTCGTTATTTTTTTTCTATTATTTCAGCTCTCTAGAAGAGGGTATAGTCTCCCCACTATATTCCTTAAACCCTCACTACTAGTCGACAACCACTTGTGTATGGAGAGGTGCACCTTATGTCACATTTACAACCATCTTGGTCATGCAAGAGAGTACTGGGTTGGGGACGTTACATCTAAACTCACATATATTTGAATATAATTTCTCAAATAAATAAATTAATATTTATTTAAATGACATTAAATAAAATATATAATTTTTTCTAGACCCTTAACTTAGTCCATCAATCCTCCTTGGTATTTATGAAACCTTGAATAATAACTATTTATTCAAATAAATAAATATAACTATATTATTTTCTCAATAAATAAACCAATATTATACTCACTAAATCATGAATAATTATTTATTTAATATTCAACTCACATATATTATTTAGAATAACCGGTGACTGCATATTTATGATAACAAATACTAGAATAATTATTATTCCATGTAAGTTGAGAATAGTATTTATTCTAACATTAAATTAAAATATAATTTAACCAAGGTTCTAGATACACTCAATGTGTGACCCACTAAGCCTCTTTATTAGTTACATTAGGGTAATTGATCTAAAGTCAAATTTTATAATCTTACAAAACATCACATAACCTATAGAGAAATTCATTAATGTTATAATGACTATAGACTCATATGGATTCTCACTTTAAATATAATCTCATAGTATCGATATCTCATTAAACTAGTTTCATTACTTATTTCATCATTTTATATGTCTGATATATCTTTATTTGACTTTTTGAAATGAACTCGTCGATATACCACCATTAACATGAACTTAATTAGATAGTTCCATTCCAATAAAAGGGCATTCAATATATACTTCCATTAACCCAAAAGGTATAAAATCATCTCTTGACTTATTCTTTAATGTCACATCACTTATAATTCACCCAATGCGTCTTACCTCACTACAAGAATATGCCATCACCATTTTTATCAATATATAAAAGCATGTGATTCATGATATACATTAATAATAATCTCAATTATAATGACCAACATACACATTCATAGTTATGAATTTACAATGACACATATAACATGTGGAATTCCTATAGATGAGTTAGTTATCACAACCTCCTCTCTCAGAGATTACTAAGTGTTGTCAGATAGATATAATCTAGATATAGAAAATATATTTAAGAATATCATCATAGAACTTAAAGGTTCTCATCATAGTAGAGAAATACAATGACCTTTCAATGAGAAATATACTCTAATGACATTATGAAATTAATTTTATATAGAAGATCACCCATAATGTGATAAAATATTTTTTAATATTAAAATATTTTAATATATAGGTAATCAAAAGTATAAAGTAGTTGATTCTAAGGAACAAAATCTAACAAGATCTCACTTTCACTAGATACAACTGCTAATGAATTTTAGTCTGCTAGCTCTCACATGATATTCATGCTTCTACTGAGGTAATAATTTAGTCAATGGGTACACCATGTTATCCTTCATGGAAACTCTAATTATTGTGACCACACTTCTTGAGAAAAATCCCTCAATATATGATACTTTCTAAGTATATGTTTCATTTTTTGATGTGACGTTATATCATTAGCGAGAGACATCATTACAGTATTATCACAATACAATGTGATAACATGTTTACAATTAGGAATCACATCAATCTCTTAGATAATGTTAAATATCATACTTCTTATTTAGCTACATCAAAAGTTGCAATATAGACAGACTCTACTATAGAATTGGCGACCATTGGATACTTTGATATTTTCTAGCTCACAACTCCCCAATTAATAAAAAATACATATCTTGAATACTATTTCATATCATTATAATCTATCTAGAAACTAACATATTAATATCCTTTGATGACTAATTCCTTATCTCCTCCATAAATAATGAACATATCCTTAGTACCCCTCAAATACTTTAGGATAGTCTTCAAAATAGTAAAATGATGGTCTCCTAGGTCTTCTTGATATATTCCTACCATGATTAAGGCACAAAAAACATAAAACCAAGTACATAACATGAAATACATGACAAAACCTATCACATAAGCACAATGGATTATACTCATACTCTCTCTATCTCCTATTATGTCCATGGAAACATTTTCTTGGAAATATGTATACCATTTGACACTAGAAAAAATCCCCACACTAGTAAAAATATGGACTTTAATAGTAATAATAAAAGGGATTTTCAAGACTATAGAATCACTGATAATATGAGTGATGTTAAATGGATAGCTTTAACAGTGCTTCCAAAAAGTGTTAAAAAAGTGATGATAAAGGGGGATACAATTTTTTTGTTCAGATATCTTCCTGCACCACCATTTATTAGTTCTTCTCACCCCACTTTATTAGCACTTACCACTCTCTTGGGTACTTACCCCCTTTATCATCACTTTACATAATTCTAGCCTCCTATACGCGTCCCTGCCTCTGGTGAGTTGCAAACCTGAGATCTCCCCCTCACACGTCCAAGCCTTTTCCACTCCCCTATATTGTTTTGTTCTCTATTTTATGATATATCTATATATTTATATATATTACATTACATTTTTTATCCACACACACACATATATATATATATATTTAAATACATATATATAATATATTTTGTGTGTGTGTGCATGTGTGTTTATAAATACATACATACATACATATATACATACATACATACATACACATTTTTATATATGTGTGTGCATCTATAAATATAATTATACATATTTATATTTATTTACATATATTATATATTAATATTTATATACATATATTAGAATATATCTATAAATATATATCTATTTGTTCAATATACGCACACAAATATATATATATATAAACATTATATATACATTATATATAAATTAATTGTATAGGTATATAAATATTCATACATTTTTATTTTAAATAAAATGGATATTATTTTTTATTTCGTTAAAGTTTATATATTTAGAAATAAATTTTATATGTAAATATGTTTACATATTTATTTATAAAATTAAATTTTTATTTGTTAATATATACAAAATATGTACATATTTTTGTATATTTGATTATAAATAAAACTACATTGAGAAAAATGATAAAATTTAAAAACTATAATATCAATATGAATGTAATCCCTAGGAATAAATTCATTCTCCCTTGAAGAAAGACAATAAGACCCCCTTAAACGAGCTTGAAATTCCATTGAAAGTTAAAAAATTGGGATACCCTGACTAAAAAATCAGTTTTGGAGGCCTTCTAGGCCTTTTTTGGACTAAAAAATGTGATCAAGTGTTTTCTTAGTTCACCAGGGCATATATCTCATTGCAAGATTTGATTTGATATGTGGTAGATCTCAAATGAACACCTGGATCAAAAGTTATGGCCGTTTGAAGTTCGAGTCACGTTTTCAACTTATTTTGGAGTGTTTATTAATATTTTGATTTTTTCAATCTTCAAATAATTATTAAATGATTATTACTTGATAATAATTAGGAAATTATTAAATAATTTTATTAATTTTAATTATTTTATAATCCATTTTCCCTAAATATCTTATATATTAAGTGTAAATACATATTTATCATTATATAAATCATATTTAATAAAATATATATATATATATATATATATCAATATAATTATATTTTCATGTTAATATTTTTTTAATGATTTATAATTTTGTATGAAATTTACCCTTTATTAGTGCTAGTAAAAAACGATGATAAGGGGGAGGTCTTTATCATCACTTTTTTACTAGTGCTAATAAAGACCCCCCTTTATCAGTGTTTTTTTGAAAGCACTGATAAAGACCCCCTTTATTAGTGACTTTTTATTAGTTATAATAAAGTTACTTCCTTTATCAGCACTGATATAGGGACCCTTTTATCAGTGTCTTTTATTAACACTGATAAAAGGCCCCATTTATCATAATTTTTTAGCACCAATAAATACCCCTATTTATAATAATTTTTTTAGCACTAATTAAGGGGGGATTTATCGGCAATTTTTCTAGCACATATAAAGGGTGCCTTTATGAGAACTTTTACCCAGCGTTGATAAATCCAAGCGCTGTTAAAATCCTATTTTGTAGCAGTTCCACTTGTATTATTATATACTAAATATATTTAGTATCTAGTCAATATATTTACCTTAAATTATTCCAAAAATCCTCTTAGTTCTATCATGAATGATCTTGGTACCTAGAATGTAGGTTACTTCACCTAATTCCTTCATGGAGAGGCATGTGTTCAACCACGTCTTAAATAACTATAAGGTGGGAATCTCATTTATAACTAGTAATATATCATAAACATATACCTCTAGGAAAATGTATGGAATATCACTAAATATCTTGTAAACAAAGGTAACACATTAATTATTTATGAAACCAAATTCCCTTATGGTTCCATCAAAGTGAATGTTCTATGATCTTAATGCTTTATTCAACTCATAGATGAATATATAAAACTTTCATGACTTATTAGAATTGTAACGACTTAAAAATTCATTAATGAAAATTCCTATTGGTCTATTTAAATGTCTTCTTATGGTTATGTAAAACGTATTCTCTTATTTGGTTTTATTTTAAAATACCATTAATAATTGTGACCGCTGATAATATAGCCATTGAACAGGGATCACATGATTAGTATAAATATAGGGCTTTAACAAATTCAATTTACTTAGACAAAAGGAAGCGATGGACTCATCTAGTAGAATTTCCCCATAAAATCCTATTTTTCGGTGCTCAGAAAGGAGGTGGCATCATTGGGATTTGCTCTTGACAAATCCCAATCCAAGTTTGAACACGTTAAACTTGATCAGAACCAACTACAGGAGAAGTGAAAGTTAGTAGAGATTAGCACCCGAGCGATGTTATCCGAGCCACCCTAAGAGTCTTTCACCATCGCACACCTTACCCTTTGGTCTTATGCGGGTGTTATAAGGGGTTATATAACAAAACTATAGCACTATTACTACGTACAATATTTTTGTATAAAGAACGTGCATTCATTTTATTATTGTTACTTTGTAAATAGTTTTTAAAGAACAAATAGTATTTTTAGTTAATATTCAACTAAGAAATATATTTTGATGAATTAATGTATTTTTGAATTAAATAATATTTTAATAAAATATTATTATTATTAAATTAATTTTTATTAAATATAAACGATCGTATAATTTTATGAATACAATTGTAATTTTTATTAAGGTTTGAAAGCTGTTTTTGTCAAAACCCATGAATATTATATAAATGTTTGTTTTTATTTTAAAAGTAAAAATTAACATATTTAGAAAATTATTTAGATAAAATGAATATTATTTTTGGAATCAGGATGTTGAAATTATCCAACAGTTAATTTTTCATATTTTTCTGAGACAGTCGAATTTTTGGGTAAAAATTAAATACCGTTTAAATATATAATGTGTTTTATGACATCATAATGACCCAATAGTGATGCAATAAAATACTATAAAAATTATGTTCGGCCAATATAAGTTTTACCATTAAAATAATGTGATTTTATATTTGTTTTATTTAATTTACAAAGCTTTAGTGGACCCTCCAAGACTTATAAAACATTTTGTCTTTTTAAATTGTTTTCCTTGAGTGTGTGACTCACCTCCACATAAGAAACCCTATTATTTTAAGAAGTTAGGCCATTGGAATCATAAAATAGTGTTTTCCACTTCCCGTTGGAAAAAACCATGGGCAAAAACCATGGGCTTCTTTGTGGTTTTGATTAGTTTAATGTGTAGTGTCCCAAACCTAAATAATAAATAATTCCCTCTCCTTTCCTATATAAACCCACCCAAGCTCCCACTTTCTATTCACTAAAATCCTTTTTAGTTCATCAAAACTCTTCCCTACTCTCTCTATAATCCTCCCAAGGCACCCCAAGCTCCCAATAAGCCTCTCTCAAGCCTCTCCCAATCCTTTGGAAGCACACTTCCAAGTAAGGGATTTCTTTCTTTCTCCCTTTTGTCCAATTTTCTTTAAGTTGTTATGCCATTTTATTTTCAATTAAAAATGTTGGGGTATTATTTCTCACCTCCCCCATACTTCACTATTTATTTTTGGATGATGGGATACCCATTTATCTCTCATTAATGCCTCCCATGTACACCCATTTCCATGCTGAAATTCCATGATGGATTTCTCTCTCCTCTTTTACATCCAAGTAATTATTTTGTATTATGATTCTAAATTCCATTACATTTGTTGAGACATGTATCTATATGACCCAATTATTGTCCATTTTATGTACATAGGATGAAACTTCCATTTCTCTCTCATGAACCATTTTCATGAATCCTTATGTCACACCGTTATGCTGCTGAAATTGCACCACATTTTTTTCCAAGCCAATATCATTGTGTAGTGAATACCATATCCATGTCTCTATCAAGGATATTCAACTTTATGAACATAAACATATTGATTGGTAATTTCATGTATTTATTACACATTACTTAATCGTGTAATAACTTATGATGTTGATTGATTCCATGTTATATGATCCATGTGTCACACTTATGCATGGAATGAAATATTTTAGAAGGGTGCGCCCTGATAGCGCTCCAATGCCTTGGGTAAAGTATGGTATCATGATACATCATGTTAAATGAGTGTTGACTCATGCTAATTCAAGTGCAATGAGGGTTTACTCATGCTACATGTGCAATTAGGGTTTACTCATGCTCCATGTGCAATGAGCCTTGGCTCATGCCAATTCTATATTATGTGTTATTGCCACATTTCCATGTTATGATTATCATGCTTTATCATGAATTTATGTTCATATTTCTCTTGTGCTCCATTGATATGTCTATTTCCTAACATGTATTTTAATTTCATGTTATTCCTTGTTTACTCTCTTATTGGTCTTTACAGCTCACCCTTTTCTTATGCATGCCCTCATGTTATCCCATGCAACGCTAAGTACGAGGGAATGTAGTGGTCATGTAAAGGATGTTTTCAATAAAGATGTTGTGTTTAATGTTTTAAGTTGTTATGTAATGATCCTAATCCCAAAAGACACTAGAACTCTCAATATTATATGTTGTATCAAGTGAATTTTATGTAATAAATCATGTTTTAGTGTGTAATATAGAGCAGGGTTGTTATAGTTGGTATCAGAGGATAGTTTTAGTTATTTTTGGGATTAGGATTAGAAAACCCTAGTGAAAGACTTAGGGATTAGAATAAGCATAATAAAAACATCCCTACATTTTTGTGAGTATTAAGTAAGTGGTTTATCATGAAAACACATCCTTGTCTGGATACGAGCAGGTAGAGGTGGCTCTGGCACATATATACCTAGGGTTGAAAACCCCGACAAGGAGTTTTGGGCTTGAACCAGGGCATCCTGGTACACGAAAACGGGCCTTGATACACTCTTGGTTACAACAATCCTAGGGGATATGCATTGGTAAATCCACAAGATTAGTATGAACCATTATTAAGGGAATAAAAAATTCCACTAAAAATATATGTTAGAAAGTAGATCATGGATAACATAGATTAAAGCCTATAGATTCATAAGTTAAAAAAATAAAAGCTATTTATAATTCATCTGTTTTTGGATTACCCTTTATGTGTTACCCATAAATTTACTTTTATTCCATCCAATGGCTAGTAATAAGAGGACTCGGGCTAACAACCGATGTGAAGACCAATGTGATGATTGTTCTAATGAGATGCCCAATCCGATGGGAGAGGGAATCATGAACTTTTTCATGATAATCTCTTAGTTAACTCAAGCTTTGAATAAAAACATGGGTTAAGAGGAACGTTCAACCCCCCTAAGAAAGAACAAGTCATTATCGAGATCTTCATGAGACAAAGGCCTCCTACTTTTAATGGATCATCCGATCCCTCAATTGCCGAACAATGGATCAACTCCATTGAAATGATCTTCTCCATCCTTCAATGTTCCAAACAAGAGAAGGTTATTCTGGATGCTTATCGTATGGAGTGTGAAACTGATCAATGGTGGACATTGATAAAAAATATGAAGCCTGGGGAGGAGATCAAGGCATTGGAATGGAAGGATTTCCAGAAGATGTTTTTTGATAAATATTTTCTGCAAACCCTCTGGCTTAATATGGAATGGGACTTCTTTGAAATCAAGAAAAAAGATAACAAATCTATCAGAGTGTACGAGGAAAACTTCACAAGGCTTGCACGATATGATTCCAGATTTGTCGTTACCCCTTAATGCAAGGTTGACCGCTTCTTTGTTGGGCTGGAACCTAGATTTTGGAAATCCCTGATGATCCGTGACTTTGACAGCTATGAGGAAATTGTCCGGTGTGCCCCCAAGGTTGAAATGGAGATCGATGAAACTTAGGGGTATCATGGGGATAATAAGCATAAGGTGGACTTCAATTTTGGAGGTCTGATGGATAAATCCAATAGTGGTAAGAAAATCCAATACCCCACTTTCCAAAGGTGCGGAAAGAAACACCCCATAAATTGCTTGAAGGGGATGAGGAAATGATTTAGGTGTGGAAGATAAGGGAACCTAGCCATTAACTACCGACAAGAAAAACCCACGGCTGCGACAGAGGAGAGGAATGCTCCGTTCGACTCTCAACGCGTTGTTCATTGCTTCAACTCAAAAGAAACAGAGCATCTTGAAAATCAGTTCCTTAAGCTAAGGGTTTTTAGAGGCAACCAACAACCTCCAAGGAAGCAAGGGAGAGATTTTTCCATCACTACTGCCAAAGTGAACCCCGAAAATGAAGTGGTGATAGGTACGCTAGTTATTAATTCAATAATAGTGAACGTACATTTTGATTCAGGTTATACACATTCTTTTATATCTCGAAATTTTAGTATAACAATCCCACCACCACCACAAATCATGGAAGTAAAGATGTCGGTGAGTACGGAAAATAGGGAAATCATTGCACCCCATGAATATAAATCCTCCTCTATCTTAATCGGTGGATTGAACTTCTTAGAGAACCTCATCATACTCCCTCTGGTGGAATTTGATGTAATTATTGGCATGGATTGAATTTCCTTATATAGAGCCAACATAAATTTCCGTGAGAGGGAAATCACTCTCCATGTGGAGAATCGACCCCCGATTCTGTACAAGTGCAAGGAGGAAGATGAATCTTATTTATCTCCATTGTCTCAAGCGTGGATATTACTGCCCTATGAGAACACGTATCTGGCTCAGATGATTGAGTTTAAGGAGGCAACCATACTTGAAGACATTCCTATTGTGAGGGAATTCACTGATGTGTTTCTCAAGGAATTTCCTAGTCTTCCTCCTAGAAGAGATGTTGAATTCTCAATTGATCTTATACCTGGGGAATTTCCAATATCCAAGGATCCATATAGAATGGATGTTGTGGAGCTTGAGGAGATCAAGAAACAACTACAGGATAATATGGATAAAGAGGTTATATGCCCAAGTGCTTTACCATGGGGTGCACCAGTCCTCTTCTTCAAGAAGAAGGATGGGTCAATGCACCTTTGCATCGATTAGCGTGAGCTTAACAAAATCACAATAATAAACAAGTATCCCCTCCCATGAATTGATGACTTGTTCAATCAGATGCGTGGAGCACAATACTTTTCCAAGGTATATTTGCAGTCGTGATATTATCAAGTAAGGGTGAAGAAGGAATATATCCCCAAGACTGATTTTCGTACAAGATATGGGCACTATTAATTCATAGTAATTCCTTTAAGACTCACTAATTCTCTATCATTCTTCATGGACTTGATGAATAGAACCTTTAGAGATTACCTCGAAATTTTTTTGGTAGTCATTATAGATGATATTCTAATATACTCTAAAACCAAGGAGTACCATGAGGAGTATCTAAGAACTGTTCTAGAGACCTTGTGAAAGGAGAATATCTATGAAAAGTACAACAAGTGTGAGTTCTGGTTAAAGGAGGTCTCATTAATGGGCCATATCATCACAAGCAATGAGATATCTATGGATCCCTCCAAGATAGCTGCAATAGAGGGATGGGCGAGGCCAACAACAGTAATGGATATTCGTAGATTCTTGGGGTTAGATAGATATTATCGATGATTTGTGATAAATTTCTCACGATTTTCCAACCCTCTTACCAAGCTAAATTGGAAGGGAGTAAAGTTTTCTTGGAGTGATGAATGCGAAGAAAGCTTTAAGGAGTTGAAAATAAGGCTTATCACTGCGCTCGTGATCACATTACCCACAAGTGGAGAAATTTTTGTGGTGTTCAGTGATTCTTCGAAGAAGGTCTTGGGCTGGGTGTTAATGCACAATGATAAAGTCATTGCCCATGATTTAATGCAATTGATAGTTTGTGAGAAAAATTATCCAACACATGATTTGGAGTTGGCTGCAGTGATCTTCACTTTAAAAATTTGTCAGCATTATCTATTTGGGGATAAGTGTGAAATATATACAGACCACAAAAGCCTTAAGTATATATTCACATAGAAAGAGTTGAACATGCACCAATGAATATGGTTAGAGCTGATCAAAGACTATGACTGCTCAATCCATTACCACCCTCGGAAAGCGAACAAGGTGGCAGATGCCCGAAGTAGAAAGGACCCTGTGATTCTATCATTGATGAGAATTGAAAAGGATAAAATCTTCTTAGATTTAATAAATATGGACATGAGAATCATAAATAAGGGAACATCATCAATCTTTTCACAAATTATTGCTCAACCGTCTCTTTTGGAAAGGTTAAAGGATGCTCGAAAGGATGATGTGGGAATTCAGAAGAAAGTGGAAGCTACTAGAAAAGGTAAATATTTAGAGTTTAATGTTAATGAAGAAGGAATTGTGAGATTTGGGAAAAGACTATTTGTTTCATCAAGTCCGGAGCTGAAGAAGGAACTTCTGGATGATGCACATAGTTCAAATTTCTCTATTCACCCAGGAAACACAAAGTTGTATCGAGATATACAAGACCATTATTAGTGGGATAATATGAAAAGGGAGATTTTTGAATATAAATCAAAGTTCCTGGTGTGTCAGCAAGTGAAGGTAGAGAGGCATAAGTCTAAGGGGATGATGCAACCATTGCCCATACCAGCATGAAAATGGGAGAACATCACCATGGACTCTATCACTGAACTTCCAAAGACATCCAAAGGAAACAATGAAATATAGGTTATTGTGGATCATCTTACAAAGTTTGGACACTTCATTGCAATTTGGGAGGATTTCTCATTGGATAAACTGGCAAAAATATATATCAGGGAAGTGGTAAGGCTGCATAGAGTACCACTATCTATTGTATTTGATCGAGATCCAAGATTTACCTTTATGTTTTGGAAGAGTCTTCAACATGCTCTGGATATTGAACTGAAATTTAGTACGGCCTATCATCCTCAAACAGATGTCCAATCTGAGCAAACTATTCAGACACTGGAGGATATGTTAAGATCATGTTTTATGGACTTCAAAGGAGGGTGGGACCAACATCTTCCACTGTTTGAATTCTTCTACAATAACAGTTTACACTCGAGCTTTCGAATGGAACCTTATGAATCCCTGTATGGGAAGAGGTTCATAACACCAAAATTTTGGGATACAGTCAGTGAGCGTAAGCTGTTAGGACCAAAAATGGTCGAAGAAATGGTGGAGAAGGTGAAAACCATTTAGCAATATATCATGGCAGCCCAGAGTCAACAAAAGAGTTATACAGATAACCATCAATGAGACCTTGAGTTTAAAGTTAGGGAGATGGTATTTATATGCATATCTCTGTGGAATAAGGTCATGAGTTTTGGAAAGAAAAGAAAGTTAATACCTAGGTACATCGGCCCCTTCGAGATTCTTGATCATGTCGGGGCTGTGGCCTATCGACTAGAACATACACCTACCATGACCAAAGTACATGATGTCTTTCATGTATCCCTCTTAAGGAAGTACATACCAGAACCTTTACATGTAATCTCTTCAGAGGTAATACAGTTAGAGGATGATCTTTATTCTGAGGAGAAACTATTGAAGATATTAGATCATAGAGAAAAAGTTCCACGAAATAAGACAATACCCCTCGTCAAGGTGTTGTGACAAAACCACAAGTTTGAAGAAGTGACATGGGAATCAGAGGAAGTGATGAAGCAAGGCAATTTTGAGGGTGAAATTTCTTAAGGGGGGAAGATTGTAATGACCCAAAAATTCATTAATGAAAATTCCTCTTGGTCCATTTAAATATCTTCTTATGGTTAGGTAAAACGTATGCACTTATTTGGTTTTATTTTAAAATACCATTAAGAATTGTGACCATTACTAATATATCCATTGAACAATGATCATATGATTAGTATAAATATAGGGATTTAACAAATCCAATTTACTCAGAAAAAGGAAGTGATGACCTCATCCAATAGACTTGCCTCATACGAAGCCCATTTTTCGAAGCTTGGAAAGGAGGTGGTGTCATTGGGATTCACTCTTGACCAAGACCAATCCTATCTTGAACACATTAAACTTGAGCGGAACCGAATACCTGAGAAGTGTAAGTTAATAGATATTACCACCCGAGCGATGTTATCCAAGCCACCCCAAGAGTCTGTCACCATTGCACACCTTAACCTTCAGTCTTATGCAGGTGTTATAAGGGGTTATATAACAAGACCCTAGAACTATGACTATGTATATTATTTTTTTATAAATAATGTGCATTCATTTTATTATTGCTACTTTGTAAATAGTTTTTAAAGCACAAATAGTTTTTTTAGTTAATATTCAACTAAGAAATCTATTTTGATGAATTAATGGATTTTTGAATTAAATAATATTTTAATAAAATATTATTATTATTAAATTAATTTTTATTAAATATAAATTATTGTATAATTTTATGAATGCAATTGTAATTTTTATTAAGGTTTTAAAGCTGTTTTTGTCAAAACCCATGAATTTTTGATAAATGTCAGTTTTTATTTTAAATTAATAATTCACATATTTAGAAAATTATTTAGATAAAATGAATATTATTTTTGGAATCAGTATGTTGAAATTATCCAATGGTGAATTTTTCATAATTTTTTGAGACCATCGAATTTTTGGGTAAAAATTAAATACCGTTTAAATATATAATGTGTTTTATGACATCGTAATGATATAATAGTGATGTAATAAAATACTATAAACATTATGTTCAGAAAATATATGTTTTTCCATTAAAATAATGTGATTTTATATTTGTTTTATTTATTTTAAAAATCTTTAGTGGACCCTCCAAGACTTATAAAACATTTTGTCTTTTTAAATTGTTTACATTTTGTCATTTTAAATTGTTTTCCTTGAAAGTGTGACTCAACTACACATAATCAAACCTATTATTTTAAGAATTTTGGCCATTTAAATCATAAAATATTTTTTTCCACTCCCCTTTGGAAAAAACATGGGAAAAAACCATGGGCTGGATTGTGGTTTTGATTAGTTTAATGTGTGGTGTCCCAAACCTAAATAATAAAGAATTCCCTCTCCTTTCCTATATAAACCCACCCAAGATCCCACTTCCTCTTCACTAAAATCCTTTTTAGTTCTTCCAAACTCTTCCCTAATCTCTTTAGAATCCTCCCAAAGCACCCCAAGCTCCCAAGAAGCCACTCTCAATCCTTCCCCAAGCCTTTGGAAGCACACTTCCAAGTAAGGGATTTCTTCCTTTCTCATTTTTGTCCAATTTTCTTTAAGTTGTAATGCCCTTTTGTTTTCAATTACAAATGTTGGGGGTATGATTTAAAACCTCCCCCATACTTCCCTATTTATGTTTGGATTATGGGAGAACCCTTTCTCTCTCATTAATTCCTCCCATGTACACCTGTTACCATGCCGAAATTCCGTGATGTATTTCTCTCTCCTCTTTTACATCCAAGTAATTATTTTTTATTATGAATATAAATTCCATTACATTTTTTGGGACATGTATCTATATGAACAACTTACTATCAATTTTATGTACATATGATGAAACACCTATTTCTCTCTCATCAACCATTTTCATGAATCCTTATGTCACGCCATTATGTTGCTGAAATTGTACCGCATTTTTTTTCCAATCCAAGATCATTGTGTAGTGAATACCATACCCATGTATCTATCAAGGGTATTCACCTTTATGAAAATATACATATTAATTGGTACTTTCATTTATTTATTCCACATTAATTAGTCATGTAATAACTTATGATGTTGATTGATTCCATGTTGTATGATCCATGTGGCACACTTATGCATGAAATGAAATGTTTAAGAAGGGTGCACCCTGATAGCGCTCCAATGCATTGGGTAAAGTATAGTATCATGATAATTCATGTGAAATGAGTGTTGATTCATGATAATTCAAGTGCAACTAGGTTTTAATCATGCTTCATGTGCAATGAGGGTTTACTCATGCTCCATGTGAAATGAGCCTTGGCTCATGCTAATTCCATGTTAAGTGTTGTTGCCACATTTCCATGTTATGATTATCATGATTTATCATGCCTTTATGTTCATGTTTCTCTTGTGATCCATTTATATTCCTATTTCATAACATGTATTGTAATCTTCATGTTATTCATTGTTTACTCCTTTATTAGGCTTTATAGCTCACCCTTTTCTTACACATGTTCTAAGGTTATCTAATGCAATGCTAAGTATGAGGAAATGTAGTGGTCATGTAAAGGAAGTTTTCAATAAAGATGTTTTATTTGATGTTTTAAGTTATTATGTAATGATACTAATACTCAAAGACACTAGAACTCCCGATATTCTATGTTTAATCAAGTGAAGTTTATGTAATAAATCATGTTTTAGTATGTAATAAAGAGCAGGGTTGTTATAGGAATCCTTTGGAGTCATAAAAACTTCTAGTTGTGTAATATAGAAATCTTCTATAAGGTTCCTATTAAGTAAAGTTAATTTGAAATCCATTTTTCAATTCTCATAGGAATGTTAAGCTACCTTGGAAACAAAATTCTATTGGATTTCAATATATAAATTTGTGAAAAGGTTTCATCATAGTATATTACTTGAAATTTCTTAAACCCTTTAGAAACCATTCATACCTTATAGATAATAAATTTACATTCTCTATCCAGTTTCTTCTTGAATACATATTTATACCCAATATGATTTAAATATATTGGAGGATCTATCGAAACAAAAAAAGGTTTTTGTATATTAAATCCATATGAAAATTCATGTCCTCCTTCCATCTTGTAACTTATGATCTACTTACTATCTTCTTATAAGATAAGGGATCATTATTATCAACTAATAACGATTAACCATCCTCAATGACTAGAAAAACACATATATATAGTTATCAAACATAATTGGTGATCATACATGGTATTTGTGTATCTGAAACACCATATTCCACAAGATTTAGTGGAATTTGTTCCTGTGCTAACTCATGTGTATTTTGAAAATCAAGTTTATTAAATTCAATCTTTCTACCACTATATATTTTTGATATTTTTTTCCTCTGAAGGAACATATAATGTCCATACACTATTAAATTTTCATTTAGAGGGTTTTATAGGAAATATCCCAATTTTTATATGGAATATCCTATAAATATACACTTTATTCCTTAGGATGAAAGTTTATTTTTTGAAGTTTCCCTAAAATTTTCTTTTCATCCACTCACATGTAAATTTGAAAATACAGATTATCTCCCACACCATAAATTTCAAGGGATTCTTTTTTCCACTTTATTTGGAACCCTATTTAGTGTGTTATTAATAGTTTTTAATTCATATATCCAAAATTATAATGGAAGATATGAATAACTCACAATTGACCCTACTATTTATAATAAGGTGTGGTTCCTCATTTCACCAAAACCATTCCACTATGGATTATAAGGAGGAGTGAGTTGAGATAAAATCCATAAATACATTAGATAATAAAAAAACTCTTGGATAAGATATTCTATAACTCCATTCAAGTAGAGTTTTTTATATTCTTTTTATACTGATTCTATTCTTAATTATTAAACTCCTTAAATTTCTATAAGGATTCAGACTTGTACCTTATTAAGTAATAATATCTATATTTTCTAAATTCATCAATAAAAGTTATGTAGTAAGAGTATCCACCACTATATTTATCTAGAAATGATCCACACACATATGTATGAACCAATTCAATAATATCTATGGATGATTCACCCTTTTGATCAAATAATAGTTTACATATATTGTCATGTAAAAAAGAATAAAATATACCAAGTAGTTTTAGTTTAAAAGTATCTAAATACCCATCTTAATATCGCATCTCCAAGTGCTTCCCATTTACATGACCAAGTCAGTGATTCCATAACTAGTTGTGAAATGAGTAATGTGAACTTATTTCATTATTGATTTTTAAAATTTTGTTTTTTTATTCTAGTACTTAAAGACCATTATTATGATGTAACATAAGATAATAAACATTATCATTGTAAAATTAGTATATTTTATTTCCAAACATGAATACAAATCCATCCATATCTAAACTATACAAAGATATAATTTTATTGGTTACACTAGACACATAATAATAATTATTCAAATCTAGAATCATTCTTGTCAGTTAAGTAAGGTGGTAATCTCTTATAGCTAGTAAAACTGGTCTTATTCCATTGGTAGCTCTAAGATCTACCTCACCTCTTACAACCTTAATGAATCTCATTTATTCAAAAGGGAATTCACCTATGTGTCCTTTTAAAACCTTCCACACATGGAAACCCCCTACCCTATTAAGTGGTCACTCCCCTGAGGTAGCGCCCCAGCCGGGGAAGGAGCCATTTCCAGCCAAGATGGTAGAGCTTCGCAGAGGGTGACAATCCGATAGCGATGGAAAGGTTACAATTGATAACAAATACACCTAAAGATTTTCTAAGATTCTTTACTAAGGTGCAGTTCTTCTTTTAGATTAATTTCTTACCACATTAAAACATTCTTCATCTTATTCATTATACAACCTTTATATCCTCTTATTTTTGGTTGGATAATATGAAGAAACCTTAGACTTGAAGTTAGTATTAGGGATAATTTTCTTGACCTTCCTCTTATTCACCATAAGAACTGTACGTTTTTCACACCTAATGTCTTTATCCACCTAAAGAATCAGGGTAAGGATTTATGAGAGAGAATTATAAATATAGTTCATATTACAACTGACAAGAAAACTAGTGAAGTTATATGGTAGTTAGGAAAGCTTATGGTCTCTGCACAACTCATTGAGTAAATTAAAACCTAATATGTCAAAAGACTCAATATAGATAATCATCATGACTATATGAGATCTAGTTGGCATGGATTATTTAATATTTCATGTGAAAAGTTCCTTGGAGATATCTTACCTATCATGTATATCTTTCTCCTAATAATGATCACAAAGGTGGGACAACATGGAATATGCATCCATGTCCTCATGAAACATATGGATCTCACCAGACATAGACGATAATATGAGACACTGAAAATACTATGCATCATCTACATGTTTCCAAAAGATAACTTATTTATCTTCACTAGCCTCCTTAGATTTATCTTTCTCTAGAACAAGGGCCTATAGAATGTATTTTTTCTACTACTGGTATAGTACAATGTAAAATAACCTATACAAATCCTAGAAATTTGTGTTAGTGAGGAGATTTTATTTCTACAATATTGATTTTTGAGATAATATCAAGGTTATATTACTTGAAATTTTCTTCAACAAAATAATATAATGTTTTAATACATTATATTGATTACCAAAATGTGACGTAATAAATTTTATTTATTAGTCTCCCAGTATTTTATCAAATCCCAATATCCCCCATTGTTGGATTTAAAATATCATATTTTTTGAATATTCTAGTGATAACGATCCATATTTAACTTCTCATAACCCATACAAGGGGCTGAAAAAAAATACTCAAAGGTATTTAGGTGGTAGGTTTTCTCAACTATATTAACTCACTAATCTATAATCCATTGAGTGGAGTCATCAATCCTGAAATCCCGGACTCATATTTCCTCATCACTTTCCCATAAGTTACACCATGTATTGTGAGGGAAACTACTCTTGATACTAACTTGTTTAAGTCAACCCAAAATTTCATTAGAACTCCCCAATAAATAGAAGTTTTCTATAAAGGTCCATACTAACACTTTGATATATATTTTCATTTTAAATAAAGTAATGGAAGGTGTTTCCTAACTTGATATTTCCTTGATGTATTTTTATCTTATGATAAAATATTGTTTATTTTATATTTTTTTACATGCTTATTAATAATATATGGATTTAAAATAATTAATTATTTGTGTCTTGATAAAATAGTTTACACATAATCCATTTATCTTATTCCATCTTATATGCTTGTTAATTCATTTAATTTATGTGATCTCATTTTTTCTACAATAAACAAGAATCTCATAAAAAAATAATTAACCATTACTGGATAGAAATAAAATTAATATGTGAAATGATAATTATCTTTTAATATTGGTTAGTTTATTGAGAAAGTAATTGTAGGTTCCGGGAACAGCGGAAGTGCGTTGGGTGGGTTTTCCCAACTTTAATTTTAACGTTAAACAACGTTCAATGCGAGATCTGTCACGATTTAAAAACACCGAATCTTCGGAATAGAATGAAGAACGAAAAAGAAAAGAAGAGTCCCGAAACCCTTGAGATTGTATCATCATATGTTGGTTATAATTAATTTAATTAATTCATAAGAATTACCTTGATGGAATTCTTTCTTCGTTGGAGTCTCCGGTCACGATCTTGTGATCCGTCGTTGCGTTGTATAATCCAAGTACAGGATTAATCTAGCGGTGATCCACACGTGCTCCACATATATCTGGACGTCGCCGAAAGGATCTCCGGGTGCTAGCACGGAAGAACCTTCGCTTGCGATGTCCGCCTTCAACCGCCTTGATCCGGTGGAGGATCTCACTCTCGTAACTTGAAAGCATTCTTGGTGGAAAAGGAATTATCTTTTGGATTGAGAGTATTTTCCAATTCCGTTGTGCACAACAATGGCTCTCCTTCAATGAGAATAATGTAATTTGGGATTATAATACTTAGAATAATAAAAAAATGAATTAATTTCCTGAAATCATTTAATCATTTCATTTAATTTTTAGTAATACCACATGTCTTAATAATGACAGTTGGCCATTATTATTACTTGAAATGCGCCCAACATATTACATTTAATATCATTTAATTAAATAAACAATATTTTCTCACGAATCCCAAAAAAACAAACTACACAGCGTGTATATAAATATACACGGCGTGTACTTTTATTTTTCTATTTTATTTATTTCCTCCACCATATTTATTAGACCTTGAGTAATGGCTATTTATTTCTTAAATAAATGTAACTGCATTACTCGATAATAAATATATATATTACTTCACCCACAATATATTCTCTCGAATAACTAGTGTCGAAATAAATGCGATCAGGCATCCTTAAAAAATTATTAAACCACAGTCGGGAATAATATTTATTTAACCTGTTAAATTAATATTTAACTGAGATACATGGACACACTTAGTGTGTGACCCTCTAGGCCTCTTTCTCAGTGGCATTAGGCGGAGCCTGCCTAAATTCCAAGGTTAGCGTCTAGCAACACGCCAAGGCACCCATAGAGAAATAAGTTAATTCCGCAATGACATGTCACCTCCTACGAACGTTTACCGTGTAATATAATCCCTTTGTCTCGATATCTCCAATCAAACGGGTTGCATGCTAGTGCCATCAACCCATGTGCTCGATTATTCTTTCTTTGAATTACTGGAATTAAACTCGCCCATACCTTTCCATGGACATGGATTTATTTAGGCTATATCAATTCCATCAAAGGGCCTGAGATATCTACTTCCGTTATGGAACAGAAGGGACAAATCCTTTCTCGCATTATCTATTAATTCAGTATTACTCGTGACGCACCCAACGTATCCTACCTCGCTGCGAAGAGTGTGTCGTCACAGTTTTCGTCAATACATCTAAGTGCGCGAGTTTTAATACCCATTAATAATAATCTTAAAGTCTAAGGACCAATACACATGTCCGCAGATAGGAACATCCAATGACACTATGAAATGTGGATTTCCTACTGGCGGGTCTCGTTCTCATAATATCCTCCTGGATATTACCAAGGGCGCACACCATGAGAAGGTGCCTCAAAGTTTTATGAGTCCTCACCCCTAATGGCCTGTATTATTTGTGTCCCTCAAATAACATCATCTGGCCATAGAACATATATTCAAGAACAATGTTATGACACTTCCAGGTTCTCATCATAGTAGGGATCTGCTATGACCCATTAATGCAACAGCTGTCCTTAGGACATTATCACATGCATTGTCACTTAGAAGAACAATCAATATGTGATAAGGAATTTATTAACGAATAAAGTACAAAGTAGTTGGTTCTAGGCCACCAACTCCAACAGACTCCCACTTGGACTATAGCTAACTGCTAACAACCTTTAACCCGCTAGCTCTCACATGATATTCATGCTTCTACTGAGATAGGTATTTAGTCATGGGGTCCACCACGTTCTCTTCCGTGGACACTCTGATCACTGCAACTTCACCCCTTTGATAGAAATCCCTCAAGAGGTGATACTTCCAGAGTATGTGCTTTGTCCATTGATGTGACCTTGGTTCTTTTGCAGGATCCACCGTTTCAGTATTATCACAATACAATGTAATGGGATATTTACTGCTAGGAACCGCATCAAGGTCATGGACAAAGTTCTGAATCCAGAAGGATTCCTTGGCTGCATCATAAGCCGCTATATACTCGGACTCCGCTGTAGAATCGGCGACAACTAGCTGCTTTGAACTCTTCCAGCTCACAGGTCCATTGAGACAGAAAACATATCCAGATTGCGACTTCAGATCATTCTGATCTATTTGAAAGCCAGCATCCGCATACCCTCTGATGACAAGCTCCTCGTCTCCTCCATACACCAGTAACATATCCTTAGTTCTTCTCAGATACTTAAGGATAGTCTTAACAGCAGTACAATAATGTTCTCCTGGATCTTCTTGATATATACCTACCATGCTCAGTGCATAGGCAATATCAAGCCTAGTACATAACATGGCATACATGATGGATCCTATAGCCGAAGCGTATGGAATCTTACTCATTCTATCTTTCTCTTGTTGTGTCTGAGGACACATTTTCTTATAAAGATGTAAGCCATGTGACACTGAAACCAATCCCCTCTTTGATTATTCCATACTAAATCTCTTTAGTATATGTTCAATGTATGTACCCTGACTTAGTCCAAGCAGCCTCTTGGATCTATCATGAATGATCTTGATCCCTAGTATGAATGCTGCTTCACCTAAGTCTTTCATGGAGAAGCACTTGTTCAACCAGTCCTTAACTGACTGTAAGGCTTATATATAGTTTCCAATAATAAATATGTCATCAACATATACTACTAGGATAACAACTGCATTCCCATTAAACCGCCTATAAACACATGGATCAAATTCGTTCTTAATGAAACCAAATTCCTTTATGGATTCATCAAATCTAATGTTCCATGACCTAGATGCTTGCTTCAATCCATAAATGGATTTCTGCAACTTGTAAACCCATTTGGCTTCACCTGGTGTCACAAACCCTTCTGGTTGTGTCATATATACATCTTCCTGAAGGTTCCCATTAAGGAATGCTATTTTGACATCAATCTGCCAAATCTTGTAGTCATGGTAAGCTGCTATGGAAAGTATGATTCTTATGGATTTAAACATGGAAACTGGCGAAAATGTTTCATCATAGTCAATTACTTGACGTTGTCTGAATCCTTTATCCACTAGCCTTGCTTTATAGGTGCTAACTTGACCTTCCATGTCTAGCTTTCTCTTGAATACCCATTTTCATCCAACAGAATTTACATCCACTGGCTCATCGACCAGAACCCAGACTTGGTTCTGATACATGGAATCCATCTCATAATTCATAGCTTCTAGCCATCTTACAGCTTCTGACCTTTCTAATTCTTCCTTGTAGGAGATAGGTTCATCATTGTCCAACAATAATGATTCACCATCCTCGGTGACTAGGAAACCAAATCTCTCTGGTTCCCTTACCTCTCTTGTGCTCCTACACAATACTTGTGTTTTTGGAACCTCTTCCACGGGGACTTGTGGAACTTGTTCCTGTACCAACTCCTGTGTATCTTGAGAATCAACTTCGTCGAAGTCAATCTTGCTCCCACTATCCTTCTTGAAGATGTGCTCCCTCTCAAGAAATACGGCTTGTCTGGCGACAATCAATTTCTTGTCTTGAGGGTTATATAGGTAATATCCTTTCGTTTCCTTGGGATATCCTATAAAGATACACTTCGTGCCTCGGGGTGCAAGTTTGTTTCCTGAGAAGGCCTTAAAAAACGCCTCACATCCCCATACACGTGTGTGTGACAAAGTGGGTTTCCTTCCATTCCATAACTCGGATGTAATTCCATTTTCCGCCTTAGTTGGTACTCGGTTTAATGTGTATGCTGCAGTTTGTAATGAATATCCACAAAAGAATAATGGAAGATCCACATGACTCATCATCGACCTCACCATGTCCAACAAGGTGCAGTTCCTCCTTTCACTAACACCATTCCACTGTGGTGTATAAGGAGGAGTGAGCTGAGATAGAATCCCAGACTCCCGTAGAAGATCGATGAACTCTTGGTTCAGATATTATCCACCTTGATCCGATCGAAGATTCTTTATCTTCTTACCAAGATGATTCTCTACTTCATTCTTGAATTCCTTAAATTTCTCTAAGGACTTTGACTTATACCTCATTAAGTATACATAGCCATATCTACTCAAATCATCAGTAAAAGTAATGAAGTAAGAATATCCACCTCCAACTTCTACTAAAAATGGTCCATAGACATCAGTGTGTACCAATCCTAGAAGCTCTATGGCCCTTTCACCTTGTCCACCAAAAGGTAGCTTGGTCATTTTTCCTTGTAAAAAAGAGTGACATATATCAAGTGGTTTTAGCTCAGTAGAGTCTAAATAGCCATCTTGGCAGATCTTTGTCAATCACTTCTCGTTCACATGACCAAGGCGGTGATGCCATAACTGGGTGATGTATGAGTCATGTGAGTTTGTTTTGTTATCGATTGCCAACACTTGGTTTTAATAATTCAATACATACAAACCATTATTTAAATGTGCCATACCATAACATACATTGTTCTTATAAAAGAGACAACCCTTATTTCCAAACTTGAAAATAAATCCATCCATATCCAAACAAGATATAGAAATTATGTTTTTGGTAACACTAGGCACACAATAACAGTTTTGTAAAACCAAAATCATGCCAGTTGGCAATGAGAGGTGATAATTGCCAATAGCCAACGCATCCAGCCTTGCGCCATTGGCAGCATGAAGATCCACCTCTCCTCTAGAGATCTTTCTAAATCTAATTGGTTCCTGCATTTGAATACAGATGTGAGCCCCACAAGCTGTATCTAATAACCAATGTGTAGAAATAGAAAGATTGCACTTGATAACGAACGCACCTTTAGCGTCCCCATGCTTCTGGGTGCAGTTCCTCTTACAGTGGCCCTGATTGCCCCATGCAAAACACACCACCTCCCATTCCTTGACCTGTCTCTAGATCTTCCCCTTCTTAGAGGGACGATGCTCGGGGGCTTCAGACTGTTGATAAGTATTTGGCCCCTTTGCCTTGTTCTTCCTTTTCTTGTTCACCATAAGGACCGCGGGTTTGTCACGCCCCATGTCCTTTTCAACCTGGCGAATCAAGGTCAGAAGCTCCGACATAATCTTCTCATTGTTTCTCATGTTATAGTTGACAATGAAGCTAGAGAAGGTCTTGGGCAGTGATGATAGGATGAGATCTGTAAGCAAATCATCCGGGAATTTAATCCCTAAGATGTCCAGGCGTTCAATGTAGCCAATAAGCTTGACTACATGAGGCCCAGCTGGCGCAGACTCTCCAAGATTCGTGGTAAACAAAGCATTGGAGATATCATACCTCTCCTGTCTCGCCTTCTCTTGGTAGAGATCCTTAAGGTGAGACATCATGCTATACACGTCCATGTTTTCATGTTGCTTCAAGAGATCATTAGACATGGACAATAGCATGAAACACTAGACATCTGTGGCATCATCCATGTGTCTCATGTAGAGATATAATTCCTCATCACTAGCCTCTTTCCCAGGCGCAACTGGAATAGTCTCTTCCAGCACATACAATTTCCTTTCGTGGTGAAGGATGACGCGTAAACACCTCTGCCATTCTTGGAAATTGGTACCGGTGAGAAGGTTTTATTTTTTGAGTATGGTGCACAATGATATGTTTGAAGTCATTTTCTTGTCGTTTATACAAATTAATATGAGCAAAGGTTCAGTACTTTATTACAAAAATTGAGATAAATAAATAAATTAATACTTATTAGTCTCCCACTATTTTATCAAAATCCAATATCCCTCACCATTGAATTTGGAATATTCTGTTGCGTGAATATTCTAGTGGCAAGGATCCATATTTCCCTTCACATTACCCCAACTAGGGTTGGTCAAGCAACTTGAAGGGTTTTAGGTAGGCATTCCAAATGCCAACTGCATTAACTCGCAGCTCCTTGATCCGTTGAGTGGACTCCCCAATTCTGAAATCCTTTTTAGATTTCCTCAACCTTTGCCTCTTGGTCACACCAAGTCCAGCTGTGGAAGTCAACCCTTGATGCGAACCAAGTCAAGTCAACCCAAAACCATGAATTAGAATTCCCCGATAATTGAAAGCACCCCAACTAGGGTTGGTCAAGCACTTTGAACTATGGTTCGATTCTAACCAAGATTATGGAAGGCTATGCCGACTTAATATTTATTTTGAGGTATTTTATCTTTATACGTAAATTTCCATTTCATTATCTTTGATTACATGATTGTTAATATTAATTGGGATATACTTAAGTGATTAACCATGTCTAAGATAATATTTACGTATAATCTGGTTTTATTTTAGTTCCATCTTGCATGCTCATTTAATTCATTAATTGTGTGATCATGACAACACACCCACAATAAATAAACCATGAAACTGACAGAAATAAAATAAATGGTATGATCAAGAGCTTTTCTATTGGTTAGTTTATCTAGAGGTTGATAAACTAACCCAATACCTAGGGGAGAAACACCTTGAACCTTTCGGGTTCGTGTTTACAGCTTTCCACCTATCCACCTTTGTATTTCCTTGGATTGGTTTCACCTTGGCTCCTGACTTGATCCGCCTCCACTATCTTGGGAGCTCCATCCATTACATATGCATTTATCTCACACGCAGGTGAGGGGTAAAAGGGGTTTTTACATAAAAGAATCCCTGGGCGCGCAGGCCCTATATATTAATGAGGAGATGGCTCGCATGCCAACAAATTTAATTTAAATAAATAAATTAAAAGAAATCATTCACATACAAAGGTCTCGGTCTAGCTCATGATCATCCATACATGCAACGATATTTACACATAAATAACACTAGCATTCAATTATTTAATCATTCTTGTTTAAGATAAATCACACTCGAATCAAGTAATTATATTTAATTAATCAATCCTTTTATCTTAAATCCTTTTTCTGAATTTCCTTGAGATTCTTATCCATCATAATCTCAAACAAATAAATTCATTTAAAATTATCCTTGTATGTAACTTGTACCTTGGAGGCAACCCGGTGAATTCCCATTTATTACGTAGATGTTAAATTAAACACATATATATAAAACACCTATCACGTGTTGTGCATCAGCTTTACGCCTGCACCATGGTACACGTCTCAAGGGTTTGTATAATATAATAATAAATTTTAATAAATCTGTGTAATTTGGGTGAGTACACGGCGTGTAGATCCGACTACATGGAGTGTAATTTTCTTCATCGTCCATCTGAAGTACACGCCCGGGGACATGGCGTGTTTATGTACTTCAGAAATTTTCGGAGTACACGGCGTGTTCTGTGGGACACACGCCGTGTAGTTTCCGCATTACATGGTTTCCAGATGGGCAAGCCGTGTACGGGGTACACAGCCTAACCCTAACCCAAAGGGACTACACGCCGTGTTCATTGGACCACACGACGTGTAATCAGGAAACCATGTTCCACCTGTTTATAGTCAACACACGATGTCTTAAATTCTTAGAAAGAATCCAATACACAGCCTGATTTGGCCGATCAGTCAATGCATTGAACCTAGAATACATGGTGTGTACTTCCGAATACACGCTGTGTAGTCTGGTGTTGTACGACCAGAAACGTTTGGCTCCTCCGGACGAGTTCCTATATTTTATTTTAATCAAAATTAAAAGAAAAATTCGTTTCTATGAGGTGAACGAGAAATGAGGGAGGAGGAACAGATCACGACATTCAGATTTTTAGAACGATTAAACTTGAATTGAAATAACTAAATAATTAAATGCGTAAATTACCAACGAAAAACTAAATAATTATAACCAACGATATGACCTCTCTGATACCACTTGTAGGTTCCGGGCGCAGCGGAAGCACGTTTGGTGGGTTTTCCCAACTTTATTTTTAACGCTAAACAACGTTCAATCCGAGATCCGTCACGATTTAAAACACCAAATCTTCAGAATAGAACAAAGAACGAAAAAGAAAAGAAGAGTCCCGGAACCCTTGAGATAGGATCTTCATATGTTGGTTATAATTAATTTAATTAATTCATAAGAATTACCTCGATGGAATTCTTTATTCTTTGGAGTCTCCGGTCACAATCTTGTGATCCTTCGTTTCGTTGTAGAATCCAAGTACAGGATTCCTCTAGCGGTGATCCACACGTGCTCCATGTATCTCTGGATGTCGCCAAAAGGATCTCCGGGTGCTAGCATGGAAGAACCTTCGCTTGCGATGTCCTCCTTCAACCGCCTTGATCCGGTGGAGGATCTCGCTCTCGTAACTTGAAAGCGTTATTGGTAGAAAATGAATTCTCTTTTGGCTTGAGATTATTTTCCAAATCCGTTGTGCACAACAATGGCTCTCCTTCAATGAGAATAATGTAATTTGGGATTATAATACTTAGAATAATAAAAAAATGAATTAATTACCTGAAATCATTTAATCATTTCATTTAATTCTTAGTAATACCCCATGTCTTAATAATGAAAGTTGACCATCATTATTACTTGAAATGCTCCCAACATATTACATTTAATATCATTTAATTAAATAAACAATATTTTCTCACTAATCCCAAAAAAACAAACTACACGGTGTGTATATAAATATACACGGCGTGTACTTTTATTTTCCCATTTTATTTATTTCCTCCACCATATTTATTAGACCTTGAGTAATGGATATATATTTCTTAAATAAATGTAACTGCATTACTCGCTAATAAACATATATATTACTTCGCCCACAATATATTCTCTCGAATAACTAGTGTCGAAATAAATGCGATCATGCATCCTTAAATAATTATTAAACCACATTCGGGAATAATATTTATTTAACTTGTTAAATTAATATTTAACTGAGATACATGGACACACTTAGTGTGTGACCCTCTAGGACTCTTTCTCAGTGGCATTAGGCTGATCCTGCCTAAATTTCAAGGTTAGAGTCTAGCAACACGCCAAGGCACCCATAGAGAAAGAAGTTAATGCCGCAATGACGTGTCACCTCCTACGAACTCTTACCGTGTAATATAATACCTTTGTCTCAATATCTCTAATCAAACGGGTTGCATGCTAGTGCCATCAACCCATGTGCTCGATTATTCTTTCTTTGACTTCCCAGAATTGAACTCGCCCATACCTTACCATGGCCATGGATTTATTTAGGCTATATCAATTCCATCAAAGGTCCTGAGATATCTACTTCCATTATGGAACAGAAGGGACAAATCCTTTCTCGCATTATCTATTAATGCAATATTACTCGTGACGCACCCAACGTATCCTACCTCACTGCAAATAGTGTATCGTCATAGTTTTCATCAATACATCTAAGTGCACGAGTTGTAATACCCATTAATAATAATCTTAATGTCTAAGGACCAATACACACGTCCACATATAGGAACATCCAATGACACTATGAAATGTGGATTTCCTACTGGTGGGTCTCGTTCTCATAATATCCTCCTGGATATTACCAAGGGCGCACACCATGAGAAGGTGCCTAAAAGTTTTATGAGTCCTCACCCCTAATGACCTGTATTATTTGTGTCCCTAAAATAACATCATCCGTCCATAGAACATATATTCAAGAACAGTGTTATGGAACTTCTAGGTTCTCATCATAGCAGGGATCTGCTATGACCCATTAATGCAACAACTGTCCTTAGGACATTATCACATGCATTGTCACACAGAAGAACAATCAAGATGTGATAAGGCATTTATTAATGAATGAAGTACAAAGTAGTTGGTTCTAGGCCACCAAATCCAACAATAATAAGATAACCCCTGACCATAGGTGAATAACTCCTTAAACTAAACATGATTCATGTTGCAGAATTCTACCTATGACCCATGTATAACTTTGGTTGTTTTCACCTCAGCTCTATATTGAACCATCTCCACTTTCTTGGGAGCTAATTCCTTTACATATGATTACTCACATGAAGTAAAGGGGAAGAAGGGGTTGGGGTTACATAAATGAAATCATGGACATGAAGGCCTATACATAATAATAGGAGGGTATGATTCATAGATCACCATTTTAATTTAATAATAATTATCACAAAAAATCATGGAATAATAATTAAATTAAATGAAACCAAACACACATATAGATCAGTCAAGCTCAAGATCATCCACACCTGAAATTAATACACATTTAAAACTAGATAACATTCATTTAAATTCATTATTTATTAAGATAAAATTCCAAAAATAATTAATTAATTATCATGTTAATTAATTAATTCTTTTATCTTAACTGTTCAGACAAATAGTCTTGAATATTCCCATCCATTTAATTTTAATTAAATTAAATAAATTTAAATTTAATTAAAACACAATGTATATTTATAGGGAACATGAAGTGTAACCATCCAGTTAGTCTTATATTCTATCTAGAATTTTACACAACATATACTGGAAAAAATATGGCACATACCCTTTGGCTATACATGAAATATACTTTCACTTACATGGTGTGTGACCTATGCTCTATATGGTGATTTTCATGCACCGTTTACTTACATGACATGTATTCCTATATGACATGTTTCAATATTATACAATGTGTTTTTCTATGATTCAAGTCACATAGTCAACATGAAATTTATGACTACACGACACAAAATTGATATATGTGATGTGTACCATTAGAAATGACCATAAAATAAAAAGACATACGATGACTATATACAAAGTGTATTTATAGAATAACATGTAAAATAATTAATTTAATCATTTAATTCAACACGATCTGCTAAAAATTACTCGGCATATAATTTGTGGGAAAAACTTGTTACATGGTGTGCATACTAGCTACATTCCATGTAATTTTTGTTTTAATGATTTAATTAATATTTTATCCATGTAATTAATTCACATGGTAAAAACTTTCTTGATGTTTACTCTATGTGAAAGTGCATGAGTTGTATGACATGTGCAACCAACTATACGCTATGTACTCTATTCTATGGATGTTCTCACTACACACCTAGGGACTCATCATGTTTCCCATGTGGAAAATAATGCGCTAAATGGTGTGTAAAACCTCTACATATTTTGTAATAAAAACTATATCATGTTACTTAGATGATAGTCAATACTTGATGTGTAAAAAATAAATTCCTTGTACTTTGACCATAGGGTTCTTGCAATTCCCATGGGTAAAATTCTCAGGAGTTAAAGGACATGTATAATAACTACACACTATATTACCTTGCAAAACTGCATTCCAGCTGACTAGTCAATACATGATATATAATGACGCCACATACTATTTTCCCACATGATTTTTCAAGATTTATGTGACACATCCGTGTGTGGTTGATCATGTGTACATGATGTGTAATTTTCAATTACACACTGTGTATCTGTATCATCCATCAAGAATATCTGGCACTTCTAGATGAGATTATTGAACATTATTCATTTTTTCTTAGCCTATTCATGGTCATATGCAATTTTATGATCATGTTATATCAACTTTATAATTTAAAACAAAAAAATTGAAATGAAAAACTAACAACATGAAGGAATAATTCTAAAATAATAATAAATAATATAAATTTTAATGTGATTATTTTAATACCATATGAAGGTTTTGGGGTGAAGTAGAAGTAGGTTGGGCTTATTCCCATCAATGTATTTTCATTGATTTATTTAGATAAATCCTTTTAATTCGATGAATAAAACTCCCAAATATTTGAAAGATGAACTTTTCATATATAATTTATAATTAATTTATATAAATAAGAATGGATTTTTCTTGAAATTCATTCTACATTGTCAAATCAATAGGCCAATATTTTATTAACATCATTATGATAAAGGATTCAAGGGTATAGAATCCATGATCCTTAGATTATTGGTATAGAATCTCCATATTCTAGGATAGACGATTCTAACCACTTGCATCATTCATTTCTAATCAAAATAAGAATCCCTTCCAAACATGAATGATTATATTTAGTTCTCTTGGTATTGAAAGGGAGGAGTAGGATCAATGCTCTAAGTTCTTGAAATAATTCTAGAGAAAATTATCTATAGGGTTTAAATAATTCTATAGAGAGAAATTATATTCACAATAAATTATTAACCTTTTAAATGATATAATTTAGGATATATACTTAGGTCAAAAAATTAGTTATTGTATAAATTCCCTTAACAAATCTATTTATTCAAATTAAACACCACATAAAATGATAATTATAATAATATTATTTCATTGACATGCGCTAAACTCACAAATATTTAAATATATATATTTTTAAATAAATAAATTAATATTTATTTGAATGATATTAAATAAAATATATCATTTCTTCTAGACCCTTAACTCGACCCATAAATCCACATTAGAATTTATCAAACCCTGAATAATAAATATTTATTTAAATAAATAAATATCATTGTATTATTAATTCAATAAATAAAAAATATTATATTCACTAACTCAAGAATAAATTTTTATTTAATATTTAACTCAAATACATTCTTTCGAATAATTGATGACTAGATATTTGAAATCAACATAACCTAAATAATTATTATTCCTTAAAAATTGATAATAAATTTTATTCTAATATTAAATTCATATATAATATAATTGATGTTTTGGATACACTTAGTGTGCAACCCTACACAACTCTTTATTAGTGGAATTAGGCTAACTATTCTAAAGTCTAAGATCATCATCTAGAAAAACATCAAGGTACCCATAGAGAAATAAATTAATGTCATGATGAAAAAAACCATACACTATATGTTCATCGTATAATATAATCCATTTGTCTTGATATCTCATTATACATACTTATTTTCTCATGTCATCAACCTATACGACTGATATATTTTTCTTTGAATTTTTTAAATGAAATCATTGATAAACCTCTATGGCCATTCAAATAATCAGGCAATTCCATTCCAATCAAAGGTTATGAGATATATAATTCTATTAACTCATAAGGGAAAAACATTCTTTCTTGACTTATTCATTAATGAAATATCACTTATGACACAACCAACAGATCCTACTTTTCTATGATAATATGTCTTCACTGTTTTCATAAATATATCAAAGTATGTGATTCATGATATACATTAATAATAATATCAATTTTAAGGACCAATACACATATTTGAAAATAGTAATATCCAATGACACATATAACATGTGGAATTCCTAATGGTGAGTTTTTTCTCATAACCTTCACTCTTGGAGATTACCAAGTGAAAAATTCATGGGAATAAGTTTCAATTTCTTTTGATCCCCCCTACACCTGATATCAAAACATCATTTGTGTCCTATCAGATAAATGTTATCCATTTATAAAATATATATTTAAAAATTTCATCACAGCACTTCATGGTTATCATCATATCATAGAACTACTATGACCTTTTGACATGATAGATAATTTAAAACCATTATCACATTAATGTTATATACAAGAACACCCATCATATGATATGATATTTGTTAATATTCAAGTCTTTTAATATAAAGGTAATCAAAAATACAAAGTAGTTGTCTCTAAGGAATCAACTCTAACACTTCCATGAAAACTATATTGAGAATCATATGGATAGTCATATGTTTAACAACCAAAGAAAATAACTTAGAAAAAATCTATACCACATGTTTATTGAAAACACTTCACAACAAGCCTTTCCTCGTAGCTTCATCCACCACCTGATTCCTCCTTTAGTTTATAATTCCATTTATTATTTAGCAATATTCTCCCAACATGTCTCTTTTTTTATCTACCACATTATAAACACATGTAAGTAATCCAGTCCAATCCTAAGTGATAACTACCATTGAATCAAGTCCTTCAGAATTATATCCTCTTCCAGGATTCTAGGTCCTAAAACATATGTGAGAATAAAATAGTGTAAGTTACATCTATATATCTTCACTTGGAACTAAATCATAGTAGATCTACATAATTTACTTTTTGGCTATGCTCCTAAAAAAACTAATGCTTTTTGAACTTCACCTTTCAGAGATCTTCCCTGATCATCCACAGTCTTTGAGATTTTTAGTAATTTTGGACTTGGAAACATTTTCATAACTTTACCTCATTCTAAAATTTATTCTAGATCATTTGGTGTTTCTAGAACGATTATAATTCTGAAATATTATAAAAAATCCCAGACTTCCCAACCTCTATTTAGTTAAAACCCATCTTATGATGATACTTTATCTCACCAAAAACCATTTATTGGTTCTGATATTTCTAAAACATATCTTTAATTTAGATCATATTATGTCTTCTAAAAACCAACTGAAGATTTTTATACCAGATATGAAATCCAAAGTCTTCATCACCATACCCTAAAAAGTAATAAACTCATAATATAGCTTATATATTTTCCCTTTCATTGGCATCAATGTGGATGTAAGAAAGTGAACCAAATAATTTTACATTGAAAATTTCCATATTTACTCCAAACTATCTTGATTCATGAAGTTCCTTCCCAAATAGAGAATATGGACTCATGTTCATCAAGTATATTTCATAATTCACAGCTTCATCCCAAAACTCCTTGGGAAAATCAATGTGAATTCTTATGAATTTTACCTTATTTATTAATGTTAGATTAATCCTATTCATGAATCTCTTTTATTCTATAGTACTTGGTATGATCTTCTCAAACCATATTCCTTTTCACTATTCAAACCCTTAAAAGTACTTACTTCTATGTTCCCCACCATTATAAGACCTCAAACATTTTAGTTTTATTTTGGTCTCCTTTTACACAATGGTTCTCTATCAAACAAAGGTTTCAAATACTTGAATTTTTCTTGGGAAATAACACCCACCCTTCTATGTCACATCATCAATGAAGGAAACATAGTATAGTGAACTTCTATGAGAATTAACTAGATATTGACCCTATACATCTATATGCACCAGTCCTAACTTTTGATCCTTGGGAATATTACCTCCCATTTATAATGACACCTTCCACTATTTCAAAAAATCCACACTCCATATTTCCAACATTTAACATTACTTTATCAGAAAAAATTTTCATACCTTTCTTACTTAAGTTACTAAGATTTTCATTCCATAGTTATGAAAGAGTTAATTTTATAGCGTTTATTTCACCTTTTGAAACTGATGTTATGTACAACATTCCATCCTTCACTCCTTTGACCACTATAATGGAACCACGAATAAATTTCCATGCTATATTTTCAAAGGTTGTATAAAAACCTTCATCATCCAGCTATTCCATGAAAATCATGTTCTTCATAAACTTTTCTATGTACCCCACCTCTTATAATCCCATAAATATTCCATTATTTGTCTAGATGGAGACATCACCATTTCCAACAATATTTAGTGCTTCATCACCCTCAAGATGTACCTTTACAAACCTTCTTCAAGTAAAATTACTCATACCCCATCTCTTGGTTACAGAGTTAAAAAATATACAGAGTCTATAATCCAAAACTCAAGTGAGTTTGAGACACTTAGAAACAGGCCCATCGTAACTTCTAATATAGGATTTTTGGATTCACTTACAGAATAATATCTTATATAATTGACTCTTTTCTCATTAAAATATTTCATCAGATGGTATTTCATCTCACAATTCCAACACATGAGAACCCATTCTATTGAGAAACTATAACTTCGACTTCTTCTTCCTTTTATTTTCTTATAACCCTTCTATGAAACATAATCTCCTATACCTTCCACACTATATTCATTTCCTATAGATTTATAGATCTCACTATAAATAATCCTCCCATTCAAGATTATATCCCTAACACCCATAAACATTAATCCATTCTTATTACTTGAGTTACTCACCAAGGTAACCATCACATACCATGATGCAGAGAGTGATGAGAGTAACAAAAATTTACAATATGGATCCTTGAAGTTCAGATTCATCATTTCAAAATAAATCTAGATTATGTTGAAATCATTGAGATAATAATCCATAAGCTTTATATCTAATATTCAAATACTGAATAACCTATTCAAAAGGAATACATTTTTCATTATTGATGGATCCTCATAAATATTAGCAAGAATATTTATAAATTCAAAATCTATTTTCACCTCACATATGTGATATGACATGTTTCAAGATAGTGACATCTAGATCAACCATAGTGCATTATTATCCAGCCTTTCCCATTCTCCCTTGATCATCACTTCTAGTTTGGTGCTAGTAAACAGAAGGTCAAGATCCATTTATAATTGAAAATAATCTATCTTTATGTTATAGAATTCAGAAACCATCCCATTAAAATTCTCATACTATACCTTACCATCATAAAAAACCATTGACTCTATTATTAATGAACTCTCAGAAAAATCAAAAACATGAATTCTCCTATAAGTCTGAGGGAAGATTGATGATACTGAACTGATCTCTAAAACACCTTATCCCAAGTCAAGTCATCCAAAAATCTATAACCAAAGCTCTAATACCACTTATTAGATAAAAATACTCCAATTAGAAGTTAACCACTAGAACATAAAAAATGGAAACAAAGTACTGGAACCATCAAATCATAATGAAACTAGGTACACGATGTATCAAAATATAGAATAAAAAACCACCTAAATTACCATACCATAACACATACGAACAATCCAGACAAGAACTTATGAATAAAATTTGAATTAAAGAAATAAAATCAATTTAATAACATATTTTTACATGGTTTATAATTATACCTAATCCATGAGGGGATCACTATAATACATTTATTCAATAAATAGAATATGATTACAATGTGAAAAATTATAGTCTCTCCACAAATATAACATAATTTTTTTAATAGAGATCAATCAATAAAACTAGTGCCACAATATTCCAAAATTCCTAGAGAGTATGTCTACTTATATCTAATATTTATGAGCATCCCTCCTCTCAATAAAAGATATCCACAAACTTAATATTTTCTTCTTGTGAACAATAAATGTTTCTAAAAATTCCATGAGTTTACTCTTCCATAAAATTTTGAAGACTCTTACATATTATCTTTTCTACAAATACACTAGGTAGAAAACCATACATAACTTCAGAACTGTATCTTACATACCCACAGATAAAATTTTACATAATTACTTTCTGTATCTACATTTCTTCCTTTAGACTTGTCAAGGTAATTTCTGATTACTTTATTTTGATTTTCATCTTTTGGTATATCTACTTACATAAATCCATGCTTTTACAATACTAATACACCACCCCTATTGGTTTTAGAAATAATATTTATGGAATATCTCCTTCCATTGGTACTAATCACTTATCTAGAAAATGGTTTTCACATGGTTTAACCTAACAATAACTACAATCCTTCACCATAAACCTATTACTTATATCAATATCACACTTTTCATTTCAAAATTGCCCACAGTTTCAATTATAATTATGATTATAATTTTATAACATGATATAATTAAAACCATTACTCATTTTAAGAGGTGTTTATTAATGAGTATTTTTTGTTTTCTATGGTGAATATTTATAAGTACTATTTACTTCCTATTGACATCACAAAAAATAATTATCTTTCATGTATCATGGATGATAAAATTTATTTGGATTCAAATGGTTGAAGTGAGACAATCAAATTGAATAATAAAAATTCTATAAAAATCATTGATATTCCTCTACCACTATCTCCAACAGCAATCATGAATGGATACCTATTGGTTAAACTCCATTTAATAAAGTAAATATGAAACCATAGGTCATAGTAATGGTTAATATCAAGAGAAACATAATACTAGATATATCCATAATAATAAATTGAATGAAAAGAGGAAAGGACCCTACCTAAAGTGGTCAATTTATAAATAATTACCTTCAAAAAAAAAAATTCAAAACATATTGAAAATTATTTTTTCTTGATGTTATAAAAGTGTAGTGATTATATAACTATCATAAATTGTTGATCAAAAAAATGATTATTGGAAAAACATGATGGATCCTATAGATAAAATTTCCAAAACAGTGAAGGTAGCCTACCATCATAGTTTTAGAGGCAATTATAATTTTTTTAACCATGGAAATAACTAATCATTGTATTAGTGTGTGTGTGTATATACCATTTACATTTATTATAAATGGATATTATGAATTGATCTATTGGAATCCGTACTCATGTAAATGAAATTTTACTTATTTAAATTTCATGAAATATACAATCCTTAATATTTTAGAGACCCTGATTTTTTCTATTTGAACCTTTATAATATATTAAATAATATTTTTGAGGTTATTCACTAAGACATTTATTTAATTTTGGTGTCACAAGGATTTATAAATAATAAATTATTTTTAGTCCACATGTGAGTTCATGGGAAAATGAAATTTCCCTCTAAATAGATCATCATATGGGGAGACTAACACCATATTTTCATCTAAAATGGGGGTTTTACCTTAGGATCAATATTATTTTTCATCACACCAAGGTTCCCAAGATTATCCACCATGAGTGAATGATTTAATAAATATTAATTAATTAATTTTATACATATTGACCTAATTTACCCTATAAAAACTTCTATAACTATTTTATTTAGTTTTATCTTCCCTAATACATAGAATCATATTGAGGAATTTTTAGAGAACTAGAGTTTGAATGAATACTCTCTTTGAAAAATTTCCAATAACACCCGATGCAGACACAATCTTCACCAATGATTAACCCTAAAGTTAGGTAATGATTTATTATTTTTATCTTTATCCATTATTTATGATTTTAATCATGTAATTTTATTCTTGAATTGGTTTCTTAAATCACATGGTCCTATGAATTTATACATTTATTTTGGTTTTGAAATTCCTTGATATGTGCTATTTAACTACAATCATTTTTATTGTAATGTTATAAAAAATGGATGATAAATAGATATTGATCTCTTATTTCCCTCTATTTATTTCCAAATTCTTTACATAGTAATTTATGACCATATCCAAGGTCTATATTTTGATGTATCAGATCCATATTAGCAAGGGATTGAGTTTGGGTCCTGTGATTGTTGGATTTGGGTGTTGTGGAAAGAATCAATATAGTTACGATCGAAAATGAGCGATCAAAAATTATAGGAATACACAAAATTTTGGTATATTTAGTTTAATTTCATGTAGATGAAAGGGGGTTAAGTGTAAACCACTACTAAATTAATATTCTAGAAATGAAAGGTTAGGAATCGACCACAGAAGGACGAACAATGAAAAACAACCACTGAAGGAACGAAAATGAAAAAAGGATTTTGACATTATTTTAGGTCTTATTGGATGTAGGAATAGATAAAACATAGTTTTATATAGATTCTAGGCTTGAATATGTGATAAAAAAATGTGTGATCTAGAGCCACACACTATGTATCTCCCATGAAATAGTGATTGGGGTTTTGGATGAAGAAAAATATAACATGCCATTTATACTAAGGGAACACACCATGTATACCCTAAGTTTATTGACATGAAATATACATGGATAACATGATCTAGTGGTCATTTATCTATACAAATTTTGTGGGGTAGGACCGCATGCTATGTACCCTTAGCGGTACATGACTTGTATTCCTCAGTATTACACATCGAGTGAGCTAGTTGGGTCTACATGAAATGCACCTTTCCTGAAAAAAAAAACTAGGTTGACTCAAATACGCCATGTGGGAGATAGGGAATGACCATACCACCTTTTTTGAGTTAAAAATATTATACCCATGCTTTGTAATTTTCCAACCCTAGCAACTCTTCATATAGCCCTACCCAGAACATAATTTGGGAGTGAGAGTCGTCCATCCTGAGTGTTTTTCTATATAGAATGTGATGGTGTAACTATATTTATAATTAAATGTTATATTCATGGTAAAATGAATGGTTTAGTCTCTATATATCTATAAAGATAATGATGTAGGTTGGGTTTGGTGATCAAATCATTCACAAGGTAGGTACTCCCTTGGAAACATGCTTATACCATGTCATGGGTCCCCTGTATCATTGATAGAGTTTGGTAATCCCCTATTTCTCATTGAATTGGTCCTCCATCTATGGAGTTGTATACTCCCCTATCGAAAAGCTTAGGTGGATATAGAGTCCTACATTTGGGTTGGATACTCTCTTGAATGATACTAATCATTAACAAGATGTGGGTCCCTAACTATAGTTCTAGAGAGGTGACATGGGTTTCTAGGTTGGGTGATTTAGATTCTTGGGTCTGATTATTGATTCTATTATGGATGGTTTTCAAAGATAAGGACTCTCTCCCATGTCCTTGTTTCTTTTTTAAATCATATTTGGGTACTTATAGGTTATTATTTCCTCACTAATTTTTTTTGAGTTATCTGGTCTTTTTATTATTTATCTTTGGTTTTCAATGAATCCTACTAGGTATGTATATATTCTCACCCCTTCTTGGGTGTCTTCGATTATAATTATTGTGTCTTATGATAACAATATACAGTTCAGTGATGACCTTGGAAGAAAAGTGTTAGTGGAGCTTAGTAGTTACAGAGGTGTGAGTAGTGGATGATGTTTGTGTTTGGAGCTCATTCATTATAGGACCTCTTCATCTTGATTATTTAGGTTGGGTTTTTTTACTTTGGGTTATTAGGAGTGTATCTTTACCCTTTTTCATTATATTTCATGCATTAGTGATCCTTTATGGATTTTAGCAGTTTTTCATGAATTATTATATTATATTTATCTATTATACATTATTATATACTTTTTGGTGGTGTTCATTATATACTGGTTTATTTAGATAAGTCCATCCATCATGCGCGATATGCCTACTTAGTGCTAGTCACCAGCCCTTGTTATATTGGAGGCAGTCTTGGGGTGGCACACCTAGATTACCTCCACCCAAGAGGGGGTCCCAGTGGTTTGGGACATGTCATAGTGGTATCATAACAAATTTTTATTTGAGACATAGTTTGGTGTTAAAATGTATGGTGATGAATGATTTGGGAATTTAAGGTAGTGGTGTTAAAGGGTATCAAGTTCTTCTTTCATGATATGGAACCTAGTGTTGGTGTGGTAGAAAATGCATCCATTCACCAAGAGTATGATAAAATGATTTTTTATCTTAGTACACCAAGGAACCAATTTCAATGAAAAAATAAATGATACATACATTATATAGGAAATTTTCATTGATTCCATGAACTTATAAAGTTATATACCTAAATATAATTTAATAACTGTGGTCTATCATATTAAATTCCTAGAAGTCACCATGAAAACAACTAGCTAGAATCCCAAGGCAGAGTTATGACATTCCTATCATAGAATTTGAGACTCCTATTATCAACTATTCTAATAATGAGGCTTCCATATATGGACTAGATACTAAGACGATTCCTCCACATGTGAGAGGTGAAATCCCTCCACTTTTTGTGAAGTAAGTAAACCCACTTCCCACTATGTAGGTAGGTGATCAACCACCTACTGAGCTACTTATTATTCTAGGGGTACAATATTTGGATAAACATAGGATAAGTATACTAAATGAGTTCTAGAAGTAGATACCTCCTAGGATTCCAGGTGAGCCTGACCCTTAGGCAGACAAGGATTGGTTTGAGATGGTTGTTTGAGCACTACACCTTATTCAGAAACCTTTCAATCAGATGGTAGTCCTAGAATTAAACCTTCTACATGGAGCAATGATATTTAGGTAGAAATTTATTATCCATATCCATTATGAGTATATATTCCATTGATAGATTTTGAGTACATTTTCCACGAGGAGTACTACCTAATAACATTGAGTCCCATGCACATCCAAGAGCTATTAGATTCCCAATAGAGTAGTGCGTCTATTACTGAGCATGAATTGAGATTTTTTGATCTAATGTGGTACTCCCTCAACATGAATCATGGAAGATCCTTCCAAGCACAAAATTTTGAGCATGACCTCCATATAGACATCTGAGCTATCATTGTTATCCTCTTTATACTGACTTATGTTGGGGTTATAGAGTAAGACTTGGTGATGAAGAGAATCTAAAAAGAGGGATGGAAGGTAGTAGATACAGGTAAAAGTTAAACACAAATAGATTCATTAGATATAACTATATGATGTCATACATTAGTGTCTTGACATAGGATACCTTCACATGCGTCATCTCAAACCTTTAGATTAAAAGCTCAAGAGTTGTGTAGGGGATCTTGTCATCTAGTGGATTGAATTTTATATTTTCATGGAGGATGATGTCATATGGAATTTGAATTATTGACCCATCACACATCATAGGATAGTTATGAAGTTGATAGAACACTATTTTAGAGGCAATGATGTGATTAGGTATCTCTGAGAGACAGATAGAGTGGTCCTCATGGAGGTAGTTTCGATAGAAGAGTTAGCGGTTCACTAGGATGAGGAGATGGAGGAAGAAATTTCTATGATCCACATCTACCAATTCTACTCCTCGATAGTCCATGAAAATATTATAGAGTTTTAGGCTAGAGGAGTGACTGTATTTAGAAGATAGAGGGTTAAAACTAGGAAATTCTTGGCATGATCTTTGGTACGATCCCCATCTACTTTACTTTGGCACCCATACTCGTAGACATATCCAGATTCCATTCCATTATTTTTTTATTTTTTCCCTTTAATGATAGATATATATTTTTTGATATCCCTTATTTTAGAAAATTCATCTAGATACTTCTACCAGAGGCAGTCACATGCTCACCCATATCTGCCGATGATGCAATCTTGTGCTTATCGGGGAGAGGTTTTCATGGGACCTAAATGAAAATCACAATGCTTCCTAGTGGGATGTTATACATAAGGTATTGGGTTCAAGTTTATGGGTATGTGATTAAATTCATAGAGGGGTAGGGATAGTACCTTCCATATGTTATTTGACCAGGTCATGTAGGGGGATGAGTTCTGTTTTAGTGGCTTGGGTCGGGTGTGGCCGCCCATAAAGGGTTTCAACCTAGTGGGGAGTGTTATAAAACCCTATACACTCTAATTTATTTTCACTATATTTTTAAAACTTTATTTCTTCTAAATTTGTCTCACCCATAACCTTTTGGTTGAAATTGGGTAACTACCTTCATTGACGCTTCCCTACATAGTTTTAGGATAAATCTTTCTAGTGTGGAATTACAATCCACATGAATAACCAGGGAGAATCAAAACTACCATAACTCTAGGAAGTCAAGGGAGATACCTAAAACTAGGAAAACTTGATAAGTAAATAGTTAAAAAAATTAATTAATAATATTTATATTAAAACTAATAAAAATTACTTAATTAGGGAAATTAATTATGTTTTTTTAGTTTTTTTAGAAAAAAATATATTTATTTATCCAATGTTTATAAAATAATGGAGGAAGAAAATAATAATTAATTTATATTACATTATTTTAGCTATATTATTAATTGAAAAAATCTGCATGGTTATGGTGTAAATTATATCTATACAGTAGGTTTTAAAAAGTTTCTTAAATTTGCATCGTCAAATACAAACTTGATTTCAGAAGGGATGATTAAGTGTATTTATAAGAAATGTAATATTAGGAGATGTGAATCATTTGATATAGGTACAATAAATATCTTACATTTAGGATTTTTATCAGATTATATTTTCTTATATCAATATGGTGAACATCATACACAAAAGTTCAATTTTTTTGTTGAAAATCCATTACAATTTCAAAAAAAAATTACACAAGGCTACTGAGTTGTCTTTTCAACAAATTGAAAATCTAAATGGTGATGATAATATGAATTTTAAATTAACTGAATTTTATGATTTGTTGAAATATTATAAGGAGTATTTGTATCTTAAATGTAAGATTAGTAAATTAAATAAAATTAAAAAAATTATGGCTATAAAATCATATTTTGGAATGTACAATAATTGTTTTAATCAAGTACTTAGATGGGTGAAAACTATATTTCCATTTGGAAATACATTTCTATAAAATTTTAACAAATTTAAGAAGATTTTTCTTAATTTGGGTCTTAGTTATCATAAAATTCATGAATTTTAAAATGGGTTTATCTTAAATTATGTTGATTATGAATATATATTTAATTTTATACCATGTAAAAAATTAAGGTACAATGAAAGATAATATGGAAAAAATAAGCTTTTTCTTCTTAAACAGTTGATGTATTTTGTGATTACACCTAGATTGAAGAATTTGTATATATCTAGTAGAATAAATTTATTCATGAAATGACATAAATAAAATGTGTCTATAAATAGTATATTAAATCATCCCTATGATGGTGAATTGTGGAAAATATTTGTCCATTTTCATTATTAATATTCTTTAGAACCTTGTAATATTTATTTGGGTCTTTCAATCGATGAGTTTTTCCCTTTTAGTTCTTATGGTAGTTAATATTCTTATAGGCTTGTTTTTATAACTCCATACAACTTACCACCTTTGATGTTACTCAAAGAACTAAATCTATTTTAGACATTATGAATTGAAAGCCATCAAAAAATGAATATTGATATTTATTTGAAACTATTGATTGATGAATTTAAATTATTATGGTGTGAGGGTATAACTACATATGATGAATTTACACGATAGAATTTTTCATTGAAAGCAGCATTATAATGATTTTTATTATATTTTACAATATATGTTATATTATCTAGATGGAGTACACTTGGCCTGAAATTCTGTCTATATAGTATAGGTGATAGAAAATCATTCATTGTTATTAATGGAAGAAATTTTTTTAGTGTCAATCTAGATTAATTCATTTTGATATTATCTTTCATAGAAATAAAAAAAATTGTAAAAAATTTATAATTGAATGATATCAACCTAAAAAAATTCCACTTGGAATTTAGTTGGAAATTATTGCCTTTTCTTTACCTACTATTATGTTTTTGATAATTATAAATCAATATAAAATATTTGGTTTTGGAATAGATTATAATCGAGAAAAATGAATTCTCTTTTGGGATTTACCATATTTATGTGATTTTATAGTCTGCTACATGATTGATGAAATACACTTTGATAATTTTTTTAATCACATATTTTATATTATTTTAAACACACCTTTTATTGATAAAAAAACACACCTTTTATATTGAAAGATACAATTAAGGAATGATTAGTGTAAAGGCCTGAAATACTTGTTCTTTTATAAAAGCATTGTTTCCCAACTTTTCCTCCTTATTTTTGTGTTGGACCATGTTTGGATGGTCCCTTATGGAATATGAGAAGCTTTTGTATGGTTAAGGATGATTTTTGTGGAATTATTACCAATACAGGTGGATGACACATCATAGCCTATATGTCTATGCCATAGATGGTCTTCCCATGCTGTAAAAAAGGGCTATATTGTAGGGGTTATGTTTAAGGAGGATGTGCCACATCCATCACCACAATGATGGTGGATGATGAAGCTTGTTCCATGGTGCCTTTAACTACACCAAAATGCCTCTTTCCATGTATAGAACATTCAACTTATTCAGTCTTCAGTATTTAATCATGAATGCTTTCATTAAATTAAACCAAAAATTTCCACAGACATCGAATTTGGAAAAACAATTTGAATTGAATAGGGGTTCTATGAGAAGCTGTTTTAGTTTTTATGAGGCATAAATGAATTCTATTACATGGAATAAACCCCCAAATGATTATCATATAGTTTCTTTCTCCCCGATTCAAAGGAATTATAAAACTCTGAAGGACTACAGGCATACCTGTATACCATCGACCCAACCTCCATGTTGTAATGATTCACATTACAGAGTAGTTCCACACTACATTAGTTTACCCTACAACATGGTTTTATTCTTCCAGCCTAGTTCTACATTACACCACAATTTCTAAGCTATGGAGGTCGACCCATGGTGTTCTACACACCTCATTTACCCACACTATGCTAAGGCATACATTACCATTTCACCCCTACACTGAAGCTATTGACCTATGGAATGAAATTTATTGATATAGATCTTACACTGTATATGTTCTCCTTGAATCATGGTCCTCTTCCTCCACTTACCTATGATGTGGTGTCCATCCTATAGTGTGGTGAGATTTCTAGAAAACCTCTATGTCAAAAACACCTACTTGCACTGTGGAGACCCCTGGATTTATAAAGGGCTCTCATCCTCCCTTCTTGGACTAGGTTTAGGTTTCTATTGTGATGATAAGAAACTTTATTTAAGAATTGGTTCTACCCATTTTTACTTTTATACTCTCATATTACTCTAGAACCCATGACATATTGGTTTCAGATAGGTTTTAGGAGTCATTGGTGGGTAATCGTGTTCCGGTTGGTGTAAACATGGTTTGAGTGATGAATACACAAATTGAACTTGAAATGGATGTCAAATAATTTTTGAATGAATTTACTTACCTCTTGGAATATCATTTACACATGTTTACATACTATGATTTATGTATTGGATTATTTGATACCGTGCTTGATTATGATCACATGTGGGTTTGTGTGTAACCCGTGAGACTCATTGAGATATTTTATTACATGAGTGATATTAGTGTTTCTTATTTCCTTTCTGATTGTGATCACAAGATGTTATGTGTGATTTTATATAATCATGATTTTATTCTATGTCTACCTGTGTTCTCACTCTATATGTGTGTTACCATGCCTTGGTGGTTGTGAGTGGTACTTGAGACAGGTGGACTGTCGTGACATATTATCCCTTAGGGGGGGGAGTTCATTAATTTTTGACTAAGGAAATGAGGGACCTGAGCATAGGGTAGAGGAATAAGGTATCCATGGTGTCATGTTGAGGATGCACTCATGGTATCCTTGATTTTTAAAGTTCTATTCACTACTAGGTACCCTGGTTGGTGTGAGTACTAGATACTATCGACTAGAGGATTCCAGGTGACATTGTCCTATTGATAGATAGATGACATTGGGTTTCATGTTCACATGACATTATGAGGATGTTGTATAGGGGATGGCTTTGTTACTACTGACTTAATTCATTATCCTCCAGCATGGAGCTGAAGTAGCTATAGTTGGGGATTCATATTGGTTAGGTTAGTGCATAACTGATCAGTTTTGGATTGTATGTTTATTCCTATTACACATTTATCATTATTATGGCATTCACTTGTTATAGTTGAGAACATTAGGTTGGGAACAAATTCATGGTGTCATACCAAGTCTTGTTCTCACACCAAACTCGAGCATTTCGGTGCTCTTATAGATTTCATGAGGGATCTAACAAAGGTAAAGGGCCCTATTGTGGACAACTGAATAGAGGAGGATAGAGTTTTCAGTGGATTGGGAAGGACTCCGGTGGACCCCATAGTTATTTTTTTATTATATGTTTTTATTACTCTAGAAAGGATTTTGACATTGGGTTTTTTATTATATGACATGTATACCATTTATTTAGTTCCACATTATTACTCTGATGTTTTTTATTATTATTATAGAACCTATGACATGATATAAAGGTTATAGTCTCCACATTGATGGAATCAAACCCTCACTTCAAGTTGGTGGCCTCTTGTATATAGGGAGGTGTGCATGTGGTTATGTAGTACTCTGGATTAGACCCAAAGGTTTGGGTTGGGGAGTTACAAAGTGGTATTAGAAGATTAAGATTAAATAACTTGTTCTTATATTTTCCTTTATTTGGGATAATATATACAAGAGATATGATAGTTAAGACTTGGGTAGGGAAACTCGGTCAGTTCCTGGATAACACTATATAATGGACCTCCTAGTTTCCATAAAGTGGGAAATTATGTTTTTCTATTACAGTTGTTAAGACCACCTTGGGTGATGCACATGATATTGATATGTGATTTATGTTATTTTTTGTGTTTTCAAACATCATGAATAATAAATTAGGTCCAAATTCCATATATATACCTATTTTTGGGATGTATATTAGTTATCTAGTTAAATTCCTTGATTTGTGCTATCTATTTAGGATAGTTTCTCATTGTGAAATATATGTATGTTGCCATGCAATTTTGATATATCATTTTTTGAATTAATTTGTCAAACTAATCATAAATTTTTATTACTATATATATAATTATTTTGACTAACGCGAAGGGATGGAAACAAGGTTTAATACTATAAGGGTTATACATTGGGTTGAGGGTAGACTCCTAGAAAATCTTTGTAAGATCCCATAGATTGGTTAGGAAATGTTTATATTTATAATGTTCCATATTTTTTAGAATATACCACCATATAGACTTTTTTTTGGACTACCAACTAAGTAGGATACTCCATAAACCATTCCCATACCTTCCCTGGTGGCACATGTAGTGGTTCCTAACAAGTCACCACCGAAATACATGGTAGAATATGCTAAGGATTCATAGCTTCAACATCCACTAGACTTTTAGAGAACCAGTGGACCATAGGATGCTAAGGATTGGATGAAAAACATTGAGATCATTTTTGACCTGGTCACGGCACACTCAGATAGAAAGGTGAAGTTGGAAACATTCATTCTATAGGGACCCAATATTCATTGGTGGGGAGTTATGGGTTAGGTTGGTAAGCAAAAGAGACTATCATAGGAGGAATTTAATTATTTTTTATAGATTTCATTCCCAACATGATGAAGATTAAAAAAGAATAAGAGTTCATGGAACTGTAGTATGGTTCCATGAAAATATCAATATATTCCTATCAATTTCTGATATCCTCTACTTCACATCACTTATGGACAATAATGAGGCCCATAAGTCTAAGAAGTTTGAAATAAGACTTCAAATTGAACTTAGATAACAATTTTAGAGTTTGGATCTAACTTCATACCTTAAGGTTCTGAGTAAGGACCAAATCATTGAGAGTATTCTAGAGGATGGATGAGTAGATGATATTTTCCTATCATTCACTACTCAAACAAGTGGAGCTCCTAATATTGTTTTGAGTGCCTCTTCTGATGGTAGGAAGAGAAAGGATAAGTACATGTAGTGGACTAGTGGCATGCAAGTGCATCAGAGATCAGTCTCTTTGGTTCCATTTTGAGGTCACCATTAGTGGTTTAACTGTAGGAATTTTGGTCACCATAGTAAGGAATTCCCATCACCCTAGAGTTAGTGATAGTTACATGGAAGGATAGGAAACCTCTAACATTTTTGTACTATAGTTTTTGCTAAAATATGGAGACATCCATGACTAAGGAACCAGAGGTTATTCTAAGGTTCTCAGTAGTAGTATCAAAAAATGCGTACACCCCAGGGATAAGGTTGTAGGGTTGAATCAGGTCACATATATGTTGTGGATCAGACTCCAAAAAATGGTGGAGAGGGTCCATCTATAGTTAGAGGTATAATATTGATCACATATACTCTATCTACTACTTTGTTTAATACTGGTGATTCCAATTATTTAATAGGTTCAATATTAGTTTCTAGAATTTACCTACTAGTCAAGCTATCCTCTAGACTAGTCTATCTTAATACACTATTGGGAATAAAGGTGGAAAGTATCTAATGATTCCCAAAGTGTCCTATAGTTATCACTAGCTATGGACATCCATGGGAGTTCATGATTTTGGAGATGAGGACCTTAGATGTGATAATTGTCATGGATTGATTAACTAGCTTATAAGATCACATAGAATGATATCAAATTCATGTGTCATTCACTTTGTCAAAGGGAGAGAGATACATGATGAGAAGAGAGAGGGAGCTAGGAGCAGGAAAATGTGGAGCAGGCTTGAGCTAGCTTGGTATTATTATAACATAGATGTAAGATTTGTCTCTCTTGGAAGGATCAATGACAACTCTATTATCTTTTCCTAAAGTTATAGAGCTCTATCAAGAAGTATTTCTGGATGAATTCATAATACTTCCTTTGGATAGAGGTGTAGAATTTAATATTGATATAATACTAGGTGCACAATTCATTTTGATACCCCCATAATGTATGACATCAACTAAGCTTAAGGAGATCATGGTATAGTTGGATCACTTAGAGAATAAAGATTTTATCAGGTTGAGTACTTCACCATGGGGTGAAATTATGTTATTCACCATAAAGGTGGATGGTAATAATTGACTATGAATTGATTATCAAAAGATGAACCAGGTGATGGAGAAGAACCATATCCCTTTCTAATGATTGATGATATTTTTGATTAGCTACAGGGATCCTGATGTTTCTCCAAGATAGATCTTCAATAAAGCAATCACTAGTTGTGTGTTAGAGAGGATGAAATCCTAAATATAGTGTGTCAGACCCTTCATTTTTAAACTATTTATTTGATTAATTTACTTGACATTGAGTTGTTTGTGTTGAAGCCCAACTTCAGTTTTTGAGTTCTTTTTTTTAAATGAATGTATTTTCCTTGACAACGTTCAGTGCACCACGGTCAAAGTTGCACGACCTCACCTGGGTCACCGCGCGACCTTGATCGGTTCACTACACGACCTGCCTAACTTTAAGGATAAATAAATAAAGTTAAATGAAAATAAATGAGGTTAAAGTTTAAATAATTATTTCAATAATAATAAAAATGTTTATTATTATTATTATTATTGTTTTCATTAATATTTTAATTAGGTTATAATTATTATTAAGTTATGATTATAATAAAATTGTTAACATGTTATCAATAATAATAATATTTTTTAAGGTTTTATTTAACTTAACTTTTATTTTTTATTTTTCTTTCTTTCTCTCTTTTTTTTATTTTCCTCTATTTTTCCCCTCTTATTTTTCTTTTATATCCTTTCTTCTTCCTCCCCCCTCTCCCATATCATCCCCCTTTGCATCTAATCTTCCCCCCCTCTACTCGTTGCACACTTGGCCCCTCCCCTTGGCCAGCCTCTGTTCGACGAACCCCACTGGTGCACCTCCTCCGGTGAAGCTAACTCTGTTGTGGAGTTTCCATGGCATGACCCCCCTTGCTGGATACACTTTTCCATCCCAGTGAACCCCAATTTCTATTTGGTCAAACTTCCCCCCTTCCTCTGGTGACCGCGAAACCACCAGTCTTCTCTTCGACAGCTGTTGCCTCACCATCATTATCCTCCTTCGACAACTCCTACTCTGGAAATCTTTACTTCCTCCTTATAGGGTTTCAGTTTAGGGTTCCATTTTTTAGTGTTAATTATTGATGTTTTTGGTTCTATTTTTTGATTTAAGGTCCAATTTGGGTCCTTCATGGTGCGACTAGGGTGTGATTGAAGAATTCAACCATGTTTGGGAAATTCTTCACCTGAGGTAGGTGGTTATGTGTTTTAACATCTATAGATAAATTTAATAGGTTTTTTTTAAATTTATAAATACATTATTTCTATTGATTGTGTGGTGTGTTGAGTGTTTTTGAAGTGGTTTGAGTACTGGTTGATTGGAAATGTATTTTTAATGAAGGAAAGTTCTATGTTTTTTATTGTGATTTGATGCAATGTTTCAAAAAAATGGGTTTTAGGGATTGTTTGGTAGGTGTGAAGTGAATTTTTAAGGTCTTTGAGGTGTGTGAATATTTAAATAGAGATTTTCGAAGGAAAATAAATCACTTTGGGTGTGTTTTCCTTATTGTGAAAATCATTGTAAGTGTTCAATAAATTGTTTGAGTAGTGAGAAATGTGTTCTTGTGGGTACTTGAGGTGCGTGTGTGTTGAAAAAGAATTATTAATGGGAAATGTACCAATTTGAGCGTGCTAAAATGTTTTGTAAATTGTTCAAATGTTTTATTAAATGTTTAATTGTTTTATTGAATTATATGTGTAGTGTGTTGGACCTTTCTAAGATGGTTTTGGGCTGCGGGTGTCAAGGATTCCTACATGTACATGTATAGGGTAAGGCAGACACACACACACACACACACATGCCCTCTTTTTGCATATTACCTCATGGAATGGTGAGTATGTGCAATGCAACTAGGGGTGTGTATATATATATGTATAAATTTATGTGCATGTATACATCAAGGGTTGGTTCGAGTGGTCATTGACAAATAACGTCATGTTTGAGGTAGGTCCCTCACTACACTCACCTTTAAATTTATAATTTATTAATTTCTTGATATTTCATTGATTTTTGATAAATGAGAAATGATATTAGATAATTATTTTTTGAATAAATATTTGATGTAAATTAAGCTATTTATTTTATGCATATAACTTGAATTATTTTCTTGATTAATTGATGCACAATAATGAAAGAATGCACGTTTGGAATTTGAACATAATTCACAGATTTTCATGTGTGGTTCTGGTTTGATGGTAAATGTTTTTTCTTTTGATGCAAGAGTGAATATTTTGGTTTCTCTTGAGAAATGATGTTTTTCTTTAAAATTTTCATAAGTCCTGTTTGGCACTTTGATTAAATAAATTATTTTTAAAAACTTTATCTGGGGTGACTCATGGGTGATCTTGTTGTGTACGTTGTTTGTGTGAGTTGTTGTGCATGATGTTCATGAATGGTGATTGGTTTCTTGATTGACATTGTTGACTCATCCCTCTGTTCATTTAGTACTCGGAATGGGAACCTATCATAGTAAGTGAATCTTCTGAGAATGATTACTGCACTAGTTTAGATTATGCACTGGCTAGTGGCCCTTAGTACAGACTTTTATCTACTAGGTTATTGGTCCCCTCGGTTAGGTTAGGTAGGGAAAGACTGAGCATTTGGGCATTATAAATTCATTGAGTAGGGAATGCCTTTAGGATGAGTCACACGTATAGTACGTTTGGATCATTCATGAGCTCCTAGGTTTGACCCATGTTTTCTTTAGAGCTTATTTTTATGTGGCAGATGATTGAGGTGCTTAGTTTGGTTGATGGCCCCCCGTGTGCTACTTTTCCATTTCCATTATTTCATTTTGTGTGTGGTACGGTTTTCCTCTTGCCTAAAAACTAAAATTTGGATTTTAAATGGTTTACAGAAATGTTTTTAAAATTTAATGCATCTTTATTCTTCTAACCTTAAACTTGATTTTAAATTGAAAAGGGAAATGGACCGTTACTTGCTTTTGAAATGAAATTATGTGTGAAAACTCATATTTTATATAATGTAGTTCAAACATGAAATTAGTAAATTTTTTTATTTAATGGTCGTTCTTTGAGAATAGATTGTTGGGCATGCCTACTGAGTTTTAATACTCATGCCTATAGTGTTTTCTTGTTTTTAGTTTCTTTTATAGGTTCCATTTCTAGTTTGGATCGTCTTGGTCGATATTTGGTTTGAGTGTTTGTGGGTGACTCTCAGGTTCACGTGGTGTTTGGATGTGGTCGGGTTAGTGAGTTACTGTTGGTTGTTCTTTCTTTTTCATGTTGTTTAAATACCTTGCATTCTTTTTTTTTCTTTCTGCTTATTTATTTATTTTCACTAGGAAAAATCATTCCCAATTGTTCTCTATTGATTCCCTGGTGCTTATCGCTAGCCCAGGAGGATTGGGAATGCCTCTCGGGCCTTACTGCGGATTGGCTCGGGTGACCGGTTCAGGGTTGACCCGAGTTGGTTCATGAAAAAATGGTATCAGAGCCTGATTTTCTCTCTTGGGTTGTGTTCCTTTGGGATAGAGTCAGGGTAGAAAAAAGTTAAGGGTGTTGGAACTCGACTTTATATATATGATCAAGGTGCCTAGCTAGCACACCTTGAGGTGGGACTCGAGTTACCAGGGCAAGTTGAGGTTTTTCTGAGTCATTGGTCCTTGTGGTTAATCTTGTTTAGGGGGAATGAAAAAGGAGTATGGTCAGTGGTCCTAGTGAGCTTTAAGGGCTTGGAAATCCATGTGGAGTTAGGGAAACTATCCTAGAATACTCTTTGTGGTGACGGCATGATTGGCGTATGGCCGCCAACCGTATGTCCCAGTCACCCACTAACACTAGTTTCCTCTTGCATTGTTCCTAGTCTATTTGTTTTGGATTCTTGGAAATCTGGTTTTTAAGTAAAAATGATTTGGTCTTGGAAAATGTTTTTAAATGAATCACTTTAAAAATAAAATGATGTGTAAGGTTTGAAAAGTGTGGGTTGAATGTTTTGGTTTTGAAAAATGGAAAGGTCCGGTTTTGATCCTTGGTGTTCTCATGGAAAACCACATGTATGGGTATGTACGAAAAGAGAAATGGTCAATGGTATGAGAGGATGAGTTCTTGGATGGACATGAGGTGGGTACCAGTGTGTCATAGAAACATGCATGTGTGTGGCCCACAAAACACCATTGGTGTTTGTGCAACCCTCCTGCTTCGTTTATTTTCAAAAAGTTTTGTTAAAGGAAAACTAGGTGTTTCAATAACTGGTGATTGTGTGGTGTGTCCTTGTATTTTGGAAATGTTGGATATGAGGAATTTCAAGCCGAGAATCCTTTTTGATGAATTTCTGTCTTTAGTTTTAATTCTTATTGGTAAGTTGGTGTGAAAGTGTTTGGTTAGTGGATTCTTCTGAAAAGTGCTTTGGGAAAACCTTGTAGTGGTTTCCCCTACACGTTTAATGTTCACTTGTGGTATGTTTTGGCCATTGGACTAGTTTTATTCGGTCCATAGTTTTGTTTCTTGACTAGTGTATGCCCCCATAAATCATTAACATGCCAATGAAGTGTAGCCACAGGTAATTCACCGTTGGCCGACCCTCTAGTTGATCAAAGGACTCTCTTCTTGAATTCTAGGATTGAACCCACCTCTCTTTATAATCAAGAAGATCCTCCTGCATCAGGAGGGTGATGTGAGATGGGTTTAATGAAACTTTGGTTTCATTTAGTCATTTTATATTCAAGGGTGAAGTTTGACCTCGTTAAGTTGAAAGTCCTGTTTGGAAACAGTGAAGGAGATTCCAGTGGGGAAGGGTGAAGGAGGTTCAGAGTTACCAGTGCTGATCAATGTCTTGAAAGGATTGTAGTGTTTCCTAGGCCTCAAGGGTCATGTTTGGTGATGTCTTGCTGTGTGAGTTCTCATTGAAGAGAAATGGAAGATTTTGGAGAATCCTTCAGGAATCCCTATTTTCATAGGAGTGTTTCCTCTCGGGGAGTTCTAATTTTATCTATTCAAAGTTGAGTGTTTTTCGTGCATCTTTCCTTCTTATCGTTCTTTTTTAAGGTGAATAGGCGATTCATGTGCATCATCTAATCCCCTATTTTGGTGTATGTGCTGTGAGTGAGTATTTGGATGTCGTGGTGTGTTGTGTTTGTTGGTGTTGTCTCAATTGTGGTGTGGTTGCATGTAGAACCAAAAGGAGAAGCTCCTTTAAAGAGTTTTCAATACCTAAATATAATGAAGAAGATGCTTCAAACATTAGGGCTCCATCCATAGGCCTTGGAGTGAAGCTGGCACATGGTCAGAAACCCCGGGAGTGTATGGGACCTAGAATTTATCTCTGTCATTGGTACTGAAGGTGAAGGCAATTTAAATTGTTTTCTGTGTTTGTTCCATTTTGAACAACCCATTTGGGTGTGTGAGGTTTCCTGTGGCTATGAGGAGGCATGGTCGCCTTGTTACATTAAAGTACTAGGGGTTGTGCCCCACTGTATGTAATCTCCTTTAGTGGTCTTTATGGGGTCTGTTGGGTAAGTTAGTCTCAAAATTGAATAGTGCTTATCTAGGAATGTGGATATATTGGTTTGTCTTTGGCTGTGGTTTTGACACCCCAGTAGTTGGGATCCTACCTCACCACCCCTTGTGGTGGGGTGTTTTGTCACTAATGGGAAATTTAAAAGTTTGTGTATTTTCCGTCAGTTCTTATGGCAAGGAGACCCACTGTGAGTGTCGCTGAAATACCTATAGAATAAGTCAACGCTAGCCTATCCCTATTGTGGGGAGTCCACCTAGGCCCCCCCGTGTTGGTTTTCCAGTCTCATTTCGGGTGTTGGATTATTTAGTTATGTTCCTAAAGATGGTTTGATGGTAGGTGATAAGAGTGTTCCTTGGACGTGGTTGGTCTTATTTGTTCGTTCCAGTCAAACGGTGTGGTTTCCATTCAATGGTGCTTGAGGTGTTTTAGTTTGTGAAGTCTGTTTATGTGGGTGTGAGAGTTACTTTCCTTTATCAATCAATTGGCTGTGTTTTAGCTCTTTGGGGTGGGTGACACTTAGCGAAAGTATTTTTATAGGTTTTTAAGGTTGTCTTTTGAGTTACTTTCTCTGAGCACAGTGCGTTTGACTCTTTTCTCTTGCTTTTTGTAAGGATCCTATTTGAACATTAAGGGGGTATCAGTTTCTTCTTTGGAGTTCAGTATTAGTTGTGGCTTTCCGGGGACAGAAAGCAATATAGTGGGGAGAATTGTCACAACTTTCATTTTTAAATTATTAATTTTATTAATTTTCTTGACATCGGGTAATTTGTGTTGAATCCCGACTTAAGTTTTTGAGTTCTTTTTTTAAAAGCATGTATTAGTCTTGACAACATTCAGCACACCACGGTCAAAGATTCACAGCCTCTCCAAGGTCACCGCGAGACCTTGCTCGGTTCACCGCACTACCTACCTGACTTTTAGGACAAATAAATAAAGTGAAATGAAAATAAATGTGGTTAAAGTTTAAATAATTATTTTAATAATAATAAAATGGTAATTATTATTATTATTTTCATGAATATTTTAATTATGTTATAATATTTATTATGTTATGATTATAACAAAATTGTTAACATGTTATCAATAATAATAATAATATATATTTTTTTAGGTTTTATTTAACTTTAACTTTTATTTTTTTTCTTTATCTTTTTTTCTTTTCCTCTTTTTTTCCTCTTCTTTTTCTTTTCTATCCTCTCTTCTTCCTCCCCTTCTCTCCCATTGCATCCCCCTTTGTGTCGCGTCTTCCTCCTCTCTACCCACTGTACACTCGTCTCCCTCCCCTTGGCCAACCTCTGTTCAGAGAACCCCCCCCAGGGCGCCTCCTTAAGTAAAGCTACCTTTAGTGTGGTGTTTCCATAGCGTGACCCCCTTTCTAGATTCACTTTACTATCTCATAGAACCCCCATTTCTACATGGATGGACTTCCCCCTTCCTCCGGTGACCGCGAAACCGCCAGTCTCCTCTCTGACAACCATTGCCTCGTTGTCATTCTCCTCCTTCGACAACTCCTACTATGATAAGCTTTCCTTCCTCCTTATAGGGTTTCAGTTTAGGGTTCCATTTTTTTAGTGTTAATTCTTGATGTTTTTGGTTCAATTGTTTAATTTAGGGTCCAATTTGGGTCCCCTATGGTGCGACTAGGGTGCGATTAAATAATTCAACCAATTTTGGGAAATTCTTCATCCGAGGTAGGTGGTTATGTGTTTTAACATCTCTAGATAAATTTAATAGGTTTGTTTAAATTTATAAATGCATTATTTGTGTTGATTATGTGGTGCGTTGAGTGTTTTTAACGTTGTTTGAGTGCTGGTTGATTGGAAATGTATTTTTAATGACGGAAATTGCTATGTTTTGATTGTGCTTTGATGAAATGTTTCAAAAAATGGGTTTTAGGAATTGTTTAGTAGTTGAAAAGTGTGTTTTTAAGGTCTTTGAGCTGTGTGAATATTTAAATGGAGATTTTCAAAGGAAAATAAATCACTTTGGGTGTGTTTTCCTTATTGTAAAAATCATTGGAAGTGTTCAATCAATTGTTTGAGCAGTGAAAAATGTGTTCTTTTGGGTACTTGAGGTGCATGTATGTTGAGAAAGAATTTTTTATGGGAAGTGTACTGATTTTAGCATGCTAAAATGTTTTATAAATTGTTCAAATGTTTTTTTTAAGTGTTTAATTTTTTTATTAAATTATATGTGTAGTGAGTTGGACCTCAGTGCGATGGTTTTGGGATGCGGGTGTCAAGGATTCATACATGTACATGCATAGGGTAAGGCATATATATATATATATATATGCCCTCTTTGTGCATATTCCCTCATGGCATAGAGAGTATGTGAAATGAAACTAGGGGTGTATATATATTCGTATAAATGAATGTGCATGTATACGTCAAGGGTTGGTTCGAGTAGTCTTTGACAAATAACATCATGTTTGAGGTAGGTCCCCCACTACACTGGTCTTTAAATTTAGAATTTATCAATTTCTTGATATTTCATTGATTTTTGATAAATGATAAATAATATTAGATAATTATTTTTGGAATAAATATTTAATGTAAACAAATCTGTTTATTTTATGCATAGAACTTGAATTATTTTCTTGATGAATTGACGCACAATAGTGAAAGAATTCCCGTTTCAACTTTGAACATAATTCACATATTTTCAAGTGTGGTTTTGGTTTGATGGTAAATGTTTTCTTTTGACGCGTGATCGAATTTTTTGGTTTCTCATGAGAAATGATGTTTTTCTTTAAAAGTTTCATAAGGCCTGTTTGGCACTTTGATAAAATAAATTATTTTGAAAAATATTATTTGGGGTGACTCAGGGGTGATCTTGTTGTGTACATTGTCTGTGTGAGTTGTTGTGAATGATGTTCATGAATGGTGATTAGTTGCTTGATTGATATTGTTGACTCAACCCTCTGTTTATTTAATACTCAGCATGGGAACCTGACATAGTAAGTGAATATTCTAAGAATGATTACCGCACTAGTTCAAATTACACAATGGATAGTGGACCTTAGTACAGACTTTTATCTTCTAGGGGATTGGGCCCGTTGGTTAGGACAAATAGGGAAACACCGAATGTTTGGAGTTATGACGTCATTGAGTAGGGAATGACTTCTGAATGAGTCTCATGTATAATACATTCTGGATCGTTCACAAGATACTTGGTTCGACCCATATTTTATTTAGCACTTATTTGTATGTGGAGGATGATTGAGGTGCTTAGTTTGGTTGTTTTCCCCTGTGTTCCACTTTTCCATTTCCCTTATTGCATGTTGTGTGTGCGTATGGGTTTTCTATTATCTAAAAACTAAAATTTGGATTTTAAATTTTTCGTGGAAATGTTTTAAAAATGCAATGAATATTTATCCTTCAAACCTTAAACTTGATTTTAAATTGAAAATGGAAATGGACTGTTAATTGCTTTAGAAATGAAAGTGTGTGTGAAAACTCATATTTTATATAATGTATTTCAAACCTAAAATTAGTAAAATTATTTATTTAATGGTGGTGCTTTGGGAATAGATTGTTGGGAACCCCTACTGAGTTTTAATACTCATGCCTATAGTTTTTTCTTGTTTTTAGTTTCTTCTATAGGTTCCATTTCTGGTTTGGATCGTCTTGGGAGATATTTGGTTTGAGTGTTGGAGGGTGACTCTTAGGGTCACTTGGTGTTTGGACATGGTTAGTTTAGTGAGTTGCTATTGGTCGTTCTTTCTTTTTCGTATTGTTTATTTACCTTTAATTATTTTTTTTCTTTCCACTGCTTTATTTATTTTCACTAGGATAAATCATTCCCAATTGTTCTCTATTGATTTATTGATGCCTGTCGCCAGCCCGAGAAGATTGGTAATGCCTCTCGGGCCTTATCGCGAATCAGCTCGGGTGACCGGTTCAGGGTCAACCCGGGTTGGTTCATGACCTAGTGTTTTAGAGAAGGTATGGTATATATGAGTATTTAGTAATCCCATTCAATCTAAAGAACACATCAGTTGGGTTTATAACCCTCATGAATGATTTATTTCACATGTATATGAAAATTTTCATCATAGCGTTCATCGATGAAATCCTTATATACTTGCCGATAATAGAGAAGCATGTTATGAACCTAGAGATAGTCTTGAGTACACTTCACACACATTTATTTTATTACAAGTTTTCAAAGTGGGACTTATAGATTTTATAGGTGAAGTTCCTAGGACATGTGATGTCTAATATGGGTATATCCATGGACCCAAAAAAATTTGAGACCTTCATGTCCTGGACATATCCCTAGAACTTGTTTGAGATCATAATCATTATGGGTTTGGTAGGATATTATCAATATTTTATCTAAGAATTATATTGACTATTATCACCCCTGATAGATTTGATGAAGAAGTTAGTGAAGTTCTAGGGGTCAGACCAGTGGGAAGAGGCATTACTTTAGCTAAAGATAAGGTTGATGAAGGATCCAGTACTGACACTCCTTGAGCCTAAGATTGGTTATGCAGTGTACTGTGATGCATCAGGCATTGGTATTGGAACAATACTGATGAAGATAGAGAAATTATTATCCTATGGTTCTTTTCAGTTACGACCCCATGAGGGTAACTACCCTACAAATAATTTGGAGTTGGCAGTTTTGTTTCACAGTTTGAAATTCTAGATACACTATCTATTTTGTGAGAGATTTTTTTCTATAAGGACCATAAAAGCCTTATCTACATCTTTTCACATAGAGACCTAAACTTGATACATAGGCACAATGTTGAGTATCTATAGGAATTTAACTTTGAGATGTAGTATGCACCTGGGAAAGGTAACGTCAATGTAGATTCTCCTAGACATAAGAAACAAGATAAGAAGGATCTTAGGGAGTGACCATTCAAGGAGTAGTGGTGCTTTATGATCTTGTTGGTTTATTGGAGTATGGATGCCTCAGAGGAATAGGGTTCTATGAATTGTACCCCCTCAGTAGTCACATATTCTCTTGTGAATTGGGTAAAGGATAGACATGGGTCATACTGAGAGTGTACTGTGATGAGGAAATAATTTGCTAGTGGTGACCCGATACCTAGATGGTCGGTGGATGATGATGATATGATCATGTTACAGGGAGAGTATTAGTTTCTGATTCCATCAGAGATGAGATTATGAGGTATTTCCATACCTCTAGATGTGCAGCACATCCTGGAGTAACAAAGATATACCATGACTTTAAGATACATTTTTGGTGTCCAAGGATGAAGAGAGACATTGTGAGGTTCGTCATTAGATGCCTTACCTATCATAGGGTGATGGTTGAGCACCAACATCCTGGTGGGTTTCTCTATCCACCTCTAGTCCCTATATGGAAGTGAGATAATGTCACGATAGACTCTGCGATAGAGTTACCCAGAACCTAGAAGAGTCATGATGTAGTTGGTAGGTTGTCAATTGATTAATGAAAGTTTCCCAATTTTCCAAATTAGGGAGACATAATTAGTGGAGGATCTAGGAAACCTCTACATCCATGAGATAATATGATTTCATGGAGTTACCTTGAGCATTATATCAGAAAAAGACACATGTTTTACATAATGGTTTTGTCATGTATTACAAAAGACCCTAGGAACTCAGTTGAGATTAAGCACATTGTACTATCCTCAGACAGATGGATAGTTTAAGCAGTTTATATGCATATTAGAGGATATTATTTGAGCTTACATCTTATAATTTTGTAAATCATGGGATGATCACCTAGCCTTGGTTGAGTTTTTGTACAAAAATAGTTGTCAGGATTATATTTAGATGTCATGTTATGGGGTTCTTTATGGGAATTAATTCTATTTATCACTCCATTAACATGAGGTTGGTGAGGTAGTAGTTGTGGCCCCCAATATTTCTCAAGATACCTCCAAGAGAGTGAATATGATTCAGAAGAGGTTGATAAACACTCAGAGAAAAAAAGAGATTATTACCAATAAAGGAGGCGTCCTTTGGAGTTTGTTGTGGGAGATCAAGTTTTCTTGAGAGTGAATCCTCAGTTAGGGAAAAAATGTCTAAGGAAGCAAGGTAAGCTAGCACCTTGTTTTATTGGACCCTATGAGATCACCAAGATTATAGGGGCAGTGACATACCATTTGGACCTTACTCATCACTAATGAGGTATGAATGATGTGTTTCATGTGTCACAGATTTGGAGGTACATACCCAAACTTGTTCATGTTATTGATTGAGATGATATTGAGTTGGAGGTAGAAAAATCATATGAGGTGTGTCTAGTGCAGATAAATACTAGTGGGAGAATGTGCTTTAAGGTAATACAATACACCTTTTCTAGATCCAATGGATATACAAGCAGATCTAGGAGAATACTTGGGAGAAAGAGGATGGAGTTTAAGCTCAGTGGTCTGATTTGTTCTAGTAGGAACCCTAGCAACATTTCTCAAGGAAAATAAGTCTTTAGAGGGGGAGAATTGTGAATCCCTAAAATTAATTTTCTTTTATAAAATCCTTCTTTCACCACTTATCCTCTTTATTTTTTTTGTATTGTACCATGTTTGGGTGGGCCATTATGAAATTTGGAAAGATTTTGGATGGTTAGGGATGAGTTTTGTCACCTTACTTCTAAAATAGGGGGATTCTATGCCATATCCTATATAGCTATGCCATAGATGGGATACCCACACTTAAATAGAAGGGTTGTGATGTAGAGGATATTTTTGAGTAGGATGTGCTGCAACCATCACCATGATGGAGATGGTTGATGAAGGCTATTCCATGATGCCTTGTACTATACCATAGCACCTTATTCCATATATAGCGCATTCAGATGGTGCAATCTTTGGTGTTTAATCATTAATTAATTCAATTCCTTAAAATAGGTTTTACCTCAAAAATTGAATTATGAAAAACATTTTGAATTGAAGAAGGGTTTTATGAGGGGATGTTTTAGTTTTTATGAGGATTAAACAAGGTCTCTCATGTGAAATAAACCCATGAAGGATTATTATATAGTTCCTTTATTCCCGATTTAAAGGAATTACAGAACTCTGAAGGGATGTAGACATACGTTGATGTAGTAGACCTAGCCTCTATGCCATAGTGGTTCACATTGAAGAGTGGTTCCATGCCATAGAAACACTACTACAAAACAATCCTTTAACGACGCTAAAAATGGCCTTTATTAGCACTAGAGAATCACTAACTACTTGAGCAATATTAACATCCCTAGTCTTTTATCAATACTATAAAAACACTAATAAAGGGTCATGTTGCAGTGTGCGGTAACAAAACACCACAAAACCAGTGCATTGTGCTATAACAACACACCACAACACCAAAAAAACCATGAAATCATAAAAATAAAGTACCAATACATAATTTAAATGAAATAAAATTTACAACACAAATACAAGAACAAAACACTATATTATAGACATTTAAAACATTGGTTTATACAATTATATAAGTAAATTTTTTACATACATTAAAAAATATCATTGTTCCTTTGTATTTTGATCCTAAACCATGATCAAGAAAAATCACACCTGTATAATTCTTATGTTAGTAATAATATAAATAAATATTTTAACAAAAAGTGTTAATTTGAAACTAAACTCTGAGTCATACCAGGAAAACTATGTATCAGACTGAGTTGAAGTTGATTCTTGCACCTTACACCATTTCTTGTTCATATTCAAGAATTATCTCTATAAAAATTTACTAAATAAGTATAAGATTAAAATGATAATGAATTTAATTAATTAATAGTAGATACAATTATGATAAAGAAATCTAGACTCATTTTATTGATTTTGGTGATGTGATGCACATTTTAAACTAAAATGATACTTATATATTGAAAAGATGCACTTTGAGTCATATTGGTCACACCATGTATCATATTGAGTCAAGGATGATTCCTACATGTCTAAAATGACTTATGGATCATTTTCATAATGTATCAACACAATCTGAATGTTTTTTCTTAGTTTTCAGTACATAAAATTTCTTTTTTACTAAACTGTCATTTTAAATTGTAAACACACACTTTGAATCATACTGGTCACATAATGTGTCAGTTTGACATGATACTAATTCCTATACATAAAAAATGACTTATTAATCATTGTCCAAAATCATAAAGACAATCTGAGTGTGTTTGATCAATTTTAAATGAGTGATACTTTTTGAACTAAAATTTCAGTTTTAAACTAATAACAGACACATTGAGTTATACCATGAACATACTATATCATATTAAGGTGTGGTTTATTTCTACACATCATTAATGACTTATTGATCATTTTACTATAGTATCAAAAGAATACGAATTTGTTTTCTCAGTTTTGAGTAGGTTAGTTGTCCTTTTTACTAAAATTGATGTCAATTTTAAATAAAAAGACACAAATTGAGTCATACCGGTCACACTATGCATCAAATTGAGGTGAAGATGATTCCCACACTTAAACATGACTTAAACATTCGTTTCCTAAAGTATTAAAATAATCAGAATGTGTTTTCTTGGTTTTGAGTAGTCCAGTTTTCCTTTTTACTAAAATTAATGTCAATTTTAAATAAAAAGATGCACTTGGAGTCATATCGGTCACACCGTGCATAGTATTGAGGTGAGGCTGATTCCTAAATGTCACAAATGATATATAGATAGTTTTAAAAAAGTATCAAAACAATCTTAATGTGTTTCCTTGGTTTTGAGTAGGTTAATTTTCTTTTTTACTAAAATTGATGTCAATTTTTAATAAAAAGACACACTAGGAGTCATACCAGTCACACCATGCATAAAATTGAGATATGGATGATTCCTAAATGTCTCAAATGACATATGGACTTTTTCCTAAAGTTTGAAAATAATCCAAATTCTTTTACTTGGTTTTGAGTACATCATTTTTTTACTAAAATTTCATTTTAAACTAGAAACACACACTTTGAATCATACTGATCACATAGTGTATCAGTTTGATGTGAGATTGATTCCTATGCATCAAAAATGACTTATGAATCAATGTCCTAAATTATTAAGAAAATATGACCATGTTTTCTTAGTTTTTAGTGAGTGAATTTTTTAAACTAAATTGTCAATTTTAAACTAATAACGGACACATTGAGTCATAATGGGTACATCGTGTATTGTATTGAGGTGAGGATGATTCCTATATGTCACAAATGACTTATGGATCATTTTACTAAAGTATAAAAATAATAAAAATGAATTTTCTCAATTTTGAGAAGGTCAGTTTTCCTTTTTACTAAAATTGATGTCAATTTTAAATAAAAAGACACACTTGGAATCATACCAATCACACTATGAGTTAGATTGAGGTGAGGATTATTTCTACATGTCTCAAACAACTTATGAATCATTTCATTAAAGTATCAAAACAATCATAATGAATTTAATTAGTTTTCAATATATCACTTGTTTTTTTACTAAAATGTTATTTTAAACTGGAAACACACACTTTGACTCATACCGATCACATCGTGTATTGGTTTGATGTGATAATGATTCCTAAATATCAAAAATGACTTATGAATAGATTTAATAAATTATCAACAAAATAAGAGTGTTTTTGATCTGTTTTCAGTGAGTGAATTTTTTTGAACTAAAGTGTTAATTTTAAACTGATAATGGACACATTGAGTGATACCAGCATATCATGTATCAAATTGTGGTATGGATGATTATTATAGGTAAAAAAGTACTTATGGATCATTTTAATAAGGTATAAAAATAATTTGATTACGTTTGATGAGTTTTGAGTAGGTTAGTTGTCCTTTTTACAAAAATTGATGTCAATTTTAAATAAAAATACACCCTTGGAGTCATACCAGTCACACCATACATCAAAATGAGGTGCATATTATTCATACACATCTCAAATGACTTATGAATCACTTTACTAAAGTATTAAAGAAATAAAAATTCATTTACTAAGTTTTGAGTACATCGCTTGTTTTTTTTACTAAAATATCATTTTAAACTGGAAACATGAACTTTGACTCATATAGATCACATTTTGAATCGATTTTATGTGTGACCAATTCCTACATTTCAAAAATTAATTATTAATTTATTTAATAAATTATCAATAAATCAGAGAATGTTTTCTTAGTTTTAAATGAGTGATATTTTTTGAACTAAAGTGTCAATTTTAAACTGATAATAGACACATTGAGTCATACCAGGCACGTCATGTATCATATTGAAGTGAGGATTATTCTGACATGTAAAAAATAAATTATGTATAGTTTTACTAAAGTATCAAAATAATTTGAATGATTTTTCTCGGTTTTGAGTAGGTCAGTTGTCCTTTTTATGAAAATTTATGTCAATTTTAAATAAAAATACACACTTGGAGTCATAACAGTCACAACATACATATGATTTAGTTGAGGCTCATTACTACATGTGTTAAAATACTTATGGATCATTTTATTAAAGTATAAAAACAATCTAAATGTATTTAATCATTTTTGAGTATGCCACTTGTTATTTTACTAAACTGTCGTTTTAAAATGGAAACATGCACTTTGAATCATACCAATAACATATGGTATCAGTTTGACATGAGAGAAATTCATAGTCATAAAAAATTAATTATTAATTTATGTACTAAATTATCAATAAAATCTGAGCGTGTTTTCTCATTTTGCAGCGAGTGACATTTTTTGAACTAAAGTTTTGATTTTAAACTGATAACAGACACATTGAGTCATACTATGAACATCATGTATCAGATTGAGGTGTGGATTATTCTTAAACATAAAAAATTACTTATGGATAATTTTACCAAAGTATCAAAACAATCAGAATGAGTTTTATTAATTTTGAGTGAATCACTTGTCTTTTTACTAAAATGACATTTTTAAACAAGAAACATGAACTTTGAATCATATAGATCTCATAGTGTATTGGTTTGATGTGATACCAATTACTACATGTCAAAAATAATTTATTAATCAATTTCCTAAATTATAAAGAAAATATGAGCATGTTTGGTCAGTTTTTAATGAGTGACACTTTTTGAAACTACCAATTTTAAACTGATAAGAGAAACTTTGAGTCATTCCAGGTACATCGTGTATCAAATTTAGGTGATGATGATTCCTACACATAAAAAATGAATTATGGATCATTTTATTAAAGTATCAAAACAATAATAATATGTTTTCTCTGTTTTGAGTATGTAAGTTGTCCGTTTTACTAAAATTAATGTCAATTTTAAATAAAAAGAAGCACTTAGAATCATACCGGTGACACCGTGTGCTGGATTGATGTGTAGTTGATTCCTACAAATAAAAAAGTATTAAAAAAAATCCTAACTTCTAATGTTACCACAATTTTTTTTGCCTTTATTTGTTAAACTTACAACACTGCATATTGAATCGATGTTCTTAGCCGAAAAACCTTTCTCTTTGTTGAAATCCAGAAGAGAAGAGGAAGATCATGTTCCAATTATATCATGAGAATTCACCACAATGGAAACATGATATTCCTATAATCTTCTATAATTCAACAATGAGAAATGTTTTTGGCTAATAACATAGAATCAATTTGCATTTTTGGAAGTTCGACAAAGAAAGACAACAAAAATAGAAATCATGGTAACATTGGTAGAAAGAAACATTTTATCTCTTTTGTGGATTGTTGTAGATAGTTGAAAGTAAAATACGACTTCCAAAAATATATATGAAAAATTAATAAATAAGTATTATATAAAAAAGATAAAGAAATTAACTCACAAATAATAGATAAAATGATGACAAAATTAATTAAATAATAGTAGGACTTCACCTTTTCATGATAGTTGTATTAATTTTTGATGCATTTACTTATTGTTATTATCCTAGTTCCAATATCTAAGTCCAATCTCTCCTGAGAATGAGAAAATTTGAAGAAATCACCCCTACTCAAAAAAAATCCACCTATATAAGAAAAAATGATTATATGAGTAATACTAAAAAGAAATAAATTAAACATAAATATAAAACAATACATTAATTATATGGATAATGATTTTACTAAGAACACATAAATATTACCTCTATGACTGAGCAGTGTAGGGAATTTGAAGGAAATTGATACATTCCAACACTACAAGGGTGAAAATGTTTTTAGGGAGAAGAAGTACGTGGAAGTTTTAGTGCAGAACGACATAAAATATAAACATACCACCCTAAATCGAACAAAATAATCCACCTTTATAAGAAAAAATTATTATGTGGGTAATACTAAGAAGAAATAAATTAAACATAAATATAAAAAATACATTAATTATATGGAAAATTATTTTACTGTGAAAACTTCAAGATTACCTTTGTGATTGAGTAGAGGCAGCGTCGTTTCTCTTTATGCAAAGGAAGTGTAGGGAACTTGAAGGAATGTGATAAATACAACACTATATGGGTGAATTTTTTTTGAGGGAGAATAAGTATATTGATGTTTTGGTGAATAAAGGCATGAAATATTGACATAAGTCTTAAAATAAACGAAATTTTCAAGGAATAATGAGAATTAAATCAGTGTTTCATTTTATAATATTTAGGTAAAATAGAGAAATTATATCATAACATCACCTTTACATCTTCCCAAAGGGTTTCCTTCATTAGAGTTTGTTCTTTCGAGGGATTGGTAACATCATCCTATGAAGAATATATTGTCTATATGAGTAGAAAAACATTTAATTTAGATTAAGTTAATCTTGTAGAGAACATATAATATTATGAGAAAAAACATAGTATATTAAAAGAAAATTTTACCTTCTCATTGAAATCTCTTTTTTAAAGGTTTTAGGGATTTTGTTCTGCTATCGAGAATCCAAATCCCCTCTTTGTGGTACCCTATAACATACAATACATTGTCTAAATTAGGACCAACATGAACTGATTGTTTCAAATAATTTCAGTATGATTTGAATAAAATGGTAAATTGAATTTAAAAAAATAACTACTCCACTATGATAGGTTTTATCCTCTGAATTCATTCAAAGGTGAAAGTTATAGAAAACAATCATCCTCATCCGCTCATCTCCTTAACATTTATTATTATATTTTGTTGTTTGACACACATCCTCTATCTCTTGTGGATATGTACATATTCTTCTTGAAATACTCTAAGAAGTAGTCATCCATGGGATGAATAATGCTCAGAGTAGTACAACCAACATAAAAGTGACAGGGGATGAGTCTCAAGGAAATAAAATGAAATAATAACATTTCAGGAGATAAAGTTGATTAGGATAAAAATTGTACTGAATTTTGTTCTCTAAAAATGGAAATGCCTCCAATTTGTGATAATTACACCATTAGAGTTAGTTATTAACTTGTGTCCTATATAAATTGATATTTGGGGGGGGGGGTGTATAAACATTCTTAAATGTGATTCAAGGAATCTCAGTGGGGACATGTGTTAGGAATGTAAGGGGTTTTCTGTGTGTGTGGGGCTATGGTTGTGTGTAGTAGGATGTCCGTGAGAGGGGCAGTTGGCTGGTTGGGTTTTAGTTTCAAGGGGAAACATTATACTTTTATATTGTTAGTTTGTTAGGGGTTACAGCTGGATGTAGGTTGTTAGTATGTTAGGGGTTATAACTAGTAGTAGGTTGTTAGTTTATTAAAGGGTATAAGTAGAAGTGAGTTTGGATTGGATGGGGTATGATTAATTTGATTTTTCTCTCACAGGACAACAGGGAGGTGTCAGCTTTAGGACACCGCTGCCAGGCTCTACTGAGGAGTGGTCATATTTGGTGGGGATTCTTCTACATCTATCTTCTTCCACCTTCTCCCATACCCACTATATTCTATGATTCTGCTATTGTTAGTAGTGAATAAAGTCTTTTCCTAATATATCTCTAACTGTCCTAACAACATGTTATGACAAATGAATATTTGGGGACTATATGAATTCTATATTTATAGTAGAAATCTCACTTTTAATAATTTCAATCCCCTAACTAAGACAAGTCCTACCTCTATTAAAACGAGCCTTCGAGTCTTTCTTAAATCCCCTAAACAAATAAAAATATAACATAGGAGTAATAAAAAATGAAAATATGATAAACTAGAGAAATAAACTACCATTCGATCAACTGGAATATATACTTGTGTAATATATATTTGTATAATATATATTTTTTATTGTATAATATATATATATATATATATTTTCATTTTTATTTGTGTAATATATATATTTATTTGTATATTATATATATTTATTATATATATTTTTATAATATAATATATATATTTGTATAAAATATTTATATAATATATATTTATTTACATATAAATATAATATATATAAATATATAACAAATTTTCATTTTTTAATTGTATATATATAAATTTATGTAATATATTTGTATAAAATATTTGTATAACATATATTTTTATAATATAATTGTATAATATATTTATATAATATATTTTTATAATATATTGGTATAATATATTTGTATAATATATTTGTATAATATATATTTGTGTAGTATATTATATATTTGTATTTGTATAATATATATATATATATTCATAATGTATTTTTATAATATATATATATATATATATATATTTGTATTTTAAAATATACATGCGTATGTTTCTATATATAAAAAATCCTATATTTTACACCTCTATCCAAAACCATGGAACCCCGAGTAATTTTCCACTTTTCATTTGTGAACCATGAGATAAATCCCATTTCATCCAGCTGACTAAAACAAATTATGTTCATCTATAAACGTGGTATGTGTCTAAATCTTTTTAAGTTCAAGTAACATTCATATGAAACATCATCTTTAACAATACCCTTCCCCCTAATCTGAAGATCATTATCATCGACTAAATGGACATTGCTGAAAAAATTAGATACATAATAATACATGCATCCCTTCTTGGTTATAGAGTGGAATGAGGTCTCATAATTAATTATATGTGATTATAATGGAATTTTTAAACTCAATAATAAATAGTTACTTCCTTTAGTGGCATTGGAGTGGGTAGGTTGCACAGAATCGACAAGGTTTGAGGGTGGGGGAGTGAAAAGAATGATATATTGACATATATCCTTTCAACCAATCATCCCTAATAAAAATTGTTGACCATAGAGATATAATGATGGTAAAAAAATAATGATGATAAAAAATGAAAATATTTCTTTCCAAATAATCAATCAACAAGTGAGGAGGATAAGGACAAAATAAGATACCTTGGATTGAAGCTGTGAATCATCCAAGAGTAAGTAGAGACATCAAAAAACTAGAAAACTTTCAAGCCTTGGATTCATTTGACCATTGAATCATTCAAACCTTGGATTTGATCCTTGAATTTTTTTGATCCTTCATTCAAACCTTGATTTGAGCTTCAATTCATAGAGGAGGACCGTCGTCAGAGGGTGGCTTCCACAGAAAGCCTTAGATATCATGACAAGTTCACAACTGGTTAGGGTTAATTTAAATAGACTGGGATACTTTTATCAATACTTCTAGTAAAGAACTAATAAATAAACCTTTTATCATCACTAGATTAATTAGCGTTGATAGAATTCATCTTTAGTAGTGCTAAAAAAGTGCCAATAAAGATTCCTTTTATTAGTGTGAATTAATCTAGCGCTGGTAAAGGGTTTATACTTTTAATTACAAATATTTTTTTTGTAAATATATTTATATTTATATAATTATATTTAATATATATATATATATAAATATAGTAAATATATTCTTTATTTAAATATATTTATTATAATTTATAATTCTTTAAATATATAATTAATTATTTATAATTATATAAATACTTTAAAAAAATATTTATATCATTATTTTTATTTATTTAATTATATATATATATATATAATAAATACATATAAATATAAATATATTAAATATATTCATTATTTAAATAAGTTTATTATAATCTTATAATTATTTATATATATATATATATATAATTATTTATTTACAAATATATATTTAGTTTTTAAAAAAATAATATTTATTTATTTATAATTATAAATATATAAATTTATAAAAATAGTAAATATACATTTATAATTTTTTTACAAATATATTTTTAACATTATTAATGAATATTTAATCTTAAGTGCATGCATGTTAAAAATAATTGAAATTGAATAATTAAAAACGAGTGCACTTTAAAAATATTTAAAAATTAGATAAGTTTGAATAGTTAATTATAAATCATAATAAAATGTTATATATTGAAATAAAGATGAATACATATTGAAAATATTAAATCATAGTAAATAAAAATATATAAAATAAATAATAGAAATTGATTAAATTCCCCAAAAATTATTTGTGTGTGCGTTGTATATAAATATGCATTAATTATGTATATGTGAAATCAATATAACATATGTGTGATCTATGTTAAATTGAAAAATCAAATGATATTCAATTATGTTCATTACTCGATGCAATTAGTTAGTATTTTTAATTCATATTATTTTTTAATTATAAACCATTATTCACTAAATATATTACTATTTAATGTAAATCATAAATATTTTGTATTATATAAATCATATTTATATACATTCATATATATCTATATATTTATTATATACTATTTATTAACATTATCAATAATTATTTAATTAATAAAATGTTTAATATTTTTATTAATTTACTTATTTTTGATTTTTATTTGTCTAATTTTCATTTTATATATATCTATATATTTAATATCCACTATTTATTAATATTTATTATTTATATATAGTATAATAAATTTATTCATTTTTAATAATCATTATTTAATTAATAAAAGTTTTAATATTTTTTTAATAAACTCATTTTTTATTTTTTTATTTAATTATTTTATTTTATTTGGACTTTTGTTAGTGCCAAAGAAGCACCGATAAATGATCCCTTTATGAGCGCTAAAAATAATGCACTGATAAAGGGTAGCCTTTATCAATGCTAAAAATAAAGCACGGATAAAGGTTCCCTTTGTCTGTTCTTTTTTCTAGCACGAATAAAGGAAAACAATGTTAAATTCCTATTTTGTAGTAGTTAAATTTCCCCTGTATTGTGGTTTTATTATTCCACCCTAGTTCTACACTACAACACCTTTTTTTCATTGTGGTGGTCAACCCCTGATGTTCCCCACATTGCAGTTACCCTCACTATGTCGTGGTAGCCATTCCTAGTGTATCCCTACATCGTAGCTGCCAACCTACACCATAGAATTTGCTGATAGGGATCCTATGTTATTGCCACTCTCCTTGCATCATGGTTCTCTTCCTCCACTGACATGTGCTATGGTGTTCATCCCATGCTGTGGTGTCATTTCTATCACACATCCATGCTACAACCTCCTGCTTATGCTGTGAAGACCCCTTGATTTCTAGAGACCTCTTATATTCCCTTCTTTGACAAAGTTTAGGTTTATCTTTTTACGACACATGAATTCAAGTAATAATTTTTTCTACCCTCTTTTTACTTTTATCCCTCCGCATTACTCTAGAAACCTAGACATGTTGGTTTTAGACTGGTTCTAGGAGTCATTGGTGGATGATTATGTTTCGATTGGCGTAAACATGGTTCGAGTGATGACTCCTTTAATGGATCTTAACATGGACATTAATTAATTGTGATAGGAAGTTCCTTACCTCTTGGTATCTCGTTTACAATGTTTCCATACTATGATTTATGTGTTAGCTTATTTGATACCATGCTTGATTGTGATCACATGTGGGTGTGTGTTTAGTCCATGAGTCCCATTAAGATATTTGATTCCATGAGTGACATTAGTATATCTTATTCCTATGTTTATTGCGACCACATGATGTTTTTCATACTACTATATACTCATGATGATATTCTAGGCCTGCATGTTTGCTCACTCTATATGTGTGTTACTATGCCTTGGTGGTTGTGAGTGGTACTTGAGTCAGGTGGTCTGTCATGACATATTTACCCCTTAGTGGGGGAGTGCACTTATTTTTGACTATGGAGATGAGGGAATACAACATAGGGTTGAGGTATGTGGTATCCATGATGCCGTGTTGAGGATTCACTTGATGTAACCTTTATTTTCCAAGTGTTATTAACTACAAGATAGACTGATCTATTTGAGCACCAACTATTCTCGATTAGAGGATGCCGGGTGACATGGTCCTCTTGATAGATATATAATTGTGGGTTGCATGTTCATAATTTTTTTTGAGGATTCTGTACATGGGATGGTTTGGTCACTACCAACTTATTCCATTATCTTCTAGCATGGAGATATAGATGGTAGGGTCGGGGGTTCTTGGAGGCTTGGTTAATGCATGAACACTCAGTTTTTGATTGTTTGTTTATGCCCATTACACATTTATCATTATTATGGTATGAACTTGTTATATATGATCACATTAGGTTGAGGATATATTGGTGGTTTTCTACTGAGTCTTGTACTCACACCCTACTCAGGTATTTCAGTTTGCTTCTAGATTTCATGAGGGATCTGAAGAATGGAAATGGTCTTGTGGTGGACAACTAAACAGAGGAGGATGGAGCTGGAAATAGACTAGGATGGACTATGGTGTACCCCACATTTCTTTTGTTTTATTATCTTCTTTTATTAATTTGGAAAGTCTTTCTACAATGGGGGATATTTTTCTTATATTCCATGTATACCATTTATTTGGATCCACATTATTATTCTAATTTATTATTATTATTATTATTATTATTATTGAACCTATGACATGATATATAGGGTATAGTCTCCCCATTTATGGAATTAGACCCTCGCTACTTGTTGACATCCTCTTGTGTATGGGGTGGTGTGCAGGAGGTTACATAGATATTTAGATCAGACTCAGTGGTTCCGGTTGGTGATTTACAATTAGATCTTTGGAAAATTTACAGGTTTTCTAATATTGATTTATTCGAAAATGATCGATCATAAATCTTGATGAAACCAAAAGCATCATATTCACTGAAAAAAAATAAATTATTATCATATCAACTGATTACTATTTGAGGTTGATGGATGGATATAATTTTAATTTAGCATGTCGTATCGAAAATGGTTATATCACAGGGTTAAAAAGTCATTATTTTCATACAATAATTAAATATTGTTTCCTGTTGGCCTTAAAGGATTGATTCTATCATTATTTTGAGATGTTTTGACTATAATATCATGTTTTATTAATGATATTTGTACTATAACATCAGACTATGAGTTATTATCTAGAAGTGATTTCTATAAGATTACGTAAATTAGAAAAATTATTTCCATTGGTATTCTTTAATTCAATTGAACAATTAATAATATATTTTTCCATATGAAGAAAAAAGTAGAGGGACTATGTAATTTCAATGTATATACCCATTTAATATATTTATTCATAAATGGAAGAAAAAGTAATGTAATAAAGCATGAGTTGAATGATCAATTAAACCATTTTATTTTTAAGAGGAAATTTCAAATTTTAACTCATATTACTTTTAATATGAATATTATTTAAAATATAATAAAATGGATTTTAATGAGGAAAAAATTGATAGAGAAACATTAAATTGATTATCTATATTCAATCACCAGGGACTTGGTTCTAGTGGTGAGCATTAATGTTGGATTTTTTAAGAGGAACAATTAAGATCTCATGCATATGTTCCACCGAATTCTGAAGAAATTACATGATTCATATAGTGAGTGCTAATATTAGTTATATTTTTCTTCTTACCATTTTTGATAATAAAATTTTAGTATTTATATTATATATTATACAATGATTACATTATAAAAAAAATCTACACATCATCCTTGAAACTATTGAAGAACAAAGGTGACATAATTTTTTTATTATTGTTTTAGAGATTGGTAAATAAAATGTGTTTACCTGTATAATTAAGAAATTGATATACAATATTTTATGCTAATAATAATTAATATTTTTTCTTAAATTTTTATAATATGAAAATAGAATTGATAGTCAATTATGTGAATTGAGTACACCACCATATAAATTTATCAAATGTTATAATAGTTATGTGGTTAATGAATTTCAATTTTAGACATGTACATATATAGAGTCAAAAAATGTAATGAATAGTGGTGTTTATTTCAAAGGAAGTTATTACAATGAAAGTGACATTAACTTTTATGACATGATGAATGAAATAATTGAGTTATCTTATATAGTAAAAAAATATATTGCAATGTTTAAGTATCATTGGATTGATACTGACAAATGGTTTCATGTTCTTCCATCATGTAGAGTTGCTAAGATAAAATATAAAGGTCATATTATTTCAAATGGACTATTTATGCTACCACATCTAGAACATTAAGATTATTATGAAAATTACTATGCTTATATGATATAATTAATCGATTGGTGGAGTGTAATAAAAATGAAATATCAATATTATTAATTTATTAGAAATAAAATTTGTTATATATAGTTTAAAAATATTTAAAATTTCTAAGTGACATCTTTGAATACATCTCATTCTCATATAGATACTTATTGCTGATGAGACTCTACAATTATGGGTTAATGGTGATGATTTTTTTATGATGTATCTATTAATGAATATAAAAAAATGGAAAGTTATGAAAATGAAGTTGTTATTGAAATTTAGAGTGGTTAAAAATAAGAAGAATATAGTGGTGGTGATAAGGATGATGATGAATAAGAATAATGAGTTGTTATATATGAAAATAAAACTATTACAAATATATTGTTTTTTTTGTAACTTATCAATTATTTTAATTTTAGTTTTAACTATATTAACTAATAATTTTAAATATTTTAAATATTTTTTTACTGATTTCTGGATAAAAATTTGAGGATCTTATTCATAACATGACCAATGACCCCTTACATGATGATGACCCACCTGTTTCACCATATGATCGACGTGGTGAGGATAATAAGGTTGGATAATCTTTGAGGGGTTAAGGCCCTTACATAGTGATGATTTTATACCATATTTCTAAGAAATGAATGTATTTTGATCCTTATCCTTATATGATAAAGAAAGTTAAATTTATATTCTAAATAATTACCATTTATTTATTTTACTATTAATTTTTTTAAAAAAAAACCTTTCTCAGTTTTTCCTATATATTCATTGATCAAGAAGCTATAATAATAAGAGAATAATTTTATGTTCCTAAATTTTCATGGTATCAGGTTCTTATCAACATTCATTAGTGAATGTTTGATCACTATCTAGCATGAAAATAAATCTTGATGATTAAATATATTAAAATATTTTTTATAACATATTTTTTTTAATTACATATAGGGTCCATTGTATCCTATAAAGGACTCTGTGGGTCCCTCCGTTAGTGAGGCATTGGATGAATGCATGAATAATTTTTTTTTCTGTTTTTTTAGAATATTATACGAAGATATCTATAGATAGATTCTATGACTATTTTATATGAGTCTTGTTTAGATTATTGACTTGACTATATTTTTTCATAGGCATGGGAGGGATTGTACACCTATTGGATTAGTGAATCTTTAAGATAATATCATATATAGGTTGACATAGTCCTGTGAGGCGGGGTGTGACTCACAGAGATGGGAGTTGTACTTTTGGTATACATCATCAGTCAATGATAATTAACATTGTTATTTTGCTTATTAATAATTCATTATATATTTGTAATACTTAATTTATATAAATAATTTATGCAGTATGTGATTGATCCTTCTATTATAGAATTCAATGTGTACAAGTGGATAAATATATATTGTACTATAGGACACATTGTTAGTGAGAGACATAGAAAGTTCATGGTTCACATTTTTTTTAAATTATTAAACATGTATTATATATTATTTATTCACCATTTTTATTAATAAACTTTTTTAGAGATGTATGAGTTAGATAATTGTATGTAAGAGGTTAATATGATACTTAATCATGGGATGATGATGTCCATAACTCTGCCTATTCATAGTTTTATGAGGAGGTGTGGCTCTGAGTGACCAGTAATGCGAAAGGTCTGGTGATGAGTATTGGTTTTTGACCAATGATGGACATTTATTATTGTATTGTAGTGATGTAATCCATTTCCACCTCAAAATAATTTCATACATGGTCATCCTACTTTATTATATAGTATGAGGAGAGTATGATATCTCATAGTTTGATCATTTAGAGGATGAATAAAGATCAAGAAAAGATACAAAATTATCACTATAAGAAGAATAAGAAAGCATTTGACCATATTCGATGACATTAATGATGTTTATGGATAGAGTTCCCTCCACCATTTCCTCATGATTATATTTCAGGTGCTGATCCACCCCTCCATCCCTAGAGTAGTGATTATTATATATCATATTTTGTAAATGTATTTTATAAAAACATTATTTCTATAAATTTCTAGTTATGGGTATATATACAATGACAAATTATGGGTGATGGGTTTCGTTGAAAAAACTTTCAATTTTTTATGACATAAATTTTATCGCTATTAATTGAATATTTAACATAAAATATTACTATTAAATTATTATTTATAATGGAATCTATTGAAAATAATGTCCTTATACATATTTTGTAGTAATGAAATATCCATAATTGGATATTATCAGAGATAGATTAATTATCCATGATGGTTTATTGTAAATAATTCCCCATCAAATATTATATGTCACATGCAGTCGCAAAAAAATAAAAATTGTGACATTTTTTCATGTGATGAAATTTTTTGTATGTATTTCAATAAAAAAATAAGTATTAGTGACCAAATTATCACTTTTTGGGATGGAATTTTTTCATTTTAAATTCTTAAAAATACTATTGTGTTTTTCTTATATATTTATGATTTTAATTTATGTTTTTACTAGATGGTGTCAAATGTATTTATTACCAACTCACAACCTAGAGTTTGTGATATTCAATTCTCTAATAAGAAAATTAAGAGAAAAATATCCAGATTACTCAATAAAACATACTCAACATGATAATCAAAGTGAATATTAATATCATGATTTTAATAATTATTTCATGTTAATCAGAATAAGTGTTAAATATTTTGTTTCTCATATTATCACTCAAAAATTTCAAGAGAAATTATTTATAAGAATTAAAAAATTATTTATAGACTTATACAGATAAACAATTTTTTTTGGCATGGTGACATGTAATCTTTCATGAAACATCATTGGTTTGAATAAAACTAGCAAGTTATCATGAATATTACCCCTTATAATTATCTTATAGTTATGAACTAAATATTTAACATTTAAGAACTTTTGGTTGTATTATATATGTGTTTTTATAAACCCCCATAGTGAATAAAAATGTGACTAAAAATAATTTGGGAGATTTATATTATATTTTAATCCTATTCAATTATAAAGTTTCATGAAATGATTAAAAGAGATGTATTTACAACAAGATTTTTTGATTTTCATTTTGATGAAAATATGTTTCCTACATTAAAGGGTGTGATAAAAGAAATTGTTTAATATTTTATTTGAAATTTTATAATAATATAATCTAATAATTTTCATGATTATTTAGAATTCATCATATTTTATTCAATTAATATTATTTTTCAATTAATGGTAAAATTCAACTAAATTTTGAAAATTAATTGATTTAATATAATTCATCAATTTAAATTATATTTATGAATTTTTATTCATGAATTTTGATCATATAGATGATGAATAGATTTAGGTTGGAAAAAGGGATATTGGAAATCAATTTGGAATACTGATTTGGTGCTTATTGAAGAAGATGAATGAAGGATATTGCCTCTTGTGATTTATTAGTTGTGAAGAGAAAATGAATTTAATAGAAAGTAACATGAGTATCACCATACATGACATACTTTATTCCTGAAGAAAAGACATAAAAAAACTAGCAATAATTCCATATTTCTAATCATGAAAAAAATCAAGGATTATAACAATGTGATGTTACAAGATGTGATAGACCAGATGAACATGATAACTTGATATCATAAAGCCTCAGTAGAAAAAAGATAAAGAAGAAATAAGATATCACTATATATGATTATCAATGTCTTGGGATACAAATAAATCAATGAGTATGATATGTATTTTTTTCCAAATTGTAATTGTTCTATGTTTTTAATGTAAGGTACCATACATATATATCATATATTTTGACTGATATATCATTTTTAGGACACAAAATTTATAGTAGTATGAAATTAAGGAAACATGGGTATCATATATTACAAAGGATGATGTCTCCATTTATGAATGAATCATATGCAATAAAAAGGATATGTTTCTACCCTTAATAAGTATGGAGTTGATTTGTGACTTATGATTGTCTAATTTAAAAGAGAGTGACTTGACAACTGAATTAAAACAGTTCATACCATATAGTATGATTGTTTATATTATAAGATCCAAAATTTAAATTATAAATACACCAGTAGCATGAAATAAGATTATTAAAAGAACACCCCATTCATTAAGTTCACTCTATATTATTCAAGAATATTAAATAAGAATTATGAAAACTCCCACCGTTGATGAAGAAGATTGGATAGATATCCCACATGAAAGATTTTCAGAAATAGTGAGATATAAGATATTGTATGTCTTGTATAACTAATCTAGGAAATGATTTAATGAAAGGTATATGTGTCATTTCAGTGATAAAAGATGAAATAAACAATGGTTGTAGGGGGATATTAAAAAAATTATACCTAGTAAGGGAAGATAAGTTAGAGAAGGAAGTATTTATGATTCACTGTCTATGTGAAGGAATCATAAAAAAATAATATGTCCATGTGGGATAATATAATAACTCCAAGGTAGATACTGGTGCTTTAAAAAAAGTGAGAGGCTGAGGGGAATAAAATTTCATGATATCGAGACTCTAGATCCCTAGAATTATCTTCAAAAGTTGCATTTTTTTCATTTTAACTATATTTAAAATTCATTCTTCCCTTGTGGGTATTCTCTATTCCTATAAAGGGTTGGGAATTAGTGGATGGTCCAAGGGGGAAAACCAGGGTTGTATTTTTTGAGTTCCTATTAATTATAATTATATTTTTTATTTGTTTTTATTATGAGAATTTTTATTGAGAAATTTAAGTGATAAGTTGGAAATTTTCATTTTTATTTGTTAATGACATATTATATTTTCTTATATTGCTTTAATTTCAATACCCCCTTCACTTGAATCATTCATAAATTGATGGAGTTGAGTGGGATAAGTGGTGAATGATGCATGATGATGGCCATGTGTACCATAAAACACCACTTTTTATTCTACTATTTGACAGACACATATCTAGAATGTGGATTTTTCAAGTAGTGGGACCCAAAGTGTCACTAGATCACACAATGATTATCAAGTGATTAAAACAAGTTTACATAGGAGGAATCAAGGGACACTGTACTCAAGAGTGTAGTGTTTTTATCTTTTCATGAGATAAATAATGAGGGGTGACTCAAAAAATGATATTGTGTTGAGTCATTGAGCGAATATAATGATAAAACACTCATTTAAAAGAATAATCAAGGAATTTACCTGAGAATTTAACCAAGGATCACAACCACTTCATGTTAAATTTTATATTTTATTTATTTATTGTTTTTATTAAACAAAACCTAAAATATAATTTCCTATATTTTATATGTTTACAAGACCACTAAAAATATTATGATAATAAAAAGAGTTAGTGATTAGTTGGCCTATTTATGAGATGACCTAGGGGTTAATTATATGAAATTATTTCAAATTTTATGAATACTAGTGATGTAAGGATCTATGATAATCCCTACTTATTAATTTTCTATTGATTATATAAAGGTAACATTTTTTACTAATTATTATATGTTTTGTATAAATACTTTCATTGTGTTTTTATTTACTAATTTTTTCTTATTTTTATATCTACATTTTACTTTTTATTTCTAAATTAGTATTTTCCATATATTTTATAATGACCCCAACACTATAAACTAAATTGGATAAACTCACTTCCATGGTAAGATATCTTTCAATGAACCAAAATATTGAAAAAATTATATCCACAAATGTAAAAAATTAGAGATAAATGTTGGTGGATATCAATGGGAGTGGTACCCATAATAACCAATTTACAATTTTAGATGGGAAGGAGACTCAAGAATAAACTTGTAGTTTTTATAATGACAACAGTAGTGTCTATGAAAATAATAATACCTAACTCCCTCATTCTAATAAGAACTAACAATAAGTATATATGACCCATTGAGAGTGATTTTGAAGAAGTGGAAAGTTATATTGTTTGAGAATAGGATGTAGGAGTTATAGATATAGATAAAATATATTACCTTAACTATACAAGAACTCATAGTGTAGAGGTTAGAAAAATCATAAGAAGAGAAACAATAATTTATGCCTCTTACCATCGATATTATAGAGGTCTAGGGGAATATTAAATATTTTCTTTCATTGATTATTCATATAATAATTGATATACCATTGAAATTAAATGTAAATAAGATTCCAATAGATGATTAATTTAAGGAAGGTAAATATAATTTTAATGAATACTTGTAATGTTTTACACAATGAGTGTAAATATAACCCACCTTATTTGAAACTAACAACCCAAGATAATTACTAAATGTTTTGGATGATGATTATATAGAAGAGGAACCCACACATATTTTTATTTTATTTTATGGAATATTAAAAAAGATGATCTACTTCTTGATCTAATAATAAACTAATTTCTATAATCATTAAATGAGAAGAGACAACTATAATTATGATAATTTAGGTATATGATAAAAAATTTAATTAATTTTATTTAAATTTCCTCAAAATAAATTATAAAATAACACTCCTAGTTTAGATGATGATAAAGAAGTTATTTGTTAGGGTGAGACATATATTAAAGATCCATTGGTACCAATACTTAAGAAATATGAGGAAGTTAATATATATTAATAATACTAAAAAAAACAAAATACTCACATAAAATAATAAAACCCACTTCCTGATATTGAGAAGTTACTCTTAGAAGACCATATATTCACTCTCATAGAAGATAAATAATACGTCAATATTTTTCTTCCAACCTCACTACATCACACGATTTTAACGAGATAGGAGGAGGACACACAATTATATGCCCATATAAACCTAAATAAGAAGTTCATTTAGAATCAAAAGGGATATGAGATTATATGGTAGATAAAATAAAGAAAACCAAATCCCCTTCTAATTAGGGATATTTTTTCAACTGTTTGGATATAGAAAGTAAAAATACTACACTTCATGGGTGGAAGACCAAATTTTCTTCTATTTTTAATAATTATATATATATTTTATGGGTTTTAATATATATAGATAATTTATTTGTTTTATTGTTATAGAATTGAAACTAGGAAAAAACTTAATGTCCATGTTATTTAGTAGAATAAACATCTGGTTATATCTATCCTTTATACTTATTTATAAATTATCCTAACTTTAAACTATTTTGAACTACTATTATCATATCAAAGTTTAGTTTTGGAAAATAGATTAAATAAAAATGAGGTAAGGGTTATATCTACAATTATATTTTTTATTTAGTTTTTTTTTCCTTTTAGAGTGTTTAAAAAAATACAATGATATTTTTTTGATCTTAATTGGATATCCAGAATCAATATTTTGGATACCAAGCCAGCAGGATCAATTATTTAATTTTAAAACTCAATTTTAATATACTTATGATGTGTTTTAATTCCACTAATTGTGATTTTCAAACATCTACCTATGTTTTGAATGATTATAGAAATCCATTCTCATAGTGATTATACAATGTTTATTATTTCAGCACCCCGTATGGTATTCTAAAAACATTGATAAATTTTTACAATACCCTTCTTTCTTGAGAAAATTCTTGACTTTTATAATTTCTTCTAAAACTTTTTAAATTATTTTTTAGGACGTTTATAGTTAACTAGTTGTATCAACATGATAATGGTTTTATTTTTAATCCTCTATTATCTATTTAGGATCACCTTAACATTTCAACCATCCATATTACCCTTATAGGTTATGAAATTATTATTAGGTGAGCCAAATTTCAATAAAATATTTCCCTTACTACCCATTTCATAAGTACTTCTGAATGATTATAATTCAAGCTAAGTATTGGGGGGAGGGATCTTTCAGGATTTCATTAGAAGGATGAATACATGCTTGGGGAGAATGTGTGGAATCCTCATTTGTTTTGGGTAAAAGGATTACATGTAAAATTATAATTGATATTAATTATCCTAAGTTATATATATATAAAATAAATATTTATAAGAAAACAACTTTTTATAAAAAAAATAAAAAAAATCTTGAAAATTGAGAATAAAATTTTATCACTATTTTACATTAAACTGACCTGTGTACCATGAGAAAAAAATGTAAAAGGAGTGAGATGAGTGATATGATAATAAATGGAATGAGAATTTATATCTACCATTAATATTTGAATTATATTTCATGCATAGTAATTTAAGATACAACCTATTTTATGATACTTTATAAAAGTTTCATGTAATTACCCACCCACCCTTAAACATAGTATAACCTTGTCAAACCCTCATGGTTGATATACTCTTTTGAGTTTGGGAGTATAGAAGAGAGAATAATTTTAGGCCTATATAAGCATGAAAAATCTCTTTTTTGAGGAAAAAACTATATATCATTTACTCTTATGTGAATAAAGAAATTCTATAGGAAGACATATTATAAATGGGTTATGGATGGAAATGATAGGTTAAGATAAGTGAATGTGGAAGAGAAAAGTAATTAAGGAAATTAATTCATAAAAATCAGGATAATTAATTGGTAAAAATATTAAAATGGTTTTATCACTTTTTAATTGGTAGTTTTTATTTGATTTTAATATATATTTTTCTATGAATTCATTGAATATATTTTCTTAGGAGTAAAAAAACTAAGAGGGGGAGGGGGGCTGAATCAATTTTTTTTTTCATATATTATTCTGCATTTCATTGCAATATATTATTATAATTTTCAATATTAAAATTAATTTATCACATTTTAGTTATTTAGGTTCATTTTTGGAAATAATGGTGAATTTGACTAAAATAGGAAAATTAATTAATTTAATACCAATCTTGTTTTTAAATGATATTTCCAAGTCTTAGTTTATGTTTTTTGATTTTTTAGGTTATTAATAGGGGATATTTTTAAGGAAATATTAGAAATTAATTTTGTATTGTTGTTTTGGCTCATATCATAGAAGATGGCTGAAGGAAATTACCTCTTGTGATTGACTATTTGTGAGTTTAAATTGAATGTATTAATTAGTGACAAGTATATGCCTATCTATGATATAGTTTTCACCTAAATAAAATATATAACACATGCATGAAAAATGGCATGTTTCTTCACATGACATAATAAAGGATTGGGACATTATGAGGATGTTAGTCATGTAAATCCTATTGAATAGATAATATTATATTATAAATCCTCAATAGTAAAAAAAGTAAAATTAGAATATCACCCTTTATGACTAGAGGTTTTTTTAGCTATGAAAAAATCATTAATTATGATATTGATTTCTCAAAAAATAGACATGATTATTTGTTTTTAATGTACATTTCTATGCAAACATATCATATATTTCAACTGGAAAACCATTAATATAAAAAAATATAATTGGAAGTCAATGAAGGAAACATGGATATAATGGAATATGAATAAAAATATCACAATTTATGAATGAATTAAAGAGATAAACGGGGATTTGTTATTTTCCATGATAAGGCTATGCTTGTGCTTATAATAAAGAGGAAACTAATATAAAAAATTAATATTGGATCATTTCAAAAAGAGTGACCTCAGCCACTAAACTAAACCAATTCATACAATAAAATTTGATTGGGAAAATCATAATAATGAAAATTTATACCATAAATACACTTATAATATGTCAAAATCCTTATAAAAGAAATCCCTTGTGCATCGAGTTCACATCTAATAACTTTAAATGAATTAATAATACCTATGTAAACTCCAATAATTGATGAAGAAGAGTGGAAATATATCTGAAATTCAAGAGTTTAAGGGAGAGAGAAAAAAATTCTATATAACTTGTATAATAGATTTGAAAAATTATACATGATAAGGTATAAGTAGAACCCAAGTGAAGAAACAAGAAAGAAATGGAGATCATGGGGGGAGATAAAAACCAAGATACCTTAAAAAGAGAAGAGAATATAGAGAAGGAATTTTCAATGATTCATAATATATATATAAAGGATTAAAAAAAATTACATGTTCACACGGACTAATCCAAGAACCCTGAAGTGGAATCTAGTGCTTTAAAAAGTGAGAGTTGCTGATGGGAATAACATTTTAGGATTCTAGAACTCCGGATACTTGGAAATAACTTTAGAACTTCCATTTATTCCATTTCATTTATCTATGTATTATGTTCTTCCACTATGATTGCACTCAATTCCCATAGAGGGATAAAAATTAGTGGATGGTATGAGGGGGAAGAACTAGGGTTAGATTTCATGAGTTATTGTTAAATATAATTATATTTTTTTTATTATGATAATTTTTAGTGAGTGGTTTGAGTGATAAGCTAGTAATTGTAACATGTATTTATCAACAACTCATTATATTTTATCTTATTTTTTATACTTAAATTATATATTTCACTGGGATCATTCATCAAATAATAGAGTTTAGTGGGCTAAGGGATGGGTGGTGAAATAACATCCATGTGTATTGGGATACACTAATTATTACTCTACATATTGATAAACACATCTCTCGATCAAGGATTTTTTAACAAGTGGGATCAAAGGTATTATTATATCACTTGAAAATTTTGGTGTGATTCAAACTAGTTCACAAAAAGTGGATATAAGTTGTACTTGATAAATGATATTGAGTTGAGTCACTGAGTGAAGTTAATATTAGATTAATCATTTTAAATAACAATGAATGAATAATCCATATAAATTTACTTAATATCACCACTATATATCACTAAAATTATGTTTTCATTAATTTCATGTTTTTATCCAACATGACCCAAATTGATATTTACCTTATTTTTTCTATTTAAATGATCCCAAAAAATTGTGAAAATTATAAGAGTGAGTGATTAGATAAAAACCTTGAGAGTTGGCCCAAGGTTTTCACTATTTTATATTTTTTAGAGTCATATAAACACTATTAATGTGAGGATTCATAAAAAAAATCCTAACATAGGGGAAAAAATTAATAACTATCAAAGTAAATATCTTGAAAAACTATATAATTATTATATCTTGATTCTTAAAAAAATATGAGTAAACTATAAATTCAAATGACCAAAAATTTATAAAATTTATCAAATAAATTGCCTAATTCATTAAATCATTTCAAAATGGTCAAAAAATCTTTCCTATACGCTAAAAAGCCATCACCTAGAATAGATATCCTTGAAGGAGTATCTAAAAATGAAAATATAGATGCTTCTAATCTATGCTTGATGAATGGTAGGATACTTGGTTGGAAGGATAAAAAAATATTTCCATAATAATATAAATCATCTCATGATGGATAAGATAGTGAATAAACATGTGAAAAATAGAAATTTTATTAATCAACACATTCCTTAAGAAAATAATATACCTGAAGTATATGATCTTGACCAAGAGGAAATATCTTTAAATTTTACTAACATTGGATGATTTTAGAATAAAGTGGAGACCATTATTGATGAAACATTTTCATAAAATTTAGAAATTATTTTTATCAAAATCAAGAATTTAAATAAATGGATGAAAATTATGACAGATCATATTTTGATAAATGGAAAGTTTTACTCTAATATAAATTAGACTCACTTACTAAATTTGGGGTTTTGGGCTTGATTATAAAAATATCATAAGGTATTACCCCAAATGGTTAAAAAATTGTATATTTGTGAAAAATAAATGAAATAAATGAAGTTTTGTGGTATGGATAATGATTAATTACTGGTGTTTTTAAAAAAAACCCAAGGATATATTATAAATAAAAAAATTCATCGATAATAGATTTTATCTATAATGTACCAGCTCGGAGGCCACTCGACTGGTGCCTTAATCTAGTTCACTATAAGACCTCAAGCGTGCCTCCTCATATTCTAGATGATACCAATTACGAATGATGGTATAAAGAGGTACTATGAGGAGACTATACCCCCTATATCAGAGAGAACAATCATATAAGAAATCACTGAGTATCATACACTATAAATAACCATCAAAGTACATAGGAAAATAAAACATACAAATAGTAATAATATGAGGGTAGAATATGCGTACATCCATACATACTTGATCTAACATTGGTTCAATCACATATATAGGATAATAATAAAATAATAAAGATTAAATAAATGACTCTTCTATAACTATGAACCATACCATATCCCAAGCTCCATATACTTATCTGAGACATCTTGATTAATCCAACCTAGACCTTAGCCTAACCTATGTTTGTAACCAACTGAAAGTATTCTTGAGCACCATAGTGAAATGGAAGCTTGAGTAGGGTGTGATTATATAACTTAGTTGGGAACAACCAAAACGGTACCATAATATACCATCAATGATGTGATGTGTGCATGAAACATTATACAAATAAATAAACTACTAAAAATAAATAATCAAATAATATTACCTACTTTGGCATGATGTGAAAATTTCTCTGATCATTTATTGTGGAATATGCCAACCCATGTACCCAATACCATATATTTTTCAATCTTTAGACCCTTGACCTCAATCGATCATGCCTAATTTATCCAGTGCTAGGGTTTCATTGAGAATGTCATGATATTATGCTAACCATATAAATACCCAATACTTAGTTATAACCCACACATCCCCAATCACCAGGCTAAAAAAATAGTAATTAATCATGAGTGAATCCACAAGCATATCCTTGGAATACTATGTATCTCTCTGAACTCCATGTGTAATGAATGGATCAAGGATGATTCCTAGGAATCCCAAGAAAACTATGAATCATAAGCATCTCTATATCACCATACCAAACGTTCAGATCCCAGTAATACCAATCAACATGTAATGTCATCAAGCTCAACTGGTTATATTCTAGTTTTAACCCAGACATCCCACAATAATGACAGTCATAAAAATAATCGTAATAATTGATTAGAATCCCAAATTCTGATCAACTGGATCCTAGGTAGGCTAAAAATCATAGGGACTTGTTTCATCTAGAGTTTCATATACATAGACAATGTAGAATAACAACTTATTGTAAATTAATCACATGGATCAATAACCATATTACAAGATACACTAGGCATATATAGTGACATCATGACATCCAAGTCGTATAAAATCAGTATCATAAAAGTCTTAAAATTAAAGTCCTAAGAATAACCTATGGGCATTCCCCATATCACCGTATTATCAAATAAGACTCATATACTAGACCTATGGAATTACCTCCAGGAGTCCATATAAGTATTAAGTAATTAAATAAATCATAAAAAATTTATAGGTCTAGAAAAATGATAAACCCAATATCAATATTCATAAACCTATGAGATTACACGTTTGATATGAGTTCTAAGGTGATGCCTACTTCTATTTCTATTGAAGCCCATGAAACACCCTCTTAGGGTTGATTGATCATTGTGGTACCTACTAGGGTCCCCTAGGTCACATCATAGGAGAGTCTCCCTACTGAGGGTCCTCAGTCTCAATCAAGTCACTTAGGCCTAACCCATATCAATGATCCAATCAATATTAAGGTCTCTCAAGGGTTATCACTTGAACTATATGGGTCATTCCACTTAATACATGACACAAAACTATAAGAAGATGGCCAAGAATCCTACACTAGGACTACTAAGTCATGCTCACCATGGTTACACCCCATAAGGGTACAAATGACATAGGGTATAAAAAAACTCATAGCCTCCACCATCAGTGGTTGAGGTGATCAAGGTAGTGCACATAACCAATGTGGCCTTGGAATTTCATTCCCCTTGTACTAAGATATTTCATTTTAATTAAAATTTCAATCTTATTAAATAATTTGATCAATTTTATCAAGAATTTAAATTCCATCAATGATGCGATGATGTATTAAACACATAATAAAAACTCACATTAATCCATAATATAAGTATTGAGGACCACCTACCTTATCCTGACACCCTCTCCATTTTCCATAGCCTAATAACGTGCTTCTTGGTATAATTCGAGATCTTATTGGATCTAATGATAACCAAACACACTCTATGCCCCTATCTTAGGCCAAATATGCCATATTAATTAATTACAGCTCCTTATAATTATTCAAATAATTTATATTCAAAAAATAATTTAATCAGATTTTCTTAATAACTAAAATCTCACAGGGCACCTAAAAACCACCAAATTTTTGAGAAATGGGGTGTCGACCATCCCTGACACACCCCCAAACCCACTATAAGAAAAGAACTAAACTACACCACCATTTCAATTGTTAAAGTTTTTTAATTTAAATTAAAATTCATAGAAAAATCCATAGATCAACATACCCTTGATTAAATGATGAGAAATTATAGGCTGACATTACCTCAGGACTTTCTCTCACTAGGTATAACCAATCCCCCAAGAGAATCAACCAATTAAACCATGATCTGGAAGAATCAGTATGAAATACATAAACTAGGAAACTAAATTTAAGAAAAAATAAAGGGTAAGAAAGGAGGAGACCCATATAGGTGGATGCGTACCTAAAAATTCTAGAAAAATCCCATTAAGACTATCCATTGGTCAATGTAAAAGAGGGATAGGAAAGGGGGTAAGATGGATGGGTCACATGTGAGTAAGAGGAGAAGAGAAAGGGGGTTTTCCCTAAAAAAATCACATGAAAAATGGTAACAATCCACCTGAGCTGCATGGTTTGGTTGCACGGTTTTCCAAATAGTATTCCAACCATGTGTTATGAACTATATAAAATAACCCCACTCACATGATTGAGACGTTAATTTTTCTAAACCATGTTCCAATCATGTTAATTGGCACTGTATTGCTCTACAACATTTTTCAGGGTATGTCTACAACCATGTGCAAACCATGTGCCAAACCCGAAGTCCAAATCAGACCACATAGTTTCACCTAGAATCTTTATGGTTTCATTAAAACATTATTATAACTTTTCTTTATATAAATTGAACTAAAATCCACTTCATGATCAAGGTTTCACATGATTTCCCCAAAACCGTTCACACCAAATTATGAACCCATTCTAAAAACCTCTAAAACTCTCAAAACTTATCCTAAAGCTTGTGAGACTCACCCATGCACCCAAACTAACTTCTGATCCATATTAAATGTCTAATCACATCACCTTAAGATGTTAAAACTCTCATAAATTCATTCTAATTCTTGGTTCAAAATTCATCCCATCCACTAAATTCCAAAATTCATTTACTTCTATAATTTCCTACTAGTCCGTACACATAGGGTTTTACAATATCCTCACTATAGAACTTCTCATCCCCAAGATGTATCATAAATCATTATATCATCGACAAAGACCTACTCTGGTTTCCAATTCTCATTCAAATGGATAGGTTCCAATCATGGATTCCTAATGCTTTATTTAAGTGCAATTTTCAACATAAAGAACCCAACCTGCTGAAACATGATCCATTTGTCAAATTTATTTCCAAAACACCATGACGATGCTCACCCATGGCCATATATCTCGAGACACCCACATGTCACCATCCATTTTATTTTATAACCCATGGTTCTCCCTACCATCATACTAAGATCACAACAACCAATTGTCAAACTATAATGTCTACCACCATTAAAGTCACTGGTCGAACCATATTTCTAGTAGTCTGACAACCCAATTGATATAGTCCCAACAAACCATACCACAACACACCCCAGAGCATTGTTCAACTCTAGTACCAACTACAAATTATTATTTTCAGTACAAAATGGATGTGTCTCCACCATTCAAGTATAATTAGAGAACACAACTTTTTTCTTAAAAATCCCCAATCGTTGCTCAAAACACTCACATTGTATCCAAAGTGATGCATCCAATGCAGTTTTGAGCTTACCACATCGTAAAACTTGAAAAATTGTCTGGTCAAACCTCATATAGCTGACGTACCTAATTTTTTTGACCACTATTGTTAACTCACCATCCATTTATCCACACATGGTGTTCTGAATCTAGATGCATCCCATGATTATCTCGATACACACACCAAATTCTCAACCCGAATTACAGTGTGATTACATGGTTGAGTCATCGATTGACCAATTCCACTGTCATGCTCCAAACATGACCACTGATGCGTTACCAACCTGATCACATTTTAATCATTTCAAAATTTTACCCTAAGCCTAAATCAAATATTCTGAATCAATAAAATATCACATCCTAATTAATTTCTAGAATTCCCCAAGGAATCTAGTGAATTTAGTTTCATAGCTCACCAACCTCTAAAGAGACAAACAATAATCTAATGATCAGTCTCACATGCCCAAAATCCCTCTCACCTAAGGTTCATATCACAACAACCGACATCAGACTCCTTGAGTGTAACCTCAATTGGTTCCAGCACAATGTGCATGTCCCTCTTACCACGCCACACTTCCTATCCTGTTAAAACCTCACCAAGATTAAACCAGATAGATTTTTTCACTGAACCCAATACATTCTTGATGTCCCCTATATTTATAGAGTGACATTCCTCATTTCATTCTAATTTCTGGGCAACCATACATGAAATATCTTAACAATTACCATCGAAACTTGGACCGCACCCATTCATCACCAATATCAATTTCAATAGGTATGAAATGTAAATTTTATGTGTTATATCAATCTAATTTAAAACATGATGAACATATTATCTAATAATATCCAAAAATATAAAATCCAACTCATTCTCCCATGATCCACACATAAAAAAACGCTCACATTCCTCAACACTAAACATGATACTAGGCATTTCCATTTCACCTAATTAGAGAACCCTTGACACTCCTATTCAAAATAAAGAAATTTTCTTATTACATGATTTACCTCATGATAACCTACTATATGGATGTTGTTCCTAAACCAAATACACCCACCCATGCTCTAAGTCATGTTAATATCATCCACATGCTTATCCACCACCCATCTCTATACTAAAACCAAAAGTGTTTAACCATTTCTACACCACAAACTAAAACAAATATAAATCCATCAGGATTTGGAGCCTAAATGATCATGACATTTAAAACTAGCCTTGATACTAAATAACTCAAGGCATGCCCTCACATAAAGGGTACTAAAGCATCACCATGACTATACTGAAAACCCTTGATCAGCTTCTGTGCATCTATCTCGAACCCTAGGAGTCTACCAATGCATTTCCATATCTAAGGAACTCATCGGGAAGTTAAAACCCCTCTCATAGGTTTCCTATACAATGAAACTAAGCACCAACCCACTACGGTCCAAGTTATATATTAGGGGTCATTAGGTATCCATCCTAGCCTCAGAAACCATGTATCATGAAGGGTTATAAATCATGGGATATTACTCACTACACCCATATCAACCATCATGTGACATCTAACATATGAAAACCACTTCTAGTTTCCAAGTACACATAGATTAGGAATCCCATGTCAAGTCATCATCCTACTAGGGAACTGATTCTCACTAATAATCCACCTATGTGATTTCTACCTAGAGAATCAAAAACAATCACTCAACACTACCATAAACAACATAATCATCAAAGATGATCAGTAACAAGAAAAAAACAACAACTAAAAGCTTTATTAAATAGAATATCATTTTAAGATATTTAGGATAACACCATATAGGTTATTATTGGAACTTTAAATAGATGGAATCGAATGAAAACCACCCACAATGGGTTTCACACAAAGGCACCTTATTCCATATTGACCTACTAAGGTCACTACACCACCTATGCACATAAAATATTCTATCATCATCAAGTGAATCACCACAAAACCACATGAACTTCCATTATAAGGAAATGAAAATAAAATTCGACCTAGATGAGTATAATTCCACCAAGTACTTATATAAGAAAATGATATATGAGGAGTTTCTAACACTTTAAAAAATCGTTCCTTAATCACCAGGGATAAAAATCACACTATCAAACCCATATATATCATTTTAATCATACATGAATGATTATAATACATGAGAAACCTCTTTCATCTATGGTAAAAGATTCAAAAATACAATATGAATCACAATCATAAATCCAAACACCATATAAAACACTTAAGGTGAAAATCATATCAACTACAACATCATGTACTAAGAATAGTAATCCCATCCCTAGAAATCTAAACTCCCTATTAGTGAAGGTTTTCATAACGCACCAGCTCAATATCCATCACAAGCTATGATACATTACTATATCTCTTGAATAGCCTATCCAAAACTGTAAGACAAATAAGAAAACCACTGATAATACTTTATAACATCGCAGTTCATAGTCCACTCAACTGGTGCCATAACCTGGTTCACCACAAGTCTTCATGCATGCCTCCGCATATGCCAAAGGTTGCTGGATAGTAGTGGGGGTCTAAGGAGGCACTATGGGGAGACTATACCCCCTATATTAGAGTGAAAAATTGTGATGTCCCAGACCCAGATTCCACTCAGAGGTTCCCCATTCTCGGCTGGCCATATGGCCTTAAGCACATCTCCCCAAATGCTAAATGCTTCCAACTAGCAGTGAGGGATTAGGGTGTGTCCATGGGGAGACAATTCCCTCATTACTAGAGTTTATCACAACATATAACATACAATAACAAGTAAATAGTGGAAGTAGTACACAATGATGGAACAATAGAAGCTAACTGAACTGTAATGATAATACAAGAGGTGAAATTGATATAAACATACAATACTAAAAATATGATGATGATATATATCATGTATCTAGAAATATGGAAAACATGGATATAAAAGAGAAAACAATACATGCTATACAAATGTTGGATAAGGAATCCAAAAACTATCCCAAGCATACCAAGCTCCATCTTAGTTATATACTACCAGCTCCATATTAAGAAATAATAAATCAAATGTCTGAAGAAACATGCTTTCCTTTGTTAATAACCATATACATATAATCTAATTGGGTGCCAATGGCATCCCAGATAAGGTGTGAGATAAATCTCAGTAGGCCACCACCAAAGGTTTCTATAATATCCTGTATATGTAATATAAACTGAAATAGCGAGAAAGCATGCATATATAAAAGTAAAGTAGTACTATAATGTAAATACCCAAGTACCTGCTTAATCCCTCAGCAGGTGTCTGAACATGTTAACATTTCATTAATTAATTAATTCAGTTTATGTAATAAAGTCATGTGAGACATATCTAGTATTGATATCACTTCATGATAGTAACAGCGAATGTTCCAAGGTGTAACAAGGAAAACATGATGATAATGATAATGAAATGGTTACAAGGTAATTACCAAGGCAACCTAGAACTCAAGGGTCACAAAATTAGTAGTAACTATAGCCTTATTATAGGGGTAGGAGTGTAATCCAAGGTTCTTCTCCAAGGAATTCCACAATAGTATGATCTAACCAAATATAAGGAATAAATCTAAGGTAAAACAAGATAAGTTATTTCTAGGACCAAGGATATAACTAAGGCACCTCGTGTCCATAGAATCCATGATAATCCAAGGAGTGTATCAAAGGCATCTTGTAATAGTAAAGGAGGGATCCTACAGTGTCATACCAAGAATCCACTAATATATAAGAATTGAGTTCCAAGGTGGGTCTCAACCAAGGCAACTGACATCTTAGAATCAGAATGGTGTCCACGAGTGCTTAAGGATTTCCCTTGGGAATCCAAAATCTATCTTGAGTCTAACCAATCCTATAAATATATTAAGTTCCATATGTATAATCATGCATGTTATATTTAATCCATTTTAATTAACTAGGGCATTTAATACTCAAGCCATTTAATATATCATAAGGTTCCATCCATTGCCTTTCATTAGTGTGACAAGGCCAACTAAGCATGCAAAATTTTAATAAAACCATTGAATTCATAATCATTTAATAGGGGTCACTCTGATACCTTACATTAGATATAGAAAGGGGTGCTACGGACATGCAACCAAGCTTTTGGATTAAAATTCATTAGACCAATTCATATATATATAATATACATTCCATTTATATTTATAATTGATTAATCAAGTTGAAGAACTTACCTTAGGTGGGACAAGTGTTAAGAATATGTTCTACTAGACACTCTAAATTCATTGGTTAAATTGTACACTTACCTTAACAAGTTCAAGTAATAGCTCACTTAAACAGCCACACAGACATGCTCAAAAGATACTAAAATCATAATTATAAGAACACCCTAAAAGGGATGGTCAACATTAGGGAAATAACCACTAATGATGGAGAAAATATATGGCATGATTCTTATAACATGGTTCTGATGACTACAATAAATACATAAAAATTTAACAGATGATGCTCGATAAAATCGGTGCACCCACATGACAATTTATAAAACTAATAATCTTGAAGAGTGAGTTATAGACCACCTACCACATACTAGTACGACTCTCCTCATCCAATATCAGTCTCTATTTTGGCCTTTATTAGAGTATATCTAAAGAAAATATCAATTCCCTGAAATTGTTTCATATGATCTTGCATCTAATTATCATCATTTATAGGAAAAACAATTAAATATTAAAAAGAAATCAAGAAAGTACCGATGTGGATCCAACAAGATGAATGATGGTCAAATAGGACTCCAAATGGGTGATAGATCCAAAAATCTAGAATAGACATGAAAAGGGATTTAAAAAGGTAGGAGGAAAGTGTTCTTTTCACTAGAAAACCAAAAGAGAGGAGGGGAGGATTAAAACATGTGATTAAGGGAAAAACCATATTTTTACCCAAAAATTATCCTTCACATGTTTTGGACACACAGTTTGGCCAAACCATGAATAAATCATACACGAGTAGCTGTAGGAAGGGAAATACCACATGGTTTGGCCACACAGTTAGGGAAACCATGTGCTGACCATGCAAAATGCCTTTACAATTTTTTTCTTCAGTGTTTCAAATGGCTGTGTGGCCCAAATCACATGGTTTGGAAAAAACGTGTTCCTCATATCATGCCACTTTCTAACCTTGCATGGTTAAAAATAATCATACTGGATGCCTCACACGGTTTCTTCTAACTACACGACAGATCAAAATCCTCCACCAGATGTTGTTCTGAGCTTTGAAAAAGTTTTAGATAGCCACAAAACCTTTACTAACTCATTATGAACCCATTTTATTTCCATAAAATAGAATTAGAACAAAATTTAAAGAATCCATACCTGAGTGAAAAACCAATTTCTTATATTATTCCCCCTTAAAGTAACTCATCCCTAAGTTCACCTTCCAAGGGTAGTGAAATACTATTTGAGAACAACTCTAGACACTAGGCACATACGTCAACCTCCCACTCCCAAATCTCATTATATACATGGTCATGCTACCATAACACCCATATTAGAGGGACACACTAGCCTTAGAGAGCCTTCATGCTCCGGTTGATGATGCATATAGGATAACCCTGAAACAGAGCATCGATATCTAGCTAAACTTCCTTAGGATAAAAAGTATGAGATGGGTTGAAATGAAAATGATATAGCTGTGAAATGGGGAAGACTTCATGCCTGAAACAGTACCTCTAAGTTAACAAAAAATGGATAGGATACCATCCCGACTCTCTCTAGAATCTTAAATGGACTAAAAAATTATGGTGATAACTTCCCTTGGATTCATATATGTCTATTCCCTATCCGGGGCGATACTCGTAGGAAAACATGATCAATGACCTCGAACTCTAGAGGTCATTTATGGTGATTGATATAATATTTATGTATATACTATGTAGTAGAAATACGCGTCCTAATCAGATGAACCTACTCTAAATTCACCTGCATGATACAAGGACCTAGTATGGCTACCTATCCTGCCTCTAGAAAGCATAAGGGTGAATGACATGGACTAATGTAAAAGGAATCAAAAGGATCCAGATGAATTATCACCTAAAATCTGCTATTATAGGAAAAATCAACAATAGGGATATGATTATCCCAAAAACCGATGAAGTCAAGATTTCATGCTTGGAGTATGTCCTAAAAAACCCATATCATCCATTTTGACTATCCATTAGTCTGAGGGAGAAAGGATATGCTCAAAAGAACTTGTGTACCCAAAACTTTCGACAAAAAACTTATAGAACCGTGATGTAAAACGAGCATCCCTATCAAAAATGATAGTGTGAGGGACCCCGTTTAGTCTAATGATCTCATGGTTATACAATATTACCTGATCATAAACTAAGAATGTATCCTAGATAGGAATGAAGTGGGATACTTTCATTAGTTGGTGAATAACTACCCATACGGCATCGCTACCCCTAGGAATCCTAGGTAAGATGACTATAAAGTCTATGAAAATGTCTTCCCATTTCCATTACAGAATTATAAGTGATTGTAAAAAGACTTCAGGTCTTTGGTGCTCTATCTCCACCTGCTGATAGGTGGAACACCTAGTAATAAAGCCTGTGATTTGAAATTTTATCCCAGGCCACCAATACTAGTGCAACATGTCTCAATACATTTTGGATATGCCTAGATAAACTGCCTACTGGGAAGCATGGGACTCTCACATCAAATCCTCTATTATATTTTTATGAACCCATACATGTCCATGTATATGTAGGATGTTGTCCCTATCCACTAACTAATATGGAGGAAGTTCAGTTCTTGAAATACTCTCATAGAGAACCAAGCCCTTAGGATCTAAAAATTTCATACTTTTAACATTCTCGAGTAGGGAATACGTAACTATCAAAGAAGAGAGGCAAGACTTCATGTGAAAATCATGAAACTCTCGATGAAGCTCAAAAAATAGGTCCATCAATTTCCATTCATCACTAGCTTCCCGCATAGCTTATGCCTGAGTTTTTTGACTTAGTGCATCAGATACTTCATTTCACTTTCTAGGTGTATAAGTAAGCTAAAAATAAAATGAATTAATATATTCGACCCATATTAAGTGTATGAGATTCAATTTATTCTATGAAAAGAAATATTTTAGGCACTTTTGATCTTTAAAAAACACAAATCTCTCACCTTATAGATAATGTCTCCAGCAACGTAAGGCATGGACAACTATTGATAGATCAAGGTCATGCATTGGGTAGTTTCTATCATGAGGCCTCTACTATTGAGATCTATATGCGATGAATCTATCTTCTTATATCAAAACTGTCCTTAAGAAAATTACTGATGCATCAAAGAACATGGTATAGACTCTACCTGGTACTAGAATATTTTTAACAGGTACTGAGACAAGCCTCCCTTCCACCTCCTGAAATTATTTCTCACACAATTCTAGCCATAGTAACTCAACACCTTTCCTTTTAAGACAATTAAGAGGTGAAGCATAGTGTGATAAGTCCTGTATGAAATGCCTGTAATATCCATATAGCCCCAAGAAACTCCATATATCAAACACATTCTTTGGATTCTCTTAAGAAACCACAACACTCACCTTCTTTGGGTCAACATATACTATGAATTATGAAATAATATGACCCAAGAAGTGAACTTTGTCGATAAAGAAGTGAAAATTAGCAAGATTGGCATAAATATGATTCTCTATCAGTGTACTTAGAACAATATCAAGGTTCTTAGCATGATATCTACGAGTGTGAGAATATAGTAAGATGTTGTCCAAAAATACTACAACAAAGGAATCTAGATTGGGGTGGAAAACCCTATTCATTAGAGCTAAGAAAACAATGGGCACATTCATATGATCAAACGTCATAATGAGGTACTCATATAGACCATAACTTTTATGAATAGATATACAAGGTATGTTTGATGGTCTTGATTACACATTATGATATCCCAATCTCAGGTGAATCATAGAGAAGACCCTAGCTAATCAGAGATGGTCAAATAAATTATCTATTCGAGGCACTGGATACTAGTTCTTGACTGTAATCCAATTCAACTTTCTGTAATCCATGCATAGAAGAAGGGTCCCATCTATATTATTGGAGAAAATCATGGGTCAAACCCAAGAAGAATTAATAGGCAATATAAAACCTTTGGAATCAAAATAATATAACTTCCAATTGAGATCCTAGATCTCAGTAGGTTCCATCTTGTATAATGGAATGGACACTAAAGATGCTCTTGGAACAAGATTGGTTTAAAACTATACCTCTCTCTCAGGAAGTAATCTAGAAAATACATCGATAAAGACATCCCTAAAATGATCTACTATCAGATAGAATTTATCTTAAAGTAAACCTTGCTCCTCCATGAAGAGATTGGAAATATGGGCAGTCACTACACCTATCCCATGATGCTCTGGTCTAGTTCTGATAGCCTGGAAATCCCACTCACACTTATGTGGATAACTAATACCCTATGGTGATGTAAACGACACCCTACAGAAATTTTAAACAAATGCATGATATGGAACCAACTAACTCATCCCAAGAATGAAATTAAATCCCATAATATCGAGAACAAAGAGGTACCATAAGAAAGGGTAATTTCCTACCTCAAAGGGACAATCCCTACACTAGCATATTCCATCTGACCATATTCCTAATGGTGTATCTAGAGTCATCACACCACAATAATACTATATTTCTAACCCAATAATTTCCACGATAGATAAGGATATAAAAGAGTGTGAAACACCTATATCAAATAAAGAAGATACTATAGTGGAGGCTACTAGAATAGTACCTCATACTGTAGATAGTCCTGTAACTTGATCCTTGGGTATAATATGTAAAGCATGCAACTGACCTGACCCATGAACCTATACAATAGCTGGACTACCATTATCAAAACTTCTCTACTAGCACTACAAGTGATCAGGCTTCTAGATACTATGTTCATTACCTCCTCCTCATCTAGTCCTACTAGTGATACTCCAACTCCCAACCTAGCACAGTGTAAAAGAACTTTCCCCTAAAGGTGGAGATGGTGCGGAAAATCTTCCACTAGAAGCTGATGTAAAGGTTCAAAAAAATATTTAAAGATTCCCCATACATCCACAAGCTCAAAAAACTAGAGGGTATCTATCACACTATGGATTTAGGTTCCCCTTTCGTCTACATAGACGACACACCATATAGCTACCAACATAGTTACTCAAGATGCCACTACCTTGACGAGAAAACTCGAAGGATCTATTTCTGCTACCAGAAGAACTACTGGGTCACCTCAGCACTAGTCCTCTATACCTGATACTGTTTCCATCCCTCATTTTTTTCTCAATGATAAGAGCCTGATTGAATATTTTGGAGAAGGTCGGTAGGCGAAAGACATTCACGTGAGTACAGATGGCATACACAAGCCCATCCTCGAAGCGTCTAGAATGTGAAAGCTCATCACTGTCTAGAAGTGGTGAAAAAAACATTAACTCATTGAAATGTGATGAATACTCCATAACTGACATAGAACCCTACTCAAGATGCATGGAATCTATGACTCTATCAACTCTCAGCATATGAGGAATGAAATGATCAAAGAAAGAAGTATGGAAATAAGACCATACCATGAATTTATAGAGAAAAACCTGAGTAACTACATCCCACCAACACTTGGCCGAATTATGAAACATGTGTGCAAAAATCTTGAACCTCTACTCTAGAGGTGCCTCTAGATGCTCAAATATAGACAAGGTGGAATCTTACCAAGACTTAACAGCCTGTGGAACACCATCCCTCGAGAAGGTAAGATGATTCTACTGCTAGAACTCACAAGTCAGATCAGCCATCGTAGGTGTAGGATGTGGATCACCATTCATGGACTACATCAGAAGTAGGAAACTATCACAAACTTGGTCATCAGTGACCAAATCAGGCATAGCAGGTAGTGCCTCAAGTGGAACTCCTAGAGGTAAGACTGGAAGATCAGGTTCCACAATGTCTGTAACATGGTCGTCACCACCCTCCTAGAACATGAAATGAGGATTTTGTGGTGGAATTGGCCTACAAATTCCAAGCACGTACCTCAGAACAATCTAGAAGAAGATAGATAGCAACACTATAGGAAGATGAACAAATAAAAAGGGACTTCTACCCATGGTATACTACCCCAAATACCCACCTAGAAGACCAGGTATTGGTAAGTTATCAATTATAAATTAATGGGGTTCCATTAGATGAAGGGTCCACTATACACCACCTCATCATTTACTAGAAACCATTTCATTCATTTTATATTTAATATCTAGATTCACCCCTTTGCCTTTCATAAACATGATAAGGTGGGATAAGGATGTGAAACCATTTAATTTTAAAATACATTTTTAAATTTTATAGTTTTCATTTTCTTATAACTTATATCAACATTATTTTAAAATGGATCTCCATTCTCAGTGAATCAGGGCCCATACAACTTATCACTGAAAACAACACCCATTTGATTTTAATTTAATGGATCGACTTGGTAAATTACCAATTACAACCCACGATGGATGATAACACCTCATGAATTGAAACCATTAACCACTCAATCACATCCAAGGAAAAGAAAATTCATAATATAACTACCAGAACATCAATCAATAGTTATAGGAATATCAAGCAATGTAAGGAGTGAAATTCACCTATATGGTATGGAAATATACATGACATGAGACTTTATAGGTGTGTATGATTCTATATTTAATAATTATCCTTTCCCTCATATCATCAATCCAAGGATGAAATGAAATTCTCAATAAAAAGAATAATTAACAACACCACATAGAATGTGAGTCACCTAACAATGAAATGATATCAACTGTTATAGGAAAAAGCAGTACAATAAGTATAATTTAGAAAACTTAGAATTTACCCTGAACATGGGTTCATGACACAAAAGACCAACTTATGACCAAGTTCAAAGAATTCATAATCTCTAATATATTTTCTCTAAATAGTAAATCAAGAATGAAACCCCCTCTGATACCACTTTGTGATGTCCTAGACCAAGATTCCACTCAGAGGTTCCCCGAGCCTGGTTGAACACATAACCTCAAGAACATATCCCCAAATGATAGAGGATTCTAGGTGTGTCTATGGGAAGACTATTCCCTCATTAACAGAGTGTATCTCAATAGATAATATACAAGAATAGGTAAATAGAAGAAGTAGTATACACAGATGGAACAACATAAGCTAACTGAACAATAATGATAATAAAATAGGTGAAACTGATATAAATATATGATAATCAAAAGATATTGATGATATATTTCATGTATCTAGAAAATAGAAAACATGGATACAAATCAAAAGACAATACATGCTATAAAAAAGTAGCAAAAGGAATCCAAAAACTATCCAAATAATTCTGAGCTCCATCTTGGTCATCTAATACCAGAACCATCCTAAGAAACAAGCAATAGAGTGTCTAAAGAAACATACTTCCATTTATCAACACCTACATACATATAATCTGATCGGTTGATAATGAAGACCCTAATAGGGTGTGAGATAAATCTCATTATACCACCACCAATAATGTGTATAACATCATGTCTGTGTAATATAAACTAAAATAGTGTGCAAGCATGGATATATAAAATCAAATTAGTAAGGTAATGTAAATACCCAAGTACATGATTTAGCCCTCAGATGGTGTCTAAAAATGAAACCAGTTAATTAATTAATTAATCCAGTTTATATAATAAAGTCATGAGAGTCGTATCTAGCACTAACATCACCTTGTGATATTAATAGTGAAGTTTACAAGGTGTAATAAGTAAACCATGATGATAATAATAATGAAATGGTTCCAAGGTAATAATCAAGGAAACCTATACCTAAAGGGACACAAAATCAGTAGCAACTACATCTTGTCTATATGGGTAAGAGTATAATAGAAGGAGCTTCATCTAAGGCATTCCATAGTATTATGATCTAACTGAGTCCAAGGAATACATCTAAGGTAAAACAAGATAATCTATGGCTAGGTCCAAGGATAAAAATGAGCCACCTCATGTCTGTAGAAGCCATGATGGATCCAAGGAGTGTATCCAATGTATCCTACAATAGTAAAGGAGGGATCCTATAGTGTTATATTGGGCATCCACTGATAAACAAGGATCAGGTTCCAAGGTGGGTCTCAACCAAGGCAACCCACATCCTTGAATCAGAATAGCGTCCAAAAGTGATCAAGGCATTCCCTTAAAAATACAAAAGCTATATCTACTCTAACCAATCCTATAAATATTTCATGGTCCATATATATAATTAGGAACCTTACATTTAATTCATTTTAATTAACTATTCAAATTTAATACTCAATCCATTTAATATATCATAAGGCTCAAGCCATTCCCTTTCATTAGTGTAAGAAGGCTAATTAGGAATGAAACCATTTAATAAAATGATTTAAGTCATAACCATTTAATAGGTTTCACTCCGATACCATCCATTAGACATGAAAAGGGGTTCTACAGATGTAAAACCAAGCCGTTGGATTAAAATTCATTTGGACAAGTCATATATATACAATAAACTTTCTATTTCCATTTATAATTGATTAATCAAGTTGAATCACGTACCTTAGGTGGGACAAGTGTTAATAATATGTGGTACTAGACACTCTAAATTAATTGGTTAAATTATACACTTACCATTAATAAGGACAAGTAATATCTCACCCGAACAGTGGAACAAACATGATCAAAAGCTACTAAAGAATAATTATAAGAACACACTATAAAGGATGGTCAACATTGTCGATGTAACCACCAATAATGGGTCACATATATGGAATGAGTCTTAGAAAATAATCCTAATGACTATAAGAAAGACATATAAATAAAACAGATGATTCCCAATGAAATTGGAACACCCATAGAACAATTTATAAAACAAATAATTTTGGGGAGTGAGTTATATACTACCTACCTCGTACTCATACGACTCTCCTCATCCAGTATCAGCCTCTAGTTTTGTCTGGATTGAAGTAGATATGAAGAATGGATAAATGCCATAAAATTGGGGCATATGATTCTGCATACAAATAGTGTTTTTTATTAGAATGATAACAACAAAAGATTAAAAAGGAATCAAGAATATACCAAAGCAGATCAAACGAGATGAATGGTAGTCAAATCAGACTTCAGACAAGTGCTACATCTCAAAAGATATAATATAATTGAAAAGGGATTCAAAAAGAGAGGAGGAAGGTGTTATATCTATTGGAAATCCCAAAGAGAGGAGGGGAGGATTAAAACATTCCATTAAGGGAAAAACCTTATTTTTACACAAAAATCATCATTCACACAGTTTGGCCACATGGGTTGGCCAAACTGTGTGTAGATCGTGCATGAGAAGATATAGGAAGGGGAATATCACATGGTTAGGATATATGGTTAGGCAAACCATGCACCAACCATGAAAAATTCCTATAAATTTTTTTCTATATCTTTCCACATGGTTGTGCGGTCCAAATCGCATGGTTCGGGAAAACCGTGTGCCCTATATCACCCCACTATCCATCATTGCACAGTTAAAACAAACCATATGACCTACCTTTTATGGTTTCCTCTAACCATGAAACATGACAAAAAACTCCACCAGTCAAGGTTATAATATCCAAACAATCATTGGACACCCAATAAACCTTCACTAACTCATAATGAATCCATTTTAGATCCATGAAAGAGAATTATAACAAAATTTAAAGGATCCATACATGAGTGAAAAACCGGGTTCTTACAACAATGATATAAGAAATCAATCAATATCATGCACTATAAGTAACCATCATAGTTAGTCAGAAAATTAAATATTCATACAATATTAATATGAGGTAAGAACATGAATACAAACATACAGGATGATCTCCCACTAGTCTGATCAAATATATAGAATAATAATAAAATAATAAAGACAAAATCAATGGATATACTACCAATCCAAACCATACCATATTCCAAGATCTATCTACTCATCCAAGCTACCCTTCATGATAAATCCTGGGCCTTAACCTAACCTGTGCCTATAACCAAGTGATATTATTCTTGATTACCCCACTGTAATGTAGGTCTGAGTAGAGTTTTAATATATAAATCAGTAGGCCACCACCAACAAAATCCTGTATTATACTAGAAATATAGTGATATATGCATGTGAAATGCTCAAAATAAATAAAATACTAAAAATAAAAAAATAACCACCAATATTATATGATTCTACTTAATGAAATAATGTCTTTGAGAACATCTTGTAGACCATACCAACCCATATAGCCAATACAATATAGTTATCGATCCATAGGCTTGTGACCTCAATCGATCATAACTACTTTAGTCAATTCCATGGTTTTTATGAGCACATCATGATGTCATTCCAACTATATAAATACTAGATACTAGGGTGTAACCCATGAATCCTCAATCCTTAGGATCTATAACCAACAATTCATCATGAATGACTCCGTGGATAGATCCTAGGAATCCTAGGCATCTCTACAAATTCTAGGTGTAATGAATGAATTATTCCTCAGTATCCTAGGAAATCTATGAATAAGAATCATCTTTATGTACCCATTATAAATTGACAGATCCCATACATCCCAAGAATCCCAATCATCATGTAATATCATCTAGCTCAGTTGGAAAAACCCTAAGTGCAACCCAAACATCATATACGAATAATCATCATAAAAATTATAACATTGATCACAATACCAAATCCAAGAAAAGCTAGGCATCCTTGGGAGCCGTAGAATCCATGGAATCCTATATAGACTCATGGTTGAATCTCGAAATCCCAAGAATTATTCACGTGGCTTACTAGCTAGATCCCAAGGTACATTGGGAATCCACACTAACATCATCACATCCAACCCGTATCATATTATTATCATGAAAAGCTCAAAATATATGTCCGAGGAAGAACCTTTGGGTGTCCCTCAAGTCACCTTCATACCAGATAAGGCTTATAAGTTGGATCCTAATAAGTACTTCTAGGAATACACATAAACATTAAATAATTAAATAAAAAATAAATAAACATCTAGGGATGGATGAACGCCTAAACCTAATATCTCTATTAATAACCCCATAGGATTACATGTTTAGTGAGGGATCTAAGTTGACACCCACTATCATATCTACCCAATACCATAACGAACCTGCTTAGGGTTGATCGATCATTAAGTTACTTACTGGGGTCCCTTGGTTCACATTAGAGTAGAGGCACCCTATTGGGTGTCCTTGGTCCCAGTCAATTCACTCGGGCCAAACCTGTCTCAAATATACAACCATATACAAAGTCTCTAGAGGATTCTTACATGGCCTACTTGAGTTTTTCCACTTAATACATGTCAAACATCTACAAGGAGGTGACCAAGGATCCAAAATTGAGGCTACTAAGTCATGATCACCAAATTCAGACCGAACAAGGGTAAAAATGTTACAGCGCATACCAAAATAACACAGAGACTCAACCATCAGTGGATGGGGAAATCAAGTTAGTGAACATGGCCAACTTGTCCTTGTCATTTCATTCCCATTATCCAAAGTCTTTTCATTTTAATTAGATATTTCAATTTAATTTAATAAATCAATTAATTTAATCAAGATGCTCAACACCATCAGGGAAGTGAAGACAGATTAAAAACATCATAAATAACTCAAATTAATATATAGGGAAGGTATTAAGGAACACATACCTTATCCTGAATCCCTTTCGATTTTCCACATCTCAACAACTTACTGCTTAGACTCATCCAATCTCATTTCATCTCCAACAGTCACTACTTGCACTCTGGGGAAACTATATCACACCAAACTAACCATATTTATTAATTATAACTCATTATAATTAATCACACAATTTACATTTTAAAACCAATTTAATTCCATTTGGAATTATTTATAAAATCTCACTGAGTGTCCGAGGATCACCAAATACTAATGTAATAGGGTAATGACTATCTACAATACATCCCTAAACCCACTCTAAAAAAAGTGAAAAACCTATACCTCTATTTACATCATTAAGAAAATTTAATTTAAATGGAAAACCATAGAAAAATACATGGTTCAATGTAACCTTGATGAAACAATGATCGGTGATAGAAAAACATCATCTTAGGACATTCTCTCACTAGACAGAACAAAGGAACCAAGAGAATTAGATGATTCCAATATGATCTTAGGGAATCATCACCAAATACCTAAAACATAAAACAAAAATCAAGAAAAAATGAAGGATAATAATGGAAGATACAAATGGAGGAATATACTTACCTCAAAACACTAGAAATAGCCCAAGAAAACATCCCTTGGTTAAGGGATAAGATGTAGAGGGAAGCTGGGTCATGTGCAAGGAGGAGGAGAAGAGAAAGGGGCCTTCCCACTAAACATTCTTAGGGTAATAATGGTAAAAATACGCCATTAATGAGACTCATGATTTGGATTCATGGGTTTACAAACCTTTCTCCTACCATGCAATATACACTCTCTAAGAGAATCTCACTCACATAGTTTGGGTGTTAACCATGCAAATTGCCACTATCCAAGTCTGCAATTTGTTTTACAATTTTTTTGTAACCATGAAAAAACCATGTTCCAAGACCCAAGTACAAATAAAGATGAACAATTTCCAATGTAATATACATGTTTTACTAAAAACCATGTTCTAATCATTCTAGAAAATCATTCATTATAGGGGTTAAACTGAAATTCACCTCATACTCAAGGTGTCACCTAGTTTTCCCTAAACCACACATACCAAACCTGGAACCCTAGATAGAAAACTTAAAAACCCCCAAAACATATCTCAAAGCATTTACGACTTGTTCAGGTACCCAAGATACCTTCTGAGCCTCATTACATGCCCAGAAGCATCACCTTATGATGTTCCAACTCTCTAAATTCCATTTTGAATCCTATTTCAGAATATGGACCATCCACTAAATTAAAAAATTTAAATTACTTTTATAATTTCCAACCCATCTATACAGATGGGGTTTTAAAATATCACTTTTTATTATCACATGAGTCGAGTTATACTTTAAAATCTTGAATTATGACTAATTGATATTATGACTACATACCTATATGGTAACATTGATAAAGTTGTTTATATAAAAATATATGAGAGATTTAAAGTGCATTTAGTATGTCCAAGGCCACTAGATATTGATTCCATTAAATTAAATAAATCATTATATGGATTAAAGAAGTCTGAGTTTATGTGGTATAACTATTTTAGTGAATATTTATTACAAGAGGGTTATAAAAATGATCAAATTTATCCACGTGTTATCAAATAGAGAATTGAATATGAATTTTTCATCATTTCAACATAATTATTTGAATATTATTGGAACACTCAATGATCTTTCAAAGAAATTTTAATACAATGTAGGTCATTATAAGTAATTTAACATTTAAATTTGACATAAACACATGTCAATATTTTGATAGTTTTTACTTTTTAAAAACATGCCTTATAGTTTTGAAAATGGGAATTAATTTTAAATTAATAAATTAAACTTCTATGTTTTTAATTTGGTAAAATAGACTTCATTTTTTAATTCATAATATCAAAATTATCTTTGGGTGAATTTTTGGTATTTTTTTGAAAACTTTCAATTTTAATGAATAGTGAAAAACACTACGTTATTATTTAAAATCGACTTTTTATTTAAATAAATATTTATTTTAATTAAATTTATTTTAAGTCAAAATAGATATATAAGACCTATATAAGTTCAATATAATTCATTGGAGTCACTTTATAATAAAATTAGAAGTATAAAATTTTATTGAACTTTTTAACCTCTTTTACCCACCTTCTAGGAGCATTTGCAAATTTAAATAAAACTTAATTTTACCACTTCTGTGAGTTGAATTTCAAAAATCCAAGATACATGGTTGATATAAGTAAGTAAAATTTTGTTCAATAAGATGAAAATAATTTTTGGTGAATAGTAACTTTTGACTTTTATTTACCACGATTAAAAGTAAATAGGGTAATTAAAGGTAAAAATGATATTATAATTATCCTAACACATGTCCTAATACTATTGGACAAATTTATTTTGACCAAAAACAACCTTATTAATAAAATATGATCCTTTACGTCCACTTGTATTAGATGAGGACATTTATTATTATTTTATTTAAAGAAGAGTTAAAAGTGTTAAATTCAAAGTTTAATAAATAAACCAATTTTAATATAGGGTTACACACAATATAAATTCTACTATAAATATTCATAATAAATATAAAAATATTTCCTATATAATGGTATTTTATTTATAATTTTTAGACATTAAATAATTTAATTTATCTATAACACAATGATGATGCAATAATTACCTTATTAATGAAAGAATCAAATAAATGGTATTATAAATATTAAAATAAATATAATTTCAAAATTTTTATGACATACACTAATTTTATAGGTAAATATGACATTTTAGGGTTGATTAAATGCATATTTTTCGAAGTAATCAAGTTGTTATGACTTAAAAAAACCAAATACCAAATAATGTCAAAATTGACATAAATGATTTTTTTTAAAAATACTATATTATTAGTTGATATAATATTAATAAAAATATAAGGTTTGTCCAAAGGTCTTAAATAATATTATATATGTCATTAATGAACCACTTTTTGTTATCTTGGAATTTTAGAGTAAGTTTATTAACCATATAGTGTAAGAATACAAGAAGACATGGTAAAAGTTAAAACATTTAACTAAGAGTTAAATCTAAAAGATAAGGTTAATATGGTGACCTAAACCTGTCTAAAACCTATAGGTTGAGTGTTTTTCGACCCATCCCCACCTTATCCTAGAAATAAATCATTTTTAGCCATTATAAACCGAAAAATAATTTTATTATATAATAATATTTCAAGATTTTCCTAAAGTGACCCTCACCTCTCTTATACAAGGGTACTTCCTCTTCTCTAAAAATCACACCTCAAAATCCATTTGGATCAGCCAAAACCTAACCTATTATCCTCCCAACTTCCCTCAAATAAAACTAGAGTCCTTAATTTTCTCATAAATCCATCCTAAGAAGCCATTTTGATCAACTCAAAAGGAAACACCCGAAGAAGAGGTAATAATTTCACCACCCTCTTTCAAGTTCTTTTCTTCTTCCACTTCCTCTTTATTTGTTGTTTCTGTTATAAAATAATAAATCCAGTATATTTTATATAATGTGATGTTATTATAAAAATGGTACAACCATATTCATTATTCTATCCATCATATGAATGACAAAGTCACTATACATTCGTACATACGACTTACCGTCTCCACGTCATGGTGTAGTTTGTTATTCAAACACTTCATTATTTGTATGGGTATAATAATGAGTATAAATTATGTAAATAATAAATATAACATGTTAATGATTCTGTATATATGATATACCAAACAATTACATACGATTTCTCCATCAATATAATGATATTGTCGCTCGTGCGTACGTACGGATTACTATATCCACGAACGCGATGAGATTCATTCCCCATAATAACCATTAATGAATAATTTTCATTTTATGATTTAAAATAATGTTTATTAACATAATATCATTATGTATATGAATCAAATAAAACCTATTCATTATATAAATGGCTTATGTAACCAATCATATAAAGAAAAATGAATCAATTAACACCTGAAACGATGATACTACTAAAATATTATTAAAAAAGAAATATTAGAAGATCATATATGATATCATATTTACATATATGATTCATGTATAATTTAATAAAAATTATTTAAATATTATAAAGGAGGTTAACGTACCCTCGACCAAGAAAAAGTACAGGGTAAGGGTTAATTTCATAATCTCATTATTATCTGAGGTTGTTTTTACGTAAGTATCTACTGAGATCTTTTTATCATCCACATTCGTGTTTTCATAAAAATATATTTTAATTTTTTGTAATATTTACTAGACAATGGGTTAAAATAATTTATACCCTTATTTTTCCTTATATTTTTTGAAAGGAATCTTTCCTTCATTTTCTAAATAAGGTACTTTATGAACTTTTCGACAAAATTATGGTAAGAATGTCTTTTTTTTAACTTATATGGAGAGTGCGGCTATTTTCCACTATTATAACATCGTCAAAGATTCTCATATAAGATTATAAGAATATTTTCAAAATAAATGTTTTCTTTAATAATTATATGACTTTTAAATGATTTGAAAATAGAAAGAAATATTTCTCTAAAAAAGTTTTGATTTCATCTATGTCAACATACTTTGTTGGATTTTAAGATTGTTTGAAGTTGATTTATTATGATACAAAACTTCCATATTTTATTTAAGGTTTTGTGATATGTTTGAATGTGGATGTGTCATTTTTACACCATTCATGGTTTATGGATAATGTATTGAAATTTCATATGCTAGTTTTAATATGAATGTTTATGTTATGTTTAACCCTTTTCATTTGATGAATGCATTGTACTTAGTAAGTGACAGGTGGATCCCACTATAGCTCCTTGATGCATCAGTAGGTCTCATGAGACAAAATAGTGTCTTGGAACAAGGCCTTGAAAAAATCTTATTTGTAGCCTTGGAACAAGGCCTTGACTATGTGGTTATGAAGTTTGGCATTATGCATTCCATCATTATGAAAGTTTCTGTTTATATTGCATGTGATTATTCAACTAGTAGAATATCCACGTGAATAAGTAAATGGAATTATTTGATTTTATCTTTTCCATATTATACTGATGTTTAAGTTTAAAATACTTTTGTTTTACTCTTATACATTGCCTTAAATGTTTATCCTCATTTATGAAAGTTTCCACTATATTGTTATCCTTACTGAGCATCTGAACTCACCCCTTTCTTATATTTTATTTTCCCAAGATTCCAAGAATTGTATTATGATTGATAAGCAGGGTTAATCAAGGAGATTAATGGTGTTATCAAAGGATCATTTATGTTTTTTTATTTTCTAATGTGTAAAGTAACATTCATGTATGTAGTCTTTTTTTAAAGACTGCTAAACTAATCGATCTTTTGGGACTTGATTCCTTGTAATCATGCCAATGTATTAAAATAATGTGCCGACTCTAGGTAACTGGGGTTGGGGTATTACAGTTGGTATCAGAGTAAGTTTAGCAACAAACTTTGAAATAAGTTTAGATAAACTCTAATTAGAGAACATTAACCTAAGATATACTTTTAGGATTAGTATAAAATAACTTCTTAGAATTTTCGTAATGTAGAGATTTTGTGTATTTTCCAAGAAATACATCCCTGTCTGGATATGAGCAGGTAGTGGCGGCTCTGGCAGAGATGTACCTAGGAGTGAAAACTCCGACAAGGAGTTTCGGGCTTGACCCGGGGTATCCTGGTACACGACAACGGGCCTTGCTGCACTCTTGGTTATGACACTCCCGGGGGATATGCTTAGGATAGTTCACATTTTTATTAAAATCCATTATGAAGGATTTAGGAGTAAATAATTCCTCAAAGAAAACATTTTATGATTATATATTATATGCATAATCTTTTTAATTTATGTTAGGTATTTTACAAGTTTGGAATTATGCATTGCGATTCATAAACTAACCTAGTGTATGCCATTGTTTAGAAATGGAACCTAGTAGAAGGAATGAAAATTCTAGCAATACGCATGATTAAAATATTAAGAAGGATCATATCTTTCATGGTATTAAGACAAAATTTAAAAGGGAAATAATCTCCCATGTATTATCATCATATGAAGAAATAGTATCATGTGTTAATAAGATAAGTAAATAATTCTCTGAGTCCTATGGCTTTGAAGGGAAACAAGAGAATAAAAGGATTAAAGAGAGAAAGATGGATAAAGGGAAGAGGGGGAAATAAGGATTTTCCCATATGTGATAACTATGGAAAGAATAACCTTGGTAAATGCTTGAATGGAATGAGACTTTTTTATATGTGTGGAGAAAAATGACACCATGTACGTGATTGCAAGGGAAAGAAAAAGGTTTCAAATGTATAGTGCTTCATCTGCAAGGTGTTGGGACACTACACGAAGCAATGTCCAAATCATCAGAGTATACCCAAAATGCTGCTATTGGATAATAATAAAGTTATGATACTACCAAATACGAAGGTGAATGATTATATTTCTTATATTGTTATGAAATTATTGTGTCATTTGAGTATTTTATTAATGATGTACATGTTATAATAATTATAGAGTAAAAAATGATTTCACTGCATTACTATTTCATTAAAGACTTGAGATTGTGTGGAACCAAGAAAAGTGACTCAATAGCAGGTTAAATGGTTTTGGGAAATATATGGTTGAGAGAAATATAAACCATAACATGGTTCTGATACTAAGGTAGTGATTTTGGAATAATATATTATTGATTTGGATAAATTATATTGGATATTCTTGACTACCTTGAAACTGATTAATGATTTGTATATTCCATCATTGCTGGAGTTTACAACATTTTTGGATAGAAGGAGCATATCTAGTATTCTATAAGGAATAAGGGAGCATGAATGAAATAAATAAGGTTTTATGGTAATTCAGGGTGTTATAGTGTTTTAAAAGAATACACAATGAATGTTTTCACATGTTATTAGATGAAAAAAAGGTTCTTCATTGTGTTTTCCTTCCTTATAAATTTTGGACTGTGAGTCTGGATAGAAGTATTTTGGATAAGTCTAAAGGTTGGAATCTATTAAGTTTGACATTGAATACTATTGTTAAGGTTAAATTATATCTTGAGATTATTTTTGGATTGTCATAAAAAGGACAACCCGGAGGTCGAGTGACAACCCGTCGCATCCGGCAAGGCTGCGAGACTTGAACCCGCAACCGAAGGGCGACAAGGGTGGATCACCTACCACTGGCATACATGATGTCATAGTTTTTGTAATGTTGTTTTTTTAAATAGTCTGACAAATGAATTATAAATTCATTATTTTTTGAACCCTATATGATTAGGATAAAGAGAATATGTGTGAATTCTATTATCTTTTGGAGTGAAAGATGTGTTTGTAGTAGGAAGTAGTTGAAGGGTGAAACTCTACTTGTCAAGTATATATTTTTCCTCTTATTATATGAATAAATTAATTCTTAAACTTTATTAAAGGGTTCTTAAAACCAAAAATGTGTTATCCTAATACCTTATGTTTTGTTGAACTAATGATATTTTAAATCATCATAGATTGATGGCTTTGAGGCCCTCAATTTCAAACTTGTTTGTGATTGATGACCTCAATCACTCCCTATAAATATTTATGTTTTCCTCTAATTATGTGTCTCTAATTTCCACCAATGTTCTCCTAATTGAGATCATATTTTGGCAGTAACATTTTCATTACCTTTCCCTATTATTAAGACTAAATTTTATTTATACAATTTTCGATGTGGGTTTTCCACAAAGGTATTTTTTCTATTTTTAACATTTTATTTTCAAAGAACAATTTCAAATTGTGAGGATGAAATTTATTTAAGGAGGGGAGAATGTAATGCCCCAAGATTTCATAGTATGTTATCTCATTAAAGTAATTCAATAGCTTGTGCTACACGCAACACCGAGTTCGAGCACACCACAACTTACCAAACTAGCCATTCAAAAAGCGGTTATGAATATTATTAACTGAATTTTGAATCTTATATACTCTATATAATTTTATCATACATATTATGGTTTTCTTAGGCATAATATAAAAATAAAATTCATTTTTCCAGATAAAAGAAGTATTTTTCAAAAAATGCAATTTTACCGCCTTTTAATGGAGAACCCTGTTTAAAACCAATATTTGACACTTTTATATATTAAATTTAATGAAATTAAATTCTTCTTTAGAAATAGGAATTAAAAATTTAGTTTAGATAAAGTTTTGGTACTTTTTTGATAACTTTCATATTTTGACGAATATTGAAACTACTAAGTTTTAATTGAAAACAAATTTTTTAATTGAAATAATTTATAGTGTTAAATTATGAATTTGAAAGGTTTTGAAGTATAATTATATTTTATTTTTATCATTTAATACAATTTAGGTAATTATAAGTAATTTAACATTTAAATTTGATATAAACACATGTCAATCTTTTGATAGTTTTTACTTTTTAAAAACCTTCTTTTTGGTTTTGACAATGGGAATTAATTTGAAATTAATAAATAAAAATTATATGTTTTTAATTTGGTAAAATAGAATTCATTTTTGAATTTGGAATCTCAAAATTAGAATTGAGTGATTTTTTGGTATTTTTCTAAAAACTTTCAATATTTGATGAATAGTGAAAACACTACGTTATTATTTAAAACCAACTTTTTATGTAAATAATTATTTAATTTATTTAAATTTATTTTAAGTAAAAATAGATATATAATACATATATAAGTTCAATATAATTCATTGGAGTAATTTTATAATAAAATTAGATGTATAAAATTTTATTGAACTTTTTAAACTCTTCTACCCACCTTCTAGGAGCATTTTCAAATTTGCATAAAACTTAATTTTACTGCTTCTATGAGTTGAATTTAGAAAAACTGAGAGAAAAAGTTGATATCAGTTAGTAAAATTTGGTTCAATAAGTTGGAAATATTTTTTGGTGAATAGTAACTTTTGACTTTTATTTACCACGGTTAAAAGTAAATATGGTTATTAAAGGTAAAAATGCTATTATAATTATCCTAACACATGTACTAATTCTATTGGATATGTTTATTTCAACAAAAAACAACCTTATGAATAAAATATGATCCTTTAGGTCCACTTGGATTAGATTAGGAAATTTATTATTATTTTATTTAAAGAAGGGTTAAAAGTGTTAAATTCAAAGTTTAGTAAATAAACCATTTTATTATAGAAATACACACTATATAAATTAGACTATAAATATTCATTAGAAAGATAAAAATATTTCCTACATAATGGTATTTTATTTATAATTTTTATAATTAAATAATTTAATTTATTTATGGCATAATGATGATGCAGTAATTACCTTATTAATGAAAGAATCAAATAAATGGTATTATAAATATTAAAATAAATATAATTTCAAAGTTTTTATGACATAAAATAATTTTATAGGTGAATATGACATGTTAGGGTTGATTAAATGTATATTGTTTGAAGTAATCAAGTTGTGATGACTTAAAAAAACCAAATACCAAATAATGTCAAAATTGACATAAATTCATTTTTAAAACAAATACTATATTATTGGTTGATATAATATTCCTAAAAATATAAGGTTCATATAAAAGGATTAAATAATATTATATATGTAATTAATGAACCACTTGAGGTTCTCTTATATGTTTATAGTAAGTTTATTAACCATATAGTGTAAGAATACAAGAAGACACGGTAAAAGTAAAAATATTTAACAAAGAGTTAAATCTAAAAGATAAGGTTAATATGGTGATCTAAACCTGTATAAAACCTATTGGTTGAGTGGTTTTCGACCCATCCCCACCTTATCCTAGAAATAAATCATTTTTGAGCCATTAGAAACCAAAAATTATTTTATTATAAAATAATATTTCAAGCTTTTCTAAAAGTGACCCTCACCTCTCTTATAAAAGGGTACTTCCCCTTCTCTCAAAATCACACCTCCAAAGCCATTTGGATCGGCCAAAACCTGCCCATATATCCTTCCAAATTCCCTCAAATAAACCTAGAGTCCTTAATTTTATCAGAAAGCTAACCTAGGGATCCCTTTTGATCAACTCAAAAGGAAACACCCGAAGAAGAGGTGATAATTTCACCACCCTCTTTCAAGTTCTTTTATTATTCCACTTACTTTTTATTTGTTGTTTCCATTATAAAATAGTAAATCCCATATATTTTATATACTGTTATGTTATTATAAAAATGGTACAACCATATTCATTATTCTATCCTTCATATGAATGACAAAGTCACCATACGTGCGTACGCACGGCTTACCGTCTCCATGTCATGATGTAGCTTGTTATTCAAACACTTCATTATTTGGATGGGTACAATAATGAGTGTAAATGATGTAAATAATAAATATAACATGTTAATGATTCTGTATATATGATATAACATCCAATTACATATGATTTCTCCATCAATATAATGATATTTTCGCTCATGCGTACGTACAGATTACCGTCTCCATGAACGCAATGAGATTCATTCCCCGTCATAATAATTCAAGAATAATTTTCATTTTATGATTCCAAATAATGTTTATTAACATAATATCACTCTATATATGAATCAAATACATCCTATTCATTATAAACATGGCTTACATAACCAAGAATATAAAGGAATACGAATCAGTTAACACCAGAAAACAATGATACTACTAAAATATTATTAACAAAGCAATATTAGAAGATCATATATGATATCATATTTAAGTATATGGTTCTTTTATAATTTAATAACAATTTTTTAACTATTATACAGGAGTTTAACATACCCTTGACCAAGTAAAATTACAAGGTAAGGGTTAATTTCACAATCTCTTTATTATCTGAGGTTGTTTTTAAGTAAGTATCTACTATGACCTCTTTATCATACACATCCGTGTTTTCATAAAAATGAATTTAAAAACACTTTTAATATTTAATAAACAATGGGTTAAAGTCATTTATACCATTATTTAACCTTATATGTTTTGAAAGGAATCTTTCCGTCATTTTACAAAAAAGGTACTTTATGACCTTTTCGACAAAATTAAGGTAAGAATGTATTTTTTTTAACTTATGCGGTGGGTGCAGCTATTTTATGCTGTTATAACATCATCAAAGCTTCCCATACAAGCTTATAAGAGTATTATCAAAATAAATGTTTTATTTTATAATTATATTACTTTTAAATTATTTCAAAATAGAAAGAGATATTTCTCTAAAAAAGTTTTGATTTCATCTATGTCAACATCCTTTGATGGATTTTAAGATTGTTTGAAGTTGATTTATTATGATACAAAAATTTCATATTATATTGAAGGTTTTGTGATATTTTTGATTGTGGATGTGTTATTTTTACACCATTCATGGTTTATGGATAAATTATTGACATTTCGTATGCTAGTTTTAATACGAATGTTTATGTTATGTTTAAACCTTTTCATATGAGGAATGCATTGGAATTAGTAAGTGACGGGTGGAGCCCGCTATAGCTCTTAGATGCATCGATAGGTCTCATGAGACAAACCAGTGTCTTGACACAAGGAATTGACAAAATCTTATTTGTATACTTGGTACAAGGCCTTGACTATGTGGTTATAAAGTCTGGAATTATGCATTCCATTATTATGAAAGTGGATATTGATATTGCATGTGATTATTCGACTAGTATAATATCCATATAAATAAGTAAATGGAATTATTTGATTTTATCTTTGCCATATTATAATGAAGTTTAAGTTTAAAAGGCTTTTGTTTTAGTCTTATACATTTACTTAAATGTTTATGCTCATTTATGAATGTTTACACTATATTGTTATCCTTACTGAGCATCTGAGCTCACCCATTTCTTATGTTTTATTTTCCCAGGATTCTAAAAATTGTATTATGATTGATAAGAATGGTTAATATAAGAGATTAATGGAATTATCAAAGGATCATTTATGTTGTGTTTTATTTTTTAATGTGTAATGTAACATTCATGTATGTAATATATTTTACAAGACTGCTAAACTGATCGGTCTTTCAGGACTTGATTCCTTGTAATCATGCCAATGTATTAAAATAATGAACCAACTCTGGATTACTGGGGTCGTAGCGTTACAAAAATTGAGAGTTCCTTGAATGTAATTAATGATTTTTTAACTACTAAAAGTTTTTATTCCTTTAGATTACTATGGAAATGATTCACTAGATGTGTTACACAAAAATATCCAACCATGTTGTATTCAAATATATAAATATTTCAATTATCCTATTATATAATGTCAGATCAAAATATTTCCCATACTTGGTCTTCCTAAGTTTTTTCCCAACTACAATTAGAGTCATCATTGGTTTGGAATCATTCTTATTGAACTTATTCAATAGATCACTTGAATACTTTTCCTAATATATGAGAGCGTATTCTTTCTTTTGAATCCCCTAAAGACCCATATAGTAAATGATTTAACTAATCACAGACATTTAAAATTCTTATTTCATGTGATTAGAAAACTCTTCTAGGTATTTTTTAATTATTCTTAAAATTATGATATCATCAACATATATAAACACCATAAACCACTCTTCCTTGGACATTTTCTCATAGATATTATAGTCAACAATGGCCATTTTAAATTTCAGTTTCTTTAAATATGAATCTATCCAAGTATACTATGCAAATGGTTCTTATTTTAGGCCATATAGAGACTTTTCCAATTTATATACATTTCCTTAATCATTTCCTACAATAAATTCCATGGGTTGTTCAATGAAAACATCTTATTTCCATAACACTATTTAAGAATTCATTTTTGACATCAATCTAATAAAAATTATAACATCTTGGAATTTCTCTAGCCAAAAAGATCCTGATTGAATACTTTTGGGAAACTAGAGAAAGTTTTTCTTTAACATCAACTCCTTCAATCTATGCATAGACTTCACATGCTAAGAACAGCTTGTTTCTAAACACATTTATGTTCTTATAAAATTTATTCACAAAGATAAAAAAATTTCAGATCACATTGTGATAATATGGTATTTTAACAAGATCTCAAGTCCTGTTTTTGTTAATATAATATAATTATTCATTAATGGTTTTAACTAATGATTTTTCTTTTAATGTTTCTTAAAATGAAGTCGATTCCACTATTGAAAACAGATCTATATAATCCACACTTATCATTCTTCTTGTTTGTATTTGTGTATATCTATCTACAATTATATTGAATGGATTTACCTCTATTATTCAATTCCTCCTATGAGGCGTAGATTGACCTTATTCCATAATAACTTCCTATTTTGACTCATCCTGTAAGTATTCATCATTTAAACCACTCTGTAAAACATATTTAATTTTACTAACTTCATTTTATTCCTCTTATTCTTTATAGAATATTTCATCATTTTTGACTCCAGAGTTATTAAAATCTTTCACCATAATGACTTTTATGTCATTGTAATCCATAATTTTTTAGCCTATTGTTATAAAACTTATAGAAAATACTCTTTATTGAGAATCCATGAAAAATTACTCCATATGCAGCATTACCATATATTATATGATTTACTTCTTTGTTTTAAATATATAAATTACTTATAAAGGCACAAAAATCATTCAATGCAGGATTCCTTCCATAATAAATTTTATATGGGGTTATATCTTCCCCTGGGATTAATAATGATCAATTATAAGGGAAAACTAAAACTTATACTACCTATTTCTAATAGTAATGATAAATTCCACCTTCAATGTTTAATGTTTTTTCCATATTCTTCACGAACAAATTTATTTTTTCAATAACTTAATCTGGTTGCAGAGTTCTCACAGATGAAACTTTCTTGATTTATTCTATGTTTCTTTAGATTTTATTTAAACTAAATATAGGTATACTCTATTTTATTTTCATAATAAAATGTTCTAATTTTTTACCTAATAATTTTTTGAATATTCTTAAATACCTCTTCATACATCCTATGATTTCTGTCTTTATTTTCATAAACATGGAACATGACATTATATTATAGTCATCAATGAAAAGAATAAAATATATTTCTCCATATGATCCAAATATATTCATTAGAATAGATATGTTAGTGTGAACTAGATCAATAAGATTAGATCCCCAATTGTTCTTTGGATGATATGTATTTCAGACCATTTCCCCCTGCATGAAAGTATTAAATTTATTTTCACTATATCTATTAATACATGGTATGACCATTGTAGATTTTTTTCTTATATAATTTTTCCATGTTCTATTTGTCTGTGTGGAATGAGCTCTGATTCCAAAAGTTTTTTTTCATCCACTATATGGGGATATGTATTTTCCCAAATGCCCACCTAGTATAGATTATTGTTAGTTCTTCTTCCTATCACAAGAGAGTTTCTAGCTCTGCCTTTGATTATAATCCATTTCTAGTTAAATGTATCCTCTATAATATAGTTATAGAGTTGACAAACACTTACAAGTTTGTGCCGTAATCCATATATAAAGAGCACATTGATCTTCTTTAGCTTATAACCTGCCAAATGTGTATTGAAACAAAAAATGAATGGTTCCATAAAATATTTCATTAAGATTTTTCATGAGATTTATATTTCCTATAATGTGTGATAAATACCCACTATTTAGAATCAAGGAACTTCTATTATTCATTACTTTGACTGAAAATTAAATAAAATTGTCTTTTTTAATCTTCTTCTTTTCCTTCCATGAAATACATGGTTGAGTATAGGTATAATATAACCCATAGAATTTCTCCTCAGAATGTTTCATTAAATCATACACATATTATTCTTCCAAAAAAGAGTACCTATTTATGGAAGTTATTTTTCTTGGATGACCAGTATTCATTTGTCTCTAGGTTCTGTAGTCACCGTTTCCACTTCCTCTTTTCCCGAAATCAATGAATTTATGCAAAAAGTTAGAAAAAGACAACAATATCCATTGAAATTATTTCTTCTATTTGATGAAGGATATCACCTTAATATTATTTACTATTTTTTGAGAGCTTCCCCATTAAAATAACTTATTTACTCTTTATATTATGACATAGTGTGGCCAAGGTATCCATAGAATTGAAATTTCATAAGAGGAAAATTATCCTCTCTTACATTACACCATATTTCCCTAACCTCTATACATTACCTCAATTATTGAAAAGTATCAAGTGATTTAGGATTATTTTCATCCCTTTGATTCCCTTGTTTGGAGTGACCATTTTTCAAACTTTTAGGGATGTATATTTGATGCTAGAATCACCAATCTCTTTCTTTACCTTGTTTAGATCTAATACCATTTATTATTTTGAGATATTGATATCACAAATAATCCCACTTTTACCTAAAAATTTGATTCTCTATTCATTTATAATGTTACTAATACCTTCAGAGCATCAAACGACCCTTTTTATCAATTCTCTATCCATGAACCTCCCAATGTAAAGCTTCTTTAATTAATTACATGATCTCATTTTTGATTCATGTCCCATTATCAATGAAATAACCTCTTATTTAAGTGAAAAAAACGTTTTAACTCTCTTATATAGTATTGAATTTAGTTCATTGATCAACTTAGACTATTCTTCAACTTTATGTTTGAGATTCACTGTTTCTTTTGATCCCACCTAACTGGTATATTTTTCACCAGTTCTTTTTCTAGTCAGTTAATCTTTACTTCAAGATACTCAACATATTTTAAGGAATATTTCATAAATATATTTATATTTTTATTCTTCTTTCTTTGAATATCGAGTTCTTCACATGATCCTTTTATTTCAACTTTGAGATTGACAACACCTCATGGCTCAATGCATTTTTCCCTTTTCAGAATATTTCTTTTTAACAATATCCTATAATGAATATTCTATATCTTATTTTAATTTCATATCAAATTCCATAAAATACTATTTATTATCATTTCTTGTTTACTCACAAAGCACTTTTTTTATGAAATTTATTTTCAGATAAACTCCCAGTTTTAGTATTCATTCTAGGAGGGAATCATCTTTATATATTCTTTGTAACTTATACTTCACTTTCTTCATCATAAAATGTTCATGGAAACCTTGATGAAATATTCCAAACTTTACCACACTAGAAATAATCCAAGGATAACATTACTTTGAATATACACTCTCTTATATTTAATATTATATCCAAAAGAATGATAAGTTCATCATCCACATCATATTCACTATTTCGATCATTCGAGATGTCAAGATTCTCCAGGGATTTGAATGTCATATAAAAAAATGAATGAATTTATTCCCCTTTTGTCATAACCTACATATCATTAGCCACAAAATTGTTTATCATATCATCCAGAGGGATCTTTTATAGATCCCTATATTTTAGATCCGATCCTTTTCGATTTTATAAATGTGGAAACCATCAAAATATATTCTTATCAATATCAATATCCTTTATCTCTTTTCTAATTCATCAAATGGATCAAAAAACACCAGATTTTTAATTTAAGAATATATCTATATTCTCATATGTAATGATTTTTAAATCATAAAATATTTTATGGTGGGCCTGTATCATTGCCTCATTCACCGTACTGTCACTTTTGTATATATTAGAAAATTTATTCCACACAACATTTCCACTAGTGTAAATCATTTATTTTATATAGATATGATACAAAAGATCACCAGATAAAGTATTTTGAGATTCAATATCAGTAAACAACCATTTCCTATATTCTTTAGTCATGGAATACCATATTGCACCACATACTTCTAACCCATGTAAAGTAGAAGGAAGAACTTACATCTTGAGAGATCAAATATGTGATTTAATTGTATTCCTAAAAATATATTAGCTACTTCTATCAAATATCAGGACTCTTTTAAAATTTATATAATTATCTATCATAATTAATTTTTTATGTCAAATTTAACACATGAAACCTATGCTATGATACAATTAGTTGTACCCTTTTATGCATTGAGATGGGAGGGGTAAATCAAGGTGTTGGATTTATTATTAGTTAAAATACCTTTTCCCCATGTTATTAGGAACTCATTAAACATTACTAATTGAATTCACACTCACCAAACACACAAAATAATAAATACAATGGAACACATTAGTTTTACTTGATTCAGTACTAAGGTATATTCTAAGGATAATACAATGACATTGTCTCGCTCATACCGAATCCACTATTCTTTTCTAGTTTTTTTGGATTACAATTTTTGGAAATGGACATTAAATTATAGGATCACTACCTTTATAATGTATTTATGGACATCAAACTGCCTCCTTTAGATCACTTTTGTTGACTCCTCTTTTCTTAATACTCTAGATGAAGTGTTCCTTAGTTTAAAAACTTGAAGGATTATTTCAAAGTGAATAAATGATGATTTAGAGTTTCATAATTAAATTCCAAGTTTGATTCTCAAGATAATTTCTCAGTTTCTTTTATAGTGGATTTCCTAAGTCCTAGGATTTAAGCATGTATTTCTTTCTTAGGTCCACTTGTTTTCACAGGTCCCTTGATTCACCCAAGTCTACTTTAAATAAGTCCTTATATTCCCTAAGTATTATTAACACCAATTCATTCTCTAAGTTATGTTTTCCTAGGTAGGTTCTCCCCACCACCTTCACTATTCCCTATTCATGAAACTTTGTTCACACATTTACTTTCTTTTCTTGTTCGTGATTCTGAATTCATGCTACTCCTTTTCTCAGATGATTCAATTATTTCTAGTTATCATAGGTTTTACTTACTTGATTGGATATTATATAATACTTATATTAATTTTAGTTAACACTACATGATTTTATTATCTTCATATTTATGGGTAAAACAAAAACCTTTGCACAACCATCTACTATAAGAAATGTGTCACGTAGTTCACCCAACTCACCTAGCATGACAATCTCTTCCTTTACATGGTTCCTAAAACAACATAATAAAATATCATGTGAAACTCCTAGAATAGTGTGTGGGGGGAATATCCATTTGTAGGATGACTATCATGTGGTACCCAGGATCTACTTTAGAGAAACTTCCCTCATTACTTCAGAATGATTTTTTATCTTCCTCCAACAAGATCCCAACCATTTTATAAATTTTTAAAACCAAAATATTTGGAAAATTCTAGAAATATTAACCATCAAAAACCATATACCTTATCTTGAAACTTAATTACCAACCTGGAAAAAGGATTGACAATAAATACAACATCAATCTGTATGTTGAATCATCCTGGTTCCAACTGATTCTTTATTATATACTTTCTTCTTTAATTTCTATATACACATATCTAGTGAGTATATCTATCAAAACTATACCATTTATAATTTTTTTTCTTTATATGGTAAATTCAACATTAAATGTTCCATTGAATCAAAGAACCTCAGTGGAAATATTTTTTCCAATTTATATAAGCTAACACCAATATCATATTTCAGATTATCCAATGTATCATGATATGATGTTGTAGTATAAGTGTCTTAAAAATAATATTATATTTTAGTCATAAAATCCTAAATTTATTAATTCAATATCCCTCTATGACCAATAAGCATTTTTCATTCCATTATGACATGGAAGTCATGCCATTTTGACCCTGTAAAATAATCATTTCTAACACAAAGAGATAAATCATAATAAAATACATCTAGTGATTTCAAATTGTTAATATAGTGAAAAAATAATAAAAAAATTACTTAGAAAGTATATATTCTTATTTTTACTTTTTAAATTTTATAATCAATCATTTTCAAATCAATCATGTTCAAAACATTTACAAATTTGGGCAAGATCCAACCATGCCTTTATAGTATCTTTAGTCCTTCCTGGTGTGTCTAATAAAATATAAAATATGGTATCAATTTTTTTCTATATATTAATTACATATATCATTATTCAAACTATAAAATTATACCATTATGGAATATCCCAAGAAATATATTTCTTTATTAATTTATTTTCATTACCAAAAAAATTATTTTTAGATGGTTTATAGTTGCTCCAAAAGTTTTAGGAGGTAATGAAGAGACCATAGTTTTCTTCTGCATGCCTAATAACACTACTATAGGTCCATATCTTTTAATTATACCTTTCATAAAATTATTTCTATTCCTTTGTAAAGGATGATCAGAAGGAAGAAATCTTAAAAGATAGTAAAAAAGTTTTATTCCATTAATAATCATAAATGATTTAGTATAAACAATAAAATATAGTAGGATTTAAGACTATAGGTACTCCACCCAGATAACATACCAAATGATATAAAATTAATGATTTTACACATTATTTTTTCTATTAATGTGAAATTTTATTGTATAACTATATTATATATAGTTACACTATCACTCTATAAAAACTTTAACTCATCAATAAATGGTTTTAAGTAAACATTTATATTTTTATTTGGATGTATTTGAACTAATAACACCAAATGAAGATATGGTTCCTTCATATACATCGAAGTCAATTTGTTATATGGTGTAATGAAAATAGTCCAACAAGAATATTGACTATTGTAGGAACCAAACTGATAGAAATCATATGTAGAAAGACCCAATTGAACATTTCAAGGTTCTCAAGAATGAGATGGATGAAACCGATAAAAGTGTTTCCAGGAATCAGAATCAAAATTTTTGGTTTAAGAATCTATTTATAGAACCAATGGATCAATGCCATGTCACGATTAAAGCTCTATTGTGATACATAAAATATGTTATAATCAATGTGTAGTCGAAAAATACCTCAACTTTTTGTCAAAAAAATATGGATTTTCTATATTGAATGTATTTGTTCCTTGATTGTGTACATGTTGTAAAATTAACTAAATACTCATAATAACCATAATATAAGATGTAATAATTTGAAAAAGCATAAATATTATAATAATAAAGACCCAAATCCTAAACAATATTTTTTTCTTTCATAAAAATTTAAAAGTAGCATATTTACTACAAGCAATAAATATTTAACCAAACAAATATTTGATAAAAATAACTATTAGACATTCCAAAATCTGATTTGAGAGACATATTTTTTTTAAAATATTCTATAATTTTTATCTTTCATGTAGAATACAAGTACTCCTTGGTAGATTTCAACAATTAGTGAAATTGAGGTGGTTTATATTTAGAGTTCAAATTATCATTTGGAATATTTATTTCTTGAAAAATTATTCATGTAGCCTCTTGTACTAAAGTTTTAAATTTTGTTGGTATTGGAACCAAAAATATACATTTTCTTATAAATTACCATAACCATGTTGATATCAATAAACCAAATATGATCAAAAAATAATACATAGTAGATAAAACCCAAGCATATCAAATGTTTGAAATCTATTTAGATCACATTTCCTATAATGACACTCAATTTCTCCTTCTGAAAAAATTATATATTTGATGATGAAAATGAAATAAATTCTTCAATTCCATTAATGAATATAGTATTAAAACCACAATAATGTGATTTTTTTGGTTGACATATCCAAAAATGTTCTTTGTAACGTCTCATATTTTCCTTGTATTATTTTTAAATATTATATGGATTATTTTTAGGACCTGGAACTGAGAAGAAATGCGATTCTGAGACCTGGTGTGCCCAAAATAAATGTTTGAAATATATTAAATATATTAAATAGCACAAGAATGATATTTTACTTAAAATGTGTAATAAATTATAAAAGGGTGCCTAGATTAGAAATTCTAGGGCACCATTGAATTTAGAATGTGAGGTTTACCCTAGGTGTGACTTAACATTAGTCTGCGCAAGTTATTTGTAGAAAATTCATCGCAGGTGCAGAAATGAATAAAATAATTGAATTAATTATTTTAATTAATTTTTTTGATGAAATGATTAGTATGTATTTAAATAAAATTCTAGGAAAAAATACTAGGATTAGCTGCATAACCCAGGAGCCATTTGGGATCCATTGAGAGAATGTTGGAGGAATTATCTCAAGTGAACGATGAAGAGATCATGGATCGGTGATTAAAACACATCATATATGAAGTATCTTGACAAAAAACATGATGCAAATTTGTTCTTCACCATCAATCGATATGAATCGGGGTAGGTCATGTGTTTTTATTTTTTTATTCCCTATTCCTTATTTTCTATGATGAACATGAATCAATCCATGAAAAGATTGATCCACAGTTCAATTATTATGCAGGATGGGTTTATTTCTATAGGGATATTACTTTGGGAGATGTTTATTTGATTTTTATTCTTTTTCCATTATAACTACATGGAATTTAGGCTAACCGAACACAACCAAGGTTCATTCCTATTTTTTTTTGCGTTTTGGGGGTTTTATCCCATCTTTCTTCGTTCATCATGGGAATTCTTCTCTTGTCTTGCGGTTCTACATTTCATCGATAATCGATTATTGCTGATACGTTTCTTGGTGCAATGATCCATGATTATAGATCTAGACTCGGTACGATGTAATGGAGGTGTGATGATGGTAGTGGAAAACAAATCAAATTGGTTTGGAAACCCCCAATTTTGAGCGGGATATATAAATGAAGATCGAGATGAATAGAATCCATTTTTTGAATGAATTCGAACCTTGAATCCCGAGGGTGGATGTGGTAGGATTTGGCTCGGCTAGATCTGTGACACCCCAAGACTTTACACAATATTTTTCTTTTAGAATAAATATATTTTTTGGTTGGAATGCTTTATATACAATGTTAAACTTACTCTACATACGACACATAATTAACTTACCTTACATGTGAGACCGAGTTTCACCGCATTTCAATAGAAAACATATTTTAAAACTAAATTTTGATACTTTTATGAATTTTATTTTTAAAAATATTTTTTTTGAATTCATAATGTAAAAATTAACTTATGGTAAATTTTGGGGATTTTTATAAGAAACTTCTTTTTTTGATGAATAGTGAAAATTATTACAATTTTGTTAAAAACAACCTTTTATAGTTTAAATAATTATTAATGATAAATTATATTTTAGATTTGTTTTAGAGTCACATTAGATCAATTATACATATATTTATGTAACAAATTTCATTATAATTAATTTTAATTTAAAATTCAATATAAAAACTTAACAAGCTTTTGAACATTTTTCTACTATAAAAACCCATTATTTCACCCCGTCTGTGAGATTAACATTAATTTTAATTTTCCCACTTCTGTGATTATAATTTTGAAAATATGAAATACATGGATGTAATTAGTTTGATATTTGTGGTATAATAATATGAACTTAATTTTTTGAACAAAATTATTAGTGAATGTGATTAAAATTTATTATGGTGATTAAGGTATGATTAATCTTAATAAGAGACTAAATGTAAGAACTTGGTTTTTCACTCAGGTATGGATCCTTAAATTTTCTATCTAAATCTTTAATTTGGAACTAATATATATGCCTAGTGAGTTAGTAAAAGTCCCAAGGGTGTTCAGGGCTTGTTTGGAGCCCAGAACCCATATTTTTGGGGGAAACAGACTCTCTGAACGGTTTAGAGTAAATTGTGCGAAATTCCACACAGTTTGAAAAACTGTGTGGATGGTGTTTTTTTGGATAGATCCACCTCTCACAGTTGGTGCACGGTCGTGTGGCCTAACCACGTGAGCACCACATTTCATCCTAGGTACCTGTGCATGGGTTACGCACGGTTTGACAAATCGTGTGGAGAAAACTGTTCGGGCAGAGCCATCCTGCACGGTTTGCGCACAGTTTGACAAAAAGTGCACAAGATAGTTTTTTGGATAAATTTCCAATTTTTTTCTTAATGATCTAATTAAGACACCCCTTCCTCCCTAATCTGAGTTTATGCAGTATTGACCTATTTATCTCTCAATTTGGGGAACTTTTAAGATCTAAACTTGGAATCGAGAAATCTCCATCATCTGACATCCGATTGAGGTTAAGTTTGTCACATTGGATGCACAGTGATATACTATGATTCAAGGAAAATAAAGTGCTGATATTGGAGGAGAAGGATCGTACAACCCAAAGGTGGGTGTTCTATAACTTATCCTAAATTTTGTTGTTTTTGGAATGTTCATGTGGGGCCCACCTGTTTCATTGGAAGCCATTTCGTAAATTTACATGACATGATTATACTTTATAGAATCATATGGTTATGATCTTTACAAATATGTGATTATTTTTTAGTGGTTACACCCAAAACTCAATTCACCTCATGTTGAAGGTTATTCCATATTGAGTTTTTAGTGTTTCAACATGTTTAATCCACCATTCAGGTGTGCCTTTTCTTGGACTTCCTAAAGGTTATTCTTCATATAATAAATGTATTTTTATTGATGAGAATTGTATAATGGTATGTACCATGCATTCTCACCACTTGAACCACCTAAGGTAAGTGCTTCTAAATTATTATTAAATGTGAAATGTGAAATGGAAAGTATACTGTGTATATATCATGGCCTTAACAAATGAGCTTGAATTAAGGTTACATGTCTGTATCACCCCTTTCCATGTTAATGGAAGGTAGTAGAGTGAACCTATCTAATTGATATGACTTAATGGTTAATTTAAGACTTGATTAAATGGTTTCTACACTACTTGGCCTATCCACACTAATGGAAGATAAGGCTTGGACCAATAAATAAATGGTTTCCACTCTACTTGACCTATCCAAACTAATGTAAGGAAATACTTGAACCAAATGAATAATTACATGATTACAAAATCAAATAGGAATGGACTAACTTGAGCTCACCTTGGATTCTAGGATGAGAATACATTGGGTCTCGAGAACCCCATTCCGATTCAAGGATGCGGTTTTCTTAGGTTGATACCCACCTAGAATCCAATTCTTATATATTCCTAGGATGCCCAGTATACTACCGTAGGTTCCTTTTTATTATTACAAGATACCTTAGATATACTCCTTGGACCTAGTATTGACTAGTAGGTGCCATGGTGAAAGCCCATAGGGCCTTGTCTTTGCTTATACCCCTTTACCTTATTCGATAACCTTAGACTCGATAGGCACCTTATTGTGGAATTCCTTAGATTACACTCCTTGGATTACACTCTTACCACTTAGCTAGACTCAGATACAACTGAGTTAGTGTTCTGTGGGATTTATGTTACCTTGGTTGTTACCCTGGAACTCCCTCACTTGATATCATTTTCAGGTTGCCTTGTTACATTTTGGGACCTTCTCTACATATAATATCATGAGGTGATGCCAGTGCTGGCTATGCCTCACGTGAACTATTAAAATTAAATGGTATTTGATTAATTAATGAACTAGTTACATGTTTAGACACCAGCCAAGGGATAAAGTAGGTACTTGGGTATTTAGTTATATTATACTGCTTGATTTACTTTGTATATATGCATGCATGAACACTACTATATTCCATTACATGGGCCTAATGTTATAGACACCATTGGTGGTGGCCTACTGAGATTTATCTCACGCCCTCTCCAGGAACTGTTTGGTACCCAGAGTAGATTACATGGTTTCAAGTATTAAAAAAGGTAAGCAAACATTTTCCAATACTTGATTGCATGTTGTTAGGATGGATCTTGATATCAGATGATCGAGTTGGATCTCAGGATTCCTTGGAGTAGTATTTGTTTTCTTTTACCTTGTTGAACTATTACACATATTGTCCTGTATCCATGTTTTCTAGTTTTCTAGTGACATGAACTTACATCATCATTGTTTCGGTTGATACAGCTATTATTATTATCATTTATCTACTGCATCAGTTTGCTTCTGCTGTTTATTTATATCATTTATATTGCTTCCACTGTTTACTATTCCTTTATATTCCTTCCATTGTGCTACACTCTACTAATGAGGGCGTAGTCTTCCCATATACACACCCTAGGCCCTTGCTACTAGTCAACAACATTTTCCGTTCATGAAGATGGACTTGAGGCCATGTGGCCAATCAGGCTCGAGGTACCCGTTAAGTGGCATCCAGGTCCGGGATGTCACAAAGTGGTATCAGAGGTGGTTTCTTTTCTTACCTTACTATTTGGAGACAATATAATGGAGAATAGGAACTCTTGGGACTTATTCATAATCCATGCTTGGGCGTCACAAACCCATGTTCGAGGTAAAAGCCAAGTTACCCAAAATGCAATTGTTGTTCTATTTTTACTATTATAGTTGATATTATTTCACCATTGGGTGACACACATATTGTGTGGTGTTTTTGATTATTACTCTATTTGAGGTTATTATGTCATCCTTATCCTGATGATATGAGGGAAAGGATCATTGTTACGTGCATCATTATAGTCACCTAGAGTTCACATGTCATGCATATTTCCATTCCATATAAGTGCATTTAACTGATTTTCATTGATTGATATTCCTATGACTATTGAGTGATGCTGTGATGGTTGCTTGTACATGTATTAATTTGGATTCTATAGAGTGATTTCCTATCTCAATTCATGAGGTGTATATACCCTCATGGTTTGGGAAGAGTAATTTACCGAGTCAAGCCATTATACTATAAATAAATGGGTGTAGCTTCTGGTGATAGGTGTATGTGCACTGATTCATTGGAAATAGATATTAACTATAAAGTAAATCCTGAAATCTAAAATGAATTGGTTGCACATTCTTATCCCTCTTTGTCATGTTTATGAAAGGTAAATGAGTGAACCTGGAAATTAACTGCAAAATGATATGAAACTTATACTTGAGCACTTACCGATACCTAAACGTCTAAGCGGGTAGTTATTGTAGTATACCTTGGGTAGTGAGTGTTATTACGTTTAGTTTATGCTAGTGATGCTATCTTATGATCCTAATCTTGTTCTAAGGTGTGTTCTTGGAATTTTTAGACCAATACTGCCACGTCGTCCTCGTGTCGTTCACCAAGAGGGTGGTGACATCCATTCTCTAGACATGGTGGGTCCTGAGCTGCCAGTCATACTTCTAGAAGTTCCACTTAAGGCACTGCCTACTATACCAGAACCGAGAACTGATACCCAAGCCCATGATAGTTTCCTACGTCTGATGTCTCCCATGCAAGGTGCTCCATGGGTTTCACCTACAATGGTTGATCTGACCTGTGAGTTCCAGCCATAGAATCCTCCTACTTTTTTTGGGGATGGAAGTTATTAGGATGATGAGTCTTGGTTAGAGGCATTGCTATCTATCTTTGAGCATATGGAAACACCTCCAGAGTGGATATTAAATCTTTCTATATACATGCTTTAAGATTTGACCAAGAGTTTGTGGGATGTGGTTACCCAGGCCAGTCATCATCAGGGCATGTTATGGGTTGACTTCCAGACTACCTTCTATGATCAGTTATTTTCTTAGGCACTGAGAGATGATATATCCATAGAGTTCATGTATCTCGAGCAGGTTTCTATGTCAGTTATGGAATATTCATCATGTTTTACTGATTTATAGTGCTTTTAACCAATTCTATCCGATGATGAGATTTCGCGTGCTAGACGTTTTGAGGATGGACTCAAGTACGCCATCCGAACTCAAGTAAATTTCTTTCACCTTCCGACCTTTTCTGTAGTAGTTTATCAAGAATTTATCACCAAGCATAACATGAGGGATGACATGAGTACTACATTTAAAGGATCAGTGATGTGTCAGGCCAGTAGTTCTTCCGGTGGCAGGAAACGTTCCCTCAAGGTTTTTCGTCAGGGTAGTGGCAGCCAAAGTTTCTAGTTTGATAGCTCTGTGGTGTGTCATCAGTGTGGAAGAATGGGGTACAAAATTCCCCAATGTGACAGAGACCCTATAGAGTGCTGGGCTTGCAGCCGTATGGATTATCTTCAGCACTTTTGTAGGACCCTTATACCAGCTTTGAGTGGAAAAGGATCAACTTCAGATCCACTTTCAAGAGTTATTTCTTTTGCGTTGTGTCAGGAAGGGAGTTGGAATAGAACCTATAGGTATGGATGAGGAGGAGTTAATTTCCATGGTAGTGAGATATCTGATCACCTACAGAACCAGCAGAGTATTCATGATCATGGTACTCTATTTGTTGCATAGGGCCATGGATCATGTCAGTTTCATGCTTTACAACCGATACCTGAGGATAAGGATGCATAACCATCTATAGTATGAGGTACTATTATAGTAGCCTCTACTATTATATCTACTTTTTTTGATATAGGTTATTCAAACTCTTTCCTTTCTATATCTATCATGGAAAGTCTCAGACTAGAGATATAATATCACTATGGTGTAATGACCCTCGATACACTATTGGGAATATAGATAGAGGGAATACTCTATTTTATGGATTTTCCCCTTGAGGTAGGTAGTTACCCATTCTTGTAGAATCCCTTTGTTCTTAAGATTACGAGATTCGATTTCATCCTTGGGATGGACTAGTTAGTCCACTATCACACCTTTTTATACTTCTATCACTATACAGTCTCTTTTACATCACCAGAAGGCATCAATTATCTTTTCAAAGGTGAGTGGGATGTCCAAGCTAGGAGAGTGGGGCCAAAGCATCATGGGATAGTTGAAGTGACTACCTAGATTCCAAATATTTTCATGGAGGATCAGGTTTTTCTTCAAACTGATTTCCCTCCAGTAGTTGATCATTTTAGGGAAGTCTTTCCTGATGAATTTTTTTGGATTAACTTCTAATAGAGAGGTAGAGTTTACAATAGAGCTTGTTATAGGAGTATATCTAGTGTCCACTTCTCTATATAGGATGGAACCTACTGAGCTCCAGGAGCTCAAGCAGCAGATAGAGGAACTAGAGGCCAAAGGCTTTATATGTCCTAGTACATCCTCTTGGGGTTCACCTGTGCTTTTTTCTAAGAAGGAAGATGTGACTCTTCATCTATGCATGGATTATAGAAGGTTGAACCAGCTTACGGTCAAGAATCGGTATCCAATTCCTTGAAAAGATGATATATTTGACCATATCCGAGGAGAAAAGGTTTTCTCTAAGATCGAATTGAGATAGGGTTATCATCAGGTGCGAGTCATACCATTAGACATACCTCTTACAACTTTCCATAGCAGGTATGGTCTGTATGAGTATCTTGTTATACCATTGGGTCTTATGAACATGCCTTCCGTTTTCATGGATTTGATGAATAGGGTTTTACACCCCTATTTGGATTCTTTTATCATGGTCTTTGTGGACGAAATATTGGTGTATTCTCACACTCATAACGACTATTCCAAACATCTTGAGATCATTCTGAGTACACTAGGAGAGAATCAAATTTATGCCAAGCTTGAAAAATGCGACTTATGGATCCACAAGGTCCGCTTATTGGGTCATATTATTTCAAAATCAGGAGTGTCTGTTGACCCTAACTAGGTTAGTTCTATAGTTTCCTAGGACCATCCCAAAACATTCTTGATATTAGGAGTTTCTTAGGGATCACTGGATATTATAGAAGTTTCATACCTGAATTTTCTTGTCTTGATACACCTCTTAATGTACTTACAAAAAAGGGTGTTAAGTTCTTGTGGTCAGAAACATGCGAGAAATCCTTTTAGGATGGTAAAGGGAGGCTTGTATCAGAACCTATTCTGATTTTTCCAAAACTTGGTAAAGGTAATATTGTCTTCTGCGATGCATTAGGCATTGGCCTAGGAGCAGTGTTTATGTAAGAAGACAAGATATCATCAGTTGAGGCCACATGAGAAAAATTACCCGATGCATGACCTCGAGCTAGCAGTAGTTGTCCATGCCTTACGTTGCTGGATACATTATCTATTGGGTGAGCACTTTTTGGTGTATACGGATCCCAAGAGACTCATGTATATCTTTTCCCAGGATGAATTGAATCTCAGATAGCAGAGATGAGTCAAATATCTAAAATACTTTTTTTGAGCTTGCCTATATGTCTAGAAAGGGAAATGCGGTCACTGATGCACTGAGTTGGAAAACTCAAATGTAGGTCATGTAGGAAGACAATGAAGAATGGAAGTTAATGGAACTCTTTTTCTGAACTTTATCTAAAGTTTCATGATAGTCACGAGCAGTCTTACCTCTCATTCTTAACAATTACCTCTTCCCTCCTTGATAAGGTGAAGAGTAGGAAGTTTTCAAATCCTAAATCTTTGGTTCTCCATGAGAGTATATTAGGAGATAAACCTCCTCCAGATTGGTCTCTAGACAAAGATGATGTCCTACATCTATGTGAATGTATCTGGGTTCCTACAGATATGAGAGAAGAGTTTATGAGAGAGTCCCACACTTCTTAGTGGGAAGTTCATCCAGGAATATCGAAGATGTATTGATATATGCGACACCAGTATTAGTGTCCTAGAATAAAATGTAAAATTGTAGGCTTCATCACTAGGTGTTCCACCTATTAGGAGGTGAAGGCGGAGCACCAAAGACCTGCAGGCTTGTTACAACCACTTTCATCCCTAGAACGGAAATGGGAGGATGTTGATATGGATTTCATAGTCAACTTACCTAGGTCGCTGAGGGGTAGCGATGCTACCTAGGTAGTCATTGACTGACTAACAAAATCATCCCACGTCATTCCTATATGGGATACTTTCTCAGTTGATGAGTTCAGAAGACTGTATTTCTGTAAGATCATACGACTACATGGGGTTCCATGTAGTATCATTTTAGATAGGGATGATCATTTCACTTCATGGTTCTGGTAAGGATTACAGAAAGCTATGGGGACTCAGGTTCTTCTAAGAACATATTTTCATCCTCATACCGATGGAAAATTGAAATAGACAATACAGGTTCTAGAGGATATTCTCTAAGCACATGTCCTTGATTTCAATGGTTTTTGGGAGAAGCTTATTCCTCTCATTGAGTTCACTTATAATAACTATTTCAGGCGATGATTTAGATGTTCCCTTTTGAGGCATTATATGGTAGGCCATTACATTCACCCTTGTGCTGGCTAGAGGTAGGTGAGGTAGCCCTACTAGGTCCTCATCTTGTTCAGGATACTTCAGAACTGGTCCAGCTGATCAGGAAGCGTATGACTATTGCTCAGTCTAGACAGAAATCTTATGCCAATTTCCATCGACGACCTTTTGTGTTCAAGGTTGGGAATCGTTCTTTTCTTTTGGTATCACCCAGGATAGGTCATAGACTATTAATAAAGTAGGTAAAGTTGTCGCCTCATTACGTTGGGCCATTCGAGATCCTAGAGAGATTCAGTCCAGTAGGCTATCAATTGTTACTACTGTAGAGGTACCGTGCCATGCACGATGTCTTCCATGTATTGTAGCTTTTCCAATATCATGCTGAAATGTCTCATACCTTTGATTCTGAGGAATTTGAGTTATATTCCGATTCTACCTTTGAGGAGTATTCAGTACACATAGTTGAACGAAGCACGAGGGTTCTCTGAGGCAAGTCTGTCCCTCTCATACAGGTGCTATGGTAGCATGACTGAGTATAGGACGAGACTTGGGAGAGGGAAGCTGACATACGTGCCCAGTGGCCAGAGTTGTTCTCATATAGTGTTACTTTACCCTTGGAAGGATAACTCAGGGGCGATTTCTTTTAATGGGGGAAGACTGTAAGAACCTGGTTTTTTACTTAGGTATAGATCCTTAAATTTTCAGTCTAAATATTTATTTTGGATCTAATATGGATGCCTAGTGAGTTAGTAAAATTTAAAATGGTGTCAAGGGCATGTTCGGAGCCTGGAAACCATCTTTTTTTGGAGGAAACAGACTCTGCATAGGGTTTAGAGTAAACCGTGTGGAATTCCGCATGGTTTGACTAACTGTATGGATGATGTTTTTTTAGACAGAACCACCTTATATGGTTGGCGTAAGGTCGTGCGGCCTAACCGTGCAAGATCCCCCTTTTTTACCTGGTACCCGTGCATGGGTTGCGCATGGTTTGACAAACCGTGCAGACCAAATAGTTTTGGTAGAGATGTCCCACATGGTTTGCACACGGTTTGAAAAACTATGCAGACAAACTGTGCACATGCTAATTTTTTGGATAAATTTATATTTCTTCCCTTAATTATATAATTAAGACACCCCTTCCTCCATAATCTAATTTTTTGCAGGACTAACCTATTTCTCTCTCAATTTGGGTCCTTTTAAAGATATAAAATTGGAATCAAGATATCTCCATCATCCGACATCCGATCGAGCTGTCGTTCGTCATGCTAGATGCATAATGATCTACTCCGATTTGGGGAAAATCAAGGGATGATACTATAGGAGAATGATTGTACAACCCTAAGGTGAGTGGTCTATAATTTATCTATAAAGTTTGTTGTTTTTAGAATGTTCATGTGGGACCCAATAGTTTTTTTGGAAGTCGTTTCTTAAATTTACATGCCAAGATTATACTTGATATAATTGTATGGTTATGCTATTTCCAAATATGTTATTAGTTGTTTATGGTTTCACCCACAACTCAATCCGCCTCATGTTGAAGGTTATTCCATACTGGTTTTTTAGTGTTTCAGCATGTTTGAGCCACCATTCAGGTGTGCCTTTGCTTCACCTTCCCAAATGTGAGTCTTCCTATAATAAAAGATTTTTTATTGATGATAATTGCATAATGTCATGTACCATGTATTCTCACCACTTGAACCACCTAAGACAAGTGCTTCCAAATGATTATTAAAAGTGAAATGTGAAATAGAAAGTATACTAAGTATATATCTTGGCCTTAACAAATGATTTTTAATTAAGGTTACATGTCCGTAGCACCCCTTGCTATGTTAATGGAAGGTAGTGGAGTGAACCTCTCTAATTGATATGAGTTAATGGTTAATTTAAGACTTGATTAAATGGTTTCAATGATACATGGAATATCCACACTAATGGAAGACAAGGATTGGACCAATAAATAAATGGTTTCAAATCTTCTTGACCTATCGACACTAATGGAAGGCAAGAATTGAACCAAATGAATTATTACATGATTACAATATCAAATAGGAATGGACTGACTCGAGATCACCTTGGATTCTGAGAGGAGAATACCTTGGGTCTCAAGAACCCCATTCCAATTTAAGGATGCAGTTTTATTAGGTTGATACCCACCTAGAATCTAGTTCTTGTCTATTCCTAAGATTCCCAGTATACTACTGTAGGGTCCTTTTTATTATTACAGGATACATTGGATACACTCCTTAGATCCAGCATTGACTAGTAGGTGCCATGGTGAAATCCCATAGGTCCCTATGTTTTCTTAGCACCATTTTACCTTGTTCAATCACTTTGGATTCGATAGGTGCCTTATTATGGAATGCCTTGAATTATGCTCCTTGGATTACACTATTATCCCTTAGCTTGACTCAGATACTAATGAGTTAGCAATCCATGAGATTTATGTTACCTTGGTTATTACCCTGGAACTCCGTCACTGGATATCATTTTTAGGTTACTTTGTTATGTCTTGGGACCTTTACTACTTATACTATCATGAGGTGATGTCAGTGCTAGCTATGCATCACTTGACCTATTAACATTAGATGGTAATTTCTTAATTAATGAACTGGTTACATGTTCAGACACCAGCCGAGGGTTGAAGTAGGTACTTGAGTATTTAGTTATATTGTACTTCTTGGTTTACTTTATATATATCCATGCCTACACACTGTTATATTCCATTACACATGCCAGATGTTATAGACATTATTGGTGGTGTCCCACTGAGATTTATCTCACATCCTCTCCGGGTGCTGTTTGGTACCCGGAGTAGATTACATGGTTTCAGGTATTGACAAAGGGAAGTATACAGTTTCCAATACTTGACTATGTGCTGTTAGGATGGACCTTGACAACAGATGATCGAGTTGGATATCAGGATGCTTGGATTAGTCTTTGTTTTCTTTTAACTTATAGAACTATTATACCTATTGTATTGTACCCATTTCTTCCAGTTTTATAGTGAAATGACAATACACCATCATTGCTCTAATTGATACAGTTATTATTATTCTCATCTATCTACTACATCAGTTTGCTTCCGCTGTTTATTTATATCATTTATATTGCTTTGGTTGCTTACTATTCTTTTATATTCCTTCCGCTGTGTTACAATCTGCTAATGAGGGAATAGTCTTTCCACAAACACACCCTAGGACCTCACTGCTATTCGGAAGCCTCTAGAATTTAGAAATATGCTTTTGAGTCCATGTGGACCACTGGGCTCAGGGCACCCATTAAGTGGCATTCTGGTCCAGGATGTCACACTAAACATTAATATTAAGGACCAAAATGACTTAGACACTTGTCCAAAATCCATTTTTACAAAATATTTGACCATGTACCCACTTGGTTTGAAATATATGGGTTATTTTCATATTATTAAGTTGAAGTTATATATATAAAAGGGTAATTAAGGAAAAAGACAAAAAAGGGAACTTTCCTTAACTTTAAACTTTATAAAAAATATAGACATGTAAAAAACATCATATTTTAGGTCATAGATACCCTTTTAAAATATATATGGATTATTATTATCATAATAAATTATCAATAATTTTTAGATATGTTTTAGGTACTTAAAATGCTTAAGAAACGTCAATATAGTGATTATTTAGTTAAGAATTAACGAAAATAAATGATACTGTAAATATTACAAGTGAAGTTAATTGATTTAATTATTGTCTTTATTTTTTTATATGAATATATAATGTGAAATACTTTCTAACATAATATATTTGAATTCCAATATAAGATTTTTATTTTAAAATTAACATTAAATAAATAATGTCAAAATTGATATTATTGTTATTTTACAATAAATGAATCCTATTAAATGATTTAAAATTAATAAAAATCCTATATACTTCCTAGGTATTTAAATGTGTTAATAAATACTAAATATGGTCTATTAATTGAATAATTAATCTTTTTATAATTAACATATTGACCTGTATTATGTAAATACGTTGTTAACACTGTCCGAGTTCAAGCAGCGTTTTATTGCATCACTTGCGCTTGTTTTAAAATTAATTTCCAAATAACATGGAATTTTATTTTATAAATTATATATAATATTAATAATTCATTGTCTCTATATTTTTTTTAATAAATCTAAATTTTATTTATTCTTAATGGTAAAATTAATTAGATTAGAAAACCAAATGCTTTAATAAAAACCAAAATGATAAAATTGGGGAATCTTATAAGTTAAGGAAAAAAATTACTAAAATGCACATATTTTTATGTGGATGAGATTTTTATAGACCATTATTATACTTTAATCCATTATTTTTACATTTTGGATGCTCTTTATGTAAGATATACCACCCATTTGGTATTTATAAAAGTGCAACTCCCCCTTCCTTATAAAACACCACCACCTCTACCCATTCGTCACACCTCTCAAGCCTCTTAAGTTCGGAAAAGACCTTCCCAAATTGTCTCCTAACATCCCTAAACACGACCTAGAAGCCTCACTTTAGTCAAAAATAAATCCAAGGAATATTTTTGTATACACCAAAAGAAGTTACCCGATTAAGAGGCAACACCATCTCTTAAGCTCTCTAGTTTCATTCCCCTTCTCCACTCCCTATTATCTTATTATTTTATTATTTCATATAAAATACTATATCATAAATATTATAGGATGTTTTTATTTTAATATTTATACCTATACTTACACATACCTCCATCTAATGGGTAATGAACATAATCTTTTTCTGTACGATGAACTATTGCCTCACAAAACGATGATTGTTCAACTTTCCCTACTGCCTCTCATGGTGGCCATTATGATGGAATATATATTTATATAAAATATATATGTCATTTATAATTTCTTTATGAGTTGGTAATTTTTATTTACAATATACCTTTATGCTCCCTTTATGTGTACATATGATAATTTCGTTTGAGGAAGTGTAGAATACCGCCCCCTCAAACTGATATGACTCATTCATGCCATACATGGAACACATAAAGGTTGGTTATAATAAAATTATGAAACATATATAACATAAATATGATACTAAAAATTATAAAATATCTATGAATCCTTTATTTTTAATTCTTTTAATGCAAAAAAGTAATGAAAGTAGCGTTCATGCATACGTACGACCTACTGTCTCTATAAACAGTGCACTTCATTCCTAATCTCAAAATATTATGGACTATTATAAATACGTATTTACTTAATATATAATATAATTTAGTCATGTTTTACATTCTATAGCTTATGGAACACTGATATATTTAATAATAACAACAAATAACAAGTCAAAGCGTACTTGAGAAAATTATGCAATTAACACACAAAACAGTTAAAATAATGAAAGAGTGTTAAAAAACAGATAATAAAATATTGTAAGAAGTTAATATGTGATATTATAAATATGATTACGGTTCTGGTATTAGATAGTAACATATTATAAATGACCATAAATGAGGATAAATACCACACACAAAAAAGGAAGGATAAGGTAAGGTATTTTCATCTCACTTTTTAAATATGTGAGATTAATATCATATTCACTACCTACTTCTTTTGTGTACCATAACTACTTCCCATTTTGATATATTATATCATAAATCCTCTTATTCTCATGATATTGTAATATTCATTAAATTTTGTACCTTTCTGGTGATTATGATTTAAATGTTTCAAAATGGTATGAGACACTTTGGAATTTTTAAATATTATTCTTATCAAATGTTATTAATCTCACTTTATTTTGTGATTGTTAACTTCCATTGAAAAAACCAATTTAATGTAATAATTTTTCATTGTAAATTTAATTGAATATCCATATTATCATACAATTGATATTAGTATTTCTGAAATCATATACCATTTTTCATACAGTGGTTACTTTGAAAATTATTTCATTATTTGGGGAATTATTATTGAATCCATGTTTCTCATTCAATACAGTTATTTTATAAGGAATATTTGTTAATTTGATTATTCAAGATGATCTATTATTTGGAATGACAATGATGGGTGCATCCTGGACTTTATACTGATCTTTTATGCATCGACAGGTTCTCATGAGACCAATAATTTGGGAAAATTAAACGGGTTTCTATCCATGTTTTAAACCATCTTGTGAAAGGTCTTGATGGTAATAGGTTTTCATGTTCCTGAGACATTCTGTCCAATAATAAAGAAATTTCCTTCATTTAGTATCAGTTATTGTTTTTCCATGATATTTTTCATCAACATATCCATGGACGTAGTTCATTCATGGAATGTGTTACTTACTTTCCCCATTATTCATGACTTATCTAGTTATTTTATGGAAAGTGTACTCAGTTATTTACCTTTTCATATATATTGATTCATTATTGCTTCTTTTTTACTTACCCTTGGTGTGTATTTGATCTCACCCTTATTATGTTTCTTTCTCCAGATTATGAAGAAGAAAATTTTGATTAAGATTTTAAGGATGCAGTTTATTTCAGTTATTATGTAACATGTTTTATTTTGTTTTCCCAATGTATTATGGGTATGATATATGTAATATGGATTTATAAGACTAATAAACCAAATAGTCCTATGATATTTTCTTCCTTTTAATAATTTCAATTTAATGTAATAATGCACCAGCTCCAGGTTTCTGGGGTCGGGGAGTTACAGTTGGTATCAAATGGAGGTTTAACAGCAACCTTGGAAACCAAATTTAGAAAACCTAGATTAGGGAACACAACCTTAAGATAGACATTGAGGATAATTATAAAATAAAATACTATAATTTCAGTAAGGTAGATATTATGTGAGTATTCCTAGAAATACATCCCTGTATGGATACTACAAGTGAACGTGGTTTTAGAATAGATGTACCTAAGAGTAACAAATATAACAAGGTATTCTAGGCTTGACTCAGGGTAACCTGGTACATGAAAATGATCCTTACTGCATACCTAGTTTGAAACACTTGGGGGATATGCTCAGGATAATTCACATTTTATTTACTTACCATTATGAAGGATTTAGAAGTAAATATTTCCCCAAAGAAACCAAAGTTTATGGTTCTAGGATTTATGATGCATATATTTATGTTATGAGTTATATGAAGTTCATAATTTTATCTAGTATATGGAAATTTTTAAAAATGGTGCATATTAGAATAAAAGAGAACTCCACCAATGAACGTGACACAAAGAGTGAGATGGACCATATCATTCATGGTCTTAAGCTTACATTATGACAGGAAATATTCTCTCATGTATTCTCATCATATAAGGAAATAGTTTAATGTGTAAACAAGATAAGTAAATAATTATTTGAGTAATATGGCTTTAAAGGGAAGAAGAGGATGGGAGAAAAAAATGGACAAAGGGAAGAAGGAAAAGAAGGATTTTCCCACGTTTGATAACTATATAAAGAATCACCATGGTAAATGCTTGAAGGGAAATGAGAGTTTGTTATAAGTTTGGAGAAAAAGGACACTAATTTCATGATTTCAAGGGTAAGAAAAAGGTTTCCAATGTTCAATTCTTCCACTACAAGGAATGATTAATATGCTTATTAAATAATTATTTAATTTGAATATATTATTATAAAATGTATTTATTATAATAATTATGGAATATATGAGTATTATACTATAATACTTTTTTTTGTTAAGTATTTAAGATCTTATGCTGAATGGTACTAAGAAAAGTTATTCAGTCGAATGTTACAATTTTTTGGAAAACACATGATTGATTGAAATAAAACCCTTAATATATTCCTGATGTTAAGATAATGGTGAATAAATGATTTATTTAGATAACTACTGACTACCTTGGAACTGATTAAAGACTTTTTGACATGTGGTCCATGCTATCATTGATGGGTTTTACAAAACTTTTGGATTTAAGGAATATATCCAATAACATTTGTCTTACATAAAGAATAATTAAGAATGCATGTTTCCAATAATGTTTTATGGTAGTTCGAGTTATCAACATATTTCAAAAGGATACATGATGAAGTTATTCACATGTTTGGAAAGTGAAAATTAAAATCTGCTTCAAGTTGATTAAAGGCTAATGATAATTTCACTTTATAATTTCAGTGAGTTTCATTCAGAAGAGATTGGATCATAATATGTTGGAAAAGTTAACTGTTAATAAAATGAATTAAGGTTATCATTGGATGATATTTTAGATGTTAATGTATTACTTCACTATATTTCCTATCATGCACTAAGAAATGAAGTAGAAATAGTTCAAGGCATAATAAAAGGAAAATATTATGTATATACACAACTAGAAAATTCACCTATGGCCACAGTTTGGAACCGTGGCTGTAGGTCAAAAAATAGTGGCAATAGCCTATGGTCATAGTTTCAGAAAACTGTGGCCGCTATCGTCATAGCAGTAGGTCTTACCTATTTCCACGGTTAAAACCATGGTGATATTATTTATATGGTATAAAAATAAATAAATTCAGTTCCCCCTAGACATCCCCCCTACACTCCCTTCACCCCATTCCCCCCTACACCCCATGCCCCTGGACAACCCCCTTTCACTCCCCGGACACCCACTAGCACCCCCTAGAAATCCCCTAACACCCCCTTGACCCCCCATGGACAACCCCCTTACACCCCCTAGACAACCCCTTACACCCCCTAAATAGCCCCCCTTGCACCCCTTGAACCCCCCTGGATAGCTCCCTTGCACCCACCTGGATAGCCCCCTTATACCCCCCTTGATAGTCCCCGTGAATCCCATTCCTCAGGGATAACCCCCTTGCACCCCCCTTAAACACCCCCGTGACCCCCTGGACAACCCCCTTGCACCCCCTTTAACACCCCCTTCCCCCATTCCCCCTAGAAAGACCCCTTTCACCCCATTGAACACCCCCTGTACCCCATGCCCCATGGACAAACCCCTTTCACCCCCTAGATAGCCCCTTGAACCCCCTTTAACACCCCCATTCCCCCCTGGACAGCCACCTTGCACCCCCATGAAGACCCCCTACACCCCCATGCCCCCCCTAGATAGCCCCTTTCACCCCCTAGATAGCCCCTTATTCCCCTTTGAACACCCCATGCACCCCCATGCCCCCTGGACAACACCTTTCATGCCCCTAGATATCCCCCTTACACCCCCTTGGACACCCCAGCCCCATGCCCCCCTGGATAGGCCCCTTGCACCCCCTAGACAGCCCCCTTGCACCCCCTTGAACACCCCCTACACCCCCATGCCCCCTGGATAGACCCTTGAACCCCCTTGGACAGCCCCCATGTACCCCCATGCCCCTGACCCCCCTCCTGGACACCCCCTCCCACCTGGACACCCCCTCTTGAACACCCCCTTTCCCCCCTTGAACACCCGCTGCAGTAGCCCACCCCCTTGGACAACCCCCTTGAACACCCCTTGGATACCCCCTTTCCCCCTCCTGGACACCCCCCTGCACACCCATGCCCTCTTACACCCCTCTCCTGGACCCCCTTCCAGTCCCCCCTGCAAGTTCCCCACCCCACTGCCAGTTCTCCCCCCCACTACCAGTTCTCCCCCCACTTCTAGTCCCCCCCTGCCAGTTACCCCTCCCCCCACCTGTGAGTTACCCCTGTCACCCACATGCTAGTTCCCCCTACCGAGTCCCCCACCCCACCTTGTCTCCCCTTCCAGTCCCCCACTACACCCCCACCCACCCTTTCCCTTTCTCCCCTTCCCCCTACCAGTCCCCTCCCCCTACTAGTTACCCCCTCCCCCTGCTAGTTTGTCCTCCCCCTTCCAGTTCCCCCCTCCCCCTGCCAGTCCTGCCCCCCTTCCAATTTCCCCCTTTCACCCCCTACCATCCCCTTTTCACCCATGCCAGTCCCCCCTTGCACCCCCTGATAGTTTCCCCCCTGCTAGTTCCCCCTCCACCCCTACCCTTTCCAGTACCCCCACCCTACCAGTTTCCCCTCCCCCAGCCCCTTCGAGTCCCCCTCCACCCTGCTCTTACCAGTCCCCCTCCCTACTAACATCCCAAACCATTGACTTGTATTAGTTCAGAGGATCTACTAACCATTGGTGAAATTTCCCAGACACTAAATATATTCCATCGGTTTAAAAACAATGTTACAAAATGAGAATGAGTTACTCTATTTATCACACAGAAGATCAACATGGTACTCACTATCCAAATTAAATTATACACTAAATATACTTACATACTAATAATTAAACCACTCCAAATATAAAAAAACACATAACTACACTTACATGAGTCTCCCTATAAGAAAAACCATCAAAGAAGTTTGAAACCAGCTCACATGTACCTACAACATAAGGTAGAACATAATAGTTCCCATCCCCTAAAATTATGGTAAAAAAAATCATCTTATAAAATTCACAAAGAATATAACTCAATAAACCATAATAGTGTAGTCATTCTCACAACATTCATCCATGGATCATTAGATGATGTTATAAATCTGAAAATTCTATGTGAAGTATCTTCACATTTACAAAAATTATGATTGTTTCATCATGAAGGAATTTCATACCATAAGAAAGGAAACATGATAGTTTTGGCCATGGGGAAGATGGATAAGTATCCAAGAAGGCCACACCCATCAAAGAGGGCATTGTGATGGTCATGGTGCAATGATCATGTTCTTGTGTGAAACAACAAGTCCAATATGGTTGTGGTATTCTCTATAGTGATCATATAGAATACTTGTGTGAAGAATCCTACGAAAAAATGGCCATAGAATATGACATGGTTAGAGTGGAATAATTAATTTAATATATATATTATAAGAAGGATGATATGGGAAGTAAAAAGAACATAATTTTGTTGTGCTAGATTTAATTTTTAGCATGTTCTTATTTGAAATTCACCTTTATTCTTTGTTTATATAGGTTTATCAATTTTATAAAGTAGATAATTTTTCTTCTTTTATTCTTACTCAATCCACTTGGATTTTGAAAACCTATTTTCTAATATGATTAGACAATCTTTTGGTGCATGATATTCCTTCTTCTTGATTGTATATTCCTTCTTTGTAGAAACTATTTCTGAAAACCCCCTTCTAGACACCTCCTCCCTCATAGACCCACCACCCTCTCTCCTAGACAGCCCCTCCCTCCTGTATAGCCCCCGATCCCTCATAGACCCACCCCTCCACCCTCCCAGACACCCCCTGCCCCTCCCCCCTGCACCCCTACCCCTTGCACCACCCCATACCCTCCCTCCAGCACCCCCCTGCACCCTACTCCTTCCCCTTTCAAAAGATACCAACACACCCCCTCCCCAGCACACCCCTTGGACCCCCCTGCACCCCTCCCCCTTGCACCCCCTTCCCCCTCCCCCCACCCCTCCCCTAGCACACCCCCTGCACCCCACCCCTGCCCCCTTGCAAAAGAACCCATCACACCCCTCCCCAGCACACCCATCCCCCTTGCAACCCCTGCCCCCTTCCCCAGCACACCCCCTGCCCACCCCACCCCCTGCCCACCCCCTGCACACTGCACAACCCACCAATCACACCCCTATGACCACCCTCCTTCACCCTACCCTACCCCTTGAAAAGAACATAGCACACCCCTTGCACACCACTTGGACCCCCCTTCCTCCATCACACCCCTACCCACCCCATGCACCCCCTACCACTTGAAAAAAAACTAGAACCCCCTTTATATCTAGAGTTTTTGGTCCTTGGAAGGGGTATTGTTAGTGAGGTTTGATGATATGACCCGTTTGGATCAGCGGTTGAGTAGTTGTGTATGAGAATCCATAGAAACCATGTATGGGAAGCCATAGGGTGTGGAGCGCACTATTGACTATCATTGGATGGAATGGATGATATATAGTGATCCGAGAGTCTGTGGAAATGGATATTTCATATTGGAATTTAGGGATAAGCAGGTCGACCACATATAGTCATTGCATTTAGTGATGGATAGAACATGGGATACAGAGACCAGGTGTTTGGTTTGGAAGGTCAATGAAAATGGTACTCCTATGGTGGGGAGAATCATATTAGTTGTGGGTGAATAACCCTCATTTCATATGGGTTATTGTTGCATTGAGGCCAATCATTGAATTATTGTAGTAAAAATGTGATTCTAGTGTGTGGGAAGATCCTATCTTTTCTAGTTCCTTGTCATGAGTGAGTGGGTTGTTGCTTAAATTGGAATTTAGAGATGAAGAATAGTGAGTCCTCAGGGAATTGACAAACATAGTTGTTTTTGAGACATGCTTCGATGAATACCATGGTGTATCAGGGATGAGAAGTGTTAAGGTGGAGTGTTTGTAATATCCCACAAGTTTTCGATTCATTATTTTTGGAGTAAATTTGTGTTTTTAATATGAAGCATGGGTTGTTGCTTAAATTGGATTTTGGATAAAAAATATAAACATTCGATGTTCCTAAATGGTATTTTTGGATTTGGTTTTATTCCCCTGTTGGAACCTCTGAGGTTTGGGTGGATGTTAGTGGAGGTTTAGGGTGAAAAATAACTAAAATTTAAGCTATCGTATCCTTTCGTGATGTGACCCATCAGGTTTATGCCTTGAATGGGGTTGGTTGAGGGGTGAACCCCCTATCTCGAACATTTCTTGATATGAACCATAGTTCAAGAAATGAAATTACCAGGGGTAGGGATTCATGGTGTGAAACCCCTGGTCACACCATGAATCATTCCTAGGTGGATTTATTTTAATAGGTTAAATTATGTTTTTTTCTGGGTTAAGTGGTTCACAATTATGTTACTTAAGAAAGTGTCAAGTTTTCAAGGCCTCTTTTTTGTGTTTGATGAAATGAAAAAAATATTTTCTTTAAGTTTTAGATTTTTATGAGAATACTCGGTTCATGTTTTTTCAAAATGAGGGCACTGTCATCTCTAAAGTGAAGGAAATTTCATTTTATACTATTGAGTTGGCTGAAACTCTATACTAGTCCGCGTTGAAGGCTTAGGGAAATCATGTAAAACAGGTGAAAATGTCATTTTAAAGAGCCACGACCAATTTTCATAGCATATACACATTATATAATAATGTAAACAATTTTTTAAAATACTTGAGAAATTATTAAATTCAAATTAAAGGGTTATACAGAGGGAACTTACCTCAACCTCAACGAGTGCTGTTTTTGAAAACGACAACTCGAATCTTCCTTTTTTTTCTCTTGCTTGAATGCATATGCAACTTCACATATATATAAGGACACCTAGCCTCTATGTACATATTTTTATGGTCAAATATGCACAAGGAGGTCCTTAGATATATGTTTATACTTGAAAATAACCCTTTACACTTACACATGTATGCATTTTTCATATTAATATATAAGCAAACCTAGCCCCAATATATATATATATATTCATACTACCATGAGTGAATATATATAAAGGAGGAACTTATATATGTATATTCTTACCTATGCATTCACATGTAAGCCTTCATCACTGGCAACTTGAATCCACCTCAACGATATCCAAAAAGCACTATAAAAATATAAAGAACTCAAAAATCACAAAAGACCTAATTAAAATTTGGCCAAATAATAAAAGCAGAATAAATCTTACCCAAATCCGATGTTGAACTGACTGTCATTGACAATGGTGGATAGAACCGACCTCATCATAAGATACCACCTGTAAGGAAATAGTGTGAAAAGAAATGAGATATAACTACTTCTTATATATATGTGATCCGTGATGATAAATGATACGCGAATCCATTACCATTATAGATTCTATAATTCCTTTATATTATTACCACAATATCATCATTTAGTCACTCCCATTATACTGATATTTTATGGTGGTTATGTCAACACAAAAAAACCACAAAAACACACATTTTTCATCATAATATCAATAACCATTGCATCAGCACATGCATAAAAAATAGAAATAACACATCCATGAATCATACCCCATTATTTTATATTATCAATTCTATTCCATATTCTCTTTTTAGAATTTTATTCCAATATATATCTCAATTACCATATGAAATCATATAAAACAAGTTGTGCATGGTTAGTATATAATCAAAAAATAGAATATGAAGGAACTCATATTTATCTTCTATTTCTAATTCCCTTCCATTTTACCTATTCTGTTCATTTCCAAAACACTTCCCAAATTTGATTTCCATCCCCCCTACACCACTCCCCCAGCCCCTCCTGTAGCACCCCAAAAATTTTATGGTATGTTTCTCTTAAATACATTTTAGTTGTAGCCTATATTTCATGAATCACTGAGTCTCTATGGAACAAAACATAGTTAATTATAGGAGATATCCATAACCTAGCCATAAAACTTAAATTTTTCAGCTCTGTGATTTGGATTTTAAAAATCTAACATACACGGTTGTGATCAAGATGATAATTAGAGTCTGATAGAATTAATTTAATTTTCAGTGAATAGTTACCTACCCTTATGAATAGTACCCTACCCTTATGAATAGTAACTTACCCTAATGAATAATAATATGACTCTTATGAATGGTATCCATACCATTGAATGTATAAATTAATTTAGGCACCTTAAAAATGAAGATGCATATTTTAAGTGTTTATATTTTTTGACTAAATAATTATTTTCATTAAATATTTAATTAATCATATTTAGAAAATTATTTTTGAAAAATGGAATTTATTTTTGGATTCTACATGTTGAAAAATGGTTAGGGTGAAGTTTTGGGATTTTTATGAAATACTTAAATTTTGATGAATAGTAAAATACGATAATTTACGATAAATGCTAAATAAAGAATTTATTGAGTCATTGATGATGATCTGCTAATGTAAGCCCAATTGGTTCGAAGTCACATGAATATATTACTGTTCTTGGTCATGGAATACTCACTATTCGTTTTCTTGAGAGGAAATAATAAATTAAAGATTATAATATTAAGAAAACTCCTCTCTCCTCCACTATAAAAACCCCCCTTCACTCCCTCTTCTCTTCACTCCTATCAAACCTTGTGACTTGCCAATATTCTGTCCAAATCTCTCCCCAAGATCCTTCCCCATGTCCAAAATCTACTATCCTCCTCAAAATACCAAAACCTCTCCCCTTAAGAGGTTCTTAAAAGAGGAAGTCTCAAGAGGTAAATTTCTCTTTCCAATTCCTTCAATTCTTTTAAGTTCTTTCCTTTTTTTTCTTTCCTTCCCTCCCTTCACCCAAATAGTATGACAACTCTAGTAACATACATGTACTGGAATGTTTTTATGCTAATGGGATATTTCATTATCTTATCTCCTTTCCACACCCTTTATTTGAGAGAAATGAAAGCACCGTTTGAGATGTGCTAATTTAGCACATTCAAGGACAACAATTTATCAATTTCTATTATAATATTTAATTATGGTAATGAAACCATTTGTGTTATGGTTGAACCAGATTTTTATATATGTAATATATCATATATTTTTAGTTCTGTAATCCTTTTGTACAAATGGTATAAAGTTATTAAGCAAAACGTGTTCATTGTAATCAAACCCACTGATTAACCAAAACGGTTGTCACTATGGTTATATATATATATATTAATTCGACTTCACTATAAGTAACCAAATTAAATTTAAAACCATGTATTATCATGTATGTTCACTAATAGAATATAACTTCATTTCTGAACAACCACATCCATCTTTTATATTTACCCAAACTTGAATATAAGTGAACCGATCATTTAAAACCAAGTAAACAAACGAGCCCCAACAATGAAATTGAACCTTATATGTAACGCCCCGACCCCAGCTACCCAGAGTCGGTGCATTACTTCGTAACATTGGCATGATCACAAAATATCAAGTCTCGAAAGACCGATTAGTTTAGTAGCCTTGGAAACACTAGATACATTCGTAAACGTTACATTACATCATAAAGTGAAAAACTAATAACAAAGTATTCATAGTCCAAACTCATATACTCTTCTGACTATCCCTACAGGTCATTCATAAAATACTTCTTCACATCCTGGAAAATATTAAAACATTGAAAGGGGTGAGCTCAGATGCTCAGTAAGGTTAACAATATAGCGGAAGCTTTCATAAATAAACATTAACATTTAAGGCAATGTATAACTAAAACAAAATCCTTTTTAAACTTGAACTTCAGCATAATATGGCAAAAGTAAAATGAGATAATTCCATTTACTTACTCAGATGGATATTCTACTAGTCGAATAATCACATGCAATATCAATAACCACTTTCATAATGAGGGAATGTATAATGCCGGACATTCTGAAACATTTTGTCAAGGCCTCGGCCAAGACGTCTAAAATGATTAAGGCCTCGGCCAAAACCATAAATCAAATTGGGAAAGGGCCTCGGCCAATTCCATGTCTAGTTGTCTCATGAGACCTACCGATGCATCGAGGAGCTATAGCGGGCTCCACCCGTCACTTATTAAGTCCAATACATTCCTCATATGAATAGGTTTAAACATATCATAAACCATGACATAATCATATCACATAAAACATGCATAAAGGAAACATAACATTTCCACATTTCAATCACAAGATATCAATACAACACATTGATATAATAAAAACGCTTTCAAAACCATTTTCAATAGCAAAATAAAAGAAAAGTATAACATGGTATTTATTTTTCATTAAAAAAAGGGTATGGCTTGTAGAGGAAGCCGAAACTCAAATAGTGGTCACGGCGGCGGAGAAGTCGTTGTCGCCGCATACGTACGACAAAAACATTCCCTTTTGTCTTTTAGTAAACGCTTCGTATAAAAAAAGATTCCTTTTGAATAAACGTAAAAGTCAAAGTGGTTTATACACCCTATAAAAGAAATTTGTGTATAAAACCAAATACGCCTCAATGAAAGGAGATTGAGACGAAGTCCTTACAAAGATCTTTTTTTTAATAAAATAAATCTATAATGTGTATTCACTATAAGTACACATAAATAATGTATAAATACAAGATATGACATAATAATATCATGACATAATTTGAAAGTAGGAGATTAACCCAAAGAATAGAAATTGGGTTAAGAAGTTCCCTTACCTCGTGTCTGACTTGACTCAACCGTTCTTTAACCTCCTGAATAATAAACTAGAGTTAATATATACCTTATTAAGAACCATTTTCAATTTCATTATCCTTATTATATAACTTATTACAATGATATGAACATTATGTAATTATTTAAGTTAATAACTGTCGTTTTGTCGATCTTTGGTACTTGAGTCAACAATAAACTTCTTATAATTACAAGTTGTTTATGTGGTAGAATATCCATTATCTCTAGAATTATATTCATGATTTAGATGTCATATATATCTTATATATCCATTATATACATTCATTTATAATATTACGTAACATTTAGAGGTAAGAAATGAAATGCACCGTTCATGGAGACGGTAAGCCGTACGTACGCATGAACGCTACTTTCATTTAAATTTCATATTTAATGGAACGAAATCATAATGATATAAATGTATAATATAATTCCAGTATAATATAGTGTATAATACCATTTACTCCATCCTTTATACATCCCACATATTGCATTAACGATTCAAATCACTTTGAGGGGGCGGTATTCCGCACTTCCTAAAATGAAATTATCGCATTTTACCCATAATGGAAATCATAAAGTATGCCATAAATGAGAAATACAGAAGCATAAGTAAAACATAAACATATTTTATATCATATATAAATATAGTGACATCTTAATGGCCACCTTTGAAGGTGTTATATGAGTGTTGAACAATCATCGTTTCGTGAGGCAGAAATTCCCCATCCACAGAAACCGTATGTTCTTTAACCATTAGATGTAGGTGTGTGTAAGTGTAGATCGAATCCTTATTATACCAACATCCTAGTATATTGAGGATACTGGTGTTGTTACAAAAGAAATGAATAAAAAGAGTTTAGGGGGTTGAAGAAGAAAAATAAAACAAAACAACATTAGAGAAGACATTACCTCAAAATCGGGTAACTCTTTTTGATTTGAGCCAAAGGCTTCCTTGAGAAGAGTTCTGCCAAAAGTGAGGCTTCTAGGAGTAAGATGGGGAATTTGGGAGAGTATTTGGGCAGAGGTTGGCCGAGGCAAATGGCTTGAAGGTGTGAATAAGGTGGGAGAGGTGGGGGCCTTTTATAAGTGGAGAGGAGGGGCACTCTTGGAAAGTAAAGAAAAGTCACTTTATTATAAAATGAGTTTCGGATTTTAGAGGTCCCAAACTTATATAATTCGAGGATAAGATGATAAGGGCTGGAAATCTACTCATACAATAGGTTTTTGACAAGTGTACGCTTTGGATTTTACATTATCTTTCCATTTTATTTAAATCGTTAAATAATGAGGTCATCACTACATCATCATGATGTCATAAATAATTTAATTTATTTAATGTCTAAAAATTATAAAAAAATACTATGATGTAGGAAATATTTTTAGATTTCTAATGAATATTTATAATCAAAATTTGGACTTGTGTAACCCCACTTAAAAACTGTTTTAGTAAAACAACTCATGTTTGTGTCAATTTAATTTTAACATTAAATAAATATATATTAATGTCATTTTCCAACCAAAGTGGATCCATGGGGTCCCCAAGTTGACCCATGGGTTTTCTTGGTCGTCCATGACTCATCCAATAGGATTAGGACAAGTGTAAAGCTCATATCATATTATTAAAACATTGTTTTTACCTTAAACTACACTAATTACCTCTAATCGCGATTAAGAACTTAAAAGTTAGTATTCAGCAAAAAATTATTTTAATCTCATTGAACCACATTTTACTTCTTAATGACAACCATGTATGTCGGATTTTTGAAAATCAAATCACATAAGTGGTAATATTTCATTTAAACGAAAAATCAGTTATTTAACTACCACTTAGTGGTTTCACTATTCATCAAAAATTGAAGTTTTTTAGAACAAGGCCAAAATTTCACCCTAAGATATAATTGATATTCCGAATTCAAAAATGATGTCTATTTTACAAAATTCCAAAAATATAAGTTGCATTAATTAATTTTATAATTAATTCCCGCTGTCACAACAAATAACGTGTTTTTAAGAAACAATTTATATCAAAAGATTGACAATTGTTTATGTCCAATTTCAATGTTAAATTTATTCTAATGACCACCATTGGATAAAATGGTAAAAATATATTCTAATTATACTTTAAAACCACTAAATAGTATAATTTATCACTATAAATTTTTTTTATCAAAAAAGTTGTTTTTAAGTATTTTTCACTATTCATAAAAAATTAGAAGTTCTCAGAAAAATACCAAAAATTCAACATAGGCTAATTTCGATATTCCGAATCCAAAAATGAAGTCCATTTTGAAATATAAAATTTCTACAATTTTAAAAAGTGGTTATTACTATTCATAACGGCTACTTTAATTCGTTGTGGTGTGTGTTAGAGCTCGAGGTTGCGTACAAAACACGCTATTGCATTATTCGAAGTGAAACGTACCGTGGAAGCTTGGGGTGTTACATTCTCCCCTCCTTCAATAAATTGCGTCCTCGCAATTTGAAATTTTTCATTGAAAATAAAAGGTTGATGAGAGAAAATACCTTTGAGGAAAACCCACATCGGAAATAAGGTTAATAAATATATAACATTAAAAGAAATCAAGATAAGCACAAAGGTCACCCGAGATAGCCCATTCTAGGATTCCATGAAAATATGGATATGGAGGAGAAACAAACCATCAAGGTCTGATGGAGAGTTATAGAAAACAGGATTAGGAGAAAGTTTAACTACAAGAAAATCAGAAACTTGTGATTGGTTAAACGATCATTGATTCCCCAGTAGGAAAAGTTAACCGACAACATTTTTGTTTTGAGTTAACTTTTATAATGATGAGGAATTTATTTAGGAGATTTTCTAAGAACATAAGGTAATATACATACTTGTTATGTATACTTTCATTCGTTAATAAATTTTTACCACAAACCCAACTTTTACTCCAAATGGTAACGAAACTCAAAAATATTCTTTTTATCCTAATTTTATAAGGTTCCAAATATTAACACATGCCATTTAGATTAGTAAAACTATTTTGTAATAACCAGGGACTTCTTGTAGGCTAGTGGTAGGAAATAAAGGCTTGTCGCACTATGGTTGTGGGTTCGATTCCTGCAGCTTTGTCCGACGCGATGGGTTATTCCCCACCCTGCAGGTTGTCCTTTTCCTAAAACTATAGTATTATAATATTCCAAAAATAATCTTCAGAAATGATTTAACCTTAAACAATACTATCCAAATATCAACTTAATCCACTCCAACCTTTATAGTTATCCAAAATACCTCTGTCCAGACTTTCTCTAAAAGGTCTCTTAATTCCAAAATCAATTGTAACATAAGATTCCCCAAACAAAGAAAAGTTTCTCTTATTGTCACATACTAAAAATATGATTACCTTAAACATATTAAAACCTTACTGAAATCAAAAAGTACTGCAGTACAATCCATATATATATATCACATTATTCTTATAACCAGAATATAATCTTTGAGTCCAAAAGCACCAATACATTAATTATTCTGCTTCAACTGTAGTCACAGCATAAGATTGGCCTTAATCCCTTGGCCTTTTCTGAGGTAAGTTTCCTTGACGCTTAGGACATTCATTTGCATAATGCCCCATTTTCCTATAATTGTAGCATTCAACATTGATAGCCTCTTTCTTTCCCTTGCAATCACGCGCCTGGTGACCTTTTTCTCCACATTTATAACAAACTCCCATTCCTTTTAGGCAAGTACCAGGGTGATTCTTCCCACAATTATCACATAATGGAAAATCCTTCTTTCCCTTTTTCCCTTTATCTGTCTCTTGTTCCACCGTTCTCTTCTTCTCTTGCTTTACTTTGTTGTCATAAGACTTAAAGAATTCCTTTTCTGTCTTGATAGCACATGAGACAATATCTTCGTATGTTGAGAAAGATTGTGATACTAAAGGTCTACGGAGAAATGGTTTTAACCCATCAAAGAAACGATCAATCTTACCTCTTGGGTTACATATATAATCTGCAGCATACCTCGCCAACCTTGTAAAGTTGGCCTCATACTTTGCGACATTCTCATCCTCCTTTTGTCTCAGACTCAGAAATTGCCTTTCCATATCTGCTCGATGGTCATGAGGAAAGTATTTTTCTATGAAAAGCTCTTTTAACTCCTTCCATTCCATATTCGATACGTCATCATCTTCCATTGTATTTTGAATCAATGACCACCATTGATCGGCATCTCCAGTGAGGTGGTAAACTACCATGATAACTTTCTCCCTTTCGCTACTCCCCAAGGCGTGGAATATTTTCTCTAAGGAGTTTATCCATTGCTCAGCTACTAACGGATTTGTACCCCCATTAAATGCTGGTGGTTGTTGCCTCATGAAGCGGTCTAACATTGATCCTCCACATTGTGGATCAGGGTGATCCATACGAGTAAGGTTATTATTCATAACTTGAGTGAGTTGTCCCAGTATGGTAATAAGTTGATCAGCACCAGTTGTATCTCTAGATCCACAATAATTATCTTGAGCAGGAGGGAAATCCCTACACGGAGTGCGTGCATTGATACGGTTTCCATTCCTTCCACTAGGCGCCATTTCTAAACAATGGCATAAGCTATATTAGTTTATAAATCAAAATACATAATTCCATACTTGTAAGATACTTAACATAAATTGAACTATTTATGGATATAATCCATAAAAATGTTTTCTTTGAGGAAGTATATACTAATAACCCTTCATAGTGGTTTATAAAGAAAATGAGAATTATCCAAAGCATATCCCCCGGGAGTGTCGTAACCAAGAGTGTAGCAAGGCCCGTTGTCGTGCACTAGTTCCCGTTCGAGTCTAGCTCAAAGCGGTGTTTTCGTGTTTTACCCCTAGGTACATCTGTTCCAGAGCCGCCTCTACTTGCTCGTATCCAGACAGGGATGTATTGCTCGGAAAACTCATAAAATCTCTACAATAACAAAATTCTAGGAATTTCTTCTATACTAATCCTCAAAGTTCATCTTAGGTCTACGTGCTCTAATTAGAGTTTATCTAAATCTAGCTTCCAAGGTTTGTACTAAACTTCCTCTGATACCAACTGTAACACCCCGACCCCAGCTACCCAGAGTCGGTGCATTACTTCGTAACATTGGCATGATCACAAAAGATCAAGTATCGAAAGACCGATTAGTTTAGTAGCCTTGGAAACACTAGATACATTCGTAAACGTTACATTACATCATAAAGTGAAAAACTAATAACAAAGTCTTCATAGTCCAAACTCATATCCTCTTCTGACTATCCCTGCAGGTCATTCATAAAATACTTCTTCACATCCTGGAAAATATTAAAACATTGAAAGGGGTGAGCTCAGATGCTCAGTAAGGTTGACAATATAGCGGAAGCTTTCATAAATAAACATTAACATTTAAGGCAATGTATAACTAAAACAAAATCCTTTTTAAACTTGAACTTCAGCATAATATGGAAAAAGTAAAATGAGATAATGCCATTTACTTACTCACATGGATATTCTACTAGTCGAATAATCACATGCAATATCAATAACCACTTTCATAATGAGGGAATGTATAATGCCGGACATTCTGAAACATTTTGTCAAGGCCTCGGCCAAGACGTCTAAAATGATTAAGGCCTCGGCCAAAACCATAAATCAAATTGGGAAAGGGCCTTGGGAAATTCCACGTCTAGTTGTCTCATGAGACCTACCGATGCATCGAGGAGCTATAGGGGCCTCCACCCGTCACTTATTAAGTCCAATACATTCCTCATATGAATAGGTTTAAACATATCACAAACCATAACATAATCATATCACATAAAACATGCATAAAGGAAACATAACATTTCCACATTTCAATCACAAGATATCAATACAACACATTGATATAATGAAAACACTTTCAAAACCATTTTCAATACCAAAATAAAAGAAAAGTATAACATGGTATTTATTTTTCATTAAAAAAGGGTATGGCTTGTAGAGGAAGCCGAAACTCAAATAGTGGTCACGGCGGTGGAGAAGTCGTTGTCTCCGCAGACGTACGACAAAAACATTACCTTTTGTCGTTTAGTAAACGGTTCGTATAAAAAAAGATTCCTTTTGAATAAACGTAAAAGTCAAAGTGGTTTATACACCGTATAAAAGAAATTTGTGTATAAAACCAAATATGCCTCAATGAAAGGAGATTGAGACGAAGTCCTTACAAAGATATTTTTTTTAATAAAATGCATCTATAATGTGTATTCACTATAAGTACACATAAATAATGTACAAATACAATATATGACATAATAATATCATGACATAATTTGAAAGTAGGAGATTAACCCAAAGAATAGAAATTGGGTTAAGAAGTTCCCTTACCTCGTGTCTGACTTGACTCAACCATTATTTAACCTCCTGAATAATAAACTAGAGTTAATATATACCTTATTAAGAACCATTTTCAATTTCATTATCCTTATTATATAACTTATTACAATGATATGAACATTATGTAATTATTTAAGTTAATAACGGTCGTTTTGTCGATCATTGGTACTTGCGTCAACAATAAACTTCTTATAATTACAAGTTGTTTATGTGGTAGAATATCCATTATCTCTAGAATTATATTCATGATTTAGATGTCATATATATCTTATATATCCAGTATATAAATTCATTTATAATATTATGTAACATTTAGAGGTAAGAAATGAAATGCACCGTTCATGGAGACGGTAAGCCGTACGTACGCATGAACGCTACTTTCATTTCAATTTCATATTTAATGGAACGAAATCATAATGATATAAATGTATAATATAATTCCAGTATAATATAGTGTATAATACCATTTACCCCATCCTTTATACATCCCACATATGGCATTAACGATTCAAATCACTTTGAGGGGGCGGTAGTCCGCATTTCCTAAAATGAAATTATCGCATTTTACCCATAATGGAAATCATAAAATATTCCATAAATGAGAAATACAGAAGCATAAGTAAAACATAAAAATATTTTATATCATATATAAATATAGTGACATCTTAATGTCCACCTTTGAAGGTGTTATATGAGTGTTGAACAATCATCGTTTCGTGAGGCAGAAATTCGCCATCCACAGAAACCGTAAGTTCTTTAACCATTAGATGTAGGTGTGTGTAAGTGTATCTCGAATACCTCTTATAACAACATCCTAGTATATTGAGGATACTTGTGTTGTTACAAAAGAAATGAATAAGAAGAGTTTAGGGGGTTGAAGAAGAAAAATAAAACAAAACAACATTAGAGAAGACATTACCTCAAAATCGGGTAACTCTTTTTGATTTGAGCCAAAGGCATCCTTGAGAAGAGTTCTGCCCAAAGTGAGGCTTCTAGGAGTAATAGGGGGAAGTTGAGAGAGTATTTGGGCAGAGGTTGGCCGAGCAAAATGGCTTTAAGGTGTGAATAAGGTGGGAGAGGTGGGGGCCTTTTATAAGTGGAGAGGAGGGGCACTCTTGGAAAGTAAAGAAAAGTCACTTTATTATAAAATGAGTTTCGGATTTTAGAGGTCCCACACTTATATAATTCGAGGATAAGATGATAAGGGTTCGAAATATACTCATCCAATAGGTTTTTGACAAGTGTACGCTTTGGATTTTACATTATCTTTCCATTTTATTTAAATCGTTAAATAACGAGGTCATCACTGCATCATCATGATGTCATAAATAATTTAATTTATTTAATGTCTAAAAATTATAAAAAAAATACTATGATGTAGGAAATCTTTTTATCGTTCTAATGAATATTTATAATCAAAATTTTGACTTGTGTAACCCCACTTAAAAACTGTTTTAGTAAAAAAACTCATGTTTGTGTCAATTTAATTTTAACATTAAATAAATATATATTAATGTCATTTTCCAACCAAAGTGGCTCCATGGGGTCCCCAAGTTGACCCATGGGTTGTCTTGGTCGGCCATGACTCATCGAATAGGATTAGGACAAGTGTCAAGCTCATATCATATTATTAAAACATTGTTTTTTCCTTAAACTACACTAATTACCTCTAATCGCGATTAAGAACTTAAAAGTTACTATTCACCAAAAAATTATTTTAATCTCATTGAACCACATTTTACTTTTTAATGACAACCATGTATGTCGGATTTTTGAAAATCAAATCACAGAAGTGGTAATATTTCATTTAAACGAAAAATTAGTTATTTAACTACCACTTAGTGGTTTCACTATTCATCAAAAATTGAAGTTTTTCAGAACAAGGCCAAAATTTCACCATAAGCTATAATTGATATTCCGAATTCAAAAATGATGACTAGTTTAAAAAATTCCAAACATATAAGTTGCATTAATTAATTTTATAATTAATTCCCACTGTCACAACAAATAGCGTGTTTTTAAGAAACAATTTATATCAAAAGATTGGCAATTGTTTATGTCCAATTTCAATGTTAAATTAATTCTAATGACCAACATTGGATAAAATGGTAAAAATATATTCTAATTATACTTTAAAACCACTAAATAGTATAATTTATCACTATAAATTATTTTGATCAAAAAAGTTGTTTTTAAGTATTTTTCACTATTCATAAAAAATTAGAAGTTCTTAGAAAAATACCAAAAATTCAACATAGGCTAATTTCGATATTCCGAATCCAAAAATGAAGTCCATTTTGAAATATAAAATTTCTATAATTTTAAAAAGTGGTTATTACTATTCATAACGGCTACTTTAATTCGTTGTGGTGTGTGTTAGAGCTCGAGGTTGCGTACAACACACGCTATTGCATTATTTGAAGTGAAACGTACCGTGGAAGCTTGGGGTGTTACATTCTCTCCTCCTTCAATAAATTGCGTCCTCGCAATTTGAAAATTTTCATTGAAAATAAAAGGTTGATGAGAGAAAATACCTTTGAGGAAAACCCACATCGGAAATAAGGTTAATAAATATATAACATTAAAAGAAAGCAAGATAAGTACAAAGGTCACCCGAGATAGCCCATTCTAGGATTCCATGAAAATATGGATATGAAGGAGAAACAAACCATCAAGGTCTGATGGAGAGTTATAGAAAACAGGATTAGGAGAAAGTTTAACTAGAAGAAAATCACAAACTTGTGATTCGTTAAACGATCATTGATTCCCCAGTAGGAAAAGTTAAGCGACAACATTTTTGTTTTGAGTTAACTTTTATAATGTTGAGGAATTTATTTAGGAGATTTACTAAGAACGTAAGGGAATATACATACTCGTTATGTATACTTTCATTCGTTAATAATTTTTTACCACAAACCCAACTTTTACTCCAAATGGTAACGGAACTCAAAAATATTCTTTTTATCCTAATTGTATAAGGTTCCAAATATTAACACATGCCATTTAGATTAGTAAAACTATTTTGTAATAACCAGGGACTTCTTGTAGGATAGTGGTAGGAAATAAAGGCTTGTCGCACTATGGTTGTGGGTTCGATTCCTGCAGCTTTGTCCGACGCGATGGGTTATTCCCCACCCTGCAGGTTGTCCTTTTCCTAAAACTATAGTATTATAATATTCCAAAAATAATATTCAGAAATGCTTTAACCTTAAACAATACTATCCAAAGATCAAATTAATCCACTCCAACCTTTATAGTAATCCAAAATACCTCTGTCCAGACTTTCTCTAAAAGGTCTCTTAATTCCAAAATCAATTGTAACATCAGATTCCCCAAACAAAGAAAAGTTTCTCTTATTGTCACATACTAAAAATATGATTACCTTAATCATATTAAAACCTTACTGAAATCAAAAAGTACTGTAGTACAATCCATATATATATATCACATTATTCTTATAACCAGAATATAATCCTTGAGTCCAAAAGCACCAATACATTAATTATTCCGCTTCAACTGTAGTCACAACATAAGATTGGCCTTGATCCCTTGTCCTTTTCTGAGGTAAGTTTCCTTGACGCTTAGGACATTCATTTGCATAATGCCCCATTTTCCTACAATTGTAGCATTCAAAATTGATAGCCTCTTTATTTCCCTTGCAATCACGCGCCTGGTGACCTTTTTCTCCACATTTATAACAAACTCCCATTCCTTTTAGGCAAGTACCAGGGTGATTCTTCCCACAATTATCACATAATGGAAAATCCTTCTTTCTCTTTTTCCCTTTATCTGTCTCTTGTTCCACCGTTCTCTTCTTCTCTTTCTTTACTTTGTTGTCATAAGACTTAGAGAATTCCTTTTCTGTCTTGATAGCACATGAGACAATATCTTCGTATGTTGAGAAAGATTGTGATACTAAAGCTCTACGGAGAAATGGTTTTAACCCATCAAAGAAACGACCAATCTTACCTCTTGGGTTACGTATATAATCTGCAGCATACCTCGCCAACCTTGTAAAGTTGGCCTCATACTTTGCGACATTCTCATCCTCCTTTTGTCTCAGACTCAGAAATTGCCTTTCCATATCTGCTCGATGGTCATGAGGAAAGTATTTTTCTATGAAAAGCTCTTTGAACTCCCTCCATTCCATATTCGATACGTTATCATCTTCCTTTGTATTTTGAATCAATGACCACCATTGATCGGCATCTCCAGTGAGGCGGTAAACTATCATGATAACTTTCTCCCTTTCGCTACTCCCCAAGGCGTGGAATATTTTCTCTAAGGAGTTTATCCATTGCTCAGCTACTAATGGATTTGTACCCCCATTAAATGCTGGTGGTTTTTGCCTCATGAAGCGGTCTAACATTGATCCTCCACATTGTGGATCAGGGTGATCCATACGAGTAAGGTTATTATTCATAACTTGAGTGAGTTGTCCCAGTATGGTAATAAGTTGATCAGCACCAGTTGTATCTCTAGATCCACAATAATTATCTTGAGCAGGAGGGCAATCCCTACACAGAGTGCGTGCATTGATACGGTTTCCATTCCTTCCACTAGGCGCCATTTCTAAACAATGGAATAAGCTATATTAGTTTATAAATCAAAATACATAATTCCATACTTGTAAGATACTTAACATAAATTGAACTATTTATGGATATAATCCATAAAAATGTTTTCTTTGAGGAAGTATATACTCATAACCCTTCATAGTGGTTTATAAAGAAAATGAGAATTATCCAAAGCATATCCCCCGGGAGTGTTGTAACCAAGAGTGCAGCAAGGCCCGTTGTCGTGCACCAGTTCCCGTTCGAGTCTAGCTCAAATCGGTGTTTTCGGGTTTTACCCCTAGGTACATCTGTTCCAGAGCCGCCTCTACTTGCTCGTATCCAGACATGGATGTATTGCTTGGAAAACTCGCAAAATCTCTACAATAACAAAATTCTAGGAAGTTCTTCTATACTAATCCTCAAAGTTCATCTTAGGTCTACGTGCTCTAATCAGAGTTTATCTAAATCTAGCTTCCAAGGTTTGTACTAAACTTCCTCTGATACAAACTGTAACACCCCGACCCCAGCTACCCAAAGTCGGTGCATTACTTCGTAACATTGGCATGATCACAAAAGATCAAGTCTCGAAAGAACGATTAGTTTAGTAGCCTTGGAAACACTAGATACATTCGTAAACGTTACATTACATCATAAAGTGAAAAACTAATAACAAAGTCTTCATAGTCCAAACTCATATCCTCTTCTGACTATCCCTGAAGGTCATTCATAAAATATTTCTTCACATCCTGGAAAATATTAAAACATTGAAAGGGGTGAGCTCAGATGCTCTGTAAGGTTAACAATATAGCGGAAGCTTTCATAAATAAACATTAACATTTAAGGCAATGTATAACTAAAACAAAATCCTTTTTAAACTTGAACTTCAGCATAATATGGAAAAAGTAAAATGAGATAATTCCATTTACTTACTCACATGGATATTCTACTAGTCGAATAATCACATGAAATATCAATAACCACTTTCATAATGAGGGAATGTATAATACCGGACATTCTGAAACATTTTGTCAAGGCCTCGGCCAAGACGTCTAAAATGATTAAGGCCTCGGCCAAAACCATAAATCAAATTGGGAAAGGGCCTCGGCCAATTCCACGTCTAGTTGTCTCATGAGACCTACCGATGCATCGAGGAGCTATAGCGGGCTCCACCCGTCACTTATTAAGTCCAATACATTCCTCATATGAATAGGTTTAAACATATCATAAACTATAACATAATCATATCACATAAAACATGCATAAAGGAAACATAAAATTTCCACATTTCAATCACAAGATATCAATACAACACATTGATATAATAAAAATGCTTTCAAAACCATTTTCAATACCAAAATAAAAGAAAAGTATAACATGGTATTTATTTTTCATTAAAAAAAGGGTATGGCTTGTAGAGGAAGCCAAAACTCAAATAGTGGTCACGGCGGTGGAGAAGTCGTTGTCGCCGCATACGTACGAAAAAAACATTCCCTTTTGTCATTTAGTAAACGCTTCGTATAAAAAAAGATTCCTTTTGAATAAACGTAAAAGTCAAAGTGGTTTATACACCGTATAAAAGAAATTTGTGTATAAAACCAAATATGCCTCAATGAAAGGAGATTGAGAAGAATTCCTTACAAAGATATTTATTTTAATAAAATACATCTATAATGTGTATTCACTATAAGTACACATAAATAATGTACAAATACAAGATATGACATAATAATATCATGACATAATTTGAAAGTAGGAGATTAACCCAAAGAATAGAAATTGGGTTAAGAAGTTCCCTTACCTCGTGTCTGACTTGACTCAACCGTTCTTTAAACTCCTGAATAATAAACTAAAGTTAATATATACCTTATTAAGAACCATTTTCAATTTCATTATCCTTATTATATAACTTATTACAATGATATGAACATTATGTAATTATTTAAGTTAATAACGGTCGTTTTGTCGATCTTTGGTACTTGAGTCAACAATAAACTTCTTATAATTACAAGTTGTTTATGTGGTAGAATATACATTATCTCTAGAATTATATTCATGATTTAGATGTCATATATATCTTATATATCCAGTATATACATTCATTTATAATATTACGTAACATTTAGAGGTAAGAAATGAAATGCACCGTTCATGGAGACGGTAAGCCGTACGTACGCATGAACGCTACTTTCATTTCAATTTCATATTTAATGGAACGAAATCATAATTATATAAATGTATAATATAATTACAGTATAATATAGTGTATAATACCATTTAATCCATCCTTTATACATCCCACATATGGCATTAACGATTCAAATCACTTTGAGGGGGCAGTAGTCCGCACTTCCTAAAATGAAATTATCGCATTTTACCCATAATGGAAATCATAAAGTATGCCATAAATGAGAAATACAGAAGCATAAGTAAAACATAAACATATTTTATATCATATATAAATATAGTGACATATTAATGGCCTCCTTTGAAGGTGTTATATGAGTGTTGAACAATCATCGTTTCGTGAGGCAGAAATTCGCCATCCACAGAAACCGTATGTTCCTTAACCATTAGATGTAGGTGTGTGTAAGTGTAGCTCGAATACATATTATAACAACATCCTAGTATATTGAGGATACTTGTGTTGTTACAAAAGAAATGAATAAAAAGAGTTTATGGGGTTGAAGAAGAAAAATAAAACAAAACAACATTAGAGAAGACATTACCTCAAATCGGGTAACTCTTTTGGATTTGAGCCAAAGGCTTCCTTGAGAAGAGTTCTGCCCAAAGTGAGGCTTCTAGGAGTAAGAGGGGGAATTTGGGAGAGTATTTGGGTAGATTTTGGCCGAGCCAAATGTCTTGAAGGTGTGAATAAGGTGGGAGAGGTGGGGGCCTTTTATAAGTGGAGAGGAGGGGCACTCTTGGAAAGTAAAGAAAAGTCACTTTATTATAAAACGAGTTTCGGATTTTAGAGGTCCCACACTTATATAATTCGAGGATAAGATGATAAGGGTTCGAAATCTACTCATCCAATAGGTTTTTGACAAGTGTACGCTTTGGATTTTACATTATCTTTCCATTTTATTTAAATCGTTAAATAATGAGGTCATCACTCCATCATCATTATGTCATAAATAATTTAATTTATTTAATGTCTAAAAATTAAAAAAAAATACTATGATGTAGGAAATATTTTTATCTTTCTAATGAATATTTATAATCAAAATTTGGACTTGTGTAACCCCACTTAAAAATTGTTTTAGTAAAACAACTTATGTTTGTGTCAATTTAATTTTAACATTAAATAAATATATATTAATGTCATTTTCCAACCAAAGTGGCTCTATGGGGTCCCCAAGTTGACCCATGGGTTGTCTTGGTCGTCCATGACTCATCAAATAGAAGTAGTACAAGTGTCAAGCTCATATCATATTATTAAAACATTGTTTTTACCTTAAACTACACTAATTACCTCTAATCACGATTAAGAACTTAAAAGTTACTATTCACCAAAAAATTATTTTAATCTCATTGAACCACATTTTACTTCTTAATGACAACCATGTATGTCGTATTTTTGAAAATCAAATCACAGAAGTGGTAATATTTCATTTAAACGAAAAATCAGTTATTTAACTACCACTTAGTGGTTTCACTATTCATCAAAAATTGAAGTTTTTCAGAACAAGGCCAAAATTTCACCCTAAGCTATAATTGATATTCCAAATTCAAAAATGATGTCTATTTTAAAAAATTCCAAACATATAAGTTGCATTAATTAATTTTATAATTAATTCCCGCTGTCACAACAAATAGCGTGTTTTTAAGAAACAATTTATATCAAAAGATTGGCAAATGTTTATGTCCAATTTCAATGTTAAATTAATTCTAATGACCACCATTGGATAAAATGGTAAAAATATATTCTAATTATACTTTAAAACCACTAAATAGTATAATTTATCACTATAAATTATTTTGATCAAAAAAGTTGTTTTTAAGTATTTTTCACTATTCATAAAAAATTAGAAGTTCTCAGAAAAATACCAAAAATTCAACATAGGCTAATTTCGATATTCCGAATCCAAAAATGAAGTCCATTTTGAAATATAAAATTTCTATAATTTTAAAAAGTAGTTATTACTATTCATAACAGCTACTTTAATTCGTTGTGGTGTGTGTTAGAGCTCGAGGTTGCGTACAACACACGCTATTGCATTATTCGAAGTGAAACGTACCGTGGAATCTTGGGGTGTTACATTATAACTAATCAAAAAGGCCTTGAATAAACTAAGAAGGGTTATAATAAATCATTTACATATATAATAGTTTATGTAATTATGAATTAACAATCCTAATTTGTTTATTCAGGTCTTAAATAACAAGTCAAGGACACCTTCAAGCATAAGGTAAGGGATCCTCTCTCTCACTTTTGTTCATGAATATCCCCTATGTTGTGATCTTTTATTTTTAATAAAAAATGATGGGGTATGTTTAAAAACCTCCCCCGTACTACCCTAATGATATATAAATAATGATATATCCCTTTACCTCTCATTAATCCCTCACAAGAACACTCGTTACCAAGCCGAAATGTTTGTAAGGGGTTTTCTCATCTCACTTTCATTTCTGTGTGATTTTCATTGTTCACCACTTATTTCTTGTATGTGGTATATTTGTACTGACATATGATATATAATAACATTATTCTATTTAAATTCATGTTATTAAATGATTCATTTTAGGGTTATTAAGTTCTGGTCATATGATTCGACCGATTATATTGTGGTAAGAGACTTTGTCTCAACTACTATTTTGTTGTGACTAACTTTGTGTGGTGCACCTAATAATCCTTATATGGTGTATGTACTGACCATTTTATATCACTTTTCATTTGAAATTATATTTATATTAAATATCAATATTCTCATATCATGGATATTTTTTTTGTCTAAACCGTATACCATTTTACATATGATGTTTATTTGGAAATTTATTTTAGTTATGGAAATATTGATGAATCCGTATACTATACTCTATACGAATATTGAAAAGGCATATTTCTCTTGTATTGAATCAATGTATAAAGAATGATTTGGACATACAGTGGTGGGTGGGGCCTGCTATATCCCCTCGATGCATCGATAGGTCTCATGAGACAAATTAGTTTGGCGACAAACCCTTCTAGTTTGTTTCAAAAAATTAGATGGGTTTCTACCCATAGAACTAAACCTTTTTTACAGTATTATGGTTCATGTTCCATATACATGAATTCCAATTAATAGTCATTCTCTTTATTCATTATCAGTTATTACTATCCATGAGGTTTTCACTATTAAAAAATCTATGAATGGAGTTTCATACTAAGTTTTTTAATGGAATGAGTTTTTCATTTATTCACCATGAAATATTGATTATGTCAGATTGATTATGATTAACTTATTATTGTATTCATGCTTCCGCTATTTTTAACCCTTACTGAGCATTTGAGCTCACCCCTTTCATTGTTTACTTTCAACAGGTGACAATGAGGAGATCATTTATTGAGTTCTTGTGGATGAAATTTATAGTTTTCATTATGTATTGTATTTTTTAAACTTTTTCAATGTAATTTGAGTAACATATATGTATATAGTTTCTTCAATACTACTAAACTGATCATTCCTTTGGGATTTTCATTCCTTCTAACCTTTCCAATATAACAAGTAGGGCACCGACTCCAGTCTAGAGGGGTTTGGGTGTTACAGTTGGTATCAGAAAAAATTTAGTAGAAAACATGGAAACTAGATTTAGAAAACATAGATTAGGGAAGAGTCCCTAAGATAATTATTTGAGGATAAACATGAAATAATGTCCTGATATTTTGGTAAGGAATAGATTATGTGGATCTTTCAAAAAATACATCCATGTATGGATACGAGTAGGTAGAGGCGGCTCTGACATAGATGTATCTAGGGGTAAAACCCAAAAACAACGCTTTGAGCTAGACTCAAACGGGAACTAGTACACAACAACAGGACTTGATGCACTCTTGGTTATGACACTCCTAAGAAATATTCTTAGGATAATTCATATTTTATTAACAATCTTTTATGAAGGATTGAAATGTAAATTATTCCTCAAAGAAACCATTTTTCTGATTATGGGATTAGCCATGCATATGATTTGAACTATGCTGAGTATTTTTTTTAAGATTATACATTATGATTCATACCCAAATATAGTGTGTGCCATTATTTAGAAATGACATCTAATGGAAGAAGGGGAATCAATAATCGTTGGAAACGTAGAGATCTCCCCAATGAGCAAGTCAACATAGTCAATGTTGGAGCAGATCAGATCGTGAACATATTGGGACAACTTACTCAGGTTGTGACAAATAACCATTCCACACCTATGTTAGAACATTTAATGTGGAAGAAGACACCATCTTTTAGCAAGACTACTAACCCAATGGTTGCTGACCAATGGATCAAGTCACTTGAAAAGATATTCATGGCATTAAGATGCAATGAAATTGAAAAGGCAGTACTTGCGGTATATTTTCTCAAGGGAAACACTAATCAATGGTTATACTTGATTCATAATACCATGGAGGAAGAAGAAATAGAAGATATGGAATGGAGGAATTTTAAAGAGATATTCTTCGAAAAATATTTCCCTCGTGAGCAACGAACTGAAATGAAGAGGAGATTTTTTGGCTTAAAGTAAAGGGATGAAGATAGTATTGCAGAGTATGAGGATACCTTCACAAGGCTAGCCAGGAGTACCTTAGATTATGTATGTGACTCGGCATACAAGATTGATCATTTCTTTGAAGGTCTTAAGCCAAGTATTTGAAGGGCATTGGCTTATCAAAAATTTTCATCATATGATGAAATTGTATCAACTGCAATCAAAACAAAGAAAAGATTTTCTAGATCAATTTTTTTCAACGGAAACCAAGATAAGAAGCGGTACACTAATAACCAAGGAAAAGGAGATGAACCAAAGAAGAACAAGGGAACAAATCTATTCCCATTATGTGAGAACTGTGGAAAGAATCATCTAGGGAAATGCTTAAAAAGCATGAGAGTCTGCTATAAGTGCGGAGAAAAGGGTCATCAATATGATGAATGAAAGAAGAAGAAACAATTCAATTATATTCAGTGATATAATTGTAGAGCTATGGGAATCTATGAAAATGAGTGTCCTAAGTGCCAAGGAAAATTGACTCAGAAAAGGCCAAGATATCAAGGGAGAGCCTATGCGATTACAACCGCGGAGGTGAAGTTCCTAATGATGTGGTGATAGGTACTTTAATTATTTCCTAAAACTTAGACAAAACATTATTTGATTCTGGATCATCGCATTAATTTATATCTTCCTAGTTTTCCAAGAAAATTAGATATGTCCAATTTGATTTAATAAAGGAGTTTTCAGTCAAAACTCCTAGGGGATGTATCATTGCAACAAAGGCATGTTGACTAGTCCCCCTCCAGACACCAAAACATGCTTTAGCTGCTAACCTTGTCATCATACCAATGAATAACTTTGATATAGTTATTGCTATTAATTGGTTGTAAAATTATGATGCGAAGATTTATTATAAGAAGAAGAAATTTATAATTTTTGAATTGGTGTAGAATCCCTTGTCTTTAGAGTAGAAACCTCGCCACCTGATTCTTATCTAGAACCACTCCCAGTAGATCTACTAAATGAAATACTTGGAGAGGAGGATAATACAATATCTATGGGCTAGTAAGGAAATATTAAAATTGAAGATGTGCACATAGTTCAAGAATACATTATTGTATTTCCAGAGGATTTACTTGGACATCCTCCAGATTGGGAAGTTGAGTTTTCTATTGATTTAATTCCTGGTTCAAGACCTATATCAAAGACTCCCTATAGAATGGCCACCATGGAATTAGTGGAGCTAAAGAAAAAACTAGAGGAATTGAGTGAAAATGGATTTATTCGACCTAGTGTTTCTCCATGGGGATCCCCTGTCCTCTTTGTCAAGAAGAAAGATGGATCCATGAGGCTATGCATTGATTATAGGGAAATCAATTCTATTATAATAAATAATAAGTATCCTCTAACCCAGATTGATGATTTATTTGATCAACTTCATGAATCTCAATACTTTTCAAAGATCAACCTTTGATCCAGATATCATCAGCTATGTGTGAAGAAGGAAGATATTCCTAAGACAACATTTCCAACCAGGTATGGGCATTACGAGTTTTCAGTGATGCCTTTTGGACTGAAAAATTCACCCTATGTTTTCATGGATTTAGTGAATAGATTTTTCAAGGAATATCTTGATAAATTTGTTGTGTTATTCATCAATGATATCCTGGTATAATAAAAAAGCTATGATGACCATGAGAATCACTTGCAGGTTATTCTGAAAACTCTTAAAAGAAACAAATTATATGGGAAGTTTAGAAAGTGCCAATTCTGGTTTCAATCAGTTTCTTTCTTAGGCCATATTTTCTCTAAGGATGGAATACTACTTGATCCTACAAAGAAAAAGGCAATCCAAGAATGTCACATGCCAACAAACATAACCGAGGTACACAGTTTTATTGGTTTAGCAGTTTACTATCAGTGTTTTGTTTAGAAATTTTCCCGACTAGCTAACCCACTAACCAAGCTCACACGTAAAGGAGTTAAGTTTTTGTGGAAAAAAGTATTTAAAGAATGCTTCCAGGAGTTGAAAAGAAGATCGGTCAATGCTCTAATTTTGAAACTTCCATATGGAAGTGATGGATTTGTAATATACAACGATACATACAAGAATGGAATGGGTTGCGTCCTTATGAAAAATGATAGAGTTATTGCTTATGCATCAAGACAGTTGAAGACTAATGAGTAAAATTATCCAAATCATGATCTTGAGTTAGCAGCTGTAATCTTTGCTCTAAAAATATGGAGACATTATCTCTATAGAGAAATATGTGAGATTTATATGGACAACAAGAGTTTGAAATACATTTTCACACAGAAATAACTCAACATGAGTCAAAGAAGATGGATTGAGTTACTCAAAGATCATTATTGTTCAATACACTACCACCTAGGAAAGGAAAATAAGGTGGTAGATGCATTAAGTAGGAAAGATCATGGACTTCTAACTCAAATGAGGATTAAGAGAGATCCTATATTCATGGATCTACTAAATATGGATATTGGAATTGTTAAGGAAGGGGAAACATCTTTCCTCTTTCAAATTATTGCTAAAACATATTTAATAGAGAAGATAAAAAGTTATCAATCTAATGATGAGAATCTGAAGAAGAAAATTAATGTTGTCAAGGATGTGAGATTGGCAGACTTCGTTTATGAGGAAGGAGTTCTGAAATTTGGGAAGACATTAGGTGTTCCATTAGTACCTAAGCTAAAAAGGGAACTATTAGACGATGCTCATAGCTCAAATTTCTCTCTACACCCAGGTAGAATAGAGATGTATAGAGATCTGAAGGAACATTTTTTGTGGGATAATATGAAGCAAGAGATTGTTGACTACATGTCAAGGTGTCTAGTTTGTCAACAAGTGAAGGTATAGAGAAAACATCCAAAAAAAGTGATGCAATATCTACCTATTCCTATGTTTAAGTGGGATAACATTATGATGGATTTTGTCACCAGAATACCAAGGACACCTTGAAGTAATGATGAAATATGGGTAATTATTGATCATCTCAAAAAATCATCACATTTTCTTCCAATAAAAGAGGATTTACCACTTTAGCGCCTGACGAGACTTTATATTAATGAAGTTTTAAGACTTCATGGTGAACCTCTATCGATTGTGTATGATCGAGATCCCCAGTTTACATCAAAATTCTTGAAAAGTCTCCAGAAGGCTTTGAATACTGAGCTTCATATGAGTACTGCTTATCACCCCCAAACTGACTGATAGTCTGAAAGGAATATTCAAACTCTGGGAGACATGATGAGATCATGCTCTCTTGACTTTCAAGGTATGTGGGATCAATACTTGACTTTGGTGGAATTTTCATACAACAATAGTTTCCATTCTAGTATTCAAATGGCTCCATATGAAGCATTATATGGAAAGAGATGTCAAACTCTAACTTGTTGGGATGAAGTTGGTGAGAGGAAACCTATATGCCTAGAACTTATTGAAGAGTTCATGGCAAAGGTGATGACAATCCAAGCCCATATAAAAGCAGCCCAAAGTATGTAACGACCCAAAATTTTGAATAAATCTTGTTTCCTAATTTTGTGTGTTATTTTATTTTTTGATATCAACAAAACTGTTTCATTTGATAACATGAGAATAATTAAAATGAGACCATTGGGTTTTTACTGTTATATGATCATCGGTCAATATGACCGCTAGAAACTAAAAATTTCGATATTTGTCTCTAAATACAAGTGACCTTGGTTAATTAATATAGAAAGGAGATTCGATGGCCTCACCCAGTAGTCTTGGACCGATCGAAGCCCATCTAACAGAACTTGGGAAGGAGGTAGCACCACTGGGCTTTGCTCTGGACCAAACTCAAGCTGAACTTTATCGTGTGAAGCTAGAATGGAATCGCCTTCACGAGAAGTTCAAAATGATAGAAATTACTACTCGTGCGATGTTGGCCGAGCCTCCCTCGGATTCCCTCACCTTAGCACACCTTACACTTAGGTCCTATGCCGGTGTGATAAGGGGATATGTAAGGAGACTTTAACTGCCTTGTGTAACCCTTTGTTTTAAATAAAAATTTTGATTTCTTCTTATGATGAAGTTTATGAATTTTCAAATGTACGGATAAATATAGTATGCATATTTTTGATGAATTTTAGAAAAAGGATATTTTAAAAATGTTTAGTTAAACCTTAAATAATTAAAAATGTGTAATGATTTTCAAAAAATGGTCTTCTATAATTATTTTCAGTACGAAATTTAGAGTCTAATAAGATCAACTTGATTTTTGATGAATAGTAAATTATGAATAGTGATTTTATGATTAGGATTAGTAATGTGTCCAAATGGATTAGTAATCTCACTTAAAGAAAGTATTAATATAATCTAGACAAATAAGTTGGACATATTAAACAAGTTTCTATATGTGTTTTAAACCATCTTGTGAATGGTATTGAAGGTAATAGATTTTCATATGCTTGTGACATGACTTCTGATAAGAAATCAATTTCCCTCATTTAGTGTTAGTTATTGTTTTTCCATGAGATTTTTCATCAACATATGTATGGATGTAGTTCATTATCAGTTTATTGATTTATGTCATGTGTTTTAGTGTCTTAATTGCAACATTATTTATTCCCTATCTAGTTATTTTAGGAAATGTGTACTCATTTATTTACCTTTCCATATAGATTGATTCATTATTTATTCCATTGTGCTTACCCTTACTAAGCATTTGAGATAACCCTTATTATGTTTCTTTCCCTGGGTTATGAATAAGAGAACTTTGATTAAGCTTTCTAGGATTCAGTTTATTTTAGTTATTATGTAGAATGTTTTATTTTGTTTTCCCAATGTATTATGGGTATCATTTATTTAATATGGATTTACAAGACTACTAAATCGAATGGTACTTCAGGATATTTTTCCTTGTAATATTTCCAATTTAATGTAATAATGCACTAGATCCTGGCTTCTAGGGTTGGGGCGTTACAAGATCCATGTTTTTCAGCAGGATTGGAGCTTTATTTCAAGCCAATGGTGGTGTGGTAGTAACCAGGAGGAAGAATATGGGTTTCTAGAATAACCTGATACACACGGTGTGTAGTCTTGACTACACAACATGTAATACCCATTAATGACTTGGTGTGTGCTTTGGAAAGTATATAGACACAAGGTGGAGTACATAGGTTTCCTACATAGAGTGTACTCTCCCACATGACATGATCTATACCATGTACAAAGGCTACCCCATATATTGGTACACATGAATAGGTACACGATCTGACATCGTGTACTGGCACATAACTGGAGTACACTGGCGGGACCCGGGATACAGGGAAACGACGTGTAACCCCTATTACATGACATGTACTCTATTAAACTTGTATTAGATCTATTTTACTCCATATATTGGACAGGTTTAGTTAGGGTTTGTTCCCCTTATACTTTCCCTCAAGGTTGGTATAGAATCATCTCATACTCTTAGAACCATGATCCCTTCAGTAGGACATCCCGAATAGAATCATTGGAATCACACTGAGAGGCCCAAAGTGAGATATTATCATCATCTTAATGCCCTAGGTAGAGTTATTTCTATCATCATGACAAAAAATATGAGGGTTTAAATCTTCTACTTAGTGGGTTAATCCATATTGAGTTGTTGGTATCGCCCCATGGTCTTTGTAGTGATCCTCATCTATGTATCATATTTTATTTTGAATATTTGTGTGTTCTTCTCATGAAGAGGCCTGGAAAGCAGAACCTCTCTGACAAACTTCATTAGTGATATCAGACTTAGAACTGTGTTCTCCCGGATGAGTTCTTTGTGGAATCTTTGAGCTGGAATCCTAAGCCTTGTATACAATGGTTGTGACTTACCTCAAGACTTTGTGTATTTTTTGAGTATATCTGTATATTATTATTATATTTGATGTAGATGTATTCCTATGTAGTTTTGACTATATTTACTTTGTTGTATGATTTGTGGTTTCAGATTTTCCTAATGAGTTTTATTATACTCACCCCTATATAGGATTTTCCCATACATGTCATATCTTATGCAAAAAATCGACCTTTTGATAGAATCCTAGGAGAATCAGGACCAAACGATGCTTAGTGAGACTGGACATACTGAGGTGTGTTCCTGAGGATTTCTAATAGTATTCCCAATACTCACTTTAAGGCTGTAATTGTGTTTTCAGACTCTTTATGGTGGAATTGTATTTGGACCTATTTAATTTATTTTACTTCGTATCATACTTTGGTTACGAGATTAGATTTATGCATGCATGTATGTTCAGTTTATTTTTAAATTTTAGCATTTTATATTCTTAGAGATGTGTGGGTATGTACATGTACTCAGGCTAAGGCCTCCCATGTTAGTGATATGCCTTATCAGTGCTAGTCTCTAGCCCCTAGCCTACAAGAGGTGGGTTTGGGGAGTCACGACATGCACCCATTTATAAATGGTCATAATAGAGTTGTATCGGAATGGTAAATTCTACTTTAGGATTAGGAGTCTTTGATATTGGTTTGGGGAAATAGTGTTAAGTGTTTTGAGTTTAGATTTCAGGTTAGGGGCCCCATTGTTGGTGCGGTGGCCGACATATCCACACACCCAGACTCTGATCTCCTGATTTCCGACTCAGTACATGAGAACATTGGTTGCGGGAAAAAATGGTACATTAATCATATAGGGATTAATTATGGTTTCCATGTCCTTATTGAGTCAGCTCTCCAGATATACTCATTGACTATGGTACATATTGTTTGATTCTGGATGCCTCCATAATTTATACTAGTGTGGATTCATCATGATGATCATGCGAATGATCCCCTTAGTAATGAGGTGTTGATATGGGAACTAGTTCCTAAAATGTTACCTCTGGCTGGTTCACCAGCCACAACACCTGTAGAGAAGCACATGATACCCACAATACAAGTAGATTAGGTTTATAGGTTGAAAGAATTTCATGAGTTTTAGTGGTAGAGACCCCTCAGGTTTTAGGGAGAGCCCAACCCATAAGCGGATGAGAAATGGATTGAGGCAGTGACCTAAGTTTTCTATTTGGTCAGGACACCAACAGAGTAGATGTTGGTCCTAATGAAGAGTCTTCTTCATGGCTCAGTAGGGTGATGGTGGGGTTTAGTTACCCAGCCTTATGATGAGTTTACTATTTAATGGAAAGATTTTGAGAATATCTTCAGAGAGAAGTTCTATCCATATATAATGATGGATGTATGTATCCAAGAGCTTCTGTAGCTCTAGAAGGTAGCATGACAGTATATGAGTATTAATCAAGGTTTACCAACCTTTCCAGGTACTCGATGGATATAGTTCGAGATCAGTTCTATAGGGCTTAGACATTCGAGTGAGGTTTTCATAGAGACACCCAATCCAGTTTTATCCCTCTGTAAATTCACACCTATGTTGGAGTGTTAAAGTGATATTTTTTTATTGAGAGTTTATTGGATGAAAAGTTATAGCCAGTGGTTGTCAGTAGTGGGAAAGTAGGAGAAGATACCTCTATAGTAGGGACCTGAGGAAAGTATCAAGGACTTGTACATGTGAGATGTTTTAGGAGGAGGTCATATGAAAAAGCATCAATATTTTAAGGATTATAAGGTAGATCTAGTCATACTAGATAGAGGTGGTGTTACTCATGTGATGGAAGGGTTATAAATCTCACCCGAGATTGTCCGACATGATGTACAACTGACAGAGAAACTGTGGTTGCTCCACCGATGTAGAGACAATGGTAAGAGAAGGTAGGTTTTCAGGATTATGTACATGGTCGAGGAGGTGGGAGACTAACAAGTGGTGGTCAAAATTTTGACTTATTACTACCACCTCCCCCATGTGGTTCACACCAAGCTCAAGAAGATAGAGGACATGGGTGGGGAAAACTGTAGGTAGTCGAAGATTATAACCTAGAGGCTCTAGGAATGATTTGAGGTATGATATGTGTCTTTCCTAACATAGCTGCAGTGCTGATAGATACAGTTGATAGTCATTATTTCTTTCCACATACCTTGAACAAGACATACATATTTCTATTGAACCTTTTTCACAACCCTTACACTTGGAGACTCATACTAGAGAAGACTTAGTGATCACGTACTTGTGCCAACAGTGTGACCTAACTTTTAGAGGCAATAGTTTTTTTGGAATCTTTTAGTAGTAGCATCAAGGGCTTACAATTTAATTATTTTTATGGATTGGTTATCTATAGTTCATGACCATATTGACCATTTTAGGTGAAGGGCATAATGTTTCCATAATTAAGGAACCAGGTTCCCATTTTTGAGTGAAAAAGAAACCAAGGTAGCATAAGATGGACTCGTTCATAGGAGGGTGCAACCGATTACTCATAATTTGTCTAGGATGACCCTTGGTGTAGTGAATGTTATGAGTTTCAAGTTTCTTGTAGTGGTTTCAGAGTACAAGGATGACTTCCCTGATGATGTTATTGTCTTACCTCCCTATCAAGAGATAAACTTCTGCATTGATCTACACCCCGGGATGACACTGTTATCTGCACCAGAATATCAGATGGCTCCCGCAGAGCTTCACAAGCTGAGGGTGTAGATGGAGGACTTGAAAAGGAAGATATTTGTCAAACCCATTATTTCACCATGGAAAACCCCATTCTTGATTTACCAAAATCCAGATGAGAGCTTGAGGTTGTGTGTGGACTACCAGTGCTTGAATTCGGTGACCTTTAAGAAAAAGTATCAATTACCGAGGATCGATGACCTATTTGATCAATTGATAGGGGAACGATGGTTCTCGAAGGCTGACCTTAGATTAGACTATTACTAGTTATGAGTACAAGATGAGGATATACCAAACACAACATTTAAATGTTTCTACAGTCCCAATGAGTACTTGGTGACAAAATTTTAAATGAATAATTCCCCAATAGTGTTCATGAGACTCATGAACTAGATTATTCACCCTTTATTAAACTGTTTAATTGTAGTCTTCATCAATGGTATCCTTGTGTACTTGAAATCTGAGGAGGAGCACACAAGACACTTGAGGATGGTACTTGACATACTATGAGAGAACCATCTTTATAGAAATATCTCGAAGTGTCAGTTCTAGATTAATGTTTTCTACTTTCTAGGCCATTTTATCTTAGTAAATGGAGTGGAAGTGGACCTGGAAAAGGTTGAGGTAGTGTTATCTTGGGAACCACCAAAGAGTGTGATGGAGAGGTGAAGTTTCCTTGGTTTGGTAGGCTATTACTAGATATTCACACCTAATTTATCTAAAATTTCATCACCCATAATAGACTTAACTTGAAAAATACAACCTTTACAGAAAGTTTACAGTAGGATTTTCAGCAGTTGAGGCAGAGTTTGATGAGTTCTCCCATCTTGAGATTTCTGGAGGAGGTCATTGAGTATATAGTGTTTTGTGATGAATTAGGGACCAAGCTTGGTTGTGTTCTGATATATATCCAAGTGATGATTGTTTATGGTTTATTTTAGTTGATACCACATGAGAAGAACTATGCAGCCCATGATCTTGATCTAGTAATTGTAGTCTTTTCTTTAAAGATGTCGAAACACTACCTAATGGGCGAGCGATTTATCATATCCTCCGATCACAAGAGTCTTAAGTATATATTCTTTTAGAATAACCTTAACCCGAGATAGAGGTGATGGATAGAGTTCCTCTAAGACTATGAATATGAAATTATCTATACTTTTGGGATGGGGAATGTGGTAGCAGATTCTATTAGCAGAATATCTTGTTCACAGTTGTTGAACGAGGTATCAAGGTAATTGGCCTTGTTGTAGTTATCCTTTGTGGATGGATATGGAGAAAATTACCTCCACTCAATGGGTTTTACCCATCCATTTTTAAGTGATTTAGGGAGAATAATCTTGGGGATAAAGATTGTGAGACCCTATGTGCTCAGATATCCATAGGGCATGCTCATGATGAATATCTTATAGGTGGAGAGAATTCTGTTCTTTTCATTGGATGCAAGATGGTACCAGTGATATTATGGGAGGAGGTTCTGAGATATTTTTGTACATCTCCTTTGTAGTTACATTCATGTGTGGAAAAGATGTACCCATACCTATGACGTCAATTTTAGTGGACAGGGATGAAGAAGGGAGTTGCAGAGTTTGTCTCTTGATGCCTTACTTATCAGTAAGTGATGACTAAGCACCAAGTTCTAGTGGGTTTATATCCACCCTTGAGGTTCCAAAATATAAGTGGGATAATATGTATATGAAATTCATTATGGTCTTACCATGTACGTACAAAGGACATGATTCCATTTGGGTGATCATAGACTAACTCACCAAGTCTACCCACTTCCTATCTATACAAGAGCAGAGTTCAATGGAGATCTTGGAACTCCTCTATGTGTAGGGGATAGTACGACTCCAAAGAGTCCCATCAATGCCTATCTTATATTATGATGCTAAATTTACATCCCAGTTGTGGAAGGGATTACAGGTGGAGTTTGGGACCCGATTATGCTTGAGTACATCGTTTCACCCCCAAACTGATGACCAGACTGAGCAGAGCATTCATGTTCTGGAGGACATGCTGTGTCACACCCGTTTTTTTAAATTATTTATTTTATTAATTTATTTGGGCGTCAGGTAGTTCAGGATGAAGTCTGACATAAAATTTCGAGTTATTTTTTTTAAAAAATGTACATTTTGTCCTTGACAGAGTTTAATGCACCGCTGTCGAAGCCACACAACCTCGCCAGGGTCACTACGTGACCTCACCCCCTTCCCCACACGGCTGCTCGATGTGCAACTAATTAAATAAAAGTAATTAATAATAAATAAATAAAATTATATCAGTTGTAAAATAAAAATAATATAAAATATAAAAAAACGTGATAAAATTTAATAAATTTTTTGTTTTAATGATAATAATAATAATCATATTATAATTTGAGTATATTATCAATTTTTATTGATTATTATTATTATAATTGATATAACTCTTTATTTTATTTTAGTTCTATCAATTGAGTTTTATTATTTTATTATTATTTTAATTTTACTTTACTATTATTATTGGTTTTATTTTACTTTTATTTCTATCTTATTTATTTATTTATTCATTTTAATTTTTTCCTAGTGGCTTAGGGTTTAAACACCCACTCTTTACCAAAAAATAAATCACCCCTTCCCCCTTCTTCTGGTGGCGCGACACCCCCATCTCCCTACCCATCTCTCCCTCATAGAGCAACCCAACACCTCCCTTGAACGTTCTTTCCCATCAAACACATAAACTCTGGCGTGCCTCGCAACCCCGACCTCCCTCAGCTCGGCTTGCAGATCCAGTCCGACACCCCCTCCTTCCTCCCGCTACAACGCGCCTCCTCCCAGCATCACCACCCTCACCTCTGACCACCTCTTTAGCTAGCCTATCCCCCTTCTGGCATAGCTCCTTCGGTGAAGTCTCTCTCTATCGGCCTTCCCTCTACCGGCACCCTTCCAGCCAATGTGCACGATGCCCCATGAACCTCCTGTCCAGCCGTAAAATTCCTCGCAAACCCCTCTTCCTGCATGCGCAGCCCCTCTGGTAGATATTTTCTTCCTCAATTTGGTTTGAGGGGTTTACATGGCCTATGTTTAAATTTTTATATTCAAGTCCTAATTTGTGCGTTCAATTTTGTTGCGTGAGGTTGGCTTTAGCTTCTCACAGGTGTGTTTGAGGCACGATCGGTGTTTCGTATCGGTTCTAGGGGGTTCTTCTTAGGTTAGATCCCTTTTCTTTTCCCCTTCAAATTTTTAAATATACTAATTTCTTACATTTTGTATTCCTTTAATATTGAAAAATTATTTTAACATTTTTGGTGATTAATTTGATTGGTGCGTATTTTGTTTTGGTATGTTTTTAGTGTGCGCTTGGTTTTAAAAGTGGATTTTTAGTCAGTTTTTGGGGTATAACCTTGTAGTGTTTCATGGAATTATTTTTGTAAGTTTATAAAAGATATACTAAATTATGAAAGTAATGAAAATTATGATTTGAAATGGTCTTGGGGTGCATTTTATCTTTAAAGAGGATTTTGAGTTATGAAAGTGGTGTGGAATGTTTTTTAAATGGTTTAGTGTGTGTTTGGGTTTAAAGATCGTGTTTGGTGTAAATTTGTGTGCTGCTAATTTTTAATTGTTTCATAAATTTTTTTATTAATTATATTATATGGGTAGTGCGTGGTCCCTGTTTGGTGTGATTTTGCGTCACCAAGTCAAGGACGACTCAGCTGCGTATGCATAGGTATGTATTTATATATATATATGTTCCCCCATTACATGTATATTCATGAATGGAAGTGTTTATACGTGTATGAGGAATAGTGTGCCTATGTATATATATAAAGGTGCATGCGTAGGTGAGTGGAGACTTGATTATGCACATAAGTATATATGTAAGGATCCCCTTGGGCATGTCCATGGCCATGTGGGTTTGTGCATTGGGCCTAGGTGTCCTTGAATGTTTGTGAAAGTGCATATGCTTAGTGGGGGAGCAATAGCCTTGTGTTAGAAAGCACCAAGAGACGAAGTGGAAGGCTTGATTCCACTCTAAGGTAGGTCCCATATGCCGATGCCTTTAATTTTATTTTCATAATTTCTTTCTTATTTTAAAAATATGTTTTACATTTATGCTACATACACATGCTATGAAATTTGGTTACGGTTGCTTGAAATGATTATGCCTTTGTCTTGGAAATTGAAATGCATTTCTAACACCATTGGTCTTAAGTGAATTTTCTCGAAAACTGATTTCCTAGTGGTTTTTAATTGGTGATGAGTATTTCTAAAGGTGTTTGGGCTTTTGGATGGTTAGTTGTAAAAAGTGTTCCCTTTATGTAATTGATCCCATTTGGCACCTTAAGAAAGTTTTACGAAAAAGAAAAACCTCACTTGAGCCACACCCCTTGGTTTTAGAAAATGATTTTTATGCTGAATGTGTTATTATGTGCCAAATTTGATGCTTATTTATTATGTGATGTGAAAGAGGGGGAACACTCTTAAGGAGGGAGAATGTTGGTGAGAGGTTGAATGAGTTTTAGATAAAGGAAGTGTTATGTTCATATATGTTTTCTTGATAAAGAAAACTCACCACCACTTAAAATAGAGAACAATGGGAAACCTGGGTATCTAGGTGGGTGGACCAGGACTATTACACTAGATGACATGACACGGGTTCATCCCGGTTTCATGTCTCAAGATTGACACAACAACACTAACTAAAGATATGAATGAATGAGGTTTCTAGTTTCTAAGCCACGTTTTCTAAGGGTTGTGGTTTCTAAGCCACGTTTTTTGATGTTCGTGGTTTCTAAGCCATGTTTCACTGAGGTATGAGGTCTCTAGGATCCCACTTGTTCTATCTACCTATAAGGATTTCCCATGGTGATCATTTGCAAAATGGTACTTGTGATGTGATTTCCATTTTAATCGTTTCATACTTGATGTCTTATTTGTGAAAACCATATTTTAATCTAAACTGGTTTCCTTTCATTTTGGAATGTTAATGAATGCTTGGAACCTATTTTGAAAATTTATTGGGAGAGAAATGATTTACTTGAAAATGAAAACTTGCAACTTGAACATGAAAAGAAGGAAAAACATTATTTTATTATATCTTATTTTCAAACTGTTATGATTGGATTTCTTACTAAAGGAAGGGGAAAAGGACATGGTTATATTTTGGAATTCCTACCGAGCATCTCAGTGCTCACACCTACTTTAATTTTCAGTTGTAGGTTTTAGTCTTGGATCACATTTGGGAGCAAGTGTAGTTTATGTTCCATGGTGACCCATGGGGTCACCTAAGTTATGTCACGTTACTTCATTTATTCCTTTTTCTACTGCCAAGTTGTTCGATTTATTTTCCCTTATCTATCTGCTAGTTCAATTTATGTTTATTTATCTTTTTTTATAGGAAAAATCATTACCAACTAGTTTATTTTGATGCCCGACACTAGTTGGTAGCCCGTGGGGATCGGGAACGCCCTTCAGACAATGTCGCATACCGGCTCGGGTGACCGGTTCAGGGTCAACCCGGGTTGGTTCGTGACAAAAATTGTATCAGAGGCGGCCCTTGTTATTTGGGGTGTCAGGTAGCTTGGTGATTAGGCGTGTCGGGACTCGAGAGGTAGGTGCGGGAAGGATGTCATGAACCCTTGCTCGTCCTGAGACTCGAGTTTCCAGGGGTAGCCTGAGATTTGAATTTTCTTCTTTGGCTTGGTCTGTGTGGATGAGGGATGACAAAGGAAGTGAGCCAGTGTTACGCGGTAGGCTTGCATGGAGTAGCGACCTATGTACAACCCGAGTGCATGGTTCAAGATGCTTCTTGTGGTTAATTCTCGCTCGAGGCATGGTCTTCTAAACCATGTTACCAGGTTGGCATAGCCACTAGTCCCTTATATTTGGATGTTTTGATGTGAGTTAGTTTGGGATTTGTTTTGACTGACTTGAGTGGATTTCAAAAAAATGAAAATGGTTCATAGAAAAAGGGGTTTTCAAAAGGGAATGTGGTTTTGGAGTGGAAAAGTGGTCTTGAAATGGGAATTGCTTTCTTTTAATGGAATATGTGGTTTTAAAGGGAAAATTGGGAAGTTCTTTGGAAGTTGTTTTGGGATCTGAATAACTCTTTTTGAAATGTGAATTGGAAAATGTTTTGAAATGATGTTATTTAAAAAAAAATTATGTATGAGGTTTGAAAAGTGTGGGTGGAATCTTTTGGTTTTGGGAAAAAATGGAAGGGGTTGGTTTTGATCCTTGGTGCTCTGATGGGAAACCACATGCATGGGTATATATGGAAAGAGAAATGGTTAATGGCACAAAAAAATGAGTACTTGGATGGAAATGAGGTGGGTGCCAGTTTGGCATGAGAACATGCATGTGTGAGTCCCATGGGACACCATTGGTATTTGTGCAACCCACCGGCTTCATTTATTTTAAGAAAGTTTTGTTAAAGGAAAGTTTGGTGTTTTAATAACCGGTGATTTTGTGGCATGAATTTGTATTTTGGAGAAGTTGTATGTGAGGCGTTTCGAGTTGAGAATCCCTTTTTGACTGATTTGTGTCTTGATTTTGATTTTTTATTTGTAAGTTGGAGTGCAAGTGTGTGGTTAGTGAATTATTTTGAAAAGTGCTTTGGGAATCCCATGCAGTGGTTCCCCCTATACGTTTAGTATTTTCTTGTGGTATGTATTGACCATTGGACCAGTTTGGTTGGGTCCATGGTTTTTTTCTTGACCAGTGCATTCCCCCATAAAGTGTTAATATGTGATTGAAGTGTGGCCATGGGTAATTCACCATGGGCCGACCCTCCAGTTCATCAGAGGAATCTCTTCTTGAATTCTAGAATTGAACCCACCCCTCCTTTTTACAACTAAGTGGATCCTCTCACATCGGGATGATAGATGTGGGGAGAGTTTAAAGGAGTTTTGGTCTCTTTGAGTTGTCTGAGTCATCGGGTATGAAGTTTGACACTGTTACGTCTGAGGCCCCCTGGAAATGGTGAAAGAAATTATAGTGGGGAAGAGTGAAGGTGGTTTAGAGTTATCAGTGTTGACCAATTTCTTGAAGGTATTTTTAGTACTTTCATCGGACTCAAGGGTTATATTTGGTAACGTCTTGCAGTGTGAGTTCTCTTTGAAGAGCAAGGGTGTATTTTGTAGGATCCTTCAGGAATCCCTATTTTCATAGAAGTGTGTCCTCTCAGGGAGTTCTATTTTTTTCTGTTCAAAGGGGAGTGTTTTTCATGCGTGTTTCCTTCTTCAGTTTCTTGGTTAGGGTGAAGAGGTGATGCATGTGCATCATCTAAACCCCTATTTTGGTGGATGTGACATGAGCAAGTAGTTTGATTTCGTGGTGTTTTTTGTTTGTTGATGTTGTCTCGATTGCAGTGTGATTTAATGTAGCACCAAAAGGAGAAGCTCCGTTCGGGAGTTTTCAATGCCAAACTATGAGGCATGAGATTCTTCAAACATCAGGGCTCTAGCCATTGGCCTCGGAGTGATGCTGGCCTATGGTCAGGAACCCCGAGAGAGTATGGGACCCTGAATTTGTTTCTATCATCGATGTTGGAGGTGAAATATGTTTAAATCATTTTCCGTAGCTGTTCCATTCCAAATGACCCATCTGGGTGAGTGAGGTTTCCCATGGCTATGAGGAGGCGTGGTCATCACATTTCCTTAAATTCCTGGTGGTTGTGCCCCACAAAATGTAATCTCTTTTAGTGATCTTTATGGGGTTTGATTGGGTAAATCGGTCTCAATTTTTATTAGTGCTCATCCAGGATTTAAATATGTTGGTTTGTATTTATTTGTGGTTTTGATTCCCCAGTAGTTGGGCCTTTCCCCCCTTGTGGTGGGGGAGTTTAGTCTCTTTCGGGATTTTTTTCTTCAAATTTTATGTATCTTACATTGGTTATAATGATGGGGAGACCCACCATGACTCTTGTTGAAATTTATCTTCAAGATGTTGGTGTTAGCCTATCTCTTATGGTGGGGAGTACCTTTGGGATTCCCCATGTTTTCCTTTTGGTTATATTCCTAAAGATAACTTGGTGGTAAGTGATAAGAGTGTTCTTTGGATATTATTTGGTCTTGTGTGTTCCTTCCAAGCAAATAGTGTGATTTTTGTTAAATGGTGTTTGAGGTGTTTCAGCTTGTGAAGTTGGTTTCTGTGGGTGCAAGAGTTAATTTTTGAAATTAATCAAATGGAGGTGTTCTATCTCTGTGGGGTGGGTGGAACATAGAGTAAATACTTTTTATGGGTTTCTTGAGGTCATCATTTAAGCCACCTTCTTTAAGCATGACGAGTTCTTCTCTTTTCACTTTCTTTTTATGGGGATCCTCTTTGAACCTTAAGGGGGTGTTGTTTTCTACTTTGGGGTTCAATCTTAGTGTAGATTTTTGAGGACAGAAAGCTTTATAGTGGGGAGAATTGTCACACCCATTTTTTTAAATTATTTATTTTATTAATTTATCTGGGCATCAGGTAGTCCGGGTTGAAGCCTAACTTAAAATTTCAAGTACCATTTTTTTAAATGGACATTTTGGCCTTGACAGCATTCAGCACGCTAGTGTCGAAGCCACGCGGCCTCCCCAGGGTAACTGCGCGACCTCTCCCGGTTCCCCACATGCCTGCCCGATGTGAAACTAATTAAATAAAAGGAATTAATAATAAAGAAATATCATTATATCAGTGGTAAAAAAAGCGATAAAATTTAATGAATTTTTTTAATGATAATAATAATGATAATATTATTATTATTTGAGGATATTATCAATTATTATTGAGTATTATTATTATTATTATTATCATAATTGATATAACTCTTTATTTTATTTTGGTACTATCAATTGAGTTTTATTATTTTATTATTTTTATTATTGTCATTATTATTCTAATTTTAGTTTACTATTATTATTGGTTTTATTTTAGTTTTATTTCTATATTATTTATTTATTTATTTATTTATTTTATTTTTTCTAAGTGGCTTAGGGTTTGAACACCCCCCTTTCCCTCAAAATCCATCACCCCCTTCCCCCTTCTATTGGTGGCATGACACCCTCATCTCCCTACCCACCTCTCCCTCATGAAGCAACCCATCACCTCCCTTGTGCATTATTTCCCCTCGCACACAACAACTCTGGCGCACCTCACAACCCTAACTTCCCTCTGCTCGACTTGGAGCTTCGGTCCGGTACCCACTCCTTCTTCATGCTACAGTGTGACTCCTTCCAGCATTGCCACCCTCACCTCCAAACGCCTCTTCAGTTGGCGTATCCCCCTTCCGGCGTAGCACCACCGGTGATGTCTCTCTCCGCCAGCCTTCCCTATATCGGCGCCCTTCTGTCCATCATGTGCGATGCCTCACAAACCTCCTATCCAGCCATAAAATTCCTTGTAACCCCCTCTTCTGTCATGCACATCCCCCTGGTAGTTATTTTCTTCCTCCTTTCGATTTAAGGGTTTTCCACGACTAATGTTTCAATTATTAGACTCGAGTCCTAATTTGTGCATTCAATTTTGTTGTGTGAGGTTGGATTTAGCTTCCCACAGGTGTGTTTGAGGCATGATAAGTGTGTCACATCAGTTCTAGGGGTTCTTATTTGGTATGATCACTTTTCTTTTTCCCCATTAAATTTTGAAATATACGGATTTCTTACGTTTTTTATTCCTTGAATATTGAACAATTAGTTTAAAATTTTTGGTGATTAATTAGATTAGTGTGTATTCTATATTGGCATGTTTTTGGTGTTCACTTGGTTTAAAAAGTGGATTTTTAGTGTGTTTTTGGTATATAACCTTATATAATTTCATGAAATTGTTTTCTTAAGTTTCTAAATTTCATATTAAATTATGAAAGAAATGAAAATTTGGATTTGAAATGGTCTTAGTGTGAATTTGATCTTTAAAGAAGAGTTTGAGTTATGTAAGTGGTGTGAAATGTTTTTTCAAATGGTTTAGTGTGAATTTGGGTTTAAATATTGTTTTTGGTACAAAGTTTTGTGGTTCTAATTTTTAAATGTTTCATAAATTATTTTTTTTGATTAATTAAATTATATGTGTAGTGCGTGGTCCATGTTTGGTGCGGTTTTGAGTCACCAAATCAAGGGAGGCTCACCTACGTATGCATAGGTATGTATTTATATATATATAGGATCCCCCATTTCACATATATTCTTTCATGGTAGTTTGTATACATGTATGGGGCTTGGTGTGCCTATGTATATATATAAAGGTGCATGTGTAGGTGAGTGGAGACAGGAATATACATATAAGCGTATTTGTAAGGATCCCCTTACACATGCCCATGACCATGCAGGTGCGTGCATAGGGTCTAAGTGTCCTTTTATATACGTGAAAGTGCATATGATTAGTGGGGGAGCAACAACCTTGTGTTAGAAAGCACCAAGAGCAGAAGTGGATGACTTGATTCCACTCTGAGGTAGGTCCCCTATGCCTATGCCTTTAATTTGAATTTCATAATTGCGTGTTTGTTTTAAAAATATGTTTTACATTTATTCTATATACACATGCTATGAAATTTGGTTGCGGTTGGTTGAAATGATTATGACTTTGTCTTGGAAATTGAAATGTATTTCTAATGCCATTGGTCTTATGTGATTTTCATGAAAATTGATTTCCAAAGTGGTTTTGAATTGGTGATGTGTATTTCCAAAGGTGTTTGGCCTTTTGGATAGATAGTTGTAAAAAGTGTTCCCTTTATGTAATTGAGTTCGTTTTGAACCTTAATAATGTTTTATGAAAAAGAAAAACCTCTCTTGAGTCACTCCCCCTTGGTTTTAGAAAATTATTTTTATGATTAATGTGTTATTATGTGCCCAATTTGATTCTTATGCATTTTGTGACGTGAAAGAGGGGGAATGAGCTTAAGGGATAATGTTGGTGAGAGGTTTAATAGGTTTTAGATAAAGAAAGTGTTATGTACATATATGTCTTCTTGATAAAGAAAACTCCCCACCACTTTAAATAGAGCACAATGGGAAACCTGGCTATCTAGGTGGGTAGACCAGGACTAGTATGCTAGATGACATGACATGGGCTCTTCTTGATTTCGTCTAGTAGGATTGACGCAACAACACTAACTAAACATATGAATGACTGAGGGTCATGGTTTCTAAGCCACGTTTTTAGGGGCGTGGTTTCTAAGCCACATTTTATGAGGGTCTTGGTTCCTAAGACACATTTCACCGAGGTACAAGGTCTCTAGGGTCCCACTTGTTCTAGATACATATAGGGATTTCCCATGGTTCTCATTTGCGACATGGTACTTGTGATGTGATTTCCATTTCAGTCATTTCATACTTGATGTCTTATTTGTGAAAACCATATTTTAATCTAAATTAGTTTCCTTTCATTTTGTAATGTTAATGCATACTTGGAAGCTATTTTGAAAATGTAGTGGGAGAGAAATGATTTACTTGAAAATGAAAACTTACGAATTGAACTTGAAAAGAATGAAAAACATTGTTTTTTATATCTTATTTTCAAACTAGAATGATTGGATTTCTCACTAAAGGTAGGGGAATATGACATGGTTATATTTTGGAATTCCTACTATGCATCTCGATGCTCACACCTACTTTACTTTTCACTTGCTGGTTTCAGTCTTGGATCACTTTTGGGAGCGAGTGTAGTTTACATTTCATGGTGACCCACGGGGTCACCTGAGGTATGTCACATTGCTTCATTTATTCCTTTTTCCACTTCCAAGTTGTTTAGTTTATTTTCCTTTATTTATCTTCTTTTTCACTTTATGTTTACTTATCTTTGTTATGGGACAAATCATTCCTAACTAGTTTATTTTGATGCCCGACACTAGTTTCCAGCCCGTGGGGATCGGGAACACCCTTCGGTTGATGTCACGGACCGGCTCGGGTTACCGATTTAGGGTCGACCCAGGTTGGTTCGTGACATGCTATGAGCTTTCAAGTTAGAATTTGGCCATAGTTGGGGGGATCACCTCCCACTGGCGGATTTTGCATACAAAAACAACTACCATATCACCGTCGGGATGGAACTAGTCGAGGCTTTGTACGGGTGACCCTACAGGTCAGCACTTTGCTAGACTGACCCAGGAGAGTCAGCACTCATGGGCCCAGAGTTGGTGTGAGCAACTACTGAGAAGGTGAAGATCATCCTGGAGTGGATGAAGACTATGCAAATCCATCATAAGTCTTATACTGATAGGAGACAGGGTATTTGGAGTTCTAGGAATAAGATCATGTGTTCCCATAGGTCTCACCTCGACGTGGATTACAGAGGTTTGACTAGGGTGGAAAGCTATCTCTAAGTTTCATTGGCCATTTATATATATTGTGTAGAGTTAGAAATGTGGAGTAACACATAGATCTACCTCTAGATTTAGACTGGGTGCATTATTTTTTCCATATGTCATAGCTAAAGAGGTATGTGTACGACCAATTGAACGTTATTGACTGGGGTGAGCTGGACATTGATGATGGAGTGACCTTTGCTGAGTACATGGGCTGATGCTGTGTATTGGAACATGGATGGAGTTCATAGGTGGGACTCAGGATACAGACACACAGTGTGTAACCACTCTTACATGCTATGTTCACTATTAAACCTGGCTTGGATATCGTGTCCTATGTATCTTGGACAAGTTTCATTAGGGTTCATTCCCCTTATCCTTTCCCTAAAGGTTGGTATGGAATCATCTATTACTCCTAGGACTACAGTCCCTTTAGCAAGAAATCTTGGATAGGGTCATTGGTATCCCTCTGAGAGACCCAGAGTGAGATACTATATTCTTCATTGTTCCTTAGGTAGAGTTCTTAGTATCATTTTGACCAACAATATGAGTGCATCAATCCTCTACTTAGTGGGTTAATCCAAATTGAGTTATTGGTATCACCCCATGGTCTTGACAGTGATCCTCATTTGTGTATGATATTCTGTTTGGACTATTAGCATGTTCTTCTCATGACAAGACCCAACAAGAAGTTCCTATTAGATAGATTTCATTAGTGCTATTAGAATCAGGAGTGTGTTATCCCAGATGAGTGCTTTGTAGAATCTTCAAGCTAGAATCCTAAGGCTGGTATACTATGGCTGTGACTTACCGCTAGACGATGTATCTCTACTGATTATATCTGGATATTCTTGTTATATATGATGTTGACATATACCTATGTAGAGATGACTACATTTAATTTGTTGTATGATTTGTAATTTCAGGGTACCATACTAAGTATTATTATACTCACCTCTATAGGATCTTTTCCCGCACATGTTGCATATTGTATAGACGATTGAACATTTGAAAGAGTCCTAAGTGAACTGGGACCAGACGGTTCTTAGTTAGACCAGACAGACCAAGGTATATTCTTGCAACATTCTGATAGTAGTCATAGTACTTAATTTTAGGCTGGACTTATGTTTTCAGACACTTTGTGGTGGGCTTGTATTTGTCATTGTTTACTTTCTTTTACTTCCTGTCTTACTTTGGTTATATGATTAGATGTATGAATGCATGGTTGTTCAATTTTTTTTACATTTCAGCATTGTATAGGATTGGAGATGTATTCATGTGTATATATACTTAGGCTAAGGCCTCATATTTTAGTGATATGTCTTCTTGGTGCTAGTCACCATCCCTTGGCCTATTAGAGGCGGGCCTGAGGAGTCACGACACGGGCCACTTTGGGATGGGTCGTGACATTCTTAAAATAAAAAATGTTTTCTATTTTATTTATCTATATTTTTCTTAGAAAAAAATAATAATTAGATTATAAAATAAAATAGTTAGTAATTAAATAATTTTAAATAAAATTTTATATTTGTTAATTATTTTTTATGAAATAATTTAAATAATTTATTATTTTTATTTAAATTTATTTTTTATTAAATTCGAGTAATTTTTTATTACATAAATTATATTTATTACTATTTCATAATTAATTATTTATTATAATTTTTTAATATCTTTTACCATCTTTATAAATATTTAAATAATTACGATCATTTTTACTACTATAAAATGTTAATTTTTTAGGTTTTGTGTGGTACAAATTTTTATTAATTAATTTTTATATTTATTAGTTATGAATTTTATTTATTGGAAGTAACTAATTTTATTTATTAATTTTTAATATTTTTTATTTCTAATATAAATATTTTATTTCATATTATACACTATAATTTCAATTTTTTACTATTATTGAACGTAATGTTTTTAGTTTTTTTATTGAATAATTTTTTAAATAAATTTCCATTATTTCTATTTAAAAGGAAAATATCTATGTAATAGAATTAAGAATTAAAATTGTTTTTGATGAATTAAATTTATATATATATTTTAAAAACTATAATATCGATCTATAATTTTTTTCATTTGAATTAATAAAATCAGTTAATAATAATTTTCACTTTATTAGATTCCTTGTATTTGAAATTATTTTATCTTAAGGTTAATCATTTTTATTATCATCTAACAATTTACATTAAATTTTACACTATTTAAGTAATTTTTAATTAATTTATTATTGTTTACTATTATAGTTTTTTAGTTTTTTAATATAACTAATTTTAATAAAATTCAAATATTTTGTTATTTTTTAGTTACATGTTATATTATATTGAAATTAATATTTTTACTTGTTTTTTGAGTATGATTAATTAAATTTAGAAAATTATAATATTTGTTTTTCAAAAAATAAAATATTAATTTATCAACTAATAATTATATTTTTTAATTATATTAATTTTTAGTTATTTCTAGGTTACAAACAAAAATCTCAATTTTTTTACTATTATTTAACATATATATTTTTTAATTTTTTTACTGAATAATTTTTTAAATATTTTTCCATAATTTTTGTTTAAAATTTTAATTTCTATTTAATAGAATAAAGTATTAGTATTATTTTTAATGAATTAAATTGGTATATTTATTTTAAAAACTATTTTTTTTAAATATAAATTTTTTTCTTCATAAAATTTAGTATTAATAAATATTATTTAATTAAATTATTTGTATTTTTATTTGTTATATCTTAATTTTAATTATATTTATTTTATTTTAATAACTTTTTAAAACTTTATTTTATTTAATTAATTTTATCATTTTTTATAATTCTTTTCCATTATTGGAACACCCCCAATTTGAGGTACTACCTTGTTTTATAATTTTTTTATATTTGGAGTCACGAGTTAATTAAATGAAAGTGTTAAAAAGTTGAAAGGGTATAAGGTCTTGGAATTTGGTAAAAGAAAATGTTTCAGGAAATATTCACGTCATGAATGGTGATTTCACGATGTGAATCTATCTGGGCATATACTGTGAAATCCTTTGATAGCGTGGAAGTTTCACCAAGTCTACTACTGAGGCTGTTCATGACATAAAATAGGTTCACAATGTGAATGGGTTTTTTCTCCATAAAATAAGGTCGAGGTGACAAGTTTTTTAGTGTAAGTGGCCTCTTGATGAATTCATGACATGAATAGTCTGAGCTCTAATATATTTGAAGCAGCCTGTACTGGTAAACCCTGAGATAGTTTCTTTTTCCTCCCTATTAAATTTTAGATCTACCCTAGGTGATTTTTAGTGATGTTTGTGGAAATCAAAGGTTAAGGTTCTATACTTCCTTCTCGATTTGAATTTCTTTGTGTTGGATTGATCAGAACCATAGATCAGTGTGTGATATATGGATATACGAGTTTGGGTTTTTGGTGATGATATCTTCTTGGGTTTTCATAGAGGAACAAAAGGAAGAGTTTGATCTATAGAATCATTTAACATCCATTGTGAAAACATAATCAAGATAGGTGGATTATTTCCCATTTTACTATTCTAGATGTTTTTGGCTTTAATCTTGATAAATTGTTCTAATTATTTGATTGGGAATATCTTGAGTAGTTTATGTGTCAAAAACTTATTTTTAATTGATTTCAAAAGGGTATTTTATTCATATGATCATGAGATGTCTGATTAAATGTTTTAAAAGGAATTGGTTTTACAAAGAAATATTTTATGTGGAAAACTATTTGATTTAGATGATGGAATTAGTATACATGGAGGTGTGAGTTCATATTTCATTGTACGAGGCCTTATTGAAATAGACTTGGTGTTTGATTCCAATAGGAAAGGTACAAGGGAATATCACCTAGAGAAAACTTTGTGAAATGTGGATTTCTTCTCATGAGTGTTGGGATTGTCATTTCACTTGCATGTGTGTGTGTGGGTATAAAGCTTGGATTGGGTATTCCAAGTGGAAATTGAAATAAAAAGTAAAATGATTTAATTTTTTAAATTTATTTCTCTAATAGCTTCCCTTTATAAACTATTTTTATATTCTCACCCTTTATTTTATATAATGGGTCAACCTGTTTTTTATCCTAGTTTCATGTGTGGGATGTTTTTTGGGTAATACTATTGAGTGATATAATCACCCACTTTTTGGGAACCTTGGTGCTTTTGAAGATGTATTCTACCAAGAAACTAGGAAGGATGTTTCACACTTATCCAGTGCTGATCCTTGATGTTATGGTTTGGTTGATGAAGTTAGAACTGGGGAGAGTCTCCATCTTGGTATGGGATAGTGCTAATTTGGTGCTAATTTCTTTCTATTTGGTGTCTTATCCTTGTATATTTATTTATTTTCTATTGTTTCTATGATATTATTCTCTATTTTTATTTCATTACATTATGTGATTATTCATTCATGCATCATTTAGTTTAGTTTTACTATATTATTTCTTTTTTAGCAAGCCATGTGTTCTTCAGGGAAAATAATCCCCCAAATGTATACTATGACCTTGGAATTTATTTCTATCCTTTGGATTTATGGGTTCCTATACTAAGGTCAGTATAACCTCCAAATATTCTGAAGATAATGGGTGAGGGGTGTGATATTATAAATGGTATCGGTTTTGTTCAATCCTTGTGTTGGGTTGGTAGAAATGAGATAAGAATATCAGAACTTGAAATGTATAGCATAGAAAGAAACAACAAACCTATTTTATATTGAACTTCATGTTACTAGAGTGGTTTGGGTACAAAAATTTAATAATAAACTTTTAGGAGTGTTGTTATCTTATCATCATGGGTTTGGATGATGAGTGTTTCATACCATTCATTATAATGAGACTTCGCACTAGGACTTCATTGTTTATATGCTATTCAAATGATATGTGAGAATAGTTAAAATGGGTGGTTTTTTAAATGATGGATATTATAGTTTATTCTCTTGGTAAAGATAATTTTTATAATGTTTTTGAATTTTTAAATCCTTAATTTACTAGAGATAAATGGTCTAAATAGTTTAATTTTTATTTTATAAAAAATGGAACAAGGAAGACACTATAGAAACTAGTAGGAAGAAGATACTAAAAATATTGTTTCACTTGAGCCACATGTGATCCAAAAACTTATACATAGTATTGTACAATAATTTTAAGCTATTAATAGAAGAAATAAAAATGATTAATTGAGTAAATTAGATCATTTTATTTATTTTCAGAAAAAGAATCCACTTGTTTTTCAAGGGGATTCAGAACCTAAAAATGTAAAAGTATGGCTCAACAAAATGAATAGAATGTTTGATTTCCCTAATACACAATAAGCCCTGAAGATTAAGTTGGAAACCAATATATTAGAATATATTTCATGCTAATTTTGTTATTTATCTATCCAAGATAAATCCAACCATGAAATTATGTTGGAGTATTTTGAGTAATGTTTCAATAAATAATTATTTCCTCCCACATTTCCCCCCGCAAGTGGCCAGGTTGGAAATGGGGGCTGGGGTTGGGGGCTCCGGTCATGGGGTTGAGTCCCCAAGAAATTTCTTTGTTCATTTCTTTTAGTGTTCATAACTTCCATTGGTGGTGTAACCCACATTTAAAAAATTTATGTCCTCACACATTCAAAATAGAAAGAACAATATATTTCATTAACATGAGGTAAGAAAAACTCTTTGTGATAGAATATGTAGCTATGTTTTTTTAACTTAGTTCATTTCACCCCATAAGTAGCATGTAGTTCACCCTTGAAGGTTCATATATTTGAGTTGGGATTGAAACTAGACATTCAATCCATGATAGTTGTTTTTTGTATTAGAAATTATACATTAGGAGTTAACATGGAAACATTGGAAGAAATATATCTTATTGTAAATCATATAGGAGGAAGTGTATTTATTACCATGGGGATAGGTTTCAACCATAGTGATGTAAATATGATAAATAGGGATATCTACCCTCACATATGAGGCATAACTCAAAATCAGACTACAGTTTCAGTTAATTTTCCTACAAGATCTGATACTAAACCAGGTTATTTTCAATGCGGTTCACTAACAGACAAGAATAAAAAATGCACCTAACCACTAGATAATTTCTATAAATGTGATAGAAAATTCCATATCAAGAGGTATTGTCTTAAACAAACAACATCAGTAGGTGGAATAGGGTCAACTTATCATCCACTTTCATATGCTCAGATGAAGCAATACCATCAGACTACTTCACATCCACAGACACAGGTGAACTAAGATGTTTATAGGAACACATCAGTAGTACAATAGAAACTGCAGTAGGTAATCAAGAGATATCCCATGATGGATGAATGATAGTTATGTGGATAATAATAGGCTATTGCGAGTGAGAAACCAATTCACTCTAGGGGGCGAGGGAAAACTCTTCTGAACTCCACAATTATGCATGTCTTGTTTGATATTGGATCATCACATTATTTCCTTTCTTCCTCTATGGTTAAACAAATAAGACTATATGTGGAAATTATGCTTCATTTCATGAGTATCAAGACACCCCTTGGATAGTAGGAGTGTATGGGATTAAAATCCCCTATAAGTTCTATTACCATTGATATAGTGCAGTTTCTATGGGAATTTTCGATCTTGGAGATAGATATTTTTGATTTAATGTTTTATGTGGACTTCCTGGTGGGATTAAATCCCATAACGACTGATACACATAGAATTTAACATTTACATCCCTTGTTTGAGTCCTTAACCTTTTCAAGGGGTATTAGGATATAAATACAAGTAGAGGAGGACCTTTAGTGATAGTTGATGGTTCCATCAATATCCAATTAACAGTAGTGACCTTGAGTATAATTGATGAAATAGAGAATGAGACTCATCCTAAAATAGTGGATCTATACCTAATTTTTTCCCATATGATTTCTCTAGGTTACCATATGAAAGGGAAATCAAATTTATTATCAACCCACTCCCAAGAAAAATCCCTGTTTCTCTACCTTCTTTTAAAATAGACCAGACTTAGTTCCCAGAGTTAAAGGTTCACTTATATGAGTTAGAAAATAAAGTCTTTATGAAACCTAATACGTCACCTTTGGTTGCACCATTTTTTTCAAAGAAGGCAGATGTTACTCTCTGCATGTGTGTTTATTATCATAAGACAAATCAAGTAATGATTAAAAATGGGTATCCTATTCCTTGAAAAGATGATATGTTTGATCATTTAAAGGGATAAAAGTGGTTCATATAAATTGATATAATATTATGATATTGTCAACTTAGATTCAAAAGTGATTCTATCTCAAAAAACATCATTTTAGAGTCAATATGGTTGTTATGAATATGTCATCATACCTTTTGGTCGAACGAACATATCAATAGCTTTCATAGATTTTATGAATTCTATCATCCGTAGGAACCTTGAATATATATATATATTTTTGATGATATTATAGTATACTATTTAAATAGGAATGACCATGAGGGGCACTTCAAAATTTTACTGAGTATATTCTGAGACCATCATTTTCATACTAAATTTTCTAAGAGTGAATTTTGGATCACGGAATTCCAATTCCTCAGGAATTTCATTTAAGAGGAAGTAATATCTGTTGACCCTAGAAAGGAATAAGGAGTATTTTTTTGGAAGATACCAAAGAATGTATTTTAGGTATGTAATTTTCTAGGATTAATAGGCTATTATTACCGATTTGTTTGGGATTTATCAAGACATTATTCTCCCATGATTGATCTAACAAGGAATGGTGTTCCATTAATATGTATTGATGAATTTAAGAAATGGTTTTTGGAATATAAAATTTGGCTAAACTCGACACCCATCATAACATTTCCAGAACCAGGTTACCACTACACGGGGTATTGTGATGTATCTAGATCCAGTCTTGGTTGTGTTCTGAAGTAGGGAGATCATGTTGTAGCCTATGGTCTAAGGAATTTTTGAGTGAAAGAGATGAATTATCCTATGCATGACCTGAAATTAGATGTATTATTCCATTCCTTAAATACTTTGAGGCATGTCCTTTTTGGAGATAAATCCATAGTTTTTACTAACAGCAAGGGTTTGAAATACATCTATTATCAGTGAGACTTAAAATTGAGGCAAAAACATGGATAGAGAACCTCTAGATGTTTGATTTAGAATTGGTATAAAAACTCAATAAATGTAATTGTATAGAATATATGTTCTGTCAGAAATCATATAATGAAGTGATATGAGAAAATCATGACCAATGAAAGTTTATGAGCATGATTATCGATATTCATTTAAATTGGGCTGAATAGGTTGAGCACACAGATTTATTTCTAGTCAATCTTGTTTTAGTCTTGATAAAGTTGGTAAAATAAGATCAAATAACATATTATTATTGTATCACCATTAGGTCAAACCAAAATTTTGGGGAGACTTCTGATGACTGGACAAAAGATACAAGCTCATTGCTATGATTTCAGAATCAAATTTTATTTCATAAATAGTATTTGGAATATATCATTTCAGCATACTTCCATTCAAAATGGGATATTCATCTAGGTGTTCAGAAAATGCACAAGGTGATTAAATATCATTTTTGGTGGGTAGGTATGAAATGAAAATGTGTGGACTAGGTGATGAAATTTATGACTTTTTAGTAAGTAAAGGATGAACATCAAAGACCAATTTGTATGCTATAGCCTATGCCTATTCCTGTATGGAAGTGTAAGAAAATTATTATGGATTTTGGTATAGGCCTACAGAAAATGTTATATAAATATGATGATATATGGGTAGTAGTGGATCAACTTACTAATTTGGAACACTTTTTATTTATTAGATAATCTAACATGGTAATGGACTTAGAAAAATTTTATATCCAAGAAATGGTAAGGTAACCTGAAGTTCCATCTTCGATTATATCTGACAGAGACCCCCATTTTACTTCTCTGTTTTGGAGATAATTACAACTAGATCTAGGAAGTTAATTTCTTGTGAGAACAATATATTATCCATAGATAGATATAAATTCAGAATACACTATTCATACACTGAAAGATATGCTTAGAGCAACATTATGGAATTTGGTAATTCATGGGAGGATCATATGAACTTGTTCGAATTCTCCTATAAATATAGTTATAAGATGATAATAAAGATGCCACAATTTGAAGATTTTTATGAACGTTCTTGTCATTCTCCATTATATTGGGTGGAAATAGGAGAGAAAATTTTCACTAGAACAAATATTTTCCACGATGAATTAGAGAAATTACAAATGATATAGAAGAAGAAGGTTATGGAACTAATAAAAAAGAAGTCATGTGTAGATAATCATCATCTACCTTTATCTTTTGATGTCTGTGACAATGCTTTCTTTAATGTTTCACTAAAACATTGTCATCAATTATTGGGTAAACTATATAAGTTAGCATAATGGTATGGGAGACCATTCAATGTTACATAATGTATTGTAACTATTTCTTATTGGTTATAATTAAAATCGAGATTCAATATTGTTCATAATGTCTTCCTTATTTCACAACTGAAGAATTATTATATCAATCCATGACATGTGATTAGTTGGGATCATGTTACTCATGAACCAAATGTGACTTTTATCCAAAAACTGATAAGGTTTATGGATAAATAGGAAAATACACTTTGAGGGATATCTATTTACTTTGTGTGAGTACTATGGTAGTATGGTCGGGATCAAGATGATACTTTGGAATGGGAGAAGTTTATTCGAGATCAATGGCCTATCCTATTAAATGGAAATGTTGATATTCAGATTCCCAAGGATGGAAATAAAAATGGTGGGGAGAATTAAGCACACCTAGTTTGAGGCAAGACATCATTTTATATATTTTTTATTCTTGTATTAATTGGATAATTAACTTGAAGAATTTGGAAGTGTAAAGGGGAGTAGATCCAAGAATCTAGATGTAGAACGTTTTTCATGAAATATTCCTATCATGAATGGAGATTTCATGATATTAATCTTATTGGGTATATGACATGAAACACCTTCATATAATTGAAGTTACACTAGTTCTAATGATGAGGTAGTTAATGAACTAAATAGTTTAAATATGTGAATGGTTTTTTTCTAGAAAATAAAGTTGAGGTGATAGGTTTTTAGTGTAAGTAGCCTCTTGAAGAATTCACAACATGAATTCCCAACTCATGTTGTGAATAGACTATTCCCAACAAGATTTGAAGTGGTAAGAACTGGTAATCAAGACATAGTTTTTTTCTCTCTCTCTCATGAATTTTAGGGATACTGTAGTCAATTTTCGATGATATTTGAAATACATAATCCATTTGAAACAAATCCCTGAGATTTTTTTGGAAATCAATGGTAAGGGTTCTATTCTTCATTTTTGTTTTAGATCTCTTTGTGTTGGCTTAATCAGAACCATAGATTGGTGTGCGATACATGGGTCAATGGGTTTGTATTTTTGGCGATGAGATATTATTGGGTTTTGATAGAGGAATGGAAGGAAGTGGTTAATCATCAAAATAATTTAATTTTTTTTATGAAAACAAAATTGAGGTGGGTGGATTCTCTCCCACTCTATCATTTTAGAACTTTTTGGCTTGAATATTGATAAATTTTTCTTATTATTTGATTGGAAATACATTGGGTGGCATTTTTAGAAAAACCCCTATTTTGAAGTGATTCCAAAAGGATAATTTTCAAAGATTCTCAGGAGTAGTTTGATTAAATATTTTCAAAGGTATTGATTTTAAAATGAATTTTTTTTGTGGAAAACTATTTTATAAGGATAATGGTATTGGCATACATGAAGGAGTGAGTTCATATTTCACTGTATGGTGCCTTTTTGAAAATACTAGGTGCTCGGTCCTAACGGGGAAGGCATAAGGGAATATCACATAGTGAAGAATTGGTGAAAATGGATTCCGACTCATGAGTGTTGGGATTTACATTTGAAATTCATGTGTGTGTGGATATGGATCCTATATTGGGTATTCTTAGTGGAAAGTGAAATATAAATTTAAAGGATTGAATTAGTTAAATTGATTACTTCAACTATTTATCTTGATAAACTATTTTAATATTCTCACCCCTTTTTTATATAAAATAGGCTAACTTGTTCCTATATTAGTGGCATGTGTGATATGTTTTTTGGGGAAATCATACAGATTGATATAATCACCCCTTGTTTGAGCACCTTGGTGTGTTTGCAGATATCTTCTACTGAGATAGAAGGAAGGGTAATGTTTCATACTCTATAGTGGTGATCCTTGACATTATATATTGGTTGCTGAAGATGGAGTTGGGGAATGTCTGCATCTTGGCATAGGATGACACCACTTTTGTTCCAATGTCTTTCAATTTGGATTCTTAACCTTTTATCTTTATTTCTATTACACTATTAGTACGATATTATTTTTTATTGGTATTTAATTGAGTTATGTGATTGTTTATTCATGTATCATGTAGTTTGGTTTCATTGTATTCTTTCTTTTTATAAGGTTGTGTGATCTTTAAGGAAAATCTTCCCCAAAGGTTAACTAAGCCCTTGACATTTAATTTCATCCATTGGTGCCCTTGTGATGTCACCTCAGGTCAATAGAACCTCTACATATTCCCAAGCCAATGGGTGACAAGCGATATGTTAAAATTATAATTTTTAGTTTTTATTTATTTAATTAATTTTATTTAAATTGTCATATTTTTAATTTCTTAATAAAATGATTTATTTTATAGAAATTAACATTTTAACTATTTTTTATCGAGTTAAATTATTTAAATGTAATTTATACTGATATCATTTTTTAGAAACTAAAATATTGATTTAGTATTAATTACTAATTATAATTTTAAAATTATACTAATGTTTTTTATTTTTATATGAGAATTTGTAATGAATTAATATAATAATAAAATTTACTTCCTATAGTTTATAATGATTCTATAATGTAATTACTATAATCTTAATTTACTAATAACTATTAATATTATTTTCAAATTTATAATTATGTTTTATTGTTAATATATTATGAATCTAACTAAATTAAAATAATAATTATCTAATTAAAGATTTTTTTTTGAAAATTTTAATATAAAAATAAAATAAGTAAAAATTATATTTGATTTTTTTAGAACATTACCTTTATGTTGTAGGTAAAATAGCCAACTTCAATTATTTAATGACATATTAGAAGAGAAAAAGTTTTGAGGAGCTTTAAGAGACTTGTTTATGAGAAATAATGATATAATCTAAGATAATTATGTCTGTGGAAGTGATGAATGCATAGTTTTATATTCAATTTTTTTGATAGACCTTTGCGATGAAAAATTATGTTGAAAAAAGTCAATTGTTGAATTATTTGTGACCTAAATTTTTATGTAAGAGGTTATTAGTGAAGAGTATTTGAAATGGATTATGAATCCTTTATAATAACATCCAATATATTTACCTTTTACTACTTTTCTTAAAAGTATTTGTGATGGAATAAATAAATATAAACAATATTCTATTGTATAAAATGGTTTACTTAATGATTATTTTTGAAAAAACATTTAGTGCATCATAAATAAAAACTATTTGTGATAGACTATATAATTTCATACCAAATAGTACTCCATGGGATTATTTGTGAAAAAATATTTATTCCATTGTAAATAACCAATATTGGAGATGAACTAAATAAATTCATTGCAAATAGTTCCAATCTGAAAGAACAATTTACGATAGAATTAAATATTCCATCGTAAACATTCATGCTAAAGAGATAACTTTCCCACCCAATTTATTTTTGATGGAATTCATTTCCATTATAAATATTCATGGAAAATAATATTATTTGTGATTGATAAATTTTTCTGTCAAAAAATAGTGTTTCCAATCAAATTTTTTCAATAGATTCCTAGTTTTTTACAAATGAATCATCATAAAAATTGATTTTCTTATAGTGATCCTTATATAACATATCACATTTTTTTATAGGGAAATAGGGGAAAATGTTAATGGGTAGGCTTGGATTCTTAGTAAGGAGTAAGATAAAATGAAATATAACCGGGGAATGATTAATATATACATAATATTAAAGGAATAAATATGACAATACATTTTATATAATTTAATAAAAAAGAATAACTGATCCATAAGAATGAAATAATATAAACACAATGATAATAAAAAATAGATCTCATACTGATGGGTTTCATTCCATCGAGGATTTATGACAAGAAAACATAAATAATGGGTAAGGGTGTTCCTATTATCCTATGCTAGTTTGTTTTAGGATACCTGTTAATACATTAAAGGGCTATATAATTCTAGGCCTCACCCATCAATTAATTACTCTAATGCATTCATTATATGAAAAAAATAGATAGATAATAGAATACAAAATGTTCTATAAGGAACCTCTTACATAAATATGGGTATATATAATTATATTTATTAAAATAATATACATATGGATTTTTGTTATTTCCCCTATTAAATAAATGGTTTAGCTTTATAGGTAAACAACCTTCAAATCGAATTCTGAATTACAGTATATTCACAATGTATAGAGTAAAGGGTAAAATTTTAAGTAAGTATTAGAAAACTATATAAATATTGGAAAATATTTAGAATACATTCATGTAATAAAGAAAATACACATTAAAGAAAAATATGATGTTAAGAGAGAGAGATAGGTAGTGATAAAGAGCACAATCACAAGAAAAAAGGTAGAGAGACCCATTATAAGCAATGTAAGGTATGAGATATGAATCAATAAGAGTGGTAAGGAGACATATATGAACAAAAATATAAATTTAAAATCTAAATTAATTCAAATTAATATTTTGGAGTTGAGTCTTATAAGAGAAGATAGTCAATAAAGAAACATTACATGAAAAAATGAGTACAAGGAAGAAAACCCTTACCTAGAGTCTTACCTCACTTTAAACACACCTCTACCATCATGAATAGTCAATTTAAATTTATTGATAACTTTCTTGAAAATATTTATCTTATTTATTTTGAATCTTATAATGTATTTATTATCATGTTTTATTAATTCATCATGCTTAAATTGTTCGTGCTGATTATTTTATGGCTATTCTATTCATGATTGGAAATCCACTTCAATGTAATTATAATAGATTATGGTAATTGTTCAAAGTTTCCAAAATATTCATAAGTGTAATGGTATAGTTTTTATTTTATTCCAAAAGTAAGTGAGTTTAATAGTTTGGTCGAAAAATATAATTCATCTAATCTTCATTGATAAATTATTTTTATATGATAAAACCAACCATGCTGAATTATCTTTAATATAATTAATATAATTTATATTTTTTATTCTAAAATATTAAAAATAATAAAATTGTATTAGTAATATTATATATATACATTAAAATTAATTTCAATATCATACATGATAGAAATAAGTGAAACTAAAACTTTATCGTTCACAAAGCTAGTATAAAACTACCATGTGTTAAAGGTGTTTGTCTATTTAAAAAGATATAAAAATGTATAAATATCCGAGTTTATTTAAAATATTAATATATAATTTACTACTATTTTAATTTCACAATAAGGATGAATTAAGTTATGTAAGGAGTGTGAGGATAATAGAAAATAGAATACATGGGTTTTGAAACCTGTACGCATTCCTTGAGTCACTTCTTTGGATTGCATCTAAATCCATCGAAGGAGGGTCTTTTAGTTACAACCAATCCTTAGTATTTTGTCTAGGAGATTTTATAGAGGTATTTGGGTTTATATTTTTCATAGGAATATGTTTTGGGACTGTGAAAAAAATAGTGGAAAAGGGGTTTTTATATAGGCAAGGGGGAGGAGTATCGTTGTTTAAAATACTGATTACTTTATTATTTTGGATCAATATTTAGAATAGTATTGATCAAATTGACTTTGAATGTTGTTTGATTAAGAATTACATAATTTATTAATATCTAAATAAACCAAAAACTGACTTGAATCTTATAAATATTTTATTTAATTTAAATAATAAAATATTGTTTTTTATCAAAATAAAATATAATTTAGGCTCTGTAAATTAATTTATAGGTTTAAAAATTAATTTTATTATTTTAAAATATATTATATCACCCATTAAATAAATTTTGTGTCTGGATAAATGTTTTATAAATTATTGATATATTTTTAGATTTTAATGATGACATAAAACTTAATGTATACAAAAAAACAATATTTTTCAATAATCATCAAGAAATATTTTTTTACACTAATATACATTTGGAATTATAATTCTAAAAATGATATCCATTTTATGGAAATATATTTCTATATATAATAAATTTAATTATTAAATTCCACTTCAAAGGACATTTTAAAATCATGTATTTCATGCCAAAAAATTAAGAAAATACATTTTAATAAGTATATATTATATAAAGAAATAAAATTTAATTCTGAATTAATTGATTTAAACTCATAAATAATATTTAAGGATTATAATTTTACTATATAACTTTATATATTTTACTTGACACTTGTATATTTTAAAAAACTGTCACATTACTATTATAATGATACTGCTACTATTCCAATGGTCATATTATCCATTATAAATATGGTCACTGTTGGGGGAGAATCCCGAACATGGGTAAAAAATTGCTTTCAAAAAATATCGTGAGAAACCCGAAGCGATATAACCAGAATGAAGAAATCAACACGCAAGATTTTTTAACGTGGAAAAACCCTCCCAGGAGGAGGATTAAAAAACCATGGGGCAATTCCCATTAATATCCACTATGAATCAGATAATACAAGAATCCAAGTAATGCCCGAACTTGAATTACAAATGAGAGAGCGTAGAAAACCTGTGTGAAATCCACACCCCGATACGCCTCTACCATCTCTCTGATAATCATCCTGCTGACACCATGTATCGGAAGATCAATCTGTGACAAAACGTCACCCTTCTATCGACGAAACGTCACTACCTCGGAGATCTTCACCCGAACATGCGTCAACCTCGTACCAGCTTGTAACACCCGAATGATCTCGCCATTTTGATTTACCACTGATCTCCAATCGGGACACACCACCTGATCACTACTATAAAGAAGACTTTCGATATGTGGTCATGATCATCAATTCTGTAGTCGCTGCTCTGCACCTGTCAAATGCCGACGCGCCATCGTCGTCATGCCACACGGGCCACCGCAAATGCGACAACCCCTTTTCAGGTCTCCCTAGCCGGCTACATCTTGTTGGCACACCCTTTCTCTTCTCTCTTCAAAATATGTTTATGCATCCTCCTTATATAGACAACAAGTCCATAATCATCAATTAATGCAGTCAACATCCATTATTCCATCCATTAATATTAAGAATTAAATATCCATTAATGTTGGGAGAAAATCCTCAATTAATGGTGATATAAATCTCCCCATTAATAACTTTCATCTCTTATCAATAAATGTGATGAATCCCTCTATTAAGAATTTTTCCCTCCCATCAATAAATGCGATGAATCTCAACAATTTCCACCTTCATCAAATTAATGAATGGAACCATCCAACAAACCCAATTGAAAAGAAAATATGTCAGTATCAGACCAACCATCATCAACTGCAGAAAAATATGACGACATCATTTTGCACTTCTGATAAAAAAATATCAGCTCCCCCTGCAAAAAGAAAATCAAATGCCGAAATCTTCATCACATTTGTATCTGCACCATCCTACTCATCCCTTTTGAACAAGACAAGAACCCAAAACATCTGGCTCCCCCATAATAGTGATTGCTACAGAATCTGGAGCACCTGTAGGAAAAACATGCTCCCCCATGCTCAACATTCCTATGAGAGGACATATGTATCACCTCTCTTAACCTGATTTAATTTCTAAACTTTATTCTGCTCCACGCACGCATCTGTGATCCTCTTATAATCTTCCAAACAATTCTGACCACAAATTTCAAGCCCAAACCATCACCTATGATACCAATTGTTGGGGGAGAATCCTGAATAAGGGCCAAAATTTCTTTCCAAAAATATCGTGAGAAACCCGAAGCAATATAAGCAGAACGAAGAAATCAACACGCATTATTTTTTAACGTGGAAAAACTTTCCCAGGCAGAGGATTAAAAAACCATGGGGAAATTCCCAATAATATCCACTATGAATCAGAGAATAAAAGAATCCAAGTAATGCCTGAACTTGAATTACAAATGAGAGAGCGTAGAAAACCTGTGTGAAATCCACACCCCGATACACCTCTGCTATCTCTCTGATAATCATCCCGCTGACGCCATGTATCAGAAGATCAATCTCTGAAAAAACGTCACCCTTCTGTCGACAAAACGTCACTACCTCGAAGTTCTTCACTGGAATATGCGTCAACCTCACACCAGCTTGCGACACCCGAATGATCTCGCCATTTTGTTGTACCGTTGATCTCCAATCGGGACACGCCACCTGATCACCGCTATCAGGAAGACTTTCGATACGTGTTCATGATCATCAATTCTATAGTTGCTGCTCTGCACCTGTCAAACACCGATGCGCCATCGTCGTCATGCCACATGGGCCATCGCAAACGCGGAAACACCTTTCTAGGTCTCCCTTGCCGGCTACATCTTGCTGGCACACCCTTTCTCTTCTCTCTTCAAAATATGTTTCTGCATCCTCCTTATATAGACACCAAGTCCATAATCATCAATTAATGCAGTCAAAATCCATTATTCCATCCATTAATATTGAGAATTAAATATCCATTAATGTTGGGAGAAAATCCACAATTAATGGTGATATAAATCTCCCCATTAATAATTTTCATCTCTCGTCAATAAATGTAATGAATCCCTCCATTAAGAATTTTTCTCTCTCATTAATAAATGTGATGAATCTAAACTATCACAACCTAAACCATTGGTGTATATCCGTTGAATACCCCTAGACCACCTCTAATAGTCCAATGGATTCCAACTAGCATCGAGTAGGCATATATAACAAATGGGAGGAATTACCCTAATGTACCTATACACATACACACATCTCTAAGACCATAAAATTTTGAAATGTAAAAAAACTAAATCCAATGCATGAATATATCTATAACCCCACAAACAGAGTATGAAAATAAAGTATTGAAAGTGAAAAAGGGGAAAAATACAAGCCCAACCAAAAACAGTAAAGTGTCCAACCTGCTCCAAGGGTGAGGACTATGATCAAATGAAATCTTTTAGAAAACAAATTGGTCTTTCAAGATCAATATATGCTCCACCCACCCCCTATCCTCATAGGACACTATAAAATGGGCCATTATCTGCATGAGACATGACACATGAGGGAAGATCCCATACAAGGGTGAGTATAATGATACTTATAAAGACACCTTGAAAATAGTAAACATGATGCATTCAGTGTAACCAACTCAATAAAAGACAATACAATCAATGTATAACATAAACCAACCAGATATACTCAGGAAGGACACTGCGTCACTAGGCAGTCACAACCAACTACCAACCATAAGATTCTGCTTGAATCCATTCTCGTTTTGGTATAATCCACACCATAAGCCATGCTATAATCGGAGACACTCATTGAAGAGGTCAAGAACTTTGGGCCCCACTCAAGAAAGCTCACTGGTCTTAGAAGACCCTAAAACTTAGATAGGAGGTCACAACCATAACCGCTATGGGACAACACAAACTCAAACTAAATCATGCAACTATGTAGGGGATCATACACAAATGATACCATGAAACCTATCGATACAACCCGCTAGGTGGAGGATCAATAACTTTCTCGAGGAGGTCATGATGATTCCAAAAACTCAACCTAAGATATAAATATGATAGAGGATCACACTCCAATATCATAGAGGGAGACTAAAAACTGTATTAGAGACTCATCCACTAGAGGGGATCACAATCCTAAGATGTGGACATAGTACCACACTATATCCTCAAGGTAAAATACAAAGGGTAAAACTGCTCATCCAACACTAGTCTGAACGGAAGAGATGAAGATCTCTAAGAAGTATCTAAGGGAGTACACAGAGTGTAAGTAGAGTACATGTTGTGCCTCACTCATTCTAGATCTTCCTATGTGGTAAAACCTCACATGACATGTAAACCAAAACATACATGGAATGTGAGAAAAACACACAACATATAGAGGTTGTCCGACACCCTACCCGTGTCTCTTGGATATTCTAATGTATAACTGGTAATATTGTGTAAACCTAGACACATATGTGTTTTAGTATATGAATTCCAATGGCTGTGTACTTCTAGCCATGTCTGTGTACCCTCTTAGGTACATGCCAAGCCTTGGGGTGGGGGGGGGGGGGTCACACGGTGTGTGACCATGTCACAAGAAGTGTTATATTTAACTCCAACAAGAACCCTAATGTCATGACTAGGGGGACCCACATAATTTGTAACATTGGATTACATGCCATGTAACCTGGGATTTTCAAGATCCTATGGGATCTTCTTCTGTGTCATCTTGCGCATTGTCAGATCTACCACCCTCACCAAAACTCGCTGATCAGTAGGTGGATGATCCTTTACATCATCCCTAGTTGGAATCCAGGCTCGAATATTCTAAAAAAATGATCCATCGAGCCAATATTTCATGACACACTAAAACTAAAAAGAACAAGAAATGAAAATCCATCCGATCTACCTCTGATCTTCCACTATTATCATAACACCTAGAATGCCCCATTGATAATAAAATGAACCCGCAGTATTGATCCAATGCATCAAAGAACAGTTTTGTAATGATTGAATACTGGGTATTCATTAAACTACGGTCCTAAAGAAACAACCACAATGAATGTTAAATGAAATGGGGGAGAAAAAAATCCCTAAAATGAGAGGAATGAACCTTAGCATTTGTTCATTCATCCTTGATTTGTTATCGTTGAAGGAGATGAATAATGATGAATAAATCCCAACTAACAAATAAAATTCAATCAATTAAATATAATAATGATGAGAGTATCAATTTTGTTCATATAGTTGATCTTCATTCATCTAAGATTATGAAATGGGATGGAAAACACAAGATTAAACATCCTACATGGATCTTGGATCGATCATTGATGAAAAAAGGTTCCGGGTTTCCATTGTGGGCGAGATCCACAAACTTTTTTGGCATAATGATCCATAATATATTCCTTATTTTTCATCGTTCTCCATGAATTATCTCCAAAGGTCAACTAGATATCCTATGTTAGAGTGGAAAACTGTGAGAAGAGTCTCATAACCATATATTTAAAGTTTATCCGATCATCAAATCGAAAACAAATAAAATAAACTATTTATTTTATTCATTTTCACCCACAACAAATTTTTCTAAAATTCCTAATGCTGAAAAAATATTATTTTTCACCTAGGGAAAATTTCACATTCTGAACTTAATAGTGCCCTCAGGTTTCCAATCCTGGCCCCCATTCAGGAGTTATTACACTTTTTTAAGAGAACTGCATGCGTGTGTTATTTAATATTTTTAATATATTTCAAACATTTATTTTGGGCACAACGAGCCTTAGAACCACAAACCGTCTCAGTGTATGGTTCTGAAAATAATCCTTATAACATAAAAAATAATAAATAGAAAATCTAAACCATTACATTCTCCCCACCTTGGAAATTTTTTTCCAAAAAAAAACCTACTAAAAAACATAAGGATACTGGCCTCACATATGGGATCCCGCTCCCAGGTTCTCTCTTGAATATTCCCATACTACAACTGAACATTCCATATGGGAATGGATTTCCCACAAAGGATCCTCTCCTACCAATCCTTGATCTTGATTGGGCACTCAGCAAAGTTATCTCCATCCTTGATGTCTAACTCATCCTAGTCGATAACATGTGACATGTCATGCATGTATCTACTCAGTTGTGACACATGGAAAATATAGTGTACATGCTCCAACTATGGTGGTATATCTATGCGGTATTCCACATCACTAACTCTATTTAGTATCTAGAATGGACTAAATAATCTCCAAGATAAATTTCCTCCTAATCCAAATCTCCACAATCCACATCAAGGTGAGACCCTCATGAACACATGGTCTCCCTCCTAGAACTCCATAAGTCTCTATCGTCAGTACTCATAATACTTATGACAACTCTATACCATTCTATTGCACTCCTGGATGATCTAAAACTTCTTTTTAGTATCTCACACCAACTCTGGACCCATGAATGCAGACTCTCCTAAATCAGTCCTACAAAATGGTGACCTGCAAGGTCACCCATACAAAGACTTGAATGGTTCTATACCAATGGTATAATGATATATGTTTTTATATAAAAGATACTATAAGGATATATGATCCCCCAAACTATGACCAAAGTCCAACATGCAAGACCACAACATTTCCTTCAATACCTGAATGGTTCGCTCTGTTTGGACGATAGTCTTGGGGTGAAACACTACACTCAAGTGCCACTGAGTCCCAAATGACTCCTACAATCCTCTCCAAAATCATGATGTGAAGTTATTATTATGGTCTAAGATTATTTTTTAGGGAACTCCATGGATTCATAATATCTCTTACACATAGAGGCATCCCAAGTGCTTCACTAAAATCTTCTCTAAAATAGCTAGGAAGTGGGCTGACTTGGTGAGTTGGTCTATAATCACCCAGATGGAATCATGTCCCCTAGATGTACGTGATAACACTATAATTAATTACATGGTTATACCATCCAATTTACATTCTTAACCTCATGGGTTTGAGCTAATCCTTCTGGAACTTGGTGCTCACCCTTCACCTGCTAACAAGTGAGGCATCAAGAGACAAAATATACATCTTCCTTCTTCATTTCTGACCACCAAAACTAATGTCGGATGTACTAGTAAATATTTTTCACACCTATATGTACCTCCAAAGGGGATGGATTAAATTCCCCAATCACCTCCTCCTATAATGTCAAAGGTATCCTCTTATGTCCTCTTAAAAGGAAATAATACTCACCACATTCATAATATCTATCAAGAGCATGTCTATTGGATATCTAAGTACGTAATGTGTCACAATTTGTATCTTTACACCGAGTATACCTAGAATACTATAAAATTATTATGGTAACAACCATTGAATTAAGAAATGAAGAACTATCCTTTTCCACAAAGGACAACTATAATGAGGCTAAATACTTTGACACCTTGGACAATAACTAATAACAAGATCTCCTACTGAGAGAATCTGCCACTATGTTCCATTTCTAGGAGTATATAAAATCTGGAATTTATAGTAATGGAGAAACTCAACACACCAGATCTATCTCAAGTTAAGATCCTTTTGAGAGAATATATACTTGAGAATATTGTGGTTAAAGTAAAAGACACATAGATCCCTCATCAGGTAGTGTCACAACATCTTCAGTGAAAAGACTACCTCCACTGACTCAAGATCATGGGTCACATAGTTCTACTCATGTGGTCTTAACTAACATGAAACATAGGCAATCACCACCTGAATTTACATCAAAACACAACCAAGTCTGGTCCCTGATGCGTCACAAAACAATATATACTCGAAACCCTCCTCTAGAAATTTCATGATGGGAGTGCTATCCAACATCTGTATTAGATATTGAAAGCACTTCTATAAAATTTCCATCCAAATGAAATGATGACCCTTCTAGGTTAAATCTATCAAGAGTTATGCCACTCTGGATAAATCAAGTACAAATCTCTGATAGTACCCTACCAATGCAAAGAAACTCCGCACCTCAGTAACACTTTTGGGTGGCTCCCAAGAAAGCACTACCTCAACATTCTACAGAACTACTTCTACTCCTGCCTCTAAGATAAAATGTTTTAGGAAGTGGAACTTTAAAATAAAAAAATTAAATTTCAAGAGAATCCCATAATTCTGGTGCTCTCAGAGTGTGTCTAGGACCATCCTCAAGGGTCTCACATGCTCCTCCTCAGATTTCGAGTACAATAGGACGTCATCGATGAAGAATACCATGAAACAGACAGATAAAGGATGAAATATCTAGTTCATGAGTCCCATGAACACTTCTAGGATTTTTTTCATGTCATATGGCATCACCAAGTACTCATAGTGACCATATTAGCATTTGAATTCCATATTCAGTATATTCTTAACTCATGCTCACAGCTAGTGATAGCCTAATCTAAGGTCAACCTTCGATAACCATCACGCCCCTATTAACTAATAAAATTGGTGGTTGATCATTGGTAGTGGATACTTATTCTTTATGGTAACTTGATTTAAGAGCTAGTAATCCACACATAAACTCAACATCCTATTCTACCTCTTGAAGAATAACATTGGTGCTGCCCGGTGGGAAACATTGGGTCTCAAAAATCCCTTCTCATGAAAGTACTCAAACTACACCCTCAGTTCGCAAAGCTCTGTGGGAGCCATCCGATATGATGGTGCTAATATCAGGGCCATCCAAGGGTGTAAGTCAATGCATAATTCTAGATCTTGGTGGGGAGGTAAACCTGGGACTTCCTCTGTAAATATTTCCTCATACTCTACCACCAATGGAGAAAACTAGAATCTCATAACATCCATTGATCCAAGAGTCATGTTATCCAACTGGTGAGTATTCAAATTCACTCTCCTATGCCTGATCTCATCCTAATCTACCAAGGTTCCCTTTTCAGCTAAAAATAAAAACCTCATTCTATAACCATGGACACACAATATCCTCTGCCTAAAAAAATCAATCCTGACATGAACTATGGATAGAAAGTCCACACCTAAGATGAATTCATAGGGAAACATCACTTCTATAAAGAGATCCCATAAAACATTATTACCTAAAAGCATCAGATAACACTGTTGGCATAAGTATGAAATCACTGAGTCACCGCCTATTGGAGTCTCTAACCACAAGGTTTGAGCTAATGTCTCAACCGTAATCTCTAATTATCAAACTAGATAATTGGTAAGGAAGGAAGGACTCACACCTGTGTCTATCAATACTATAAATAAATTATAAAAGAAACAGATCATACTTCATACCATCCCTTGAGCCTCTGGGTCATAGGACTCCATAGCATGCATATGGCCTTGTCCCTAACCACCAAATCACTAAGCCTAGCATGGACCACCTGAGGTTGGTTGTGGTAATAGTTCAAACCTACAACCACCTCCTGCTGCTCTACCGACCCCTCTTTCATGTCCATCTCCCTATAGACCACCATGTTCCAAACTCTACCTCTATCTAAATATTCCCTCAACTATCTATCAAGAAGCTGTGCGATGAGTTGGAAAATCCCGAGCCATATGTCACCGACCATTATAAGAGAAACAATGACTCTCCCTCACCTGATTTAATCCATACTGAGAGCACTACATCGCTGAACATATGTCCTGGGATTTTCTCCTAAAACATTTGACATTATTGGATCCCTAACTCTATCATCGACTACCTAATACCAAGGTCTCAACTCTTGGGTTCCAATTTCCAGTACCCACTGTCAATGCCTTCTGTTCTAGGACGATCTCCACCACCAAGGCTCTATCAAACACCCAATTATAGGTGGGTGTAACACCCGAGACTTTTATGTTATATAAATCATCAAAGGAATATTTTTCTACACAACACTTGCTTGGCTTGCTTTACACGCAATCGCGACCTTTCTCGATAGCTTGCGTCGTACGCAATACCGAGTTTCACTAAACAACAATATGCTATTAAAACTAGCCGTTATGAATAGTAATAACCACTTTTTGAAATTTTATAAATTTTATTTTTCAAAATGGACTTCATTTTTGGACTTAGAATATCGAAATTAGCCTAGGGTGAAATTTTGGTATTTTTTCTGAAAACTTTCAATTTTTGATGAATAGTGAAACCACTTAGTGGTAGGTTAAAAACTGAATTTTGCATAAAACTTAATTTTACCGCTTCTGTGAATGGAATTTCAAAAATCCGAGAGACACGGTTAATATCAAGGACTAAAATGTGGTTCAATGAGATGAAAATAATTTTTTGGTGAATAGTAACTTTTTACTATTTTTACCGCGGTTAATAGTAAATAGGGTAACTAAGGGTAAATATGATATCAATATTACCCTAACACATGTCCTAATTCTATTGGACAAGTGTAATTCGACCAAAAACAAACTTAGGAATAAAATATGACCATTTAGGCCCACTTGGATTAGATTAGGACATTTATTATTAATTTATTTAAAGAAGGGTTAAAATAGTTAAAATCAAAGTTTAATAAGTAGATCATTTTTAATATGGGGTTATACATAAGATAAATTAGACTATAAATATTCATTAGAAAGCTAAAAAGATTTCCTACATAAGGGTATTTTATTTATAATTTTTAGACATTAAATAATTTAATTTATTTATGACACAATGATGATGCAGTAATTATCTTATTAATGAAATATTGACATAATTGATGTTATAAACACCAAAATAAATGTAATTTGAGACTTTTTATGAATTCCACTAATTTTATAGGTTACTATGATATATTAGTGTTGATTTAATCAACTTGGTTCGAACATATAATTCTGTTATGACTTTCAAAAAAATCATATATCAAATAGTGTCAAAATTGACACAAAATAGTTTTTAAATCAAATATTATATTATTAATTGTTATTTTATTCCTAAAAATCTAAGGTTCGGCCAAATGACTTAGATAAAGATATATATATTAATAATAAACAATTTGGGGTTCGTTTGGCATGTTATAGTAAGTGTATTAACCATATAGTGAAAGAAAACAAAAAGACATGGTAAAAGTTAAATTAATTAACTTAGAGTTAAATCTAATTGATAAGGTTAAACTAATACCCTAAACTTGTCTAAATATTATTGGTTTATAGGATTTCGACCCATACCCACTTTAGCTTCGAAATAAGACCCTTTGGAACCATTATAAACCGATTTTGACTTTAATATAAAATAATATTTTGAGATATTCCTAAGGTGCCCCTCTCCTCCCTTATAAAAGGGCACCTCCTCCCCCTCCTCCTCACACCAAATTGAGCACTCAAGCTCGGCCATCACCTGCAATTTTCTCCTCTCCACTTCCCTAGAATAATCCTAGAGGTCCTGGTCTTCTCCAAAGACCAATCTTAGTTCCTTAAGTGGAGGATTGAAAGAGGCGTTCCAAAGAAGAGGTAATATCCATTACCGATCTTTTCAATTTCTTCTTCAACTTCTTCTTCTTTAGTTGTTTCATGATAAAGTAATAACATCAGTATTACTTACATAATGATATGTTATTATAAATATGAAACAACCCTAATTCACCTTCTATCCATCCTACGGAAAAATGAAATCACCGCGCGTGCGTACGTACGGAATACCGTCTCCACGCCGTGGTGTAATCTATTTTCCACCATCACCTTACAAGGATGGGTATAATGGTGTAATGAGTAACTATATATGATTATTATGAAGTAATATTGATACTGAAATAATATATATATACTCCAATACAATTCCACGATCATAGGAACGATATCATCACTCGTGCGTACGTACGGAATACCGTCTCCACGATGTGATGCGACTCGTTCTACATGATCTTCATTTCATAATGATTATATAAATGAATTGAATGAATGAATATGGTATATACTACACTAATACCATTCTGTAAATGAATTATCTATAACCTAAAGATAAGAATAAGAATTTATTCGACAAAACACGCATAAGAACAAAAAGTTATAAAGACCCGAGTAACAAGTAACAATGAAATATTACTAACAAGAAGCTAATAATATGACCATATATGACATCATATCAGTATGTATGATTCTGGAATAAGTCAATAACATTATTTAAACCATTATACAGGAGCTTCGGACACGAACAAAGCAAATCGGACATAAGGTAAGGGAAATATCACAATCTCATTTTTATCCGAGATTGTTTATTCGTAAGTATTTACTGGGGTGTATTTTATCATCCACATCCATGTTTACTCAATATGTAATATTATTTCCATCCACCTAAAATTGTTTAAATCCATTTTTACCCTTCGGTGAGTTTTTAGTAATACGTATGAAAGGAATCTTTTGTCGTTTTTCGTACGAGGTACTTTTTGACTTTTCCGACAAAAGTACGAAGAATGTTTTTTTAAACTTATACGGCACGAACGGATTTCTACTGTTTTATAAAGCCTTATTTTCATGAAGATTCCTCTAAAAGATTTCATGACTATTTTCAATAAAATCTCTTTCTTTTAAATTGCATGATGTTTTGTGAAAAGAAATTGATTTTGAAGAAGAAAGGATATTTTCCTCAAGAATTCAATTCAAGTGTTTTATCAAAATTATTTTCCATCTAAGATAATAAAGGGTTCTGTTTCTATCCATATTTTTACATTGATTTTACTATGTTGTGATGGAATTATGTTTATGAATTCCTTTATCTTATATAAATTGATTTATGATGTCATGATGTTTCAAGAATCCCATTTTTGTTACATGTGTTATGGGATGATGTATGTTTTATGATTATGTGGCACACATAAGAAAGGATTCATTATAAGATGGGTGGGACCTATATCTCCCTCCAATTCATTGGGTAATGATTTTATATCTCATGAGATAGACATGGCTGGAACGGAAGGTTATTTCGGTTCAATGATACAGGACTGAAACGAGGAGTGAACTCGGTTCAGAAAGGGACTTTGTCCACTAAGATAGTCTTGGAAATGAGTCATGACTAACAAGAAATGATTTTCCATGATTATGTGTGCATGCCACAAAGTTTCAAGTTTTATGTTATGATTATGGGGATCTCATTTTCACTTCTATGATTTATTCCATGTTAAGATATTATGATCTCTTTTGTAGGTTTTGATTTTCAAAAAGATATGATATGATTTTTATTTCCTTTATTTGCCCTTGATGAGCATTTGAGCTCACCCTTTTATGTTTTCTTTTACCCAGGTCAGGAAGATGGATATTAAGTAGAATATGCTAAAAGGGACCCTATATATGATGAAATAAATGGGAGACACTGTAGAAGATTTATGAACCAGTTGTTTATGTTTCCCAGTTTCTAAAGACACTATACCTATACGGTCCTTTGTGGTTTTGTCATATGTTGTAATAAGTGTGCTTCAATTTTGAAGTATTAACAATGTATGTAAAGTATGGGTCGTTATAGTTGGTATCAGAGGAAAGGTATAGTCAACCTTTGGAAACTAGGATGTGAAAGCCTTAGTAAGAACCCTAAGGATAAGTCTAAGCATAGAACACAATCTTAGAAATGGCCATGAATAACCTAGGATAAGACCATAAGCATGAAAATTTTATTCTTGAATTATGTGGTTTCCTATTATAATTAGTGTTGCTCACACTATTCTTCTTGGTTTTAGTCAATGGCTGGAACCCGAAGGAACCGTGTTAATGCGGAATGCGATGGGCAATGCAATGATTGTCCCCCTGAGCAACCAAACGATATGGGAGCTGGAATGAAAAATCTTGTATCCATGCTCACACAACTTTCTCAAGCTATTAATCATGCAGGATTTCCAAACGAGCAAAGGAGGGAGCAACATTCTGTTGAATCCTTCATGAGGCAACGTCCACCTTCTTTTAGCGGGTCTACTGATCCATTAGTTGCTGAACAATGGATTAGTACTACTGAAAAGATATTTTCAGTTCTTCAATGTTCTGAGCATGATAAAGTCATCCTATCAGTGTATCGTTTGGAAGGAGATGCGGATCAATGGTGGAATCTTGTTAAGAATACGAGGCAAAGGGATGAAATTGAGTCTATGGAATGGGACGAGTTCAAGAACTTATTTTTCAATAAGTACTTCCCTCGTATTCTCCGAACAAAGATGGAGAAAGAGTTCCTTGAACTGAAGCAAAGGGATGATGAATCTGTTAGTACCTATGAAGCAAATTTTACAAGACTTGCAAGGTACGCTTCTGGTATTATTATCCAACCTGAGAGTAAGATCGATCGATTCTTTAGTGGCTTAAAACCAAGTCTTCGAAGGGCGTTAGCCATAAGGGACTTCAATAGCTACGAGGAAATCGTTCGATGTGCTCTCAAAGTCGAGATGGAGATTGGAGTAACCCATCAGTCACATGGGTTTGATAAGAAGAGGAAGATGGAATTTAAAGAAAAATCTAAAGAGCACACGGAAAAGAAGATGAACTTTTCCTTATGCTCAAAGTGTGGAAAGAAACATAGAGGGAGTTGTCTTAAAGGGACAAGTAAATGTTTTAAATGTGGAAAGGAAGGTCATCGGGCATTTGAATGTCGTGATAATGGGAAGAAGATGTCTAATGATGCAAACAAAGGAAGGGATACACAGAATGAACCTACTACACTTCAATGTTTCAAGTGCAAGGAGATGGGGCATTATGCCAATCAATGCCCAAATCCAAGGGTTGATGATGATGGTCGACGTCAACAAACTCTTAAGGCTAAAGACAAAGGAAAGTCACATGCAATTTCTATCAGCGATGTGGAGTACGATAACGATGTGGTGAAAGGTACACTTACCATCCACTCTAAAGTAGCAAATGTTTTATTTGATTCTGGATCCACCCACTCTTTTATTTCTAAAGAATTTTCTAAGGGTATCACCGTATTACATCAACAATTAGATGTTGAGTTAGCTGTGACAACACCTAATGGCACAACAGTCGCATCAGAAGTTTATAATTCTTCTCCGATCGAAGTTTGTGGGAAAGTGCTTCCTGTAAATCTTGTGATCCTTCCTTTAGTGGAATTTTATGTGACTCTTGGCATGGATTGGCTTTCTCTACATGGAGCTCATATCAATTGCCAAAGAAGGAAAGTCACATTTCATATTCCAGATCAACCTACGATCGTCTATCAATGCAAGGATGAACATAAACTTCCAGTGGAAATTTCTTCCATCTTATGGGTATTGATTCCACTAAATGAAGGTTATTTATCTCAAATAGTTGGTGAGAAACTCACGATTAAGAATATGCCCATTGTACGGGAGTTTGATGATGTCTTTCCGGAGGAATTACCGGGTCTTCCACCAAATCGTGAAGTTGAGTTTTCAATAGAACTCGTACCGGGTGCTTTGCCTATTTCAAAGACACCTTATAGAATGGCCCCAATTGAGTTGCAGGAATTGAAGAAGCAACTCCAAGAGAATCTTGATAAGGGATTCATACGCCCTAGTGCGTCACCTTGGGGAGCACCTATTCTATTTGTTAAGAAGAAAGATGGATCAATGAGACTCTGCATTGATTATCGAGAACTTAACAAGATCACTATCAAGAACAAATATCCTCTCCCACGCATTGATGACTTATTTGACCAACTACGCAGAGCTCAATACTTTTCCAAGATTGATCTTCGTTCAGGGTATCATCAATTAAGGGTCAAAAGGGAGGATATACCAAAGACGGCTTTCCGTACAAGGTATGGACACTATGAATTTATAGTGATGCCATTTGGTCTTACTAATGCCCCTGCTATCTTCATGGATCTAATGAATAGAGTCTTTAGAGACTATCTTGATCAATTTGTGGTAGTCTTTATAGACGATATTCTTGTCTATTCAAAGAGCAAGGAAGAGCATGAAGATCACTTGAGAATTATATTGAAGACCCTGAGAAAGGAGAAGCTTTATGCCAAATTTACCAAGTGTGAATTTTGGCTTCAAAAAGTTGCATTTTTGGGTCATATAATCTCAAAAGAGGGGATATCTGTGGATCCAGCAAAAACAGAGGTTATCGAAAGATGGTCAAGACCAACAACAGTAACTGAGATCCGAAGTTTTCTTGGTTTGGCTGGTTATTATCGACGTTTTGTAAAAGATTTTTCACGATTATCTAATCCACTCACCAAGTTGACTCGGAAAGGAGTTAAGTTTGTATGGACAGAGGAATGTGAAGAGAATTTCTAGGAGTTGAAAAGAAGGTTATCCAGTGCACCTGTGCTCACACTGCCTTGTAGTGGAGAAAGGTTTGTGATCTACAGTGATGCATCCAAGAAGGGATTGGGGTGTGTTCTTATGCAAAATGATATGGTAATAGCTTATGCCTCACGATAGTTGAAAATCCATGAGCAAAATTACCCAACACATGATTTGGAGTTGGCTGCGGTAATCTTTGCATTAAAGATTTGGAGGCATTACCTTTATGGTGAAAGGTGTGATATTTATACTGATCATAAAAGTTTAAAGTATATTTTCACACAAAAGGAGTTGAATATGCGTCAAAGAAGATGGTTGGAGCTGATTAAGGATTATGACTGCTCAATCCATTACCACCCTGGGAAAGCAAACAAGGTGGCAGATGCATTAAGTCGACAAGACCATGCTAGTTTATCCATGATGAGGATCACAAAAGATCCAATATTTATGGATTTACAAAGGATGGATCTTGGAATTAATGGAAGGGGAAAAATCTTATCTTTCTCAAATGAATGTTCAACCATCTATACATGCGAAGATTAAGGAGGCACAGAAAGAAGATGTCGAGTTACAAAAGAAGGTGAGAAATGTTCCTGAATTCAACCTTGATTGTGATGGGATAATAAAGTTCAGGAATCGGGTTTGTGTTCCTCCCATCCCCGAATTAAAGAAGGAGCTGCTGGATGAGGCTCATAGTTCTTCATTCTCTATTCATCCTGGAAGCACGAAGATGTATAGGGACCTGAAAGAGTACTTCTGGTGGGATGGCATGAAAAGAGATGTTGCTGAATATGTCTCTCGATGCTTGGTTTGTCAACAAGTTAAAGCTGAGAGACAGAAGTCTAAGGGGATGTTACAACCATTACCCATACCCGAATGGAAATGGGAAAACATCACTATGGACTTTGTCACAGGACTTCCTAAAACATCCAAAGGCAATAATGCTATCTGGGTCATAGTTGATCGTCTTACAAAGTCTTCACACTTCATTGCAATTAGAGAGGATTTCTCTCTAGATCAGCTTGCCAGGATATATGTAAAGGAAGTGGTAAGATTACATGGAGTACCACTTTCTATTATATCTGATCGGGATTCGAGATTTACCTCGAAGTTCTGGCGAAGTCTTCAACATACTCTGGATACAGAGTTGAGTTTCAGCACTGCTTATCATCCCCAGACAGACGGTCAGTCTGAGAGAACAATTCAAACCCTAGAAGATATGTTGAGAGCTTGCTCTATGGATTTCAAAGGAGGTTGGGATCAACACCTACCTTTGGTGGGATTTTCTTATAATAATAGCTTTCACTCCAGTATTCAGATGGATCCTTATGAAGCTCTCTATGGAAAGAAATGCAGGACTCCAACTTGCTGGGATGAAGTTGGGGAAAGAAAGCTATTAGGACCTGATCTTGTTGATGAAATGGCAGAAAAGGTCAGATCTATTCAACAACACATAAGAGCAGCTCAGAGTCGACAGAAAAGTTATGCCGACAACCGAAGAAAAGACCTAGAGTTTGAAGTGGGTGATAAAGTGTTCTTACGAATATCTCCCTGGAAGAGGGTTATGAGATTTGGAAAGAAGGGGAAGTTGAGCCCTAGATATATCGGTCCTTTCGAAATACTGGATCGTGTTGGGAAGGTAGCTTACCGATTGGCGCTTCCACCAAATCTCTCTCAAGTTCACGATGTGTTCCATGTATCTCTCCTGAGAAAGTACATACCAGATCCTTCACATGTACTCAGTTCAGAAGTTGTACCGCTGGAGCAAGATCTTTCTTATGAAGAACAGCCGATAGAGATTCTGGATCGTAGCGAAAAAGTCCTACGAAACAAGACCACTCGCTTGGTGAAAGTTTTATGGAGGAACCACCAACTTGAAGAAGCTACATGGGAGCTTGAGGATATGATGAGGGAGAAGTATCCTCATCTGTTTGTTACAAAGTGATGAATTTCGAGGGCGAAATTCTTTTTAAGGGGGGTAGAATGTAACACCCGAGACTTTTATGTTATATAAATCATCAAAGGAATCTTTTTCTACACAACACTTGCTTGGCTTGCTTTACACGCAATCGCGACCTTTCTCGATAGCTTGCGTCGTACGCAATACCGAGTTTCACTAAACAACAATATGCTATTAAAACTAGCCGTTATGAATAGTAATAACCACTTTTTGAAATTTTATAAATTTTATTTTTCAAAATGGACTTCATTTTTGGACTTAGAATATCGAAATTAGCCTAGGGTGAAATTTTGGTATTTTTTCTGAAAACTTTCAATTTTTGATGAATAGTGAAACCACTAAGTGGTAGGTTAAAAACTGAATTTTGCATAAAACTTAATTTTACCGCTTCTGTGAATGGAATTTCAAAAATCCGAGAGACACGGTTAATATCAAGGACTAAAATGTGGTTCAATGAGATGAAAATAATTTTTTGGTGAATAGTAACTTTTTACTATTTTTACCGCGGTTAATAGTAAATAGGGTAACTAAGGGTAAATATGATATCAATATTAACCTAACACATGTCCTAATTCTATTGGACAAGTGTAATTCGACCAAAAAGAAACTTAGGAATAAAATATGACCATTTAGGCCCACTTGGATTAGATTAGGACATTTATTATTAATTTATTTAAAGAAGGGTTAAAATAGTTAAAATCAAAGTTTAATAAGTAGATCATTTTTAATATGGGGTTATACATAAGATAAATTAGACTATAAATATTAATTAGAAATCTAAAAAGATTTCCTACATAATGGTATTTTATTTGTAATTTTTAGACATTAAATAATTTAATTTATTTATGACACAATGATGATGCAGTAATTATCTTATTAATGAAATATTGACATAATTGATGTTATAAACACCAAAATAAATGTAATTTGAGACTTTTTATGAATTAAACTAATTTTCTAGGTTACTATGATATATTAGTGTTGATTTAATCAACTTGGTTCGAACATATAATTCTGTTATGACTTTCAAAAAAATCATATATCAAATAGTGTCAAAATTGACACAAAATAGTTTTTAAATCAAATATTATATTATTAATTGTTATTTTATTCCTAAAAATCTAAGGTTCGGCCAAATGACTTAGATAAAGATATATATATTAATAATAAACAATTTGGGGTTCGTTTGGCATGTTATAGTAAGTGTATTAACCATATAGTGAAAGAAAACAAAAAGACACGGTAAAAGTTAAATTAATTAACTTAGAGTTAAATCTAATTGATAAGGTTAAAATAATACCCTAAACTTGTCTAAATCTTATTGGTTTATAGGATTTCGACCCATCCCCACTTTAGCTTCGAAATAAGACCCTTTGGAACCATTATAAACCGATTTTGACTTTAATATAAAATAATATTTTGAGATATTCCTAAGGTGCCCCTCTCCTCCCTTATAAAAGGGCACCTCCTCCCCCTCCTCCTCACACCAAATTGAGCACTCAAGCTCGGCCATCCCCTGCCATTTTCTCCTCTCCACTTCCCTAGAATAATCCTAGAGGTCCTGGTCTTCTCCAAAGACCAATCTTAGTTCCTTAAGTGGAGGATTCAAAGAGGCGTTCCAAAGAAGAGGTAATATCCATTACCGATCTTTTCAATTTCTTTCTTCTTCAACTTCTTCTTCTTTAGTTGTTTCATGATAAAGTAATAACATCAGTATTACTTACATACTGATATGTTATTATAAATATGAAACAACCCTAATTCACCTTCTATCCATCCTACGGAAAAATGAAATCACCGCGCGTGCGTACGTACGGAATACCGTCTCCACGCCGTGGTGTAATCTATTTTCCACCATCACCTTACAAGGATGGGTATAATGGTGTAATGAGTAACTATATATGATTATTATGAAGTAATATTGATACTGAAATAATATATATATACTCCAATACAATTCCACGATCATAGGAACGATATCATCACTCGTGCGTACGTACGGAATACCGTCTCCACGATGTGATGCGACTCGTTCTACATGATCTTCATTTCATAATGATTATATAAATGAATTGAATGAATGAATATGGTATATACTACACTAATACCATTATGTAAATGAATTATCTATAACCTAAAGATAAGAATAAGAATTTATTCGACAAAACACGCATAAGAACAAAAAGTTATAAAGACCCGAGTAACAAGTAACAATGAAATATTACAAACAAGAAGCTAATAATATGACCATATATGATATCATATCAGTATGTATGATTCTGGAATAAGTCAATAACATTATTTAAACCATTATACTGGAGCTTCGGACACGAACAAAGCAAATAGGACATAAGGTAAGGGAAATATCACAATCTCATTTTTATCCGAGATTGTTTATTCGTAAGTATTTACTGGGGTGTATTTTATCATCCACATCCATGTTTACTCAATATGTAATATTATTTCCATCCACCTAAAATTGTTTAAATCCATTTTTACCCTTCGGTGAGTTTTTAGTAATACGTATGAAAGGAATCTTTTGTCATTTTTCGTACGAGGTACTTTTTGACTTTTCCGACAAAAGTACGAAGAATGTTTTTTTTAACTTATACGGCACGAACGGATTTCTACTGTTTTATAAAGCCTTATTTTCATGAAGCTTCCTCTAAAAGATTTCATGACTATTTTCAATAAAATATCTTTCTTTTAAATTGCATGATGTTTTGTGAAAAGAAATTGATTTTGAAGAAGAAAGGATATTTTCCTCAAGAATTCAATTCAAGTGTTTTATCAAAATTATTTTCCATCTAAGATAATAAAGGGTTCTGTTTCTATCCATATTTTTACATTGATTTGACTATGTTGTGATGGAATTATGTTTATGAATTCCTTTATCTTATATGAATTGATTTATGATGTCATGATGTTTCAAGAATCCCATTTTTGTTACATGTGTTATGTGATGATGTATGTTTTATGATTATGTGGCACACATAAGAAAGGATTCATTATAAGATGGGTGGGACCTATATCTCCCTCCAATGCATTGGGTAATGATTTTATATCTCATGAGATATACATGGCTGGAACGGAAGGTTATTTCGGTTCAGTGATACAGGACTGAAACGAGGAGTGAACTCGGTTCAGAAAGGGACTTTGTCCACTAAGATAGTCTTGGCAATGAGTAATGACTAACAAGAAATGATTTTCCATGATTATGTGTGCATGCCACAAAGTTTCAAGTTTTATGTTATGATTATGGGGATCTCATTTTCACTTATATGATTTATTCCATGTTAAGATATTATGATCTCTTTTGCAGGTTTTGATTTTCAAAAAGATATGATATGATTTTTATTTCCTTTATTTGCCCTTGATGAGCATTTGAGATCACCCTTTTATGTTTTCTTTTACCCAGGTCAGGAAGATGGATATTAAGTAGAATATGCTAAAAGGGACCCTATATATGATGAAATAAATGGGAGACACTGTAGAAGATTTATGAACCAGTTGTTTATGTTTCCCAGTTTCTAAAGACACTATACCTATACGGTCCTTTGTGGTTTTGTCATATGTTGTAATAAGTGTGCTTCAATTTTGAAGTATTAACAATGTATGTAAAGTATGGGTCGTTATAGTGGGAATGAAAAGAGATTCCACGAAAACCCTGATGTCCTGACGTACGCCCTAATAGAAGGTTTGTTCTCTAAAAAATAGATCCCAAACCATATCCATGAAGTATCATGATATATTAGTTAACCTCATCAAATAATATTTCATGTTATAACTACCCTATTATAGATGAAGAATCTCTTTTATTCATACTGATCGAAACTTTGCTAAATAAAACTCCTCCCTAAAGATACGCACGAAGTATGACTAGTAGAGTGTTTTCTCATCATGTGACTAAGTATCTAAACTAAACCATCCCCAGATGACCCCTAAAAAAGGCTCACCACGAGGACCTCCATATGATTTTAAGGTATCCTCAAAAGGTGAAAAAATTGAGTGAATACCTCTAGCTAGTCCTCAACCACCCAAGGGTCTAGATCGCCTTGAAACATGGGAGGTCACTACCTCTGGAACTCATGCAGTGCACTCAGCCTATGTGTATCCTTAGTTAGATCTTCCAATGCTAGATAATTCTCAATGTGTGGTGGTATAGCTTGTAAAATACCTAGAGGTGATATCTCTAGTAAAGTCCCCTGTACTGATGCCTCATCACTTTTGAGATCATCATAGTGATCAAGGAGTTTAATCCTTGCTTTCTATCTTTGCAGAGGCATCCTAAAATAAACAAAATGTACCATAGTCCAAGAGTATATCTAGGGAGATAAATCAATAAGGACATGGAAAACATAACCTGTTACTATATGATTCATGAACCAATGTTTTTTCCAACAACCAATGTTTACATATATCAAGTTGAAAGGTAGGTGCTCATAGTCATGGTGTATGGATACATTGGCTGCTGCACCAACACTAGAGTCCTTAGACTGAAATATGAACTCAAAACACTATACTATACTTCCCCAAAACAATCTCACCATCTCTGGTCCTAGGTTAGAACTAAATACTATGATATAACTATATCATGACCCAACCCACCATGATCTGGACCATTACTATCCCAAGCCTACTTCCAATAGACCAGGGGATGGAGACCATCACCAAGTAGGCATATCCACAGATGGGAGGCATTTTCCTAATATACCCCCCACACACATCTCAAATCCTTTAAAATGAAGAAATGTAAAAAAAACTAAAACCAATGCATGAATAGATCTATAATCCCACAACCATAGTTTGATAGTAAAGTACTGAAAGTGAAAAATGGTCCAAATATAGTCCCAACCCAAAACTATAAAGAGTATGATATAATCCAAGGGAAAGGACTATGATTTAATTAAATATATTGTAAAAAAACTCAATAAATCAACCTCAAGATATGCTCCACCCTCTCCTTATCATCCCATGACACCATCAAATGGGTTGTCATTTGGATAAGACATGACATGTACGGGTAGAGCCCATGCATGGGTGAGTATAAAAATACCCAATAAGACACCCGAAAACACTAAACATGAAGCATCAAGTAAAGTAAGATAAATATAAGATAATACAGTCAATGTATAACAAAAAAATCCCAGATAAACTCAGGAAGGACACTGTGCCACTGGGCGGTCACAACCAACTTCCAACCACAAGATTCTTCTGAAATCCATGATCATTACAAGAGAATCCACTCTATGAGCCATGATACCACTAAATAAACTTATTCAATAGGTCAAGATCATTGGGCCATAACCAAGAGAGTTCACTGGTCTTAGAATACCCTAAAATTCAGATAGAAGGCCACTCCCAGAACCGTTGGGGTACACTACAAACCCAATCTGAAACAACCCAATACATAGGGGATCGTACACTAACAACACCACAAACCCTACAAATATTTAATACTATATGGAGGATTAAGACCCTGCTCAAGGAGGTCACTTTAATTCCAAAAACCCCACCTAGGTCATAAATATTATACAAGATCAAACTCAAGTCTCATTGAGGGACACCACAAACTCTATCAGAGACTCATACTCTAGAAGGGATCACAATCATGAGGTGTGGACATAATACCACACTATACCCTCGAGGGAAAGGACCAAGGGAAAAACTTCTAGACCAAAACTATTCTGAACTGAAGAGATAAAGAGCTCCAAGCTATCTATAAGGGAGTCCAAAATGTGTAAGTAGAATACACAACATGACTTTATCATCATGGATATTATTATGTGGTAACACCTCACACCATAAGTAAAACTAAATATACATGGTGTGTGAGTAAAACAAATAGTGTGTAGATGTCACCCAACACCCTACCCAAGTCACCTAGTTGTGCCCATGTATAGCTAGTCATGCCATGTTCTGCTGGCCATGTCTATGTCTGAGTACCTGACATGAAAATGGTTGTGTACTTTTGGCTGTGATCATGTACCATCCAAGGTACACACTGAGATTCCATAGGAGGGTCACATGGAATGTGACCATGTCACACTATGTGTGATATTTAACTCCAACTAGAATCCTAGTTCCATAGCCAATGGGTCCCACACAACGTGTAATTTTGGTTTACATTCTGTGTAACCTAGGATTTTCTATATCCCATAGTATCTTCCTCTGGGTCATCTTGTGTGCCACTAGAGTTTCCACCCTCACCAGAACCTATAGACTGTGGGGCCATTCTAGACTTTACATCATTGCTGTCCAGAATCTGGGCTCAAATCTGGGCAAAAAATGATCCATCAATACAATCATTACCTCATGTCCAAACTAAGAAGAACAGAAATTGAAAATACATTTGATCCACCTCTGATCATCCACCATTTTCATCACACCTCAACCACACCATCCATCACAGACTGCACCCATGGTATTAATCCATTGCATCAAATAATGGTCACAAAATTATTGAATACTGAGTATTTTTTGACGCCCATGACAAAAGAAATTCCCATGATTAATGTTTAAGGAAACGGGGGAGAAAACCACAAGACATAAGACTTGAGGAATGAAACCCATAATTTTTTTGTTCGGAATCAATTATTTGTCGTAGAATGAAACAAACGAAGTTGAATAAATCACCATGAAAAAATAAAATTCCATTAATTAAATATAATCATGATGCACATATCAATTTTGTTTAAGTAATTGATCCATATTCATCTAGGATTAAGAAATGAGATGGAAAAAAAATTAAACATGGTACCTAGAGTTTGGATCTATTGTTGATGAAGAATAGTTCTATATTACCGTCGTTGATGAGATCCAAAAACTTCATTGGTGAAATGATCCATGATGTAGTCCTCATACTTCTTCATTCACCAAGAATTATCTCCAACAGTTGTCTTGATCTCTAGGTTTTCAGCATTTAACCCCAAGGAAAGTCCTATAACTGTATATTTAAAGGAGATCCAATAGCTATGTCAAAAACTTATAAAATAAATAAATAATTTTATTTATTTTAATTAATTTTTCCTATGAAAAAGTTTTCACAAATGCATCACATTAACAAATATTATGTCATTACTAGGGTAAAACCCATGTTCTGAACTCAACAGTTCCCTTAAATTAATGATCTGGGCCCCATTCATGTGTTATTCCACTTTTTATGAAAAATATATGTGTGTGTTATTTATTATAAATAATATATTTGAAACATTTATTCCTAGAATACTGAGCCTCAGAATTACATGCCATCTCAATGTATGGTCTCAAAAATAATCCATATAATATCAAAAAATAATACACAAAAAATCAGAGTCATTAAAAATTCACTTATTTCTATCATCTAGTATTTTTCATATCATTATACTAATTACTATATTTATACTTGTAATAGGTTTTTCATAATACCAATATATCTTCTATTGTTATTATAATTTTCTGAGCATGATCCCCCAGAGTTCAAGATTATAGTGCTTCCATAGTTTTTATTAATTTTGTATCCCTATTTATGAATATTTTAGTAAATATATGTTTTAGTATTTTTGTACTATTATGATGAAATTAAACGAATTATGTTTTAATGAAATGTTTGTTATAATATAATATCACATATTATATTACCCTCTTTAAAAATTTCATCCTTGATATTTGGGGTGTGTATTAACCCATGGAAAATCATGGGTAATTTTTCCTCATTACTTCATCAGGATTACACTTTGCTTCCTGAAACTCATGATTCATCTAACGTATAGTCACACATCAAGTTATTTGGTTACACAACACCTAATCTCTAAATTCAAGAATATGAATAGACTCTTCCTTATAGGATCCGTTTGGATATAACTCTATTTATTTAATAACAATTACATGCATTGAGTATGACATGAATTTATTTAATAATGAAACATATAAGACATCACATAATTTGGAGAGACTGGGTGTCATATCTAAACTATAATCATCGACAACAATTTTCTCAAATATATTAAAAATTCAGAAATACATTTTACTTATTCTTCCATTCTTACCAAACTATATAACTCCCTTTAATAGTGATACATTTAAGAATAAATGGTCCCCTAGATAAAACACATAGTTTTTTATCTAATTAATAGTATAGAATTTATATCTACTTTGATTTTTCTTGATTTGTTTTTGGAAATATCATATCTTCTCACTTGTATCCTCAATTAGTTTTAGTCTATCTAGAATTTTTCCCAAATTTCATTCTAGTAATATGTATTACAAAATCTTTTCTCATATCGATTGGCTAAAAATTAACTTTTTATTATGAAAATCAATTTTATAAAAAAAGTGGGAAACCTTTCATGTTTTGAAAAGGCAATCAACCAACACCAAAAAAAAATCACCAAATAATTGAAATCAAGTTTAACTCTATTATAAATCTTACCTCTATATATAATACATTGAAGAGTAGTGACCTTCATGTACGAGTAATCCTTGATGAGGTTTTAAAAAATATAGGCTATATTGTCCCAAGTTTAGATATACTCTTCCACACTAATATTATTTTTGTTGAATCCACATGTCAAAATGAGTTTTTTCTTATTGATCCATGGACACTATTCCTTATTTATATCCACTTGAATCATCCTATTAATCATTCTATCGAACTCCTCATATGTAGCATTGATATCAAATTCCCCGTATAACATTTATTCATTAGAATGAGTGATGATATCCCATACTAGAATTTTAATGCTATGTTAAAATATATAGTAATATACGAGTTTCATCAAACGTAGGTACTGGTCCTAATTTCCTTGTAATTTGAGTGAGCATGGCCTCAATATATCCTCTTATATTTGGATATTCCTTTTAGACTGCCCACAAATTTTAGGATGGTAGGCGGTGCTCAAATTTATCTTAGTGTTCAGTAACTTTTTAAGATTATTCAAAAGAATTTAAGTGAAGAAATGGTCATAATTATATAAAATTGATAGAGGTTCACCTTTAACCCTATAAAATTATTCATTATAAATTTATGAAAATCACTCGAGGGGTAGATCTTCCCTTATTTCCAAAAAGTAAACATACTTTGTTAGGGAATCGTTGCAAACCCATATTTAATAATTCTTATTAGATGAATATGTAATTCCTATGAAAAAATTTATTATTATGTTGTATCAATCATATTGTTATATAAAGTGGTTTTATGATTTTTTTGATATTTTATCTCTATATTTACTTGTTAAAATATTAATAATCTTAACACATATTCATCAATTTCTCACTTCTTATTTCCCTACCAAAAGTGTTCTAAAAAATCCATCTATATCTTTCTTATACCAGTGTGTATAGATAATTTTGAGCTATGATATTTATATAACAATTAATTTTTTATCATACGTCTAGATGGTACACATAATATCTTTCTAAATTTTAAAAAAACTATATTTACAAAGAAAATAATTCAATATCCCATCTTATATGTTTTTAGATTTCATTTATAGTCCATTTTAATATTACTGAAATTTATTTAAAAATTTAAATAATACTAAATCATTATCCATACTCATCAAGGATATAATTCCACGATCCATCCCACTGAAAGAACCTTCCAAATTAATTTCCTTCTCAGGGTAGTAGTTTATCATATAGTCATAGTCTTTGAGTAGTTTGATCCATCTCATTTACCTAATATTGATCTCTTTCTATGTGAATATATACTCTAAACCATTTTTATCCATATATATCCCATATATTTCACTATATATATAATTTTTACAAATATTATAATAAAATATTACTTCCTCTAACTCTAGATCAGGAGTTGGAAAATTTTATTCAGGGGACATTAATTTCATTGATTCATAAGAAAAAATCTATCATTTTGTATTACAATTTACCTCCACCCTTTATTTTAATAATCAATGAATATAAAAAATCATTATTTCCATAATCAAAACTTTAATAACAATTCACTGATTAGTCACTTCATCAGTTTATCAAAATTTTATTTACATTCCATTGATAATTTTAATTCGACCTCTTTTTATGTCAACCTAGTTAATGGGTCAACTAATCCAAAAAAATCTATAATAAATAACCAATAATAAAAAACATATCCAAGGAAACTTGGAATCTCAATAATATTTATTAATGTTAGTGATTATTTTACAACCTTGGTCTTTGAAGGGTAAATATATATTCCCTCATTGTAGACAATGTTACTATATTTCACATATAACTCCTTATCTCTTAAATTCTAAAAAAGAATCTATATATGGTTCTCATGCTCTTAAAAAATATTATTGTATATCAAGATATCCTTAATAAATACAAAAAATTATTTATAAAGATATCCCTTGAATACTTTATTCATTAAATCCATAATCACTAAGCATTCATTTTCTAATCCAAAAGGAATTACCTTGAACTCACAATTCCTATAGAGTATATAAAAACCCATTTTTAGTATGCCATAATTCTTAACTTTTAATTGATGATAACCAATATGAAGTTCAATCATTGTGAATTATTTTGCTCCTTGATGTTGATAAATAGATCATTAATACAAGAAAAATGATACCTATTCTTATTAGTAAAATCATTGATTTCCCTACAGTCTATGCCTTATCTCAAAGAACCATACTTATTCTTCACAAATAATATATGTTCTTCACAAAGAGATACATTAGTGAAATGAATCATTTATCAGAAAACTGTTGTATTTTCTTATTTAATTTCTCCAATTCCACTTGATACATTTTATAGGGTGGCTTAGATATGGGCTTCATGTGAAGGATAAGGTGAATTAAGAAATCAAATTCACTATTAGGTGGATATATAGGTAATTACTTAGGAAATATATCTATGTAATCATGAAAAATCAATATAACATCAATAATTAGGATGTCATTCACGTTCATAGATTTTATTTGATCTTATTTTCCTTTAATAATTTTATCACAATGTTCCGTTGGAGGTGGTTATTAACATGACTCTGATAATGAAGCATCTCCTATAAAAATAAGATATTTTATCCCTACCTCATATATTGAAATTTTTTTCTTAATAAAAAACACATTTATTATACTTTAAGACCCAATCCATCACAAGAATTATATCAAAGAAAGAAATTGGTATTACAACTAGGTTTAAAATAATATTACTTCCATGAATTCTAATAGGAAAAGAATAATATATTTTGGGTATAATGTGATTTTTATTTAGTGTTTTAACCAAGAAATTACTCCTAAATTAATTAGAGGATGATTCAATGTTCTTAGGAAAATATCAAGATATAAAAGAGATACTATATCTAAAATTAAATAATGTAATAATTATCTTTGATTTTATGATCAATGTAGTATTTATAACATCATTTGGAATATCATATTATGATTTAGTAATTTCATAAGCTCATCATTGATCCCTCAATTACATGTTTAGTAGATTTACTTTATATTAGGTAATGGATTAAATAGATTCACACCTCATTGAAATTAAGGCATTGGAAATTGATATCTTATCTATATTATTTTGACTCATGATCTTAATAAACTTTCACTCCACACTTTAAATAAATAACCAAGCTCTTCAATAAATCCCTAGGAAATTTCTTCCTAGAATTATTACATGTTTTGGATTATATCTTCCCTTTTTTATCTTTTCCATTATTCTTTCCATATATATCTCAACCATCCTCTTCTTCTCATACATTCATTTAATAATACAAGATATGTATAAACCCTTCTAAATCATTATGAAACTTGTCACGATCTTCTCATACGATGAAAATTTTTAAGATATTAATCCAATTTAAGGATATTGATTTAATTAACCAAATAAAACATAAATAATTCTTTCTAGATATCATTCATAATACGTAACATGTCTCATTTGACTTGTAAATTTAGCCTCATATTTAAAAATAATTTTCCCTTACATTTTTCATAAATTAATAAATTTTATTTCTATATTATCTTGTTTCTCTGAAGAAAAATATTTCTCAAGGAATTATTACTTAAAATAATTCCTTTCCAAGGTTTATATATTTTCTTCTCATTATTTTGAATTATTTAGAACTATTGATAAACTTCTCCATTTAGACATATAAATACTATATAAACTTCTCCCATTCATAACTTATGAAAGGAATGATAATATTCTTCAAATATTTAATAAATTTCTCTACACAATGGATTAGTGGTTCTATGTAAATATAGAGGTTGTTCCTTGTAAAAAATATAATATTGTTATACCTCCATGATGGGAAATATATTTATCTATATGGTAAATGATATTATTCATAACCTAAGCCAACTATACTAATATAGTGATAATTCACTCAGCTCTAGTATCAACTTCATTAGTTTTCTTAGTTGGGTAATCCCTATTCTGATTACAGATGTTGACATAATTTATGATCCTTCAATTATGAACCATTTATATAAAATTTCATATAATAATTATTTTGAGGATAAAACTATGAATTATGAATAATAATATATAATTAATATTTATTTATTAAAAAATCACATCAAATATTCTATCCATTCTATAAAAAGTTCAATATTATACAAAGGTTATTTTATATGTTTTTGTTCTATAAATATGTTATTATTGATCCAATTAAAAAATATTCTATTAAAATTTATCTGATATAGATTGTGACATCCTCGAATCCAATAATGAAAAGTTTATGGTTATTTATTACATTGAAAAAAATGCATTAATTAGAATACACTGAATCTGAAAATTTAGTAGTATCAGGAGAATATATACATACATGATCAATATATTGAACTAGAACATAAAATATATCCTAAAAAACATAATTATTAATAATAACTTCATTACTTATCCCTATATCACATTTACCATTCATTATATTTTCTTGGGGAAATGATAAAATGATAAAAATGGGTGTCCTCATATTTATCGTGTGATATAACATATAATAAAACCTCACATATAAATGAGGTTTTTGATTTAATTTTAACTAAAACTCATGTATTTTGATGAATTATGAGTATTTGAGGTGTTTATGGGGGGGTTATGGGTCCATTTTAGGAGAAAAATACCGGGTTCGGGATATCTATCCTTTAAAAGATACCATAACTTACCTAGTGGACTAGTATTGGGTACTCAATGGGTGAGGAAGTTGTGGAAGTGGGTCTAAGTGGGACACTGGGTGGTTGGTGACCCTAGTGTGGGTACCCATTTCCCACCAGTAACTTTATGGAGTTCTAGTAAATAATTAGTGGGTTTATTATTATTATTTTTAATATTATAATTAATTAATTAATTGTTTAAAATATTTACTAAATGATAAATCTCTAATTTTTATCTATAAATATAAAAATACCTTCCCTCTTGTGATTCCCTAGACCCACACTCCAAGATATAGTGCTCATAAATACCCTCTTTACATACCTACTTTGAAATGAACATAGGAAACCCAATTTTAATCATCAATAATTACAATATCACAAAAAAATATTTAGTCATATGCAATCTTATGGGTTTTTAGGTTTATAGTTTTAGAGAGTTAGGAAAAAAATTTAATTAACAATGGTAATTTATTTCTCTTATAATGGACATTTTTCCCACTATATTAGAATCTACTATATCTAAAATAAGTCTTATAAATTTCCAAAAAAATTCTACACACATGTTACTCTTATAGATATATATTGTGTAATATATTTCCCCATAACCTAGTTAAATGGAAGCACAAGGGGTTAACTCAATAATTTAGTAAGGGTAAGAATAAATGATAACAATTGAATATCATAAGTGATCATAAGTTTAGACTAACTAATATAGTGGGAATATTTATTAAAAATAATACCATAATCAAAAGAAACTACGAGGATAACATTTCCATTGTTGAAATATTAATAAATAATATCTTTAATAACAATAAATGGTTCCTTAGTGATGAAATTCATATTGAAAAAAAGATATTTATATACCCTAAACTAATACAACATGATCTTATAGTCACAACCCTATGTTTATGAAATATTTGCTTTTGGGAAGCTATACACCAAAAAACCCAAGCTAGTTTATCTCATGAGACCTATTAATGCATCAAGGGGCTATTACGGGACCCAAAAATCATTAATTAATACTAACTCATTCATAATATATATTATTTAATAATCTATACTATACATAACTAATATTACTTAATAATCAATAAACATCCATATCAGAATAATAACTATATGGATTTCAAATATTTTCTTAATAAATAATTTGAATGGATTACAATGTAATAATCATTTAAAATAACATCATATAGAGAAAGAGGTTTAAAATAAAGTTAATAATGTCTATAGTCAATCAATATAACATTTTAGTCTTAACATACATGGATATTACATCATTTTAGATGAATATTTAGTACATTGAAAAAATACATTCCTAAGGACCATAATAGTTTAGTGTATTTGGAAACTTTTAAACCAAATCTTCTATCCTAGTGAAAGATCTTTAACATATCCCATAAAGATATACAACTTTAGTAATTCTACTGAAAACATTTATTCATAACCTAGAGAAAGGAATCATCAGAAAGGGGTGAGATGAGACACTTAATAAGGGTAAATAAAGAATATGCATAATCATAACTTATTGAAAAGGGTATTCAAGTTGAAAATAACATTTAAATATCATACCCTATATATCAAATATCATAATAAATATTGTAAGTTCATAAGACATTAATCATAATGAAATATTGAACATAATACATAAAATCATATCATAGGAATAAAACATGGATTTGTGGTAGAGATATAAGAATATAATAGTGTGAACATGTATAAGTAGAAACAGGTTAACTCATTAGGTTAATGACATGATATCAGACCCTCACATAAACTTATGGACATGAAACCAAGTCCATGCAAAACATTCTGAACATGTAATTAGGTTCACACATAGTAGTTAAAGAATCACTTCTATGGACATATTGGTAGTATGGGTTCACTCCCCATACCATCTTGGCAGTGATGTTTAACTCACATGGCTATATTAGTAGAATGAGTTCACTCCTCATACCATCTTGGTAGTCATGGTTCACTCCCATGGACATCTTAGTAGCATGTGTTCACTCCTCATACCATCTTGGTAGTCATTGTTCACTCTCATGGCCATCTTAGTCTATCTCATAAGATATAAATATTTACCCAATTAATTAGAGGGAGATATAGGTCCCACACATCTTATAATAAAACTATACATACATGTGCCATGTGATAATAAATAAGTACATCCTAACCCATGAGATGAAATGGGTATTAGAAACATGTAATCTTATCATAACCTGTGAAAAAAGATAGGTTTCATAATCAATTAATTATAAACAAAACCTATAAAAATAATTGGGTTTCAAAAAATACAACCTATTAAAGAGAAACTAGTTTCATGAAGACTATGAAATTAAGCGTAACCCATTCATAGAAAGAATATGATTTTAGACATTAGATCATTTCCTAAAATTGCACGGTAAAAAAGGTTAGAAAAATACCTTGATTTAAAAGTGAAAAAAATATTACTTTGAAAATTTTTAAAAGACTAAAATGGTAAAAATTCTTTTAATGATCATAGGATATTAGAATAATATTCTTGGAAACCATTTTTATAAAACATGGGTTTGAAAGAACACATATTTCCGACCAAAGAGAGGGTAAAGTTAGAATTTCCTAAAAACACTTTATTAACTATCTTACATACCAAAGAGTATAAAAATGGTACCAATACATGATTATATTATGAATATCTATAGGATAATAAAATTTATGAATTTTATTGAGATATTTATCATAATATTTCATCAAATAAAGTATAAACATAAATAATCTCAAAAGCGATGATATTGTTTCAATAAACTCTTATAACTTGGTAACTTGGGATCATACAATCCATGTAAGAAAAAGGAAATTAAATTAATCTTAAAATATCCTGAAAATAATGAGTTTAATGATATAAAATGGAAGTATACACACCTCAAAAAAGTGTTTAGGTGCATAACAATACATGATTCCTAAAGAAGGCAATTTGAGACAAAACATTTTTTATTGGTTTGGTAACTTTTGAAACATAAAACCAATGAAAGAAAGTTCATAAAATGGATATTTTAATACCAATAAATTTAAGTAAAAAATAAATAGAATACAATCATGGTCAGTACATACACCACACATAATGAAAAAGTAGAGAACATAACATGTATCTCATGAAAATAAAAAGTGAGAAGAAATCCCCTTACCTTGTGTCTTGAATCTCATTTTACTCATACAAAACACATGTATAATAAATATAAATTTATTATACATCTTTTAAAGAACCATATTATTATATATAATACCATATATGGTTTTATTATGACCTTATACTACCCTCTTGTTAACCATCCTATGTTATGGTTTGACTTTGGGTAATATTTTCTTTGTTTTTCATATGTGTATTAATTTGTAATATTTTTGGTCCTTATAATTAAATCAAGATTAAAGAATATAAAAAAAGATATAAATTTCATGTATATATAGTATATTTTTATTATAATAATCAATATAATATATAAGTATGAAACGTAATACACTATTTATGGAGACGATAGGTCATATGTACGTAGGAACGCTATTTATGTTTAATTGTTGTGTTGAGAGAAAGAATGTAAATGAAATATATGTATATATATATAATTGTTAAAGTATCTTTATGATATTATATATAATATATACATTGACTAAAATACCCTTTATACAATCCATGTCATGTATGAACGAATCATATCGATTTTAGGGGGTGGTAGTCCACACTTCCTCAAATGAAATTATTGTATTTACATAAGATGGAAAACCTAAAGGTATGTTCCAAATAAAAATTAAAGAAGTATAAATAAATTATTAAAAAAAATATATTTCATATATAAAAATATTTTCCATCATAATGGAAACCATGGTAGGTGGTAATGGAAAAATGAAAAATCATCATTTCGCGAGGAAGTAGTTCACTGCACACTGAAACATTATGTTCGTTACCAATTCGATGGAGGTGTGTGTAAGTGTAATTATAAAAATAATCATAAAAACATACTAGTATATTTAGGATACTAGTTTTGTTTTAAAATCATGTAAAAAAAATAAAGTGAATGTGGAAGATAAAGAAAGTAAAATAAAGAATCTTGAGAGAAGGCGTTACCTCTTAATCGTGTAGATCCTTTTGGTTTGCACAAAAAGGCTACCTTGGATTGCCTTTTAACAAAAGGGTAATTAAAGGAGTAATATAAGTATTTTTTAAATTTTATTGGGAAAGTATTGTCTGAACTTAAGAGGTTTTAAAGGTGTGAGGAAGTGGGAGTGGTGGTGGCCTTTTATAGGGAAAGAAAAGGACTCACTTAGAATTTTTAGAAACAAGCTAGGTTTACACAAGTTATTACCTAAAAAAGTTCTAAAAACACAAAAAAAACTCAATAATTTAATGTTTATTGAAGATATATGGACATAAAATGGGTTTTTGACAAGTTTATAGGTCATTTGGGCCCTTAATTGTAAGGTTTAGTCCCTAATTAAGCTTAATTTGGTTTTAATCGATGTGATTAATTTCAATCACTTTTACTAATCATTTTGGTCAAAAATTAACTTGGTCTTATTAGAATATAAATATTATACTTAATAAAATGGTTTATGTTTTATTTTAGAAATTAAATTCACAGAAGTGGAAAAATTAAGATTACTTTTAATCCTGTAGACGAGACAAGATGACGAGTTTTTAAAGTAAAAAGAAGTTCAAAAGTTTTGTAAGTTTTAATATTAAATTTTAAAGTGAAATTGATTATAATGACCTAAATTGTATTAATATATTTAATATTTATATAATTTGAGCTTATAAAAAATTTATACTATAATTTATCATTAATAATTAATTAAAAAAGGTATTTTTTAACTAAAAAGTAGTATTTTTTCACTATTTATCAAAAAATGAAGTTTATTAGAAAAATACCAAAAAATAACCCTAAGATAATTTAAACATTATGAATTAAAAAATTATTTTTATTTTATCAATTTTAATTTCTAAATGTGTCTAAAATTTGTTTTATTATTCTTCACAAAAGGATATTAAAATCATTTCATTTGAGAAAGTAGTATTTTTAAACATATAAGGACATTATAAAAAATTATATATTTCTTTAAAAATATTTTTTATTTATATAAAACCATTATGAAAATTATTTTAAAATTAGTTATCTCTATCCATTTTACTATTTTTAATGGGTAGGTTATAATTTTCTCGATTAAATAATTATAACAATAAAATGATGTTTCATTGAAACATCAGTGTTGCATGAAATGTATACTAAGTTAGTGTTTTAGGTAGAGAAATATGAGTTCATATTTCATGTATCACAATCCAAGTTGGTATTTAATGTAGTGAAATCCAAGTTGGTATTGTGTGTAGCTCAAGACAAGTTGGTATTGCGTGTAACAGAAGCCATGTTTGTATTTCATGTAGCGCAAGCCAAGTCGGTATTTCATGTGAAAGGAATGTTTGAGTCAATGTTTTAATATATATATATATATAACTATTTATAGTGTCACATTAAATGAAAAATATCAAAATGTTAAATTAATTAAAGAAAACATTTCAAAAAATCACGGGGTGTTACATTCGACCCCCTTAAAAATAATTTCTCCCTCAAAATGTTTCTGGGTTATGAAATGTTTAATACTTGAATTTTTCATTCATAGAATCCCACATCGTAAAGATGAATACTAAAAATTCTCTAAAATGGTAATTTTGGGACCATAATAGTTACCCAATGTTCCATATAACTGGGATTCCACAGAGGGGAACATAGTTTGGAAGTGAAAAAATGGAAATGGAAGAAAAATATAACTATCATGTTCTGATGGAGAGTGGTAGAGAACAATGTTAGAAGAAAGTTTAAAATTAGAAATAAAAAATATGTGATGACCTAAGGGACCTTATGATTCATAAAAAATGAAAGTACTAGGATAACATTTATGGTTTCACGATCTTTTTTCCCAAAGATAATGAATTTTCATGAAAAGATATACATGTATGATTTTAGGAAAACCTCACCCTTGGTTGTTTCTTGATCCAATTCACCCCTTTCTCTAAAAAGTAAGGTTAATTTTTTAATCCTTAAGTACTAATAGATCATTAGATCTATGATATTCTATCCCATTTGTCATCATTTGTCTTCAACACAAAGTAGTTTCAACATGCTATCCAATATGCATACATCATCATATGAAGAGATACCACTTTAATCTTACTGTATTTATCTGAAGTTTAACTTAAAATTTTCATAAATGGTTAATATTATAACCCTTACCAAATATGAATATCCAAAACTTTAAAAAGAGAGTCATGAAATCAGCTTAACATTGACTCCCCTGTATATCACAAAGTATCTCTTGGTTGTCACATTCAAAACATGTGAATACCCTCATAATACATTCTCTTGAAGCATGGTTATAACCTTAATTACCATAAATCCTTTTGAAAAAATGTATTCTTCCTTATTCCAATGATTACTATAAATATTCGTTAAATCCAATAAGTTTTAAACTTCATCTATGATAGAAAAAACTACTTGTCAACAAGCACTTAATTGGTTCTAAGGTAATCAATATTTTCCACTTTACTTATTCATATCCCACACATCTTTATCCTAACAGAATTATCATAACATAAAGAATATATTAAGTGTTAACTTTCCCATAATCATAGGTTTTTTGTGGACATCACCTTTCCATTTAATCACTTTTCTGTTATATCGTAACCATTCAACGTGTTCTTGTAAATCTACAGTGAAAAAATAAACTGAACAATACTTATATATTTCTCCTTTCATATAACTTACTTCTTGAATCCAAATACATAAAAGCGTCTATTAATTCATCCCTAAGCCATTGAAAAGTCTACCTAATAATAATACCTCTTTCCTTTCACATTTCATCTATAGTCTCTTCATCATAAAAAATGTAACCATTACTTGTACCACATTGATGATCATTTTTAGGATACTTCCTCTTGGTAAACTGAGTTTCATAATGGCTATTTAATCCACACTTAATATAGTTAACCTCCGATGATGACTTAGCGAGGCCAATATTACCATCCATTTCGTTAATATAACTCTTCAATTTTCCTTTAAAGTCACTTGATTTGTGTTCTTATTTACCATAGTCAAAATGTATTCTTTTTTCCTATAAGACATTCACTAAGGTGATTTTTCCACAATATTGACATAAAGTAAACTTAATATTATTTCCTCTATGGTCTCCATTACCTGAACTCTTAGACAACTCCTTCTTTTTCTTCCTTTTTGAGTCTGAGAGTTGGTTAAGGAACACATTATTAATCAAGCTCTGGGAAAACTGATAAGGCATTATCAAAATATCTCTCACTCTAGTGATCATCCCAATTGACTTCTCATCAAAAAAATTTCCATCACATTAAACATTAATCTAGTTCCTTTTGGTTCCCTCCTTTGACTAAAACCAGAAGCATAGTGTGAGCATTACTTATCATAGTTGAAAGCCACATATTCATGAAAAAAATTACTTATAGGATGTATAAATCATGATAAATTACATAATCTATGACACCCCAGGTTCATACTAGGTTATTCATAACCAAATTATATATAAATCCTTCATGATGGTTCATGAAGAGTGTGTGAATGTAAAAATAATATCCCTTGGGAGCGTCAAACCAGGTGTGCAACAAGGCTCGTTGTCTTGTACCAAACTACCCTGAGTCAAGCGTGCAACCTCTTGTCAAATTTGTTACCTCTAGGTACATCTGTGGTAGAGGCACATCCAATTGTAATATCCCGACATTAATGTATTTCTAAGAAATCACTCACTCTACCCTTTAACTAAATTCCATGACATTTTCCTAAACATTGACTCTCATTATAATTATCCTTAGAGACACCCTTAGACATATCCATAGAAATATACCCAGGGATATGACTAAACTTTTCTCATCCTAATTTCCAAAGGCTGACTAAACCTTTCCTTTGAAACCAACTATAGTGACGTAGTCTTAACATACATGGATATTACATCATTTTAGATGAATATTTAGTATATTGAAAAAATACATGCTCGAGGACCATAGTAGTTTAGTGTATTTGGAAACTAGGGAAAAAAATATTCTAACCTAGTATAAGATATTCAACATCTCCCATAATGATCTAACCATTTAGTACTTATACCTAAAAACTTTCTTCATAGCATGGATAAAGAAACATCATAAATGGGTGAGATCAGATACTCAGTAAGGGTAAATAAAGAAAATGCATAAGTATAACATGAACTAAAGGGTATGGAACTTGAGCATAACATTTGAAGATCATACCCTACATATTAGGGATAATAATAAAAACTGGTAGTTCAAAAGACATGAATCATAAGAAAATATTGAACATAATCCATAAAAGCATAATATAGGAACAAAACATGGAATTATGGTAGACACATAAGCATATAATATTGTGAAAATGTATAAGTAGAAATATGTTCACTCATTAGGTTAAGGACATGAGACCAGGCTCTCTCATAAACTTATGGACATATAACCAGGTCCATGCATAACATTGTGAACATGTAATCAGGTTCACACATAGTAGTCAAGGAATCGATTCCATGTCCATCTTGGTAGTATTGGTTCACTCCCCATACCATATTGGCTATCTTGTTTAACTCCCATGTCCATATTAGTATCATGATTTCCCCCCTCATTCCATCTTGGTAGTAATGGTTCACTCCTATAGCCATCTTAGTATCACGAGTTCATTCCCCATACCATCTTGGTAGTCATGGTTCCCTCTCAGGTCCATCTTAGTCTATCTCATAAGATATAAATCATTACCCAATGCATTGGAGGGAGATATAGGTCCCACCCATCTCATAATGAAATCATACATACATGTGCCACAAGATAATAAATAATCATATCATAACCCATAAAATGAAATGGGTATTATAAACATGTAATATTTTCATAACATCTGAAAAAATATTGTTTTCATAATCATTTAATCATAAATATAATCCATAAAAATAATTGGGTTTCAAAAGTATATATTCCATGAAAGAGAAATGAGTTTCATGAATACCATGACATTAGACGTAACCCATTTATAGAAAGAATATGAATGTAGCCTTTAGATAATTTCATAAAATGGAATCAGTACCATCAATAAGTGTTATATTAAATGGAAAATAATTTTGAAATATCTTTCAAAAATGTTTCTTGAGGAAAATATCCTTTATTATTTGAAAAATTATTTCTAATAAGTAAAATCATTTGAAAATAATTTTATTAGAAAACAATTTTAAAACTTATAAAGAACACTTTAAATCATTTGAAAACATTTTTCCTTGAAAACATATAAAATGATATTCAAAAAATTTTAAGAAATCACTTTTCTTTGAAAAAACTTTGAATACTTATAAAAAAATCTTGAAAAATACTTGAAGACCATTTATTTAAGAATAATTTTAAGACTTATAAATCAAGATTGAAAATGTTTCAAAAAAAAAATTCCTTAAAAACTTATAAAAGAATCTTTAAAACGTTTTGAAAATAATTTTTCTTTAAAATACTTTAAAAACCTATAAATAAATCTTGACATTTTTTTGAAAACAATTTCATTGAAAATACTATGAAAAATTATAAATAAAGCTTAAAAATGTTTTGAGACCCTTTTTTATATATAACTTATAAAACGAACATGAAAACATATTGAAAACCATTTTATTGAAAAATTTTTAAAAATAACACTTTATAATAAATTAACCCTTTAAACATGAAAATGAATCTTCATATAAATGATGACAAGTAAATCCATACATGTCGTACGAGGTAAAATGAATATTCCTTTTAAACAGAAAAAAGATTAGAAAGATGACTTGATCGAAAATAAACTAAAAGTTTTCTTTGAAAATTGGTAAAAGAATAAAAGGGTAAAATTTTTATTTAATGATAATTTGAGATTAGAAAAATATTTGTGGAAACCCTTTTTGGAAAAAATGGTTTTGAAAGAAATTGATTTTTGACCGAAGAGAGGGTAAAGTAAGGATTTCATAAAAACACTTTCTTAAATATATTATGCATAAAAGAGAAAAAATGGAACCAATACATGATAATATTATTATTATCTACAGGATAAAAAAATTCATGAATTCTATTGAGAGATTTATCATAAAATTTCATCAAATAACGTATATAAACATAAAAAATATCAAAAAGCGATGAGATTGTTTCAATAAACTCTTATAACTTGGTAAATTAGGATAAAATACTCCATGTAATAAAAAGGAAATTAAATTAATCTAAAAATATCATGTAAATAATAATATTCATGATATAAATGGAAGTATATACACCTCAAAGAAGAGTTTAGGTTCATAACAATAAAGGAGTCCTAAATAAGGTAAATTGAGACAAAATATTTTTTACCGGTTTGAAAACTTTTAAAACATAAAACCCATGAAATAAAGTTCATAAAATGTTTTTTTAACACCCATTAATGTTATAAAAATATAAATAGAATAAAATAATGGAAATTACATAGACCACACATAAGGAAAGTTTTGATAACATAGCGTGTATCTCACAGAAATAAAAAGTGAGAAGAAATCCCTTTACCTTGTGTCTTGACTCTCGTCGTACTCATACAAACCAACTATATAATGAATATAAATTTATTATACATGTTTTAAAGAACCATATTATTATATTTAATACCATATATTGTTTTATTATAACCTTATATTACCCACTTGTTAAATATCCTATGTTAAGGTTTCACTTCATGTAATATTCACTTTGTTATTCACATGCGTCTTAATTTGTTATATTGTTGGCACTTATAATTATATCATGATTAAAAAATGTAAAAAATGATATAAATATCATTCATATACATTATATGTGTATTATAATAATCTATATAATTTATAAGTTTGAAATGGAAGACACCATTAATGAAGACAGTAGGCCGTATATAGGCATGAACGCTATTTCTGTTTAATTGTCGTGTTGAGAGAAAGAACATTATATATATATATATATATAGATATCTTTATTAAAGTATTTTTATGATATCATATATATTATATATATTCACTAAAATGATCCTTAATACAATCCATGTAGTGCATGAATGAATCATATCACTTTGAGTGAGCGATGGTCCACACTTTCTCAAAAGAAATTATCGTATTTATATAAGATGGAAATAATAAAGGTATGTTCCAAATAAAAATTACATAAGTATAAAGAAATTATAAATATAATATATATATCATATATAAATATAATCTTCCATCATAATTTCCACCATGATAGATGTTAATGGAAAGATAAACAATCATCATTTTGTGAGGAAGTAGTTTTCTGTACATATAAACATTATGTTTGTTACCCATTATATGGAGGTGTGCATAAGTGTAATTAAAAATATTAGAATAAATACATCCTATTTTATTGGTTACAATTGTTTTTCTATAAAATAATGTAAAAAATAAGGTGTAGATGGGTGGAGAGATAATGTAAAAGAAAGAAGCTTGAGAGAAGGTGTTACCTCTTAATTGGGTAAATCCTTTTGGTTTGTGCCAAAAGGATACATTAGATTGATTTATTCCCAAATAGGAATTCAATGATGAATATAAGTATTTTTTTAAGTGAATTGGTTAGGTATTTGAAAAACTTATAGGTTTTGAAGGTGTGAGGAAGTGGGAGTGGTGGTGGACTTTTATAGGGAAGGGAAAGGACCCACTTGGAATGTTTAGAAACAAGTTAGGTGTAAAACTGTTCTTATCTAAAAAAGTAATAAAAAACCATATAAACTAAATAATTGAAGTTTTCTGACAGAAAATGGGGCATAAATGGGTTTTGGAAAAGTGGATAGGTCATTTGGGCCATTAATTTTAATGTTTAGTCCCTAACTAATCCTAATTTGGCCTTAATCACTATGATTACTTTTAATCACTTTTACTAATCATTTTGGTAAAAAATTGACTTGGTATTATTATAATATAAATATTATACTGAATAAAATGGTTTATATTGTATTTTTTAAATTAAATTCACATAAGCAGTGAAATTAAGATTACTGCAAATCCCGCAGATGGGACGAGATAACAGTTTTAAAGTAAAAAGAAGTTCAAATGTTTAGTAAGTTTTAATATTCAATTTTAAAGTAAAATTGATTCTAATGAACTAAATTTTATTAATTTATTTAATATTTATATAATTTAACTTATAAAAATTTATAATATCATTTAAAATTAATAATTAATTAAACAAATGGGCAATTTTTAACTAAAAAACAGTATTTTTCACTATTCATAAAAAATGATGTTTCTCAGAAAAATAAAAAAAAATCCACCCTAGGATAATTTTGATGTTATTAATTCAAAAATAAAGTTTATTTTATCAAAATTAATTTTTAAATGTGTCTAAAATTTATATTATTTTTCTTTACAGAAGGACATTAAAAGCAGTTAGTTTTATAAAATTGTATATTTAAACATATAAGGACATTAACCAAATTTATATCTTTCATTAAAAATATGTTTTATTTATATAAAAGAATTATAAAAATTATTTGAAAATTATTTATCACTGTTTATTTTACTATGTTTAATTTGTAGGTTATAATTATATGGATTAGATAATTATAACAATAAAATGATGTTTCATTGAAACATCGATGTTGCATGCAACGTATGCCAAGTTAGTGTTGCGTGTAGAAAAATACAAGTTGGTATTGTGTGTAGCACAATAAAAGTTGGTATTTCATGTATCATAAGCTAAGTTTGTATTGAATGTAGTGAAAGCCAAGTCGGCATTGCATGTAGTGCAAGCCAAGTCGGTATTGTGTGTAGTGCAAGCCAAGTTAGTATCATGTGTGAAAGAAATGTTTGACCTAGTGTTTTAATATATATATATATATATATAAAAGAACTATTTCCAGTTTCATGTGAAATAAAAAATATCGAAAAGATAAATTAATATGAAAAAATATATTTCACAAAATCTTAGGGTGTTATAATAAATGTATGGAAACTAGGAGAACACAATTCAATTAAAGAAAGCAAATAGAGAGTGTTTGATAAGGAAAGGCATTTAATGAAAAATTATTCCTATAAGAGAGGATGGTTTGGAAAGACAAAGGAATTGATAAATTTTTGTGAGTTTAATCCCAAAAATAAAATAGTATGATAGTATTTGAAAGTTAATATATAATCAATATATACACCAAAACGGGGAAAGAAGAGAAAAATATCTATCATATCTCAATGAAGAAAAATTAAGATGAAAAAACCCTTATGGTAATGGTAATGTAAGAATAAAAAGAACCTGATCAAGATTCCATGAAATTATAATATAATGAAATTAAATATATTCATTATACTTTAATTAAATAGGGTAGTGAATATGCCATATAAAATAAAAGGTGTGAAATATCAAACATGTCTCATGGAATTTAAAATAGAGATAAATAACACTTATGACTTAAAAAACTTTCGAATCAAAACCACTTGAAGGATATAATTTTAGATGGAACATTAAATAAAATTAATAATTAGAGGATAATTACAAAAAATATTTATGTAGAATTAAATAAACTATAAAAAAGAAAATATGGTGTATAATAAGAATTATGTCCCAAGGGGTAAAAATTGAGATAAGAAACCCTTATAATATTACGAAAATTAGAATAAAAATACCTTAAAGGATATTATTTAAAATGAAACCTTAAATACCCTGAGTAATTAGAGTATTATGATACAAAATATTAAAGGGTTAGTAGATACACCATAAAAAATATTAATTGGTGTATGATATGAAATATATCTCAATGGGGTGAAAATTAGATGTAAGAAACACTTGCATTAATTCATAACTTCCACAAAAGCACATGAATTTTCTATATAAAAAATAACTATATGAATCACCTATTTTAGAACCTTATTTATTTCCATATCATTTTATAATATTAATTTATAATCATTATCTATATGTATATTAGTTAGTTATTATCTATTTTCAAAATCTGGTGTGGGTAATCTTGATCATTTTGAACTAGTTTCCTCATAATGGTGTCATTGTTCATTCTTCTCCAAAATTTCATAATTAAAATAAAATAAAAGGTACTAGAATTTATGTTTTATAGTTATTTATAATGTTACAATTTCATTTTATTAGAGTTTTAATCACGGTTCTTATAGTAAAAATTGGCAATGAGCATGTATAAGTAATCTGTAACAAACGAATGATGGTATCGTAATTAATGAGTTTAATGTTAAGGTTATCATTTAATAACTAAAATAAAATAAATATTTACTTATTTATATCATATATTATCATTAATTAATCTCTCTTGGTTATCTATGATATTATTTTATTACATTGTTCAAGTCATGGAATAGACCGACCCAAACATGACCATACCAAAATTAATGAATGATTATGGTTATAAAAGTTGTTTATTTTGGAATAATATAATTATTATAGTAATATAATTATATTATTTAGATATTTTTAAAATGGTTAATTGGATTTGATGATATTTTAATAATGAGTAAATTAAATGAAAAATGTGATACGTTACTTCATGGAGGCAGTTGTCCACACAACACATGATAGATATTTTCATTTCTCATAGAATGAGAGGGAAATAAGATGGATTATAATTTGAATATTCATAATAATAATTAAATTATATATACATCAAATTTATTCTTCATTTTCACCATTATATCTATCTAATCCAGTTATTGGTGAAAAGGGGAAGTCATCTCTTCTTGGAAGTGGTTGTTTATACCGCACATGAATGACAATATTTTTTTTCTGAATAGGAAAGGTGGTTAATAGTTATTTATTTAGAATAATAAAATCTAGTATAAAAAATACCATTTATATTATATAGTAATTATAAAATTCTATTTGGGAATTTATGAAATAAAATAAATGAACTTAGGGAAAAAGTACCCACATTGAGGACTTTGGAATTCCCTTGGAAGACTCCTTAGAAATAGATGTCTTAGGCCAATCTATTATGAAAAAATTTTCAAGTAAAAATGATACGGTTATAGGGAAAAATATTTAAAAACCAAAAATTATAAAATAAGAAAATTATGTTTGATAGTGTATGTCACATGAAACATTGAGCTTAAATAACCCACAAAATATATATCATTAAAATTATTCTCTCCGATAGCTTGCAGAACACACAACCCCAAGTCTAAATGAACCATAATATAATATACTATTACAACCTAGACATTTAATTTTTGGGTATGAATATTAATAAGTAAATTATAAAAAATATGTTTATATATAGATTAGAAATAAAATAAGAATCATTTAAAATAAAAAGAATTTTTTTTTGAAAAATTGTATTTTTTTCGAAAAGACGTTCTAGTCAAACTTTTCACACATAATTTACAATTAATTTTTAAAAATTTTATAAAAATTAAACTAAAATTAATATTTTAAATCTGAATATTAAAATTATCTTTGGGTGATTTTTTGGGATTTTTATGAAATGTTTTATTTTTTGATGAATAGTGAAAAAAATACTGAATTTTAATTGAACACTACCATTTTGTTTAATTTTTTTATAAATATAAATTATATTTTGAGTTGGATTTTGAGTAAAAATAGTAAAATTATATATCTATTAATATAATTTAGGTCATTGGAATCATTTGAATGTTTAATTTTTATATAAAAATATTATAAACTTTGGAACATTTTCCCTTTCAAAACTATCTTTCTCATCACATCTACATGATTAATTTTAAAATTATTTTTTTCCACTTATGTGAATTAAATTTTGAAAAATAAATTCCATATTTGGATTAATATTAATTTATACTATCTAATAATTTAAACTTATTTTTTTACTAAGATGAATAGTGAAAATAGTAAAATTATTTACCATGGTTAAGGTAAAAATGAATTTACCGTGGAGTTAAACTAAGAAGATAAGAGTTAAAATGACCTAAAAACTTGTAAAAATATTATTTTTTGGAAATATTTACACATTATACATAAAAATATTTAATATAGGGTCATTATGAATATTTTTTCATGTGAATATCTTTATCATTTTGTATTCTCTTGAGAAATTTCTAAGTGGTTTCCAATGTGGTCCCTTTTTTACACTTATAAAAGGAAACTCAATACCATCAGTTATCAAACATACTAATACATTTATATAGATAAAACCATGAAAAATTAAATCCCAAAAATCTTTATTCACATTATAGAGCTTCTGGTACTCCCAAAATACAATCCCTAAGTTTCTTAAGTGGAAATCCCAAGGATGTTTCTCTTAGAGAAAGTAATTGTCTTAACAAAGATCTTTAATTTTCATTCTTCTTTATACAAATTAAATTATTTTTTAAAACTTACAATATAATAACAAAATTATCATCTATATAATTATATATTATTATGTTTATGGAATAATAATTATATATCTCTACTTCCATTAAGTGGGAAATGAAATCATCGATTGTGTGTATGATGGACTACCACCTCACGAACTGATATAGTTATTTTTTCCATAAACACATTTCAAGGATGGATATAACTATGGATTTACCATATTTATATGATTTTTATGATATTATTATACTTATATAATTTTAATATCACATATAATGTTTTATGTGATATTCCGTTTCAAATACGATAACGATGCTCGTTTGTTTGACAGACTACCGCCTCATGAAGCGATGTGGTTCATTTTTCACTTACGACTTACATGGAATGTAATAAGTATAAAATTATTTAATATAAGTTATATATATGAGATGATATTTATTCATTAAAATTAATATATCACCTAATTCCTCACCCTTTTACCCGTTAAGGTAATGATATCATCGTTCGTGCGTACGTACGACCAACCATCTCCATGGAGCGATGCAATTCATTTTCCATGCCCAAATTTTAAGAGTGATTTTAATAATATATCTACTAAGTAAATATGATATTTAAACAATTATTATAATTATGTATATGAAATACTTATATCATATTTATAATAACCATAACATTCATTTCAAAATACGCATGAGGAAACAATGAAATTAACACCAAAAACAATGAAAGAAATAAAATATTATTAACAAATAGATGGTAAAATATTATAAAAGGATCATATAAAATATTAAAAATATGATTATGTTTCTTTTATAAATTAATAACATTCTGAAAATCATTAAAAATGTGGGAAAATTATGTTCAACCCGAAGGAATTGTGAGGTAAGGGATTCCATCTCAATTTCTGTTCATTAAGGAATATTGTACTGTTTTACACCCAATTTATTTTATATGGTGTATTTACTACCACTTTGACGTGTAATATCAAGAATACATCATTATTCATGGTATTTTATGTTTAAATTTTAAATTATTTCATCCAAGGGTATTTTAATTAAAAATTAACAAGTGGTAATGAATTTCATAACTCAATTTATTTTCATTAGGTTATATTAATTCTTTGTTGTGTTTGACATTATAATATTATGAATGAAAATAATTTTGACTATATTATGTTTTATTTACACTTGTGGTATATAGGTTTACATTTTATACAAACAATCAATTCAATGATTAATCATAACTTCAAATGTTTTATAATTTTAAGGGTTTATTTCACAACCTCATTTAACTGTTATTTTTTATACATGAGTTTCCATTGAAGAAAATTATTTGATAATTGTATAAAATACCCTTTAATTTTATTACAATCTTATTTTTAATTATATTTTCATGTAATAGTACCATTTTCCTACTCTTTTTTACTTAAAATTACTGAGAAGATGTTTTTAAGATAATCCAACTTCATTTCTATCTTCTATAAGAAATCTATTTTCTTCCAAAATAATGTTTTATAAAAATGTTTTCAAAATTTTATAACATTTTAAAAATTATTTATTAATTACATTTTCACCCACTTTAATATTTTAATTTTTTTAAAGGAATATTCATGTCATATAAAAAAATAACATTTTCATTTTACCAATAATTGAAAGGAATCATTATTTTAACATAATCAACATATATGAAATTTAATTCCATCATGAACACTACATGTTTTAATGATTTATTTATAAGTTTAAAGGATTATTTTTTAAAACAAATTTCAACATTTTTTTTTGAAATTTCAATTCTAAAAAGTTACTTTTAAAATGAAAAGGATATTTTACTCAAGAATGTTTTAAAAAATAATTTTATGGTATTTATATTACTCAAAGAAAAAACCATTTATTCATAATAAAATGGGTATATATTTAATTTATAATATCCTTATTATTTATATTGATGGGTTGTGATAATTTTGACAAAGTAAAGTGTTGATTTTTTTTTCTTGATTCATTTTTGTGTTAATTAAATTTTATTTGAAATATTCACTTTCCTGTGATCATTGAACATAGAATTTCTACTATATATCCATATTATTTATCATGGATATTATTATTACTTAAATCGTATCTCATTAATACAAACAGTGTTTTAATTTTAAAGTTATTTGTCTATCTAGGGATATATTTATAAATCAATATTCCTTAATCAATATAGATATTTTATGATAAAGAAAATTATATAAGTATTAAACTGATTATTAGATATATGAGGAATGCTTCAGACAGATAGAAATAGGTGGGACCTGATTATAGATAGACCTTAGATGCATCGATTGCCTCATGAGATGAATTAGTTATCTAACCTTAGTTAAATGGGTTTCTACCCATTATCTTTAAACCATCTTGAGGAAATGTATTTATAGTAGAGGTATCATGATGCCTAAGATCATGACATATAATAATTATGCATTTACTTCATTGAGAATTCAATTATTTTTATACAAGATATTTTTGAAATGATATTAACTCTGAATGCATTTAATTCTCAATTTATTGATTAAATGACATCTATTTTTAGTTATTTATCTTTCCATATTTATTATGCCTTATCTAGTTATGATAGTAAAGTTATTGACTAAATGTAACATGTTTTTAGTTATTTACCTTTCCATATTGATCATTTCTTATCCAGTTATGATTTTCAAGTTATTTATTAAATAGAATGTGTGTTTTCGTTATTTAACTTTCCATATTGACTATTCCTTATCTTATCATGATAGTCAATTTTTATAAATATCAAGTGTGCTCAGTTATTTACCTTTCCATGTTGATTATTCTTATTGATTCACTGTATATTATTCTTTACAAAACTATTATTGAGTATTTGAGATCACCCTTATTTTGTTTTCTTTTCCCATGGTTCCATGAAGTGTACTATGAATGATATGTAAGGATATTCTAAAGGGAATAATGATATTCTTGAAATAAATTATGTTGTAATTTTTGTATTCAATTGTAATGAAAGACTCAAGTATATATCTATTTTACCAAGATTAATAAACTATTTGGCCCTTTAGAATGATATTCCTTATATCTTATGCTATTGTAATAAATAAGACACCATATCTGGGATATTGGTGTTGGGGTTTCTATAGTTGGTACCCAAGGAATTTTAGTATAAACCCTAGGAACTAGATTTTGGAAAACATATATTAGAGAAAATAATCTTATGATAGACTTTGATGATAAGTATTGAAGAACATTCTAATGTTTTGGTAAGTTAGAGATTATATTGTTTTTCAATTTAATTAATACCTATCAAGATACTAAAAGTGGATGTGGTTCTAGAACAAATGTACCTAGGGGTGATAACTCCAAAACGAGTGCATTGGTATTGACTTAATCATCATATGAGGAACGATAATGAGCTTTATTATGCATCTTCTTTGACACTCATGGGGGATATGATTTGGATAATTAAAATTTTCTTTACAAACAATTAATAAGGATTTTAATAGATTATTATAATGAATTAAATAGGATAAAACTAAGGTGTCTTATATTGAAAATAACATGTCATGACTTAAACATCATATAAATTATTTTATAGTTTCTCGACTATGATTATTGTTACTCAAACTATAGTTTTTGGTTTTAGTAAATGGATAATACCCAAAAGAATTATGTTAACCTTGAATATGAAGGATAAAGCGGCGACTATGAGAAAACAAATGGGATAATGATTATAGTGAAAGATATCATGATTATTTAAAATTAGCTCTTCCAAAATATGATTAAAAACCTATACCTTAACTAAATATCAGAATCCACATAAAAGATAATGATGAAGTTTGCTAAGATCTTGAGTGATGGTGAACATAGAGAAAAAAGGGCTTGATTTCCATTATGTGAGAAATGTAGAAAGAGACACTCTATAATTTGTCTCAATGGAATGGGAAAATTCTTTATGTGTGGAAAAGAAGGGAATACAAAAAATAATTGATGAGGAAAAATTAATAGTAAGATGGAAGGAAATAAATCTCATCATAGGGATCCATTTATAGTTTGTTGTCTTAAATGTGGAGAATGTAGGAGTTATCCAATCAGTAAACTCTTCTAAATGTTAACCTATAGACAAAGAAAGATCTATGTAGTAATAAAATGCTTGAAGTATTTATGTATTATAAATCAAGAACTAAATTGTATAAGTATTTTTACCAAAGGTATTTTGGTAACAAAAATCATGAAACATCTAAGGATTGTGTTAAATTTTAGAATAATATGTGTATTCACAAATTTAAGAGTTATGGATACCATCATGGGTTTATTAGTTAAAGTATGATAATAAGTTCTAAGTCTTAGACACCCATTTTTTAGTTTTTATGAGATGGGAGTCTACTTTGATTAAGGAAATTATGGGAGAAATTTACAATAATACAACCCATTGGATTAGTCTATGTCTCAGTGAAAATGTTATTTTTGGAATAATAAATTTAAATTTTATATACATAAGTTTAAAGGTATTGATAACCTTTAGGATTTATATGATCATTAATGAAATTTTAATAATTTTCAAATAATACTATTAGGATTTGTGAAATAAATAAATAAATATGTTGTATTGAAAACCATTGTAAAAGTTATATTTAATGATTTATTTTTATTTCAAGTATTTCCATAATATTTTTTTGGAAATGTAATAGTAATTATATTAATATAGTTATATAAAAAAAACTTGCATGCTGGGTGTCAACTTGTCATGTCCGAAAAGTCCCCTGGGCTTGAACCCATGAACGAAGGATGATAAGGTTTTAAGACCTACAACTGGCATACATGATTTACTGGTTAATATGTAATTGTTTTTAGTTAAACGATTATATGAATAAATTTTAATTATGAAAAAGTGGTGTTACTGATATTAATGTATTATATTGGATAAATTATACTAACCATATTGGTTTTTGAAAATAGTTAGAGATAGATAGAAATAAATGTCACACTTTTATGGATCATATGATCCGTTAAAAGTGAATTTTGCTTCAAGCATAAAAAAAATCAATTTTTCATTTATTAAAGTAAGATATGAATTGTAAGTTGGTTTGAGAACAACCAAAGGATGAAATTATTCATATAAATATAAACATATCAAGTAATTATATTTTATTATATTCTTATATACTAAATTTTTTCCTTAACTTTAGGAGAAGGATCTTGAAACAAAAGTGTTATACAATTATATTCATATATGATAAATCAGATGGTATTTTAAATCATCATAGATTTATGGGTTTTAGGTCCTTTAGTTTCCATTTATCATTCAATTTCTTTTAACCAATGACCTATATCACTCTCTATATTTATTTAAGTGTTTCTTCCCTGTCCATCTCTTCATTCTCCACTAATGTTATCCTAATTGGAAACCAAGTTATGTGTTATTTATTATGAAATTTGTACTTAACATTATTTATTAGTAAGAGGATGTTTTATTAATCCTTTTATGATGTGTTTTTTTCAACAATGATATTTTTTAATGGAAAACTCTTGATTTACAAGATCAAGTTTAAATTGTAAGGATGTGATTTATTTAAGGTGAGGAGAATGTAACACCTTGAAGTTATAAAATTATAACATACTATTCAATATAATATGTGACATGCAACACCAATCTTAAATAACCCATGAAATATATTTATTTAAATTTAATCTCACTGATACATTGTGTAACACTCAACCCCAATTCAAAATGATCTTTAATATAGTATACCATCATAACCTAGCTGTTAAATTGACAGGTAAGAATAGTAATAAATAAATTTTGATATTATTGTTATCTATTGATTATAAATAAAATAATAATTGTATTGTATCAAAAATTATGTATATTTTTAAAATTATAAGGAATTATTTTGAGATGACACGCTTTGACGACACGTGATTCCAAGGCCCGTTGAGCTGAAAACAGAAATTTGAACATTTTCTAGTTCACTAAATTAAACATGCGAGAAGGTTTTTTAACTTTTTAATCAGTGCTCGAATTGAAAATACGAGGGTACCATTGAATTTAGAATTCCAATATTCACATAGAAAGAACTTAACTTCGATCGGAAAGGGTCGGTTGAAAAAGTTAATTTTTGGGACTTTTCAGAAAAATAATAAAATAACATTAAAAAGTTATTTTATTTTTCTTTTTCAGCTTTGGTTGGAGTAAAATGATGCTACTGTTCAGCGATGAGGTGACGATGAGGGGAAATTAAGGAATCACCTTAATGGATCGTGGTGCGAGCATAACAACTATGCAGTTTAATAAATGAAACAGTGTAACGACACAATGTCGCAGCGTAATAGAAACACTATGACGAGTTTCTTATTAATAAATGAAGGAATTTTAGATTGGGGGAATTAAACTATAAGGATTCTCTGATGAAACTTCGGTAAATTTTTCCTCCAAAGAAGAACAAAAAATGCTGACGAATGACAAACATCTTCGACATACCTCGATGAACTGAGCCTGAAGCGACCAACAATGTTGACATTTTGAAACCTAGAGGATGTAACGCTATGACAATGAACATCAAAGAGGTAGGGGTTGAATTTTTTCATGTTATTCCCCATTATTATTCTATAAATGAATAATTAGAATCAACATAGGAAGAGGTTGATCTGCAAATTGTGCATTTATGTGGGATGGTAACGTTTTTTGGGATTTTCTTTAACTGGGCTTAAAATTATCATTTGTTGATTAAAATGAAATCCTCAAACCTCCCATGATTATAAACATATAACGTGGCGGGAACAGGATGACATGAATAGGCCATGAGCCCATTCTCCACATGCGTTCTTTATATCAAAACATCCGAATCGACGAGAAACCATGTTTGAGACCTTCATGGTAAAGAGAATGTTCCTTAGAGATTGTAGGCACTAACAAAATGGAAAATAGACCACCAGAGAAACTCTGATGAATCGCTGAAGGAACTGTCGGTGTGTTGGTGACGGCGGGGACGATGGCCCGTGGCAGCAGCGATGAGTAGAGGATGGTGGCAGGAAGAAGAATCCAAAATGGACAGTAATGTAATATTTCTACCTAATATATAGGGAACACATGTTTCACATGTAAAAAAGGATCCAAAATAGATAATAATGTAATAGAGGATGAGATAATATCAATAATACCACATCTATTTATTTCAACACAAGTTTTAAACATGTTTTTTAAGTTCTTCACACTTAGAATTTTCACTTTAAGCATTTTTGGTTTTATCGTGGTAACTTGTTTTGACCTAAGAAAATCCTTTTTTAGGCCTAAAATTAAAATAAATACTTTTAGAAAATTCATAAATACAAAATCAAATATCTGTAATCCATTTTATTATATAAAATTTTTATGTGTAAAAAAAATTAACTTTAACATTAGCGTATGTAACATGTAAAAACTCATTTGTAGAAAAAGTGTATTTTCAAGCACAAAATTTATATATAAGATAAAATTATGAATTTATTTAGGTTTTCATGATAAAAATTGGTTTGTTATAAAAAAATAAATATTATTTGTCTTTCATATTAAGACAAAAACTAATTTTAAAAAAATAATATATATTTAAAAAAAACCAAAAACTATTTATTTTATTAGAAAATATTAATTAAGTTAATAATATATCAAATATAGGTTTTATAAATTCAAAATGGTCTTAAAAAATGTATAGTTTTATTCCTTAAATATACATTTGATAATTTAAAGGGTTTTAAATACTTATAGTTCTTTATTATATAATGAAAATGTTATAAAAATTACAATTTTTTTAAAAACATAATTTTCACTATTTGCCTAACAATCAACTATTAAAGAAAAATCAAAAAAATAATTATTAATATAATATATACAAAATTAATCTAAAAGTTAATTTTATTTTTTGAAGTTACAATTCTAGAAGTTAATAATTTAAATTTTAGATAAAATCATTAAAACATTATGAAAACCACTTTCTTAGGAAATTAATTTTTTTTTAAATATTAAATATTTTTATTATAATTACCTATCAATTATTAGTAAAATAAATATTAATATATTATTCATATAAAAAATATATTTTGTCCACAATATATTTAGATTCTGAAAAAAACATAAAAAAACTAATTTTTAGAAAGGTTACATTTTAAAGAATAATTCAATATTATTTGTTTTTTAGATACACTAATTTAATTTATCAATTCCTTACCATTGATAATTACCTATATTTTTATTTATATATATATTTCATATGTTAGTACATATATTTCTACCTTCCAATTTTATGGATACATTTTAATGGTTATATATTATTATATTGTTCATTGTAGTTTGGTGTAGCATGTATCACACACTATCAAATATATTTGGCCTTAAAGGAATATATAATTTAAAATATTAGGGTGATACATTCACCCCTTTAAATAAATTATGTCCTTGTAATTTTTAATTATCACTTACTAATAAAATTATTAAATGATATCTAAAAGATAGGTATATATCAAGATATATTTTCAAATGAGGAATGTACCTTAATATCTTAGGCATGACCAGGAAACAAATATTTTACCTTTATCATGTTAACAAATTTATTTATTTTTAATCCACAACTTACTACTCTACACCATACATTTCTATACATGAAGTATGTTCTAGTCTCTTTGAGATATTTTCCTTGATTCTTCTTCTGAAATTTTTTACATATAGGAAATTAAAATTTATTTCATTCCTAATATTTGTCAGTTGAACTTCCATGAGACTGTATCCTTCAATTTTTTTTTGTTTTTATGAGAATTAAATTTTTTTCATATTGTAAATAATAATTCTTGATACATTTTTTGATATAATCACAAGGTTTCTCAATTTAGTTCATATATTGTTATGTTTATCATTGGGAAAACCTCTACATTTTCCATGGAATCTATTATTAACTTGATTTGTTAAGGATTCATCCATTACTAAAAAAAGAGTTAATGTGAGTTATAGAAACCAGAAGATAATTATTGCAAGATAATTACATGAAAAATTCAACATCAAAATGTATTATTATTTGAAATTATTTCATTATCTTTCAGTTCAACCTAAATCACTCTTGGATCAATATAGGTTTCCTTAGGTTTGGTTCCCTTATATTCCTTAACCCAATTATTTAACATAATTAATCTTTCATAATGTCTTGTAAAGATAATGTGATCAACCAAATATTATTCCCTAGGAGTGTCAATCTAGGTGTGTACCCTTTGTCCCACTCATCATGCACCATAGTGAAGATTGAGTTGATTCTCAACCAGTCTTTTTAGGGACATTACCCCTAAGTTCATATATTCCATAGTTTAATCCACTCTCCATTATCTATACATAGATGATATTTCTTATAAAACTATATAATATATACATTACCATAACTTAAGGATGTTATCTTATACCTAGAATTATACCTTAGATTTATCCCAATGGGGTTCACTAATATTATCTTATCTGAATCACTATAATATTCAATATTTCCTCAAATACCCTAAATGGTCATTTATACCTTTAAAATTGTGATCAAACATAAATTATTAACCCTTAAATTATCCACATATAATATCCTAACCAATAATGTTATCACAACCATCCAATGATACCAACTATTATACCCCGAACCATCAAACCTAGATCCAATTCTAATATATAACTTTTTTACATACATACATTAAATGGACTAAAGTGACCCAATTTTAATGATCAATAATTACAATATCACTAAAAAATATTGAGTCACATATATTCAAAGGAAATTTTTGGTTTAGAAATTTTATGATTTAGGAGACACTTGTAACTAACAAATCCAATGCCTTTTTTTATCAAATTGACATATTTCTACTATATAAGATACTATATAACCCATAATAGGTCTTCAACATATCCCAAAAATTATACACACATGTTACTCTTCTAGAAATATACTTAGCAATATATTTTTCTATAATATAGGGAAATTGAAAAATAAGATGGGGTGATCTCATATTCTTAGTAAGGGAAAAAATAAGAGATAAAAATTGAAGATCATATATGAGTATAATAAGATTACAAATAAAATGATATAAATAGATAATGAAAATAATTATATAGTCAAAATAAACAATGAGAATATCATATCCATAGTTGACATATCAATAAATAAATGCATGGATAAAAATAATTAGTTCCTTAGTGAGGAAATGAATAACACTGTGAACTAATTCCCTTCCATAATCCAAGACATCATGATCTTATACATTATGATCTTATCATCAAGGCCCTATTTTTAGAAAATATTTTTTCTAGGAAGGCATACACCAAAATACCCTAGTATGTTTCTCTCATGATACCTATCAATGCATCAATGAGATATTGTGATCCCCAACCATTACTAATTAAGTCCAATTCATTCATCATATGGAGGAATTAATAAGCTATAATACACAAATCCATATTCCTTAATTATCAATAAACATCCATATTGGAATAATAAGTACACAAATTATCAATATTTCCCTAATCAATAAATGGTATAGATTTTTGTGTAGGTATCCCTCCAAATAATACCATATTACGAAAGGAGTTTATGGTAATGTAAATAATTTACCTCATATTTTTTTATTTCATCTAGGTGAATACCCTACAATCATAGGAAGTAAATATAGTGTTCATAAAGGAAAGAAAGTGGAACAAATATTATGCTTGTAAAAGAGGATAATTTGGGAAGACAACATAAGTGATGTATTTCCATGAGTGTAATCCCCCCAAATAGTATGAGTGGATTTAGGAGGTTTTCCATATATAATATATAAACTAAAAAATGTAAATAAGTGTTGAATATGAATCATAAGTCAATGAAGAAAAATTGATATGAAAAAACCTTACTGTAATGGTAACTTAAAAATAAAGAAAAAACAAGAGAGGGATAAAATAAAATTAAAATATCAGGAAATGAAATATATTCATTATATTTGATGCTAATAGGTTAGTTAATACACTATAAAAAATAATTTTTTTTGTAAAATATAAAAAATGTCTCATAAAATTGAAAATAGAGACAAATAACACTTAGGCTTTAGATACTTTTGAATCAAAACCCCTTTAAGGATAAAATTTCAAATTAAAAATTAAATACACTTAATATTGATTTCATCATGATTCAAAATATTAAAGGGTAATTATATAGAACATAAAAAATAAAACATGGTGTATAATAAGATGTATGTATTATGAGGTTACAATTGAGACAAGAAACACTTATGATATTAGAAATATTCAAATAAAAAACCCCTTAAAGGATATAATTTCAAAATAGAAATTAAATACCTTGTATAATGAGAGGACCATGATAAAAAACTATTAATTATACATTATATATACCATAAAAAATAAAATATGGTGTATAATATGACATATTTTATAAGGGGGTGTAAATTTAAAGTAAGAAACCCTTACCTAAATCCTTAACTTCTTCTAAAGTGATTGAATTTACTATATAAAAAAATAACTATATTAATAACCTATTTTAGAACGTTATTTATATAAATATACATTTATTAACTTCATTTATAATTATTCACTATATGTATATTATTTAATTATTATCTATTTTGAATATTAGGCATGAATAATCTTAATTGTTTTGAACTAGTTGCGTAGTAGCTGTGTTTCTATCAATTATTATACAAAAGTTTTTCATTACAAGATAAAAAAATACTATAATTTACATTTCATAATTATTTATGATTTTATAATTTCATTCTATGTGTGTTTTATTCATGGTTCTTATATTCGAAATTGTAGGCAAGCATGTTTGAGTGATCTTAAACAAATGAACAATGGTATCTTAATTAATGTATTTAATACGAATTTTACCATTATAGAACTAAAATAAAATATTTTTTTTATTATATATATCATATATTATCATTAATTAGGTTCTCATACACGTAACTGATATTATTTTATAGTATTTTTCGAGTATGTGGTTAGAGCGACCCAAATATGAGCATATCATAATTAATGGATGTTTCTGGTGATGAAAGTTGTTACTTTTGTAATAATATCATTATTATTTAAGAATAATGATATTATATTGATATTTTTAATGTGTTTAATAATATTTTAATAGTGTTTAAAAATTAATTAAGAAACTAGATTAAAAATGGGATATGTTAATTTATGGAGGTGGTAGTCTGCACAACATAGGGTTAACATTTCTGAAAGAATGAGAGGGGAAGAGGATGGTTAAAAATTTGTTTCTTATTAATAATAATTATTTTTATATATAAAATTTATAATTCAATCTCACCCTTATAAATAGCTAAGAGAGGCACAAATTAATAGAAAAATTCATCGCTTCATGGATGGAGTAGTCTGCAAAACACACAAATAACAGTTTTATAAGTCTTAAAAGGAAAGGGGAAATGTAGTTAATAGTTATTACCTTATTATAATTAAATTTAGTTTAATAATAATAATCATGTAATTATATAAAATTATAAAATTATATTTTGTAAAGTAAGACAGAAAATAAAATAATTTATGAAAAAAGTACTCACACTGAGGACTTGGGCTTTCTATTGGATGACTCCTTGGAAATGGAGGTCTTAATTCAGTTTATTGTGAATAAAGTCTCAAGTAAATTGAAGAGTATTATAGGGGAAGGAAAAATGAAATTTTGTAATAGGAAATTTAATTTTGGGAGTGTTATTTAAGGGGTGGTGAAAGGTATCTTTTTTAAGTGGTGAGAATGACACTTTTGTAAGCATTTCAACTGAATATAAAAAGATCATAGGTTTCACTTGTCAAGAAGACTAAAAAATGTAAAATAATGGAATAGAGGATGATATAAGGTCAATAATACCTCAAATATTCATTTTTAAACATGTTTTAAACTCTTTTTAGGTTCTTTACTCTTAGAATATTTACTTTTAAATTTTTTGGTCTTACAACAATAACAAGTTTTTAGCCAAGTAAATCATTTTTTATGCCTAAAAATAAAATGGAACACATTAGATAATTTATAGATAATGTTACAAAATAGTAAATCCATTTTATCTGATAAAATTTATATGTTTAATAAAAATAAAATTTAACACTAGTATATATAACCTGTAAAACCCTATTTTTAGAAAAAGTGTATTTTTAAGCTTAAAATTTATATGTAGGATAAAATTATGAATGTATTTGGTTTTATTTATAGAATTAGTTTTATTTTAAAACAAATAAAATTTATTTATCTTTTTTATAAATTGAATAATGAATTTTACTAAAATAATATTTTATTCAAATAATAGGCCAAAAACAATTTCTTGTATTTGAATATATTACTTAAGTCTATAAAATGTTAAATATAGATTCCATAAGTTCATAATAAAATTTGAAAATGTATATTTTTAATGAATATATATATATATTTGTTTAATTATAATGCTCAATAAACATATATTCCTTTCATATAAAATGATAAATCCATAAAACATACAGTTTTGTTAAAAACTATATTTTCACTATTCACCTATAAATCAACCATTTCAAAAAAATTCCAAAATTTAATATTAAGATAATTTTAAAATGATGAATAATAAAAATATGTTTATTTTGTGAAATTAAAATTCTGAATTTTTAGAATTTTTCTTTTAAATAAAAACATAAAAATATATTAAAAACTGTTTTCATAGGAAAATAACTTTTCTTTAAAATATTAACCATTATTTTTTTATTTATTATAAATTAATAATAATTTTTTTAATAAATTATTAATATCAATAATATATTTTATCCATGATATATTTATTTTCTAAAAAAAACTAAAAAATTAATTTTTAGAAAAGTTATATTTTAAATCCTAAATCAGTATTATTAGTTATTTAGCTACACTAATTTAATTTATTAATGAATTAACCTTAATAATTAAATTTATTTTTATTTCTATATATATTTCACAATTTAGTTATATCTATTTTTACCTACCAATTCTAGAGCTATGTTTTAATGTTCATATATTATTCTATGGTTCATTTTGGTTTGGTGTTGCGTGTATCAGACACTATCAAACATATTAGGTCTTGAAGGAATATATAATTTATATTACCAGTGTATCACACCTCTCACCCATCTTCTTATTCTTTAATTATTGATTTACCTTCATTTAGGCTTAGATTAGAGTGTTTTTCATCATGTTGGGTTACAATGGGTGAGTCTAACCCTATTCATCACTATCTTTTATTTTTCTCTCATTGTTTCACTTTGAATCATCAACTAATCCATAATTTTGGGGGTTTTTCAGGATCTATGATTTTTCTCATTTTATATCAAATAAAGAGAGGATATTTGATGAGAAGGAACCTTCTAGTCCATCTTAGGTGGTCCCTTTCTTTCTCATAAGTTTTTTATGCATTTTATGGGTTGTATGAAATTTTGGAAACAATATTATGTTATATATGACACAAAATTAAATTAAATTGGTTTCTATAATTTCCCATGTCGTAATTAGAACCTAATTGGTATCTAGTGTCCTATATGATTTTTAAACCATGAATTTTTACCCGGGATAAGAACCAATGGATGAGAATAAACCATAAGATCCTAGTGTAGTGACCAAGTGTGTTCCTTAGTGAGGATTGGATTGTGAAAAACTAAAATAAAAGTGATTTATAGTTGGAATAATACTTGATTAGGTTAGTGTCATGAAAGAGTAACCCTTTAATGTTCTACTTAATTTTAATTTATTGTTATTAGTTTTATATGATATATTATTCAATTGATATATGTTTGGTATGTCAGGGATCTTTATCCACCAATTACTTTCTCGGGGTAGAACCTCATCCACATTGGTTATGTTGTGGCATGTTGTTCACTTGAAATGATCATGGAGATCCATCATTCGCTATGAGTCCAATGAAATAACGGAACATATTTCACATTAAAATATCTTGTTAGTGGTATATTTTCTACTTGAATAAGAATATTAGTAGAGCATTACCCACTTATGATTTATACCCAAGTAGTGCATCATCCACCCATGTACTTGTCCTCATGATATACCATCCACTTGGGATTTAATGATGATGGTTTATCAACCACTGGTGATGCAATACTAGTGGTAAATCATCCATGAAATGGATGGTATTGGAGGCGAATCATCCACCAATATATTTTTTCTCTATGGTGCCTTTCTAACTTATAGATAGGTTTGGTGGTATATCGTCTACCTGATGTAGGTGATGATGCATTATATATTGACATTATGTTAGTGATGGGCCATTCACTTGGGTAGGCTATAATGGAGATGCATAATTCACTATGTATACTATAGTGATAACATATTCAACCTATATATTATATGATTAGTGATATATCATTTATATTTAATGTGTATTCAGACCATGGGCATATCATCACTTTGTGGAATTGGTTAAAAAAGGATTGGTCACACATGGGTTGATAAAAGTACGCCACAAAGGGAAATTTCTTTTAATTTATTTTCATTATTATAACTTCATAATGATTATGAACCTATATTTACTAGTCATGTTAAGAAAACCATTGGTTATGGCCTAATAAGTTTTAATAATATCTTTTTTATGAGCACTAAAACATGTGAGGACACTATGTTATATAATATAGGTAAGGGTAAGGAACATACTACTTTCGATGTCTGAGACAGTGGATCTTGGTAGGAGTTGGGATATGGGACTGAGAAAAGACTTTAGATTAGTTTTTGGATGTATGTTTTTACTTTTTTTCTTTAATACCTTGTTATATATGATATACCAACATGATTTTTTTATATTGTATAAATTATATAATATGTATAAATATTCATTTTTATAGAGTATAATGTTGTTATTTTCCTTTGGATAGCATTTATATGTGATGATAATATTATGTAACTATTTTGTTTTGCTGGAAATTTTTATTACCTCTACTATGTTTATAGTTATTTATACCTAAGGGTACAGTCTTCCCACTTATTATATGCTCAATATCACCACTAGTTGATATCATTTATAATATAGGGAGGTGTTATTGAGGTATGTATCACCCCATTTTATTCAAAACTGAGGTGACCTAGCTCGAGGATGTTACACTACAAGAAATGGCATCTATCCCCACAAACATATACTAATGATTCTATAAAACCATTAGTATAGACCCCCTATACCAAAAGTTTTCTAAAACCATTAGTTTAGAATATTTATAAGTTGGGTATATTAATGGTTTCTTAAAACCATTGGTATATATGACATAATTACCAATGGGTTTAAAAACTATTTGTATATAATGCTGCTAAAACATCATTCCGATTATCAAATGCCTTCTCCCTTATGGATCATTCTCTCTTCTGCTCATTCCCCCCTTCGACCCATTTTTTTACTATAATTGTACTTTGTTTTTTTGATCCATGTTATTATAGATATTCAAGTTAAATCATCAAGTTATGTTTATTATATTTAAATTTTCCCATATATTATCCCATTTTTTTTTTCATTTTATTCCCTAAACTAAGAATGACCTAAAATTTATTTGTCTTATGATGTGATCAGTTATGAATCAACATAGATATTTTAAATATTTTTTTTCATAAGGGGATTTTATGAAAGTGATGTGATTTTATTTAAAATTTATGAGTTATAGATTATTTTTTTTTTAAAATGGAATGTATGTAGTTAAAATGTAATTTGGGTTTTCATGGTTTCAAGAAATATTATTTTTAAACAATAATATCATTCACTATAAATGTTTTTAAATTAAATTGTGTTTTAATGTTTTGTTTTGTTTTATTATTGGGGTTTTTAACATTAAAGTGATTATGTGTTAAGTAATGAAAACAATAATGGATGAGTTAAGTAATGAGTTTCATAATCAATCATTATAAAGAGATTATTATATTTATAAGGCTTTATAAATGAATTAGAAAATTATCCCAAAGGAAACATTATTTGTAAATATTTTATCATTCTCTTCTCCCTAAAAATATTTTTGTTCTTTGATAGTTATAATTAATCATACAACACTTTTATTTTTTTAGGTTCTCATAGTCTTCAATGATAAATATAAATATTTATGTTATTTATTATAATTTGATTATCATAATTCATTACATATTTATTTTGGCTATTTATGATTATAAAAATTCATAATGTCCTCCCTATTTTTTTCTCTATGACTTTATATTATTATTTTAAAAATGGATTCTTTATTGATGAGACACTATAATTTTGTGAAATAATTGTTCTTAGTTAATTTATATTTAAATTCAATATAAGATCATCTTGATAGTTTGGTTAAAAATTCAATAAATCATTTGTATTAGAACCTGTTTATCCTTTACATGTATAAATAGATAAAGGGGAATTTTTTAATACTAATCACATTTATAAATTTTTATTATTATTTATATTTTGTGTTTTTTATTAAATAATTCATACCATATTATATATTTTTCTCTTTATATAAGTGAATATAAATTCTATCAAAATTTTAAACTTTGATGTTTTTAATCTTTAACTTTTCAAACCCTCATATTCAATTTTTTTAACAAAAAATTAGATATATAGACATTGAGAAAAAATATGTGTTTTTTACTTTTAATTGTTTTTTATTAATGTTTTTCAATTAAACCCAAGATGAATGTTTCCCCTAATAGATGAAAATATATTTCAGAGTATATCTCTTTATTAGTATTTTTAGAGATTAACAAGTCATAGTGAAAACACATTTAAATTAAAATATATATTTCTAATGGGAACAATGAGGCTTATAATTGAAAATAAGATTTATTCATTGATAGAAATTATAATTAATAATGTATAGATTATATGGAAAACTATATCAATAATTTAAGAATAAACTATTGCTCATTCTCTTGGGCAATACAATTATTTAAGAGGCTCGATAGATATTTGATGATATAGTTATAAAAGATTATGCTCTAAATTACATGATAAAATATAATCGTATACATGTTATTTTGTGTAACCTAAACAACAATTTATTCATGTATGTTAAATTTGGTATTTATGCATTGAAATATGGAGTGATTTAAAATGTATTATCTTCAATATTATTTCAATGTTTTTCAAAGTGATTGAATTAAAGCAAAAAATTCCCATTTATTTAAATATATTTTAGATTGGGATTCAATTTTATTTAGATGATTTTATAACATGAAATATAATTTTTTTAACTAAATGTATATAATATAGATGTATGAAACTAATCATATCTCAATTAATTTTCAAAATAAGTTGGATTGTTTTTATATATTTTTAATTTAACAATTCCTTTAATAGAGGTCCTATACACTAAACATATTATAATTGGATTTGAAAACCTTGTTTATTTCCTGATAATGTTAGCTACCATTTAAAAAATTTCTTTTGAAATAAACTATTATATATGGTATTAAATTGGAGAAAAATATAATCTCAAAATGTTCATGATTAAAATGAGAGAACTAAATTGGAGAATTTATTATAAAAACAATTTATATTTATTAATCATCATTATAAAGAATTTATGACAGTTGAATAAGATAATGATACAATTACATGTGATGTAAGTAATGAAAATTATGATATTGAGAGGCTGAAAAATTAAAGGATTCTTTTTTGACTATAGTTTGTTGAAAATTTAGTAAAATTAAATAGGATTAAATTTTAATATGGTTGTTTCATGGGAAAACTATGTATGTAATTTCTTATAGAACCATCAATTAAATTAATACATTTTGAAGGAATTTATTCCTGATGATGGGAATATTACCTCAAACTATTTTATGGAATGGAAGTTAATTGACCAAATTGGATATTTTATAAATATAATTCATACTTTCCTAAGATATTGCAACTTATTATGGGAGGAAAGCTTTGAATTTAATGATTTTATACATATGACACATCAATATAGAATAAAAATGTATATGTAACACTATCTCTTGTTCCATAGAAAGTAATGTGACACTTAGAATAGATTAATAAGATCCAAAATCTTTTATTTTATGATGAGATGTCAAAAAATATGAGAATATTACTAAGATAAATAAGGATAATAATGGGTAATTTAATCCAAAATTTGGATTATCATGATAGAAATTTGATTCTCAATATCATAATTTTGTAATTGAGTAACATAATGTGAGGTTTAGTCTATCTTATGACGATTTTAATCCATTTGGTAAGATGATTACTTCACACGACACATGTCAAATTTTGATTTATATTTATAACCATACTCTATGGATGTGTATAAAAAAACCATTCACTTATTTTAGTATACCCAAATATTTACCTTTTAATCCTAGAAATTATATAGATTCAAACTTAGAAATTAAAAAAATAGAGTTGAAGCATCATTGGAATATGGGTGTGCACACATATGATAATATTTCAAAAGAAATATTTTAAATATGTGCTGAACTTATGTGTATTTTATATGATTTTACATCTTATGAAATAATGTATGGATAATGTACAAAGGGAAACCATTCATGTCCTATTTGTATAAAGAATATGTGATATAGGAGACTTAAATATATTCGTAGTTTCAGTTTCATGGGACATCAATGAATATTTATAATATAAAATCCATATAGGAATAATCATTAAAGGTTTAAAAATACCATTGAGACAAAAAACCACCTCAATATATATGGAACTGATGCATGTAATAAATTGAAATAAGTGAGTTTTTAATTTAAGAAAGGTCAGATGAGATCTATAAATTAGAAAAATATTTTTACAGAATCCAATTACAATTATAATAAGAAAAGTATCTTATTTGAGTTTCCTTATTTGAAAATAAATTTATTACTCCATTTTTTAAATGTAATTCACATTAAAAAAATAAATATGAAATGATTCATTCAATTAATCAAAATTTAATAGGGAATAAAAAAGAAGATTTATTATCTCAACCTGACATGGTGGATTGTGATATCAGACTAGAAATACACCCTATGTATATTAGTAAAAAATTGATTTTTTAGTTCTTCTTATGATATGAAAACTTAATAAAAAAGTCAATTTTTAGAAGTATTATTTTCTATAAAAGTTTTTGATTGCTATTCAAGAAGCATATGAAAATTAATCAATAGAAGACAGTTGATGTGGAAATCTTTGAGAACTCATGATTTTCACATCTTTCTTCATGAGTCGATTATAATAGAAGTATATAATCTACTATTTAATAATGTAAGGGTGGAAATGATTTTATTGTACCATTTTTATAGATATATTTATTCTAAAAATATGACTATGTATTTTTTTATTCAAAATATATAGGAAGAGGCACCATTAATATTTGTTTTGAGTTATTGAAAAATTTTATTGCATCATTTTTCACATGCATGATACATCTAAATATCCATATTACAATAGAGATATTTCTTGGAGTACCCATTTATTTTCATTAGATTTATCCCACTGAAATTAATATGAACACATTGAATTATTATTTCTATAACAAGAATCATCATGAAGGTTACATTGTAATAGGATAGCTAGTTCAAGAATGTATAGATTTCTATCAAATGTATTTATTTGATTTGAACCAGAGATGTAATCAGCCAATGAGAAATGAAGATATATAGTATGAGCACATTGAACCCTATTTTATATCAATTCCCAAAACATGTGTAATTTTGAGATAATATACATTAGCTCTATTGAGCATTGAAGAGCGGGATATGACACATCACACAATATTATTTAACTATGATTTTTCTGATGAATAGATCAAGTAATTAAATTTAACAAGTATATTTTTTATCATTACATGTTATTATACATATTTATTAAATTTTTTCTATCTTTTTATATAGGGAATATAAACAAATTATATTTAAATATCATCATTCATTAACTTTGAGTAGAAGGGAGACTTTTTGTAGAAAATAGTATTGTTAATGAAAATATGTTCAATTAAGTTATGTTTAAATTTAATGTTTTTAATATAAATATAGATTTATTTTATGGGAAAAATTCACATTTTATGGGTTTTGAAGTATTTTGAGCTTAATTGCGAAAAATGGCATAATTTGGATTTTACATGTTTTATTCTTATTTTGTATTTCAACTATAATTTTTTATATATTGATCAAAATTGTGAAATTAGTTTTTTTAGGATTACATAAATGCTGGGATTAATTTAATTCTTATTTACCTAAGGTTCAACCCACCATTTGGAGTCCCAAAACCAGCTTACAATGTAGGCCATGAAAACTATGCACAGATCTAACAATTTTGGCGATTGGGAACATATATCATAAAGGTATTGTAAAAAGAAGTTGGAATTCAGCATGAATAAAGAGGAAACCATGGGAAAAAATTTGATATAGGTGTTCATGCTTGATTATTTCATTTTAAAGTCCCTTAATGCATTTGAAATCAGATATGTTGGATACAAACACACATCCTAGGCAAAATTAATAATCAAAGTAAATTATCTATAACTCTCTCCAAACATAGCCAATGAAGTTAAAAGTTTGCGAGTAGATATAGGAGATATAGAAAAAAAAATCAATAATTACAAATTTTCCAAATAGGTCATTAAATGGGGATACTATGTGGAATATTTTAGAGAATTATATTGGATCCAAAGTTTCTCCCCCTCTCTATTAAAATGTACAACTTATTTATTCTAGAGGGTTGGAAACTTTTGGTAGCCCTTGTTAGAAATTTTTTTATGTTTTTTAGTTTTTTTCTATTGTAATATTATTTTTTATTTTTATTATACATTATCCCTTTTATTCATCTCATTATAATATTTTCATTTTTTTGTGTTTCTATCCCATTTTTTTATTCATTGTGAACTATTGTGATTAAGATCATGAGTAGCTAACCTGAGAAAATTCCTGGGGGAGTAATCTAGTGATATAACCAAATATTTGAACATTCATGCTTAATGTTTCTAATTTTATTAGATTTAGTCCTAGGGGGATCTTAGTGGGAAATGCACCTTTATATCTCCACTCGCCACTTGAGGATTAGATTTTGCTACTCTAATATGTTCCCTTGATCAAGGAAGTGGACATATGGTCTCTTGGATATCATTGAGAACACAATATACTCACAATCATAGGTAGAAATGTATATTAAAACATAATATGTGGTGTGTTCATTAATTAAATTTTAAACTAATTATAATACAATGAAGTTTCAATGTGGTTGATTATCTTAGGAATGTATCATTTATTTCTAACTCCACTTTGTTTTCATTCACTATGTTTTTATTGCATATGTGTGTTTAATTTAAGTATTTCATTTTCAATTATAAAATCTCCATTTATTTTCATTTTATTTAAAAAATAAAAAATATATAAGAAAATTTAATTATAAGTAGTGAGTAATTAACCACAACAAGTCCTAAAGATAATGTTCTTAGTTAGCCCCAATACTTTGTTAGTTATAAATAATTTAAGAACATTCCAAAAAAAACTTAATAAAATTGGTTCCATTACTGAGGATTCATGTGGTATTCAATTACTTTTTTTATTCACATTTTGAAAATAATTTTCCTTTCTTTTATTTAAAAAAATAAAAAATTTAAAAAACTTAAAAAATGACATTTGTTCACAATGTATTCAAATTGTTATTATTATGAATGGACTGAATATTCACATGTAAAAATAGAAGAAGAGATAAAAAATTCTCAGTTGTAAGAAGTTAAAGAATACATACAAAAACTGAAGATAAAATCTGAAAGGGTTGAATAATTTATTCATTCATTGGTTCTATAACCAGAACCATAACCAGAACCTGAACAAAAAAGTGGAAGAAAATATTTCACCCATTATTTTTTTATGTTAAATAATCTAAGGTGGTTGAGAAGGATCTAATAAATAAATTAATAACATCATACTATAGTCAACCATTTCTTAAGGAGGTCTTGGAAGGAAACATCCTAGATGATATAACTATGTGAGATCAATATTTTTTGGAAGAATACAAGAATATATTTGTTGAAGATAACCTGAAACTTGATCTTACCATACTTGATTATAAAAATATATCACCTATATACCTCTCTCTTTATTTATAAGATGATGAAGAAGAGGTACTTATTGCGATTTAGTTTCCAATGGTCCTTCCATAAGAGATCAATTTCTAAGCTAACTTACTTATAAGAAGAGATTTATAAATTGATTCATCATGTTTTAATATTATTCTAGCTGAATTATCTTCTAACTTATACCTTCTAAAATTTATGACATAGAAAAAATGTATCATGACCTGTATAATAAGGAAGATACCACCCAAGTGGTGGTTATTAAAGAATAAGAGCTTTTGGTAGTGTGACTACCTTATCAAAAACAATTTTCATACCATATGGTGGTGGGAACCACACGAAAAAATAGGGAGAACACCTATCTTATTTTCCATACTACTATGGCCCTAAAATTATATCTTTATTTATTCTTGGGGGTTGGAAATTTTCTTATATTCTATCCATTATTTCTGTCAACTCATGGACACTGTGAAAATTCACATGTGTTGGTTCATCTCAAAGAAACCACATCCACAATCTGATTAGGGAAAATCCTATACAACTACATGGTTAGGGAAAGTAAAAACCTAAAACCCACTTGTGGGTCTAAATCAATAATTATCTTTTTTCTTTTACATTTATTTTTATTTTATTTTATTTTGTTATTTATTTTAATTTATTTCTCTTAGTTTTAAAGTGGAAGCAGCTAGAATCTTAACTCAAGGCTTCCACTGAAAAATAAATCAGGTTGCGTATTTCCATTTTGTTATTTTATTACCTTTATAATTTAAAATTGGTATGTAAGTGGAAGAAGTGTGGGGGAGTGAGTCCAATATGATTTTAGGAATTATTTTATGTTTACATTTTATTTTTCATGGCTTTTTCTGAAATTTTCATATTTTATTTTTTGTTTTAGGCGTCTTTTTAGAATTCTTGAGATGAATCGAATACATTGGATAATTCAAAAAATATTGGTATTTTTAGAACATTAATTTATTTTAATATTTTAGGATTTAATGTTTTTCTGAATATATTTTGTTTCTTTATTTCTGATATTTTAATTTGATGAAGTTTTGTTTATTGTGAAACTCATTTGCACTAGTACTGTCAAAATTAAATATCTTGACCAACCTGAGAGGATTAAAAACATATTTGACATATTATTTACATTTCTCTTTTTCTTGGGAGCCTTGAGACATATTTTTTAAAATATAACTTTATTTTTTTTATCTTTTTTAAATGTTGTTATAATTCGTAGAATGTGTCAAGTATGATCGAGACAACTCTTTGAAAGCCATTTTTTCATTCAACTCTAATTTTGAACAACCTTTTCATATGACATTTATTGATCCCCCATTATCCGCAAAATACCTTGTTATTAAACCAAATTACAATCCATTTATCACTTTACAACAAGCTCTATAAGTTAAATGCATGATTATTTTGTAACTCAAGTGTGAGGGAGGGAGAAGATGACATATATTTTATTTTCCTGAAGAATCTATTTGAGATGATATAAAAAAGTGTTTCCATATTTTTTGATACTTTGGGGGAAGAAATTTCATGATTAAAATATGTATGGGTGGAGAAAAATATCAGTAAAAATATGGGTTGTGTGTCCAACAATTTTTTAAGACAAAAGGATGCCAATATTTTCCTTAAAAACATGATTCTAAAGAGAAATCCATATCTGAATTCAAGATAAGAAATGCTACAAATTAGTGAATAGAGGGATGAAATTTATTATTTATACCAAAATTACATGTTTTATCTTCCCAAATTAAGAATTATGTGTTTGGAGGAAGTTCATTTTTAAGCTAATTGAGGAGGACACCAATCTTGATCAAAATAGTTTTCATGCATTCACTTCACTTTAGAGCTTAAGCCTCACCATTCTGCCTCAAGTGATTTTACATTTAAAACCTATCAAACTTCAGACTCAAAACAACCCCTGAAAAATCAATCACGATTGAAACATTTTTTACTATGTGAATTTGATATATTAGGTTGATATCAATCCTATGGACATCACACATGTTCTTGGGAATGATAAAAAATCCTTAAAAAATCCTAGAGTAAAGAGAGAAATAATTTTTTGGGGTGGTAGGTATGACATGCATGTGAGAATTAACATGAGATTGAATAAATATTTATGATTTTTTAGTAGTTAATAAAATTTTATCCATGTAGAGGCATTGTATTTTCCTTGATATAATAATTGAGTTTTGTTGACATTTATGCTTTGAGAAGTTTGTTTTGACCCATGTAATTATTTCCCAAGAGTGTAATGTTTAAGTGTGGAAGAATTGATTTAGAAAATATTTTTAATATTTTTGAATAATTTTTATGTTTTAATGTCACCATAGTTTTATTTTTGGTAAATTGTCACATTTTATGGGTTTTGAAGCATTTTGAGTTTAATTATGAAAATGGCCTATTTTGGATTTTAACTCTTTTATTTTTATTCTCTATTTCAGCCAGAAATTTTTATATATTGATCCAAATTGTGAAATTAATTTTTATATAATTAAATAAATGTGGGGATTCATTTAATTATTCTATAAATAAAGCTCATTCTACCATTTGAGGGCCTAAAACTAGCTCACAATGCAGGCCTAAAAAACAATGCACAAATTGGGAAAGTTTTGATGTTTGGAACATATATAATAAATGGATTGCACAAAAGAGTTTAATTTAAACAAGAGGAAATATAAAATACATATTAAAAAATTAATAAATGTAAAAACACATGATTCTTTATTTTTTACATGAAATAAATGAATTATAATTCTGATATGTGGAATACAAAAAGTCATCCTGGGCAGAATTATTAACCAAAGTAAATCCACCATAACTCATTACAAATGTGTCCAATGAAGCTAAAATTTTGTGGGTAGACATAAGATAAATAGGGTAATAACATTAAATAATACCACATTCTCTAAATTGGTCAAAAAATGGTAATACCATTCAGAAACCTTTAGAGGTTGTTTTGGGATCCAAAATTTCTCCCCCTCCCCCTATAAAAATGTTCTTCTTTTTCATTCCAACGGGTTGAAAATTTAGGGGTAGCCTTTGTCGATAATTTTCTAATGTTTTATATATTATTTTATGTTTTAATAGTATTATTAATTTTTGGTACAGGTTACTCTTTTTCTTCATCTCATTATCATATTTTCATCTTTTGTGTTTATATCCTGTTTTCTTCTTCACTATAAACTCTTATGCTCATAGTCATGAGTAGCTAACTAGAGGAAGTTCCTAGGGGAGTAATCCAGTGATGATACAAATTATTTTTACATTAATTGTTAATGTTTCTTTTTTTCTTAGAGTTATTCCAAGGGGTATATTAGTGGGAAAGGAACCGTTGTGTCTCCACTTTTGAGCAGAGGCTTAGCTTTAACTTATACAATAGTTTCCATTGATCAAGGAGGTGGATGTGTGGTCTCTATGAGATCATTAATAATACCATATATTAAAAAAAGAGGCAGAATATGATCTTCACACATACTATGGATTGTATTCGTTATGTAAATTTTAAACTAATAATACGACAATGAAGGTTCAATTTGGGTGATTCTATTAAGAATGTATCATTTCTTTCTAATATCATTTTGTTTGCATTCATTGTGCTTGCATTACATATGCATGTTTAATTTTAGTATTCCATTCTCAATTCCAAAATATAAATTTAGGTTCATTTTATTTAATAAATAAATAAAAATAAAAATATTGAATTAGAAGTAGTGAGTGATTGACCACAATAGCTTCTCAAGAGAACGACCTAGGTCAGCCCCTATGATGCCATTAGTTATAAATATTTTGAGAGAATACCTGACAAAAATTCATCAAGTATCCTTCCTGGCTTAAATCAAAGGTAAAAGTATTAATTTAATAAAATAAAAAATTAAATTTTTAATTAATTTTAATATTTATTTATATTTTAGTTATTGAGTCTACCTGTTGACTCTATCTCTTAAGAAATAAGATCTTTGGCTACTGGTCTTAAAACTGCAGTTCATGAATGAAAATAAATAGTGATCGAAGGGTAGAAGTTTATTATCAATTATTGAGCAGTGAACATGATAAAAAAACATGATGGTTTTATGGAAAATGTAATGATAGACAATTATGACAATGTATCAGAGAGTTGGAATTAATATGAAAATTTATCTTATTATAAATATGTTGTGTTAATAAATATATAGGACTATTACTCCCATGACCTAGTTCCCCTGATAAAATAAAAGTGGTTTGATTCAATGATGACACATGACATGTTTATTGATTACTATGTATTTAGATTTGTTACACGAATTTTACCCATTCCACAAATGATCCATATACTTTTTCTTCATTGGTGAAACAAGTTTTTATGTGAATGATCTTTTGAGACATGAATTCATGTCATTGTTAAAGTAGTCCCTAGAAATATTTTTGATGATGGTGGTGATGAAATTTACCCCATCACTTCCCCCATTAGAATCAGTCAATTTATTACTTATGATAACTAAAATAGTTTAATTTTGGTGGGTAAAATATTGAATCAACTATATATGATCTCTGTTCTTTTAGTTTAGTTCATCTGAACACTTTCATATTTTTATTATTAAAATTACATTAATTTTTGTTTCCTTTTACATAAAATTTAAACTTTATGTGAATTTTTAATATAAAGTGGTTGTAATTTTCTTTGAGTTTCATTTTCTAATGTTGATTTAAATTGTATTTGAACCCAAAAAACTAAAAAAACTGAAATAATTCAATTAAAACAAAATCAAGATGCTTTAAAACAATTTTTTTAATATAATTACAATAAAAAAACAATAAATTGAAATTTACTTGAATACAAATGAATAAAATTACAAAAATTAATTGAATTATATAACTTGAAAATGAAAAAGTTGACCAACCCAAAATTAACTAAGAAAACTAACATAATGAATAACTATGAAGATGAAAAAATAACCAAATAACCTAAACAAAAGATAAACCAAATTACCTTAACAAAATATAAACCAAAGGATCTAACCAAAAAATTAACAAAAATCACTTAATTGAAAGACCAAAATGAACCAAATGACCTAACTTAAATTGAAGTAGATCAAATTAAAAATAAAATAAGGAAACCATATCATAGCCATGTTTAACATTTTAATTTGAATGTGTTTATTTTTTTAATAAAAGTCTTGTATGTTTTGATATTATTTCCACTAAATATGATATGATCATATTATGTCACTACATATCCGTTATTACTCATGATAATTTATATTCATTAACTAAGTTTCTTCACCTATTATTTCTTATCCATTTTACACATTAGTTAAGAATTTATTAATAAAATAATATTTCATTTTAATTTAAGAAAGTGAATAACATAAAAGAGATATGAAGGAATAGAATGTTTGAAAATAATCACCACATGAGAGAGTTGTGAATCCATCCTATGGTTCCTATTTTGAGTATACAATTTCATATATATATATATAGATATTAGTGACATATAATGTCATGAAATTAATCTTTTTTTTAATTTTAATCAAGAACCATTACCCAGCAATTCCTTTCTTGATGATTCAAGGGGGGTTGGTACTAGAGCTACTCAAAGCACTTTCCATACCTGATTACACCCATACTATTAATCAGATATTCCCTGCAGCTCAATTTATTATCCTATAATTCCCTTAGAAGAAACATGTATTTTTAGACTTCCTATATCATTATTTCCATTTACATATGTTCCTATTCATATATCTTTTCCTTATTAGGTGATGGATCTTACTCTACACCCATATTATCATTTTCTATATATTTATATGCTAGGTCTATTTACTATTACTTCATTATCTCTAGTATTTTACGTTAATGATAATTCGACTTCTACTTGTTGTATTATAAACCTCTCTGTCATAGTGATCACCATGACTAGACATTATAAACCATTGGGTAAACATACTCAATCTCAAGTTATGCCTATTTATATGTTTTGTAAAATTTTAAGGGTATAACTAAATGATTTTAGGATAGTTACAGTTGTTCAGAGAATGAAATAGATAAAGGATGGAAATTGGATATTGGATAAATTCATACCTTGAATGAAAATTCAAAACATGAATGTATTATAGGATGAACCAAATGAATCTATTTTAGGATGAGAATCAAATTCATAATGTGAAATTCTAGTTAAAGACAAGAATGGGGTTTTTAGGATTTTAAGGTGAGGGGACACATTTTTAAGCTTATGAGTTTTCTCAAGAATTCACAACATGAATCATTTATTCACAACATTAATGTATATATTTATAGTAGTTTTAATGACACATCACATTTCCCTTTTAGGATCCAAATCCCATCCTGTTACTCCAAACCCTATGATCTCTCCAAGTAATCTCAGGGTCTTATCTCCCCTTTCAACTCCTATCCTTGATGTATGAACACCCATTCAATCCTACACATCCAATTTAGTAAGTTATTCTTTAATAATGATCAATTATATCCAATTATGTTTGGTCAAAATCAATTAGGTATTTGATTTTTCGATTAGATCTAAGGGTTTTGGAAGGATCTAAGTAGAGTTTTGCTAATCAGGGATAAAATCAACATCAAGATTCAAGTATTTGGATTCTATGAAATGATTGTACCAAGACCACTTTAGAAATTATATATTCTTTAGATGTAGTGGTTAATTTGACTTTTATGATGACCCTTATCTTGATAATCATTATTGAACCGGAGGTAGGATGTACATAACTTTTTCAGATGTATTATACAGGTTATTGGCATGATTTTTGGAATGCATGTACCACCCTAAGAAAACTATATTTGTTCCTAGATCACATGATCTGTGCATGTATATCATTAAATCTATCTTTTTTTATTGAATATGGTCTTTTATGATGATAATACTACTTGACTTGATGTGATGGTTAATCTATCATATGCATCCTGAATTGCATGTACTGTTATTTTTTTATCTAAAACTGAGAGTTAAAGTCGAGCCTAGTGAAATATCCTCTAGGAGTGATGTGTTAAGAGTGTGGTTAGAATTAATTGGTCTATCCCTTGAATAAGGGATGTGTTTTATATATTTGGGACTATACCTTACTCGAGGTGGATGTTTCAGGTGGATGACTAATGTTCCTTATGGTATAGAGTCGAAGTAGGTATATCGAGTCTTTAAGGGATAAAAATATGTTTTGGACTTTTGTGATATATTTTTGTGATATCTTCACCCTATTTATATTTATGGAATGTACTTAAATATGTTATGAACTTATATTAAGGAATTATGGTGATGTCTTACTATGTCTTGTAGTCAAATCATACTCGGATATTTTATTGCTGTTATAAATTTTATGCTTAGGGATCTGATGAATGGAAATGGATCTTTGGTGGGTGTTTGACTAGGTAGGGAGGAGGATACAGATATTTATGAATGGAGTTTTCACAATATTTTTGCATCATATATTTTTAATTTTCAATCTTAGCATATTTCTGATTCTTTTTGTTAGTTTTGGGTTTTATATCTATCCTTACATATTACCATTGTATGGGTTATATTTTTACACAATGTTACTCTGATGGATATTATTTTATTAATTAAATATTTATTATTTTTATAAATCCATTTAAAAAATATGACGTTCACTTGGTACAAGGAAATAGTCTCCCCTTGGAATTTCTTACTCCATCACTTCTAGTTGACTACCTCTAGCCTATTGGTAGGTACACATGAGGTTGTGTGGAAGACACAAATCATACTTGATGGTTTGGATTGGGGTGTTACAAAATGGTATTAGAGTAATAGGGTCACTAACTTGTTTATTCTATTTTTGTTGATTTTGGGTAGGGTAAACTAGAGATAGGATGTTTGTGACTTGATCTAGGGAACTATGTTAGTGTTTGGATTACAATATATAGTGGACCGATGAGTTTACATAAAGTGGGGTCTTTTTCTATTTGATGTTACCATTGATTAAATTTACCATGGGTGATGCACATGATGTTGATATATTGATTTATTTGAATTATTGCGCGTTAATGCATCATCCTAGGAACATAGGTTGACATTCCATATATACCCATTTCTTTTATTAGATTGAGCCCAAATAATGAAATTTATGATGTAATTATGATATGTTATTTGGTGTATTATTTTCTTTCCTTCATTATTTTATCTTTTTTTATTCTATGAATGAGTGTATATATGTGTGGTTGTGACTAATGTGTAGGTTATGGAGGCTTGAATTGGATTTTGGGTAGCCCTTAATAGGTTATGTCTTGTTCTTATAGGTAGTATCTTAGGATGAACCTTGTTGTGAACCCTTCTGTGTGCTTATGTTTAGTTATCAGTTTTCATGTTTAAGATTTTGAACTTCTTTAGTGTTTTTTCTATAATTTTTTAAAAATTCACCTAAAAAACATCTTTCATATATAGTGGAACCACCAATAATATTTTAGGTTGAAACCGAGAACACTCCCTTATTTTCTCCAACAGATGAAGCTATAGAACCAGTCTAGTCATGACTCTTTTGACTGGTACCTATATAAGAAGGTGGATCTTACAGGGGTGGACCAAGTATTGTTGATTATGTTTGTGACTTATCGCTCTATCATCCCCAATCCCAGTAGGGCACTAGATCCCCCTAGGTGTGGAGGAATGTATATAAGCCATAGAGAGGATTTTCAATAGGTAAATACCCAAGAGGTCTAGAAAGTTAATCTTATGGCCTTCATGATTCAAGGAACAATAATAAAATAGTGGAATATGATACTATAGGATGATATATAGGAATGGTTTACATGGGAAAACTTTAGGGATCTATTCCTCAAGGAATTACTTTTAGATGATCAGAAGAAAGACCCTGCTCAAAAGTCCAGGGATCTTCAGTAGGGGATGATGACAGTGTCCACCTACATAGCACTCTTTACATAGCTAATTCACTTTTATCATCTTATGGAAGGGAACAAATCTCATAATGAAAGGAATTTTGAGATTTTACTATTCCCATATTAGTAATGGTAGGTTCATAACTTTGATATGATTACCTATTATATAGTTATTTGTAAATAATTAATGATTGAGAAGGTATTCAAGGAATAAAGTGATATATATATTCTTCTGGTTGTTAGTGGACCGACATGTGCCTTCTCTAGTGTGGTCTAATTTTTTTGTTATTTGAGAAATAGAAGGAAATTAGAGGATGGATTATAGGAAAATAGTCAAAATTCAGAGCATATCCAAGATTTTTCAACTCCTTATGTGGGGAGAGACTCTATTAGATTCTATCATTGTTGGAGGAAGTGAAACTTTCTCAAAGACTGTAGTTTTATTTCAAGAGGTTTCATCAATGTGGAAAGATAATTCATTCTATTTTTTTTTTCTGAAATCGCTTTGAGGATGTGCTCAGATAAGTTAAGAACATGACCTCAACTATAGGTACAGACCCTGCAAGGGTTAGTGAATTGGGTGACTCATTATACTTTAGAGAATCATGGAGTGATGGATGAAAGGATTTTATGTAGTTGAACATGCTTGACAAGATAGTGGGGTGGTAACTTCAATAGTTTGAGTTACTATACAAATTTATTATACTATATCTATTGTTTTTTTACATTGGAACATAACTTTCATTCATATTAGATCGTGTAATTATTAGGTTGGATTTACTGTTAAATTATCTTCAATGTTTCTTTTTATCGATACACCTTTAAGAATGAAATTAGATCATTTTCATTTTGTTTTAGAATATAAAATGGATTTTGATAGCTCTTAGAATGTTTGGAGATTCCAAATTCTAGGGATGATAGGTTTTTATGTTATCCTTGGCATGGAAAGGTTGACCAGTTTTTGGGAACACATTGATTGTTATCGAAGATGAGTGAGCTTTTCATTATGTAAGAAAGAAATGATTGTATGGACTGGTGAATGGAACATTGAGGCAAGAAGAGTGGGACTAGACCCTTATTATAGAGAAATATTTTCAGCACATGTGGATAGTATGATCCTTAGAGTAGATTATGCTATTACTCCCTTCACTTATCCTCTCGTAGTATACCCGTACTGAGATGTCTTTACAAAGGTCTTATTTGGGTTACCTCCACATAGGGGAGTTGAATTTGAGATCAAGTTGGTATTTATATTATAGCCCATATCGATTCCACCATATCACATGGTACTAGACGAGTTAAAATAGCTAGAGGTGTAACTAGATGATATAGAATAAAAAGGCTTCATCAGACAAATCACTTAACCTTTGGCTTCTCTGGTGTTGTTCCATAAAAATATGGATGATAGTTTTCATATTTTTTTGACTATGAGAAGACAAATCAAATAATAGTTAAAAATAGTTAATTATTACAAAGAAATGATTACTTTTTTTATGAGTTAAGGGAAACCCCCCGGTTCTCTAATATTGATATGTATTATAGTCACCATAAGCTTTGAATTAGAGGGAAAGACATCTTAAATATAATGTCTATGAGTATATATGGGTTGTATAAGTATATCATTTTTCCATTTGGGCTAACGAATGATCCATAAGTGTTCATGAATCACATAAACAAGTTTTTTCACCCATACATGGATTCCTTCATCATTAAGTTTGTTAATGACATAATTATTTATTCCAAGATGTCATAACCATATGATAGAAATCTAGATATCATGTTGGGTACTCTTTAGAAAACTTTTCATTACACCATGTACTCAAAGTGTGAATTTTGGATACATGAGGTTCACTTTCTTGGGAATGTAGTTTCATAAGTAGGGATACCAGTTGATCTAGATAATATTTTTATAGTCATGTATTGGCCATGATAGAGGAATGTGGTCAAGATTTGGAGTTTTCTTAGATTATCTAATAACTAAAGGCAATTCATTAAGGAATTCTCCCAACTGGAAGCACCCATGAATTCTATAAAAAAGAAGGGGGTCAAGTTTGAATGGGAAGATCAGTGTGAAGAAATACTCTTAGAGATGAATAAGATATTTACATCAACTTTTATCTAGATTCTTTTTTATCAAGGATTTGGCTATGTTGTGTATTGCAGTGCATCCAGTGTTGTCTTTGGAGTCCTTCTGATATAGGTTGACATGGTACTCACTTATGTTTCATGTCATCTACAACACTATGAGTATATAATACCCAGATCATGATGTGGATTTAGTGGCAATGACCATTTCACATACATTTTAGTGAAAATACCTTTTTGGTGAGAGATATATCATGTATATAGTACATAAGATCCTACAGTACATATTCTCCTAGAATGACCCAAATATTTATCAGAGGTGTTGGGTAGATTATTTTTATAAATTTTAATTCAATATGTAATGTGCTCCAAGGAAAGGAAATGTAGTTTCAAATACGTTGATAAAAGAATAAAGTGGGTGAATGGATATTAGAAACTAGACCGAATCTCATGGATTTATTGGTAGGATGGAAGGTGGGAATATATGAGGATTGATGGGAAATTTTTTGTAAACCCTTAGTGATCACCTCCTCATTAGTATAATGTGGTAAGTTTATTCAAGAGCTTGATTCATAGTGTTGGGAGATTTCTGATAGGTTGTTAGTACGTGGTTCTATTTTTTGTTAGGATTTAGATAGACATGAAGTGCACCTAGTTTATGAGAGAGTAATGGATCTATCTTTCATGATTGCGGAATTTATGATAACCTATAATTTTTTATAATGTTCAGTGCACCCAAGTTCATCCACGATGTATAATGAGGTCAAGTGACAAATATGGTGTCCCGATATGAAGGGAGATATTGCCAGTTTGGTCTCCTGTTGTATAACTTATCAGAGAATCATTGCAAAAAATAAGATAATTAGAGGGTTACTCCAACAACTTTTAGTTCTTATATAGAAGTAAAATGAGGTTACAATGGACTTTATGATAGTGTTTCCCAGTCCCCAAATAGAAAAGCATGTAATTTGTATGGTAGTGAATTAGTAGACTAAAGTGGATAAATTCATACCAATATGAGAGAAAAACTTAGTTGATGAGAAAGGAAAGATCTATGTTTTAGAGATCGTTCTTCTTCATGAATTGTCGTTAGGAATAATATCTGAATCACACACCCAATTAACCTCATTGTTTGGGAAAGGTTTGCTGAAGTTGATAGGTACCCAGTTGAAATTGAGTATGAAATTTTACCCTCATACTGACGGGAAGAAAGAAAGAATGATATGGGCTTTAGAATGTTTTATTTAAGTGTTTATTCTAGATTTGGGATGTTATTGGGATTCCAACATTTCTCTTGTGGAGTTTGCCTACAATAAAATATTTTAGTCTTCGATTTAGATTGTTTTGTTTTTGGCTCTATTTGAGACAAGTGATTCTTTAATTGTTGGTATGAGAATGGTAATAGAGACTTTAAAATAGATATAGTTTATTCATAAATGGGTTTTTATTACTCAAAATAGGCTATTAACTTATTAAGATCTAAGTTTATGACCTTAGGAGTTCATGTTGGGTGAAATGGTTTATTGTAGGCGTCCCCTAAGTCAGGGTATAGATGATTCAAGAGGAAAGAGAAGTTAGAATCACAATACATTAGAACATTCAAAATCATAAAATACATCAGGATGAGGGGATATCAATTGGACCTTACTCCGACATATCAAGGTATACATAATGTATTCCATGTGTCTCAACTTTGAAAGTACAAGACTGATCTTGTGCATTTTCTCAATTGCGAGGATATTGAGTTAGAACAAGATGAATCTTTTATGGAGTGACATATCCAAATAGTGGACCAGAGAAAGAATATTATTTGAGGAAATAATGTTCAACTTTTTTGGGTCCTATAGAAACACAAAAATTTTTAGGAAGTGACATGGGACGATGAGGTAGACATTTAGGTGCAGTGGTCATAATTGTTTGAGTAGACCTCTAGGGGAACATATTGAGGAAATAAAGTAATTATATTGGAAGATTTGTAACATCTTAAATATCAAGGTACACCTATTTTTATGTTTTTTCACATATTTAAGGGTGTTATTAAATGAGTTGAGGATTGTTTGGGGTGTTCAGAGAAGGAAACAACTCATGTCTAGAAATTGGATATAGGAGAAATTCATACAATGCATGGAAATTCATAATGTGAATGTCTTCTAGGATGAAAATCATGATTCTATTTCAGGGTGTGAAACACACTGATAGTGTGGAAGTGAAATTCATGATGAGAATGTATTTTTTGAGATTTTATGTTGAGGTAATATGTTTTTAAGTGGATCATTTTCCTAATAATTCAGGGCATGAATCCTTGATTAATACCATGAATGTATCTAGTTTTAGCAGTTTTAATAACCCAACAGATTTCTATTTTATAATAATTATCCCTTAATACTGATATGAACCCTAGGATATTTCTAGGTGATTTAGGCTCACCTCTCCCCTTCCAACTCCTCTCATCAACCCTCGAACATCCGTTTGATCCTACACATCAAATATGATAAGTTAGTCTTTGAACATGATCAATTATATCCTATTTTCCATGATCAAAATCAATTAGCTATTCGATTTTTTGACCATATCTATGGGTTTTCTCATTATATAATGAGGTTTTTTTGATCATTTATAGAATCAACATCCGAAATCAAGGATTTAGATTTTGTAAAATTCTTAGACCAAGATCGTTCTCAGTATAATATCTTCTTTGGATCTAATGGTGTATTTGGACAAGAAAAATTAACCTTTCCTTGGTTTTCATTATTTCACCCATGGTAGGAATCCCTTAAATTTCACACAAGTCTTATATGGGTTACTAACATGCATGTGTATCCCTGAGAAACCTATGTTTGAAACAGGATCACATGATGGGTGCATGTGTAGCCTTAAATTGTGATTGTGTTACTTGTATATGGGTTGTTCTAATAATGATACTACTTGACTTTACATGATAATTGATTTGTAATTTTCATCTTGTATCATATGTTTTTTAATTTGTCTTATGAAAATGAGCATGTAGGAAAAACCAAGAGGACTATCCCCTAATAGGGGTTTGTTAGGTGTGAGGATGGCATGTATTATAATATCCCTCAAAGATTGGATGTTCCTACCATGTTTGGGACTATCCCATGATCGAGGGGTAAGTGTCAAGAGGATGATTGATGTTCCTTCTGGCATGAAGATGAACTAGGTAAATACAGTATCTAAGGACTCGAAATATATTTTGGACTCATTTGATATACTATTTTGATATCTATACCCTTTTTTACATTTATGGAATGCAGTTTCATATGTTATAAACTTATGTTAAGGTCCATTGTTGTTGTCCTACCGAGTATGGTAATCACACCATACTTGGGAATTTTAGTGTGCTTATGGATTACATGCTTAGGGATCTATTAAAGTGAAAGGTCTCTTTGGTGTATGTATGAGTAGGTAGGGCGAAGGACACATATATTTATTGATGTATTTGGGATCAGATATCTAGAAAAACAATTTTTTATTTTTCTTGATTACCATATTTTGGATACTTTTTGTTAGTCTTGAGTTTCGTATCTTTCTTGTTATACTACTACCACATGGGTTATATTTTTCTATGTAGCCACTCTAATGGTTACTGTTTTATTCTTTATTTATTAATTATTTTTATCACTCCATATATATACTATTATGTTCACCTGGTACTGAGGGAATTATCTACCCACATCGTTCCATAAGTCCCCACCACAAGCCATATCCCTTTTCCATATGGGAAGGCACAAATCAAATCATGTGGAACCTCTGACTCAAACAAAATTTTTTGGGTCATGGTTTTATAACTAGTACTACATAGTTCATAGATCCTTTATATACTAGGGATCCATTTGTTCTCACAGATCATTCGGGATTAGGTATATGTATAGAATCCTAGAAATGTTTTTGACCATAATTTATTTTCATTTTAAGATTCATTAATTTATTATTTTCCTTTTATTCTTTCATAGTGGGATATTCCACTATTAGGTGGCATGGGTGTACATGCATATGTGAAGTGTGGAACTACCAAACACAGTTGATGGTTGAGTACAAGGAGGATAATCAAATGATAGGTAAAATTGGGGGAGAATGAAGTATTTTTATGGAGAAACCTACTTAATACAGTGACATTATTCTAATTATACAAGTCTACAAGAGACAGATTGAAAATAAAATAAATTTTAATGCTTGGGATCAAATATTGGTAAGATAATCCATTAGATTTAATGTTATATTATAATTTTATTTATGTGAATTAATATTTTACTAGAATCTTTGTTATAATTTTCACAATGGTAAAGTTGCAAGGTCTGCACATCTAATAAAATTATGTAAACTGTAGAGAGTTTATAATCAAAATTATATAATGGATGGGTTTCAAGATTTGGAATAAATTTAGAGCCTATAACTATCCCAAGTGAGTGTCTAATAAGAATGTATTGGGAAATGATTGCAGATTGGAAGAGTGAAAACTTTAAGGTGTTATTCAAATTTGATGGGGTTTGATATAAAATGATGATGACCTGAATTAATACTCTATTTAGTATTATTTAATTTTATTTTTTGGAATCTTAAAAAACTAAAAAAGAACAAGTATGGTATGATGTATACCAAGAATTTTGGGTGAATGACAATGCTTCAATATGAGAGGAAACATGTATTTTTTATGGACACTTGAATTTAATGATGTACTAATTGAAATGAAAATGGATTTTACATTTATAAGGGTTAGGGTGTTACACATGGTGTGTCATAAATATATATAGAATGACCAAAAACTAAAAAGTTAACCTTTTAAACAATTTATAAATTTTTTTAAGTGGTTATAATAATGATTTTAAATATTTTTTTTAAAACTACTTACACAGAGTTCAAAAACTTAATTTAAATTTTTTATAAATAATTAAAAATTATTTTAAATATATTATAAACCAATTTATAAGTATTTATTTATTTTTTACAACTTTTAAACAATTTTTAAATCTGATTTCAAAACTAATTTTAATTTTTTTGAAAACTTATTTTAAACACTGTTAAAAAATCCTTTTGAACACCATTTAAAACATTTTTAATATAACTTAAATTAATATATTTCATTCATAACTAAAAAAAGATGAATTGGATCTAAAAGTACTAAATTAACATAAATAATTCTTACTAAATATGAAATCCCACAAATTTAGTCGAATCAATAATAAATGCACATGACCCAATATAATAATAAAAAACTAATAGGAATAACTTCCCAAAAAATCCAAATTTATTCTTTTTTGTTTGAAAGATTCTAGTTTCACTCAGTTTAGGATAATATAATACATTTATATGAAATTTATTTCGATTGGTTTTTGTATTTAATTAAATATTGGATACAATGAGTTAATTTTATTCATAAATTGAGTATTATTGAATAATATTTTTCTATATTCAATTTCATTTCCAAGGGAGGTATTAAAAATTAATGGTCATGTGGCTTGATAATTTTTTTTCTCAAGAAGAAAGAAGAAGGATGGGAGTTCTATAAATGGACATCCAAAACAAAATATTATAATTTTTTCTTTTCCACTTTGAGATTTTAATATTTATTTTTTAACTAAATATTTTATTTTTATTTCAAAAAAATTTCTTTAAGGGTCTTTGATGAGAAATATGTACACAAATTTGTTTTAAATGATCATTTTCACCAGATATTAGAAGAAGAGAACCCAAGGAGGGTAGATTTTTGACTAGGTAAAAGTATTGTCCACACTATGTATTGTCCCACTTTAAGAACCTGTAAGAGTTATAATAGAACCAAATTGAAAATGGGTCATGTAGAGGAATAATAGGCAAATAAAATATGAAGTATGGACACTGAATGAAGTAAAAAAGGAGAATTAGAAATTTATAAAAGTTATGGAAGAATTATTTCCATAACTTCCACTAGATACTTCTGTAGTTTCTGATACATGAATATAGAACCAGTTTATGGCCATGGAGGTCCTACTAGTGGTCAGGATGATGAATTTACTTGTGATGGATATGGAAGGAAAAATGGTTACACTACTAGATATATGGTCTTTAGCGACCACCAAAAGCGGTCGCTAAAGCCCTATAGAGACCGCCATGCGACCGCTTCTGGCGGTCGCATTTGAGTCGTCGCTGTTGATCAACAGCGACCGCCTCTGGCGGTCCCTAAAAACCTACCTGGAATTCTGCTTCGAGCGTCCGCTGGATGTGTGCAGGGATGCGGGGGTGTTGGGGGGTTGCAATGGGATGGACGACCGCCGACCATGGCCGATACACGGTGGCCGGAGGAGGAGGAGATGGCGTTCTGGTCTTTTGGGAAGGCTCGGGTGATCGGCGGCGGTCGTGTGAAGGGTAACGAGGTTGACTGAGAGTGGTCGGGAGAGAACTGGGGGTGGCGACGGGCTTGACTGAGAGTGGTAGTGCGGCGGCGGGGGTCACACCGACGTCGACGGGGAGTTGCAGCGGCGGATGAGGAAGACAGTGGCGGGGGGGCGGGAAATATCCCGCGTAATTCTTTTCAGCAGTAGCGACCGCCATTGGCGGTCGCTAATACTGTCAATAGCGACCGCCGTTGGCGGTCGCCCGTGTTCCCAGGCGCAGCAGCCAATTATTCCAGTAGTGTTATGGTGATGATGATGGTGATGGTGATGGTGATGGTGAAAAGAATGTTGGTGATGATAGTGATGATAGTGATAGTAGTGGTGGTTTTCAGAGAGAGATTGATCCACTACATTTCTGACTAATATTTGTGACACATTATGTTTCATAACTGAATGTGATTGAATATATGTGTTATCATTTGATTTTGTAGTTATCAATTGGTAAAGTTTAAAATTTATAATATATCAACCATTTAAAATGAGTATTGTGATTGGTTTAATGCATTAATTTGTTTCTATATTCCTATGTATTGGATGTATGCTATTTGGGGTGTGGGTTATGGTGTTTTGGGTGTGAATGGGAAGGGATTGTTATTTACTTAGGAGTGGAAGGCTATACCAATAGTTTGTTAAATAATTTATATAGATTTATACCAATGGTTGGATACAATTTTTGGTTAGAGGGAAATATAGTGTCTTTAGAGAAATAGTTTCTTTGAAACCATTGGTATAAATAAATACCCACAACTATTTATCTTATGGTTGAGAACCCTTGGTATATGGATATACACATATCCTTTCACACAACATTTTGGGGAATCATTGATATAGGATATACCAACGGTTCCCCAGCCTATACCAATGGTTCTAAACTTTTCGTTTAGGGTTAATTTTCTATAGTTCTACAATGTGGGTTTATAGCCTTATTTTAAATTTTTATACTATTAGGGATATGGTTGGTAGGAAATAGGATGTTTTTAGAGCATGATATGAAGCTTGTTCCTAGGAGTAGCTGACCCATGTATGTGTAAAGTCCATGTTACAAGGGATGTGATTGTTTGTATTATTTTTTCATATACAATTGAGTTTATTTTACTAAATATATTGCTTTATGATATTGAATTATGATTTATGGGTTTTTTACTTTTGGTCATGGATGTAAATAAGAATATTCTCATGCATAATTTTCTTCCCATAAGGGACACATGAGATCCATATAACTTATATTATTTGGTATCCTATATATGTTATAGGTTCGAGTCATTTAATTTGTCAACAACAACTTATTTAGAGTTTTATTATATAACTTCTTAGAGGAACCCTTCGTGAATGACTCATGATTATTGAATATTTTTGTGACATACTATTATAGTTAGATAATACCTTTTTAGATTGTACCTAACTTGAGAGTTTTCAGAATAATTTATACTCCAGCCTAGAATTGTTGAATCCTATTATTATAGGGTATGAATTTAAGGTATAGAGGTGTGTTCTTGTTATTTCTTACCCTAAACTATTAAATTTTAGCTAGTAATAGAAATGTGATCTAAGTCATGTGATTTGAATTTATAGAGATATGAAACTATGAAAACCTATATTTAAGAACCACAATGGCAGGGAAAATAATTCCTCACTGAAATTGAATCCAAAGTCACTTGTTGTACATGTTCCTCCTATAAAGTTTTATCTTAGAGAGAATTTTTATCAGGTATTTCAATATATGGGGGATGGGGCACTAAAATTCAGGATGAGCATGTTTGATATGACTTGTAAGTTCTAGATACAACATCCACCTCCTTTTACAGGTTAGGATGTAATATAGACTGTCATATTCTAGATAAAGTCTATATAATCCACTTGGGACCATCTTAAGAAATCCCTTTAGAGGTAGACAAAACATTCGATCAATATACTTTGAGGACCAACAAAATACTAGTTCGATATTCTAGTCTAGGATGGACAACATGTGCAACTATCTTGGAAGGAATTTTAGTCATGCTTCTTCAAGCATTTCTTCATGAAGACCTCATATAATAATTGATCTATAGAGTTCAAATATCTAGTATATGGGGAATGTGTGTGATATATTATGTGACATATATTACTAATATATTGATACTTTCAACTATGTTGGAAAGTGATGAGACTACCTAGGTTAATGATTTTGGGGATGGCTTGAGGCATTCTATATGGTCGAAAATTATTTTTTTGGTTGAAATCCTTTTTAAAGATCATAAATCATGCCTTGATTATAGAGTAAAAAAAGTTGATGATTGATTTTTTGGTTATTATACTTTTTTCTGAGGCTTGATGTGGGTTAATTTTTTGTAGGAAGCACATGTTTGATGAGTCTATGAAGTTAAGACATGTAAAAAATCTAGGGAAGGGGGTTTTCACTTCCTCTAAGAGGATGAACCTCAGTCATGCATTATCAGTGTGTCTAGAAGGGCTACATTAGGACTAATTGTGATAGGTAGTTGAATTAGTTCCACTTATATAAGGAGTTAGGGAATACACATAGCTATTGTGCCTCTACATGAAAAATTTAATTTTTCAATATATTTTTTCATTAACGACATTTTAAAACATCGTGGAATGTTATGTTGCTAATTATTTATTTACCAAATATTTTAGGAATATCGGTATACACATTTTATTTACTAAAATTTCTGAAAACCATTTGGAAATGTGGTGTTGTTATGTATCTACTTTTATAAATGTAGCTAATTAATCATTCACCAAAATTTTCAAAAATTTTGGTTAATACATTTTATTTATACATGTTTTCTTGAACGTCGGTAAATTTTAGTTTTTTAGAATTTTTTAAGACCATATCACCGTAACCCACCGTTCTTGTGCATCGACGACCACCCTCACCCACCCTGTGGTCCTCCACCTCCACCCCTTAACCTCTCCTAACTCGCATCTACTACTACTCTCACCAAATCCACCTTCACTTACTTGTTCTCACATCGATGACCCCATCTATACTTCAGCCTCTACCCTGCTCATGTGTCACACCACACCTCCACCATCCCTATTCGAGTACAGGTGACCACCCCTCCATCTCCCTACTCGAATATGTAACCCTTCCTCATCCTCACCGAACTCCCCTCCTCGTTACCCACCTCACAGCCCCAACAAACACTATAAAAATCCCTACCCCCTTTTTAGTTATTAAGAGAAAATAACCCACCACGATTTTTGATGTGTGACTACTGCCCATCACACATATAAATAATATATATTATTCATGTATTATATAAGTGATAATAACACACACACACACACATTTATATTAAGTATGTTTTAAAATAATAAAATATATTATTAATAAAATATGTAGTAATATATTAAAAATACATTATTATTAATATATTGTATAACAATATATATTGTTAATAATAATAAATAACAATATATTATTAATAAATTATATATATATATAATTTGTAACAAAAATATATCGGTATTAATATATTATATAACAAAATATATATTTTGGTTATGTTTTATATCATAAAATATACACATATATTGTTAATAATAATAAATAAAAATATATTAATAATATATTAGAAATACACACATATATTTATGTATATAATATTGTTAAGATATTAGAAACACACACATATATTTATATATGCTGTTAATAAAGATATATTATTATTAATATTTTATATAAAAAATAATAAATATTTTATGTTATATATTATATAAATAAATAAATATATTTATTGATTATAAAAATAATTAAAAATATATTATTAATATGTTACAAACATACATATATTTATGTATGTATATTATTAATAAAAATATATTATTATAAACATATTATATAACATAATATATATTTTTGTTATATTTTATATAACAAAAAATACATATATATATATATATTGTTAATAATAATAAATAAAAATATATTTCCTATATATCATAAATACAAAAACAGATATATATATATATATATTGTTAATATATTATAAACACACACATATATTTATATATTTTTTTAATATAAATATATTATTATTAATATTTTATATAATAAAAAATATATATTTAAGTTATATATTATATAAATATATATATTGTTAATATTAATAAATAAATAAAATATTATTAATATTTTATAATTATAAATATATTTATGCCAATATATTTTTAATAAAAATATATTATTATTATTATATTATATAAAAAAAATATATATTTGTTATGTTTTGTATAAAAAAAATACATATTTCTTTCATTATTAATAATAAAATATTCATCACTAATATGTTATAAAAATATACATACTTATGTATATATATATTATTAATATATTATAAACACACACACATATATATTTAGATATATTGTAAATGAAAATATATTATTATTAATATTTTATAAAACAAAAAACATATATTTATTTTATATATTATATAAATATATATATTCTAAATAATAATAAATAAAAACATATTATTAATATGTTATAAACATACATATATTTATATATATTATTAATAAAAATATATTATATAAAAAATATATTCTTTTTTTAAGTTTTACAAAACAAAAAATACATATATACCTATGATTATAAATGTAAATAACTAGTTATTTGCCTACATTTCTAGAAACCTAGGTAATTGTAGTTTATTTATCAATATTTTCAAGAAAGGTTGTAAAAAACACATTTTAATGGTAAATTGAATTGGAAATATTTTTCCCTATTGATTTATTTGGCTCCTTGCTATTTTCTGGGTTACCTCATGCTGACCACTGCTCTCCCACCGACACTTTCTGATTCCCCCTTAGAGACTTCTCCCCTTTCTCTCCTAAATAACCTATGTGCGCTACCCCTCGCCACTGACCCCTGCCTTCGCCTTCCCCTCAACCTCCCAATGACCGTCGCCTATCCGCTTCCCCTCGCTGATGACCCACGCACATAGTCCCATATGTACCAACCCTCACATTTGATCCCCACCTTTCTCATCACTTTCTCGATTAACCCCACCTTCCCACTGCCCCTCGATGATGACCTCGCACGCGCCGAACCTCACCCTCCCACTGACCCCCACCTTTATCCCCCAAACACCTACACCCTCCCCCTATTTCCTTAATAACTAGTGGCCAGTTCCATATCTGTTTAATTACGAGACTATCAAAACATAACTATTAATATATTATATTATTAATATATAATATTAATAATATAGTATATAAATATTTTTTTTATATTATATATATATAATATACTATTATATATATATATAATATTAATGTTATATACAAAAAAATGTATTATTAATATATTATTAATACATACAAAATATATACTATTAATAATAATAGCTAAAATATATTATTAATATAATATATAAATATATATATATACTCAAATAAATATAATTTGTGATGTTTTCCTGAAAACGTGGCTAAATTAACTACACTTTTAAAAAAATGTTGATAAATTAAAAAAAGCAATGTTTCAAAATGGTTCTAAAAAATGTTTATAATTTAGCCACATTTTTTAAAAAAAGTTTCTAACTTCAACATTAGCAATGTTCATAAAAAATGTTAGAAAAAAACATTGTTAAATATATATTTTTTGAAGTGTGTCATCATACAATGATTAAAAGGCATGGGAAGTTTTGGTTAGACTTGGGGGTTTGGATTAGGGCTAATGGAACAATAATAGGTTTGAAATTGGGAATCCTCTAGCTGCATATATCATGGAAGAGGTCATGTTACATAGGGTTAGGATCATAAACACTAGTAATGTGATTTCCCTTAGGTATTACAGGGGATAAAATCTTAGGGCTTGATTTCAGCCTAACTTCATTTCATTGAGCATACTAATTTCATTTAGGACAGGGAGCCATTGACAATCCAAGGGACAATCCCTATTTCATTAAACAAAGATTTTGTTCTACTTGAAACATTTACATCACACTCATCTATATCTTCCTCAAAATTTAGTTATTTGGAAGTTACAATAGAGTATTTTTTATGTGTGTCTGTGGGGGGGGGGGGGTTACCTATTGATATGCCTTTAGGGGTATTTGGAGATGTATAGAGTGAAATATTATGATAATCAGATATAAAATTCCATGAGGTTTCTTTAAATATGAGATGAAATTTTTTAATATAATCCTTAGGATGGATTAGTTGAATCATTATCAATAACACAATGACTACTAACACAAGTGATTATCTTTCTCATCTTTGAAGTGTTATTATTATACCTATATTAGTGAGTGAGATCTACAGGAAATATTTTTAGGACCTAGACATCAATAGTTAGGGGTTATCATAATCTAGTTTTCTATAATTTATTTGATTTATGAGGAGACAAACTAATAAGTCTTTCAGCCTATCATCGATCCATTCTAGGATGTGTTTCTTGATTATTTCTAGGAATTTACACCTATGCATGATATTGATTTTACTATTGAGGTTGTCATGACATAGAGCCCATGTCTATTCTATCTTAGATGATGGATCTCATAGATATTAATGATTTTGAAGGTTTATCTATAAAATTTATAGGAAATGGAACCCATGTATGTCCCCATGGGGTGATCCAGTGTTGTTCTCTAAGAGGGAAGATGATTCACTTTGATTATGTATGGATTATCAAAGATCAAACCAAGTCATGGTTAAGAACCAGTATCTTGTTCCTTGTATTCAAAAACTATTTGATTAGTTAAGAGAAGCTAGGTGTTTCTATAATATAGATTTGTGGTTAGGATATAATCATTTTATTATGAGTCCTTATGAATTACACATTCTAATTTTAGGAGCATGCAAGGTCTATACAGGTATCTTTTTAGACCATTCAAGTTTAAAACGCACTAAAAGTAATCATGAACGTCATGAATATGGTATTATATCCTTATTTATATTATTTCATAGTTAAATAATTTGATAATATTCATGTGTAATCCAAGTAAATGAAGGATCACCCTCTCTATTTATAGATTTAATTGAGTAAACTGATGGAGAATCATCTATATTCCAAGATCTCAAAGTATTAGTTTATGACCAAATGACGTATGATTCCAAGGGAATGTGATATCCATGTAAGAAATATTAGTGTAATGAAAGATAATTGATTCTATGGTTTCTCGAGAGCATCCATTAACAGATTTGAGATTTTTACTTTTCATGGTTTGTAATATTACTACTAGAGATTCAACTAAGGCTTCTCTTATTTGGAAGTGATGATGACAATCCTTTCCAAGAAGGGGTTAAATTTTATATGTCATGATTTGTGGGAGTGATCCTTTTAGGAGATAAAAGTTGTTTGATGTTTATACCAATATTGAACTTATATAACTTAGGTAAAGAGTATATATTGCAGGAGTAAGGTGTAGGGTAGTTATAATGCATAATTGGTGAGTGGTCTCTTATGGGTTTAGGTAACTAAGGACACATTAGTGGAACTACCCAACACATGTTCTAGATATATAAAAGTGGTGAACATGTAGAGATATTGAATTTACTACCTTTTTTATGAGTGTTTTTATTTTATACCAACCATAATAGATTCAGGTATATATTTTCTCAAAGGGACTTAAACCTTAAATAGAGGATGTTGGTTGAGTACATATAGTATTTTAAAGTTTAGAGGGAGTACACACTAGGTAAAGGGAATTTTGTAACTAATAAAATGAGTAGTGAGTCTTAGGTACATGTGGTGTAGGGAGATAATAGTGAGTCATATATGATGATAATATTCTTGTAGATGTGCTTTGATGGTCATGAGTATAAGGGTAGAGAAATTGTGACATACTTGAGTATCACATACTCACTCCTTAGAAGAGTGAAGGAGAGTCACTTATCTAACCTGGATTTCCTAAAATTTAGGGATAATATATATAGCAGGGACCCACCATCAGATTGGTACCTAGATAACAATGTGATCCTTTCCATTTGAGGTTGTACAGTGGTCCTTTTATGTATACATAAGGAGGTGATACAGAATTCACACACATCATGATATTTTGTTCACCTAGAGTTTAATAAAATGTATCATGGTAGTTAGAGGTAGTTTCTGTGGTTAAAGATGAAGAAGGATATATTAAGGCCCATTTCATGATTCTTTATGTTCTAGGTAGTAAATTACTAGAATCAGTGACCTATAGGTCTTCTTCAGTAACTTCCCTCCCATGAGTGGAAGTGGTATGGTGCGACCATATATATTTTTATGATATTTTTGATTTTGTATAATAGTAGTAATGTGTTATGGTTTATCATGGTCTATTTTATGATGATCATGAATTTACTACTGATCCATGATAACTATTCTTTTTATAATTTTGGATATATATATATATTGAAGATTGTGTATCTTTATGGGATACTGAGGAGAATTGTATTTGAAAATTATACATATTTGACATCACATATATTGAAAGGGATGTAGAAGAAAATTTATATATAGGTGAATGTTTTCAAATCCAACCATACTTAGATCATAAGACAGTTTGAGAGTACCATATGGGTGTTAGAGTAAATTCTAAAAACATGAATCCCTGATTTCGGTGGTCCTTGGGAGAACCATCGTGCACTTGTGGAGTTAACCTGCAATAATATTTATCTGATATTGATTTAGAAGGTTATTTTTACTGATTTATTTGGAAGACCATGATGATCAACCCTATGTTGATTAATGTATGGGGATTCAAAATTTATTATGTTGATTCTTTAGCAAGAGATGTTACATGACATTCTTCATGCATGGATCATTGGTTTTAGTGGACCACGAGAGAAATATCTTACACTTTTGGATTTTACCTACAATAATAGTTATCTGACATTGATTCTATGGTTCTTTTAAGGTTTTATATTGTAGATTATGATGATCAAAACTATTTGGGATAAAGGTTGGGGAGTAATCTTATATTAGGTTGAGTCTTGTGAAAGAGATGTTAGATAATATTCAAATAATTAGAAAGTAGTTATAGATTTCTCAGAGTAGGTAGATATCATTTTCTAAATAGTGTACCTATCCTTTGGATTTTGTAGTGGGAAACATGAAATTATTTATAGTGACACCTCGGTTGGGAGAAAAGTTTATTCGGAGGTAGGGGAAACTAGAACCCAAGTTTTTTTGGGTCATAAATGTTGTTGAAATGATTGTTGTTGTGATATATTGATTAATTATTCCTTATAGATACATTTATATGCATAATTTCTTCCATGTATCTCAAGTAAAAGATACCATCAGGACCCTTACCATGTTATCAACATTTATGATGTCAATCTAGAGTTGGGAGAATTGTTTTAGGAGAAAAATTTTTAGGTAGTATATTGGAGCATGGATACTCCATGTGGGAATAATGTCCCTCTTTTATGGGGTTAATAGAAATATGGATGAATCCATAAGGTGATATGAGGGTGGGATTTTGATATGTAGGTACATTGGAGAGATTTTTTTTCTAAAGAGGCTTAGTGACACTGGGTAGTGAAACTCTAGGATGGGATACTATATGATGGAGAAGTTTTAACACCATGTATCCATACAAGGTATCTTTTTGATTTAATTTTCACAAAACCTCATGTATTTTGATGAATTATAAGCTTTTTAGGTGTTGGTTGGGACTTGCTGTCCTATTTTAAAAGAACATGTTAGGTTCTAGGATATATTTATTTTAATGGATACCACTATGTACTCTATGTACTAGAAACGTATACTAGATTAGTGAGGTAGTGGCTCTAGGCGGGCCACCAAGTGTTTGATAAACATAGAGCTAGTTCACAGATCCCACTGGGTACTTAGTGGAGGGCTTACTATTATTTAGTGGATTTATTTTTGGTTTTATTAATTATTTTAAACAATTAATAAATATATTAATAGATTTATTAAATGATAATTCTCTCATTTTTCTTCCAAAATAGCTGAATCCCTCCCTTATCATCCATTTCCTTTAATTTTTGGTTTACCTTTGTGTGGTCTTAGATTAGAGCGTCATTCATCATGTTCGATTCCTATAGGTGTTTCTAACCATAATCTTATCCATATTCTTTTATTATTTCACTATTTTACCATGAGTCATTGAACAAGACCCAATTTAATTGTTTTTGTTAGGTCCTCTAATTTCTATCATTTGAGGTCAAATAAGTCATAGATCTTCAATGATAATGACCTTTCTGGTCCTGGGTAGGAGGTCTTTTAATTTATGATAAGTTTTTACAAGTATCCATTGCATCGTATTAAATACATGAAATTATATATTAATTATTATTCACTAAAATGAAAATAATTTGTTTCCTTAATTTAAAATAGTGTGATTAGAACCTAATAATCTAGGAGTGGCCCATGTTAGGTGTCTTTTGAAACCACTGGTTATTCAAGACCAATTTTCATATGGTTTTTAGTTTGAAACCAAGACTATGGACCCAGAATGGGTGCCTATAATTGAGGATAAACCATAGAAGACTAGTTTAGTTCGCTAGTTCCTTCCTTGATGAATATTGTCTTGATAACTAACCAGACTAGAGGTGGTTTTGCCTACGTATAATACTTTACTGGGTTAGTATCTTCTGATCATAACCCCTTTTTGTTCTAATCAATTATGATTTCTTATTACTAATTTTTAATGACACGTAATTCAACTTATTGTTGTTTAGTATATGGTGGTGCCTCATCTACTTAAAACCGTTTAGTAGTGGTTCCCCATCCACTATGGATATATTGTGGTATCATATTTACATAGAATGACCTTAGTGATCCATTGTTCACCAAGTGGAAAATGAAGTTATGAAACCACATCTACTTCCAAATTTCATGTTAATAATATATTTTACACTTGATGATTCATATTGGTGTATCATAATATAGTTATGAGATCTATCCTAGTGGTGAATCACACACATGGGAAATTATTTTGGTGGTATACCATCCACCAATGATTTTATGTTGGTGGTGTATTGATCAAATATCCTATAATAATGTGGGTATATAATCCACCCAAAGGATGGTATTAGTGTTGAATCATAAACCTATGTAAGTTTCCTTAGTGGTTACTCAACAACTTAGAGAATAGTTCCGTGGTATATCATACACATAGAGTATGTTATGTGTCTTTTTTCCTTGAAGTTGTATTAGTGAAGGATCTATCACATGTTTATATTGTGATGATGATGCATCATTGACCTATTATACTACTAGGATATACCATTCACCATATATATTATATTATCAATGATATATCATTCATACTAAGGGTGTGTTCAAACCATGGGTATATCTTCCAATTATGTAACTAGGAAAAGAAGGTTTGGTTGTATGAGTTTGGATTTTGTGTGATCTCTTTATAGGGTGACAAGTTTATTTATTTATTTTCTTTATTATCACTTTATATCAAGCATGAAACTTTAATTATTGTAATTTTTAGGGACATTGTTTGTGGTGGCCTATTTATTTATACACACACCCATCTCAGGTGCCTTGGTACCTAATGGAACATTATGTTCCATAACCTAAGTAAGGGTAATAGACCTACTACTTTATATTTTTGAGATGATGAAGCTTGGTTGGAGTAAGTATATCTGAATGGATGGGTACTAAAGAACATTTCATAGATATATACTTTACTTAATTTTGGAAAATGTTGTATATTATCTACCCATGGGTGTAACACCCCGAGCTTCCATGATACGCTTCTCATTTAATAATGCAATAGCTTGCATGGTACGCAAGTTCGAGTTCTAACACACCACGACTAATCAAGGAATCCTTTGGCTCAAATCAAAAGAGTTACCCGATTTAAAGGTAATGTCTTCTCTTATGTTATTTTGTTTTATTTTTCTTCTCCAACCCCATAAACTCTTTTTATTCATTTATTTTGTAACAACACCAGTATCATCAATATACTAGGATGTTGTTATAAGATGTATTCGAGCTACACTTACACACACCTACATCTAATGGTTAAAGAACATACGGTTTCTGTGGATGGCGAATTTCTCCCTCACGAAACGATGATTGTTCAACACTCATATAACACCTTCAAAGGTGTCCATTAAGATGTCACTATATTTATATATGATATATAATATTTTTATGTTTTACTTATGATTCTGTATTTCTCATTTATGGAATACTTTATGATTTCTATTATGGGTAAATGCGATAATTTCATTTTAGGAAGTGCGGACAACCGCCCCCTGAAAGTGATTTGAATCGTTAATGCCATATGTGGGATGTATAAAGGATGGAGTAAATGGTATTATACACTATATTATACTGGAATACATTTATATAATTATGATTTCATTCCATTAAATACGAAATAGAAATGAAAGTAGCGTTCATGCGTACGTACGGCTTACCGTCTCCATGAACGGTGCATTTCATTTCTTACCTCTAAATGTTACGTAATATTATAAATGAATGTATATACTATATATATATGATATATATGATATCTACATCATGAATATAATTCTGGATATAATGGATATTTCACCACATGAACAACTTGTAATTATAAGAAGTTTATTTTTGACTCAAGTACCTAAGATCGACAAAACGACCGTTATTAACTTAAATAATTACAGAATGTTCATATCATTGTAATAAGTGATATAAAAAGGATAATGAAATTGAAAATGGTTCTTAATAAGGTATATATTAACTCTAGTTTATTATTCAGGAGGTTAAAGAATGGTTGAGTCAAGTCAGACACGAGGTAAGGGAATTTCATAACCCAACTTCCATTCTTTGGGTTAATCTCCTACTTTCAAATTATGTCATGATATTATTATGTCGTATATTGTATTTATACTTTCTTTATGTGTACATATAGTGAATACACATAATAGAAATATTTTATTTAAAAATGATCTTTTTAAGGGACTTCGTCTCAATCTCCATTCATTCAGGCATATTTTGTTTTATACACAAATTTCTTTTGTACAGTGTAAAAACCCCTTTGAATTTTAAGTTTATTCAAAATGAATCTTTTTATACGAAGAATTTTACTAAACGACAAAAAGGGAATGTTTTTCTTTCCGTACATATGCAGCGACAACGACTTCTCCGCCGCCATGACCACTATTTGAGTTTCGGCTTCCTCTACAAGCCATCACTTTTTTTTAATGAAAAATAAATACAAAGTTTTAACTTTATTTTATTTTGGTATTGAAAATGGTATTGAAAGCATTTTTTGTATCAATGTGTTGTATTGAAATCTTGTGATTGAAATGTGGAAATGTTATGTTTCATTTATGCATGTTTCATGTGATACGATTATGTTATGGTTTATGATGTGTTTAAACCTATTCATATGAGGAATTAATTGGACTTAATAAGTGACGGGTGGAGCCCGCTATAGCTCCTCGATGAATCGGCAGGTCTCATGAGACAAACTAGTGTCTTGGCACGAGGCCTTGACAAAATCTTATTTGTGGTCTTGGGACGAGGCCTTGACTACGTGGTTATGATAGTCTGGCATTATGCATTCCATCATTATGAAAGTGGTTAATGATATTTCATGTGATTATTCGACCAGTAGAATATCCATGTGAAGAAGTAAATGGCGTTATCTCATTTTACTTTTTCCATATTATGTTGATGTTCAAGTTTAAAAGGCTTTTGTTTTAGTTATACATTGCCTTAAATGTTTATGTTTATTTATGAAGGCTTCCGCAATATTGTTATCCTTACTGAGCATCTGAGCTCACCCCTTTCAATGTTTTAATATTTTCCAGGATGTGAAGAAGTATTTTATGAATGACCTGCAGGGATTGTCAGACAAAGATATGAGAGTGGACTATGGAGACTTTGTTATTGTAGTTTTTTTACTTTATGATGTAATGTAAGACTTATGAATGTATCTAGTGTTTCCAAGGCTACTAAACTAATCGGTCTTTCAAGACTTGATCTTTTTGTGATCATGCCAATGTTACGAAGTAATGCACCGTCTCTAGGTAGCTGGGGTCGGGGCGTTACAGTTGGTATCAGAGGAAGTTCAGTACAAACCTTGGAAGCTAGATGTAGACAAGCTCTGATTAGAGCACGTAGACCTAAGATGAACTTTGAGGATTAGTATAGAAGAACTTTATAAAAATTTTGGTATTATAGAGATTTTGTGAGTTTTCCGAGCAATACATCCCTGTCTGGATACGAGCTGGTAGAGTTGGCTCTGGCACAGATGTACCTAGGGGTAAAACCCGAAAACACCGCTTTGAGCTAGACTCGAACGGGAACTGGTGCATGACAACGGGCCTTGCTGCACTCTTGGTTACGACACTCCCGGGGGATATGCTTAGGATAATTATCATTTTCTTTACAAACCACTATGAAGGGTTATGAGTATATAATTCCTCAAAGAAAACATTTTTATGGATTATATCAATAAATAGTTCAATTTATGTCAAGTATTTTATAAGTATGGAATTATGTATTTTGATTCATAAAATAATCTAGTTTATGCCATTGTATAGAAATGGCGCCTAGTGGATGGAATGGAAACCGTATCAATGCACGCACTCCGTGTAGGGATTTCCCTCCTGCTCAAGATAATTATTGTGGATCTGGAGATACAACTGGTGATGATCAAATTATTACAATACTAGGACAACTCACTCAGGTTATGAATAATAACCTTACTCATATGGAGCACCCTGATCCGCAATGTGGAGGATCAATGTTAGACCGCTTCATGAGGCAACAACCACCAACATTTAATGGGGGTACAAATCTGTTAGTAGCAGAGAAATGGATAAACTCCTTAGAGAAAATATTCCACGCCTTGGGGAGTAGCGAAAGGGAGAAGGTTATCATGGCAGTTATCCACCTCACTGGAGATGCCGATCAATGGTGGTCGCTGATTCAAAACACAAAGGAAGATGATGACGTATCGAATATGGAATGGAGGGAGTTCAAAGATCTTTTCTTAGAAAAATACTTTCCTCGTGACCATCGAGCAGATATGGAAAGGCAATTTCTGAGTCTGAGGTAGAAGGAGGATGAGAATGTCGCAAAGTATGAGGCTAACTTTACAAGGTTAGCGAGGCATGCTGCCGATTATATACGTAACCCAAAGAGTAAGATTGATCGTTTATTTGATGGGTTAAAACCATTTCTCCGTCGTGCTTTAGTATCACAATCCTTCTCATCATACGAAGATATTGTCTCGTGTGCTATCAAGACAGAAAAGGAATTCTCTAAGTCTTATGACAACAAAGTAAAGAAAGAGAAGAAGAGAACGGTGGAACAAGAGACAGATAAAGGGAAAAAGGGAAAGAAGGATTTTCCATTATGTGATAATTGTGGGAAGAATCACCCTGGTACTTGCCTAAAAGGAATGAGAGTTTGTTATAAATGTGGGGAAAAAGGTCACCCGGCACGTGATTGCAAGGTAAAGAAAGAGGCTATCAATGTTGAATTCTACAATTGTAGGGAAATGGGGAATTATGCAAATGAATGTCCTAAGCGTCAGGGAAACTTACCTCAGAAAAGGCCAAGGGATCAAGGACAATCTTATGCTGTTACTACAGTTGAAACAGAATAACTAATGTATTGGTGCTTTTGGACTCATGGATTATATCCTGGTTATTAGAATAATGTGATATATATATAAGGATTGTACTGCAGTACTTGTTGATTTCAGTAAGGTTTTAATATGATGAAGGTAATTATATTTTTAGTATGTGACAATAAGAGAAACTTTACTTTGTTTGGGGGAATCTGATAAATTGATTTTGGAATTTAGAGACCTTTTAGAGAAAGTCTGGACATAGGTATTTTGGATAACTATAAAGGTTGGAGTGGATTAAGTTGATCTTTGGATAGTATTGTTTAAGGTTAAAAAATTTATGAAGATTATTTTTGAATATTATAATACTATAGTTTTAGGAAAAGGACAACCTGCAGGGTGGGGCATAACCCGTCGCGTCGGACAAAGCTGCAGGAATCAAACCCACAATCATAGTGCGACAGGCCTTTATTTCCTACCACTAGCCTACAGGAAGTCCCTGGTTATTACAAAATAATTTTACTAATCTAAATGGTATGTATCAACATTTGGAACCTTATACAATTAGGTTAAATATAATATTTTTAAGTTCTATTATCTTTTTGAGTGAAAGATGAGTTGAAGGTTGAAACTCTAATTGTCAAGCATAAATATATATATACCTATCTCTTATTCAATGAATGAATTAATTCTTAAACTTTAGTAAAGGGATATTAAAACAAAAAAATGTGTTACCCTAATACCTTATGTCTTGTTGAACTGATGATATTTTAAATCAACATAGATTGAAGGATTTGAGGCCCTCAATTTGACAGTTGATTGTGATTGATGACCTCAATCACTCCCTACAGATATTTATGTTTTCCCTCCAATTATATGTCTCTAATTGCCACCAATTTTCTCCTTATCGAGATCATAATTTGGTGGTGACTTTCTTATTTCCATTTCCCACTTATTAAGGCTAAATTTTATTAACCTTATTTCCGATGTGGGTTTTCCACAAAGGTATTTTCTATTTTCAACCTTTTATTTTCAAAGAAAAATTTCAAATTGCGAGGACGCAATTTATTGAAGGAGGGGAGAATGTAACACCCCGAGCTTCCATGATACGCTTCTCATTTAATAATGCAATAGCTTGCATGGTACGCAAGTTCGAGTTCTAACACACCGCGACTAATCAAAGTAGCCGTTATGAATAGTAATAACCAACTTTTAAAATTATAGAAATTTTATATTTCAAAATGGACTTCATTTTTGGATTCGGAATATCGAAATTAGCCTATGTTGAATTTTTGGTATTTTTCTGAGAACTTCTAATTTTTTATGAATAGTGAAAAATACTTAAAAACAACTTTTTTAATCAAAATAATTTATAGTGATAAATTATACTATTTAGTGGTTTTAAAGTATAATTATAATATATTTTTACCATTTTATCCAATGGTGGTCATTAGAATTAATTTTACATTGAAATTGGACATAAACAATTGCCAATCTTTTGATATAAATTGTTTCTTAAAAACACGCTATTTGTTGTAACAGCGGGAATTAATTATAAAATTAATTAATGAAACTTATATGTTTTTAATTTTGTAAAATAGACATCATTTTTGAATTCATAATATCGATTATAGCTTAGGGTGAAATTTTGGCCTTATTCTGAAAAACTTCAATTTTTGATGAATAGTGAAACCACTAAGTGGTTGTTAAAAACTGATTTTTCGTTAAAATGAAATATTACCACTTCTGTGATTTGATTTTCAAAAATCCGACATACATGGTTGTCATTAAGAAGTAAAATGTTGTTCAATGAGATTAAAATAATTTTTTGGTGAATAGTAACTTTTAAGTTCTTAATCACGATTAGAGGTAATTAGTGTAGTTTAAGGTAAAAATAATGTTTTAATAATATGATATGAGCTTGAAACTTGTCCTACTCCTATTGGATGAGTCATGGCCGACCAATACAACCCATGGGTCAACTTGGGGACCCCATGGAGCCACTTTGGTTGGAAAATGACATTAATATATATTTATTTAATGTTAAAATTAAATTGACACAAACATGAGTTGTTTTACTAAAACAGTTTTTAAGTGGGGTTACACAAGTCCAAATTTTGACTATAAATATTCATTAGAAATATAAAAAGATTTCATACATCATAGTAGTTTTTTTATAATTTTTAGACATTAAATAAATTAAATTATTTATGACATCATGATGATGCAGCGATGACCTCATTATTTAACGATTTAAGTAAAATGAGAAGATAATGTAAACTCCAAGGCTTACACTTGTCCAAATCCTATTGGATGAGTAGATTTAGAACCCTTATCACCTTATCCTCGAATTATATAAGTGTGGGACCTTTAGAATCCGAAAAGCATTGTTTAATAAAGTAACATTTTATTACTTTCCAAAAGTGCCCCTCCTCTCCACTTATAAAAGGCCCCCACCTCTACCACCTAATTCACACTTTCAAGCCATTTGGCTCGGCCAACCTCTGCAAAAATACTCTCCCAACTTCCCTCCACTACTCCTAGAAGCCTCACTTTGGGCATAATACTTCCCAAGGAATCCTTTGGCTCAAATCAAAAGAGTTACCCGATTTAAAGGTAATGTCTTCTCTTATGTTATTTTGTTTTATTTTTCTTCTCCAACCCCATAAACTCTTTTTATTCATTTCTTTTGTAACAACACCAGTATCCTCAATATTCTAGGATGTTGTTATAATATGGATTCGAGCTACACTTACACACACCTACATCTAATGGTTAACGAACATACGGTTTCTGTGGATGGAGAATTTCTCCCTCACGAAACGATGATTGTTCAACACTCATATAACACCTTCAAAGGTGGCCATTAAGATGTCACTATATTTATATATGATATATAATATGTTTATGTTTTACTTATGATTCTGTATTTCTCATTTATGGCATACTTTATGATTTCCATTATGGGTAAATGCGATAATTTCATTTTAGGAAGTGCGGACTACCGCCCCCTCAAAGTGATTTGAATCGTTAATGCCATATGTGGGATGTATAAAGGATGGAGTAAATGGTATTATACACTATATTATACTGGAATAAATTTATATAATTTTGATTTCATTCCATTAAATACGAAATAGAAATGAAATTAGCGTTCATGCGTACGTACGGCTTACCGTCTCCATGAACGGTGCATTTCATTTCTTACCTCTAAATGTTACGTAATATTATAAATGAATGTATATACTGTATATATATGATATATATGATATCTAAATCATGAATATAATTCTGGATATAATGGATATTTCACCACATGAACAACTTGTAATTATAAGAAGTTTATTTTTGACTCAAGTACCTAAGATCGACAAAACGACCGTTATTAACTTAAATAATTACAGAATGTTCATATCATTGTAATAAGTGATATAAAAAGGATAATGAAATTGAAAATGGTTCTTAATAAGGTATATATTAACTCTAGTTTATTATTCATGAGGTTAAAGAACGGTTGATCCAAGTCAGACACGAGGTAAGGGAATTTCATAACCCAACTTCCATTCTTTGGGTTAATCTCCTACTTTCAAATTATGTCATGATATTATTATGTCGTATATTGTATTTATACTTTCTTTATGTGTACATACAGTGAATACACATAATAGAAATATTTTATTTAAAAATGATCTTTATAAGGGACTTCGTCTCAATCTCCATTCATTGAGGCATATTTTGTTTTATACACAAATTTCTTTTGTACAGTGTAAAAACCCCTTTGACTTTTAAGTTTATTCAAAAGGAATATTTTTATACGAAGCATTTTACTAAACGACAAAAAGGGAATGTTTTTCTTTCTGTACATATGCGTTGACAACGACTTCTCCGCCGCCATGACCATTATTTGAGTTTCAGCTTCCTCTACAAGCCATCACTTTTTTTTAATGAAAAATAAATACAAAGATTTAACTTTATTTTATTTTGGTATTGAAAATGGTATTGAAAGCATTTTTTGTATCAATGTTTTGTATTGAAATCTTGTGATTGAAATGTGGAAATGTTATGTTTCATTTATGCATGTTTCATGTGATACGATTATGTTATGGTTTATGATATGTTTAAACCTATTCATATGAGGAATGCATTGGACTTAATAAGTGACGGGTGGAGCCCGCTATAGCTCCTCGATGCATCGGCAGGTCTCATGAGACAAACTAGTGTCTTGGCACGAGGCCTTGACAAAATCTTATTTGTGGTCTTGGCACGAGGCCTTGACTACGTGGTTATGATAGTCTGGCATTATGCATTCCATCATTATGAAAGTGGTTAATGATATTTCATGTGATTATTCGACCAGTAGAATATCCATGTGAAGAAGTAAATGGCATTATCTCATTGTACTTTTTCCATATTATGTTGATGTTCAAGTTTAAAAGGCTTTTGTTTTAGTTATACATTGCCTTAAATGTTTATGTTTATTTATGAAGGCTTCCGCAATATTGTTATCCTTACTGAGCATCTGAGCTCACCCCTTTCAATGTTTTAATATTTTCCAGGATGTGAAGAAGTATTTTATGAATGACCTGCAGGGATTGTCAGACAAAGATATGAGATTGGACTATGGAGACTTTGTTATTGTAGTTTTTTACTTTATGATGTAATGTAAGACTTATGAATGTATCTAGTGTTTCCAAGGCTACTAAACTAATAGGTCTTTCGAGACTTGATCTTTTGTGATCATGCCAATGTTAAGAAGTAATGCACCGGTTCTAGGTAGCTGGGGTCGGGGAGTTACAATGGGATATATTTTTTATTATGTATAACTTTTACAAATTTTTCAACTATTCATTTTGATACTTCAAGATGTTGTTATTTACCTTCAGATATCATTTAAGTGTGATGATTATCTTATTCTAAAATTGTATTGTGTTGGATATTTTTTATTTATTATGTTATGATTATATTTATCTATAACTAATGGTATAATCTCTCTAGTTATTATTTTTATACACTCTCAACTAGTTATCAACCTATATCTTATGAGGAGGCACACATGAGGTAAGAAAATCCCCCAGTTTGGTTGTAGTGAAGGTGAATTAAACCAATGAGGTTATATGTACATCAAAATATAACCATGGAACATGAATTAAATACATAATATGAAAAGTATTAATATAAAAATAAATTTCGTATAACTAAAATCATACCATATTTATAATAATAGAAATATAAAATTACATGGATAATAAAAATAGACCTCATAATGATAGAATGTATAATAACAAACATCCCAATGATATGATCAAGTACTTATGATAATACACTATAAATAAAGTGTAAGGAAGATATCCTTACCCTATTCTAGTTCTTTATTTGATACCTACTGATAAATCAGAGGGCTATTTAATTTTATACCCCACCCATCATGTTTTATACATTCTTTAGTTGAAAAGAATATATAAATAATGAAATAAAAAATCTTTCATAACTAACATCTTACATATATGAATGAATAATAAATAGTTATCTATAAGGAAATAATGGGTATATATATTGTAAATATCTCTATAGTAAAAAAATATTTTTAATTTCTAGGTAAACACCCTTCAAACAGAATTAGGAATTATAGGGTATTCACATCATATAAAATAATGGGTGAATTATCAAGTAAATATTAAAAAAAAAATATATAAAAAGATATAGAATGAATCCATGAGATAATGAACATGGATATGAAATAAAAAGTTGATGTTAAGAGATATAAATAGAGAGTTGTATAGAACAAAATCACATGAAAAAAGAGTGGGAGAGGCCTCTTATAAAAAATTTAGGCATGAGATATAAATCAATTATAGAGGTAAGAAGATAATTAATATCGAAAAATTAAATATAAAGTCGTAAGTTATTTATTTAATACATTGGAGTTTATTATTATAAGAGAAGATAGTCAACAAATAAATATTACATGAAAAAATGAGAACTTGGAAGAGAACCCTCACACCGAGTCTTGAATATATTTGGAAATGCCCCTAAAAACTAGAATAGTCAAGCTACATTTTTCATTTACTTGATTTATAACATTTTTCATATCTTTTAAATATCTTATAATACATTTTTTCATCTTTTATTCATTAATTAAATAAAAATTGTCCATATAGATTGTTATGAGGGTTCCTAGTTGATGATTTAAATTATAAATTGATATAACAATAGTGCAAAATGTTAACTGTAGAATTATTCCTTAAGGTCAAAAAGTTTCATAATATAATATTCATGACATTATAGAATTACAATTGTTCAATAGTTTAGTTGAATGTTATAATTTATATGTTCTTCTTCAGTATGATTATTTTAGACTCTAAAACTGGCCATAGAGAATTATATTTAAAAAAAGTACTATTTTATCATTATATAATCTTAAAAATAACTTATTTTTTTACTATTATATATATATATACATTAAATTTATTTTAAAATAATACATTATGGTTTCATGTGAAAATAAAACATTATCGTTTACTTAGTTAGTATAAAACTACCTCGAGTGAATGATGTTTTTAATAGTGTTTAAAAAGAGATAAAAACTAATAAAAATTTGATTTTTATAAAAAATAGAGAAAAATTCTACTATTATTTTAATGTTAATATGTGGATTAATTATGTTATATAACTGGTAAGAGGATAATAGAAAAAAGAAGACATGATTTTTGTAACCCTTACTTTACTCTTTAAGTTTCCTCATTCAGATTGCATATAATGATTTTAAATGATAGTTTTTGGTTATAATTGGATCTTAGGAACATGGATAGGAGAGTTTATAGAGGTATTTGCGTTCGACATTTTAAAGGAATATTTTTTGGAGTGGGATGAAATGGGTGGACAAAGGGTGTTTATATATGAAGTGTGGTGGGGTATTTTTGAATAAAATACTGATGAATTTATTATTTAGGATCAAGAATATGAATTTTGAATGTTCATGTGAGTATAAATATTATTTTATTAATAAATATGAATTTTATTGACATTTAAACACACAAAAAACTAAATAGAATCATGAATTTTTTTTTGTTTGATGTAAATATAAAATATAACTTTGTTTATAATGAAACACAACTAAGGATTTAAAAATTTATTTATAAGTTTAAAAATGAAGTTTATTATTATTAAATAAATTATTTTAATCATTGAGTGAATTTTAAATAAATTTATCTTATAAATTATTATTTTATTTTCACATCACAATAATGTCATAAAATATATCGATTTTGTAGAAAATATTCTTCCATATTCAACTAAAACTAATTTTTTAGAAAAAATACAAAAAAAATATCTTAATCTAATTTTGATGTGATAATACCAAAAACAAGATTCATTTTATGAAAACAGTTTTCCATATTTAATAAATTTAATTATTAAATAAAATTTATTATGTATTTTAAAATCATGTATTTAAGGCAAAGACATTAAAGAGCATCATTTTAATAAATATTTATTATTTAAATAAATATAATTTACATTCTAATTATGTTATCAATAATAATTGAAAATATATATTAATTATTTTATAACCATATGATTTTATATATTTTATTTTACACTTGGATATTGCACATAACGGTCACAACTATCATGATACTATTCCAACTATTATCCATTGTAAATACAATTAATTCTATCATATTACATTGTCCATATCATTCTCTCAATCCCTATATAATTTATATTACATTTGTAATATTCTTATTTATAATAAAATTACATATTTTTATTTTTGTTATTCTTTACGGATGATGATCCCATAAATATTGGGATTATGGTGTTTCCATATATCTCTATGTGTTTATAGAATCAATTATTTATTCTATATTGAATGTAATTTCTAGCATTATTATATTATTATGATGAAATTAATGGAATTGAGTTGGAGTGAAATGTTTAATATAGTTCAATATTGGGTATTATATTATAATATTTAATATTGTTGTGAATTGAACATAAACAGTGATATCCTCACTAATTTAAATGAGGATAATGAAACTTTTATATTGTAATTAAATGGAATTTATATCAATGATGATAATATGAAACATATCTCAAATAGTTTTTTACTTAGGGACCTTAAATGAATAACCAGATTAATATCCAATAAATTAAATCATGTAAGAATGTTATATATTTATTTATAAAGGATTTTATATTTAAAATATTAAAAAAAATATTTATAAAATTGGGATATAAAGTCTTCAATACCTATCATTATTTTATGATTGGGACTTTGGAATATTTTACTCTTTTTCCTTTTTTGTGGTTTTTATCATTTTTTTATTCTAATATGTTTTAATAAGGAAGCTTAAGACTAGTATAGATTTAAATCATTTCTACTTATATTTTTTTACCAGAAGTTTTTTGATGATTCTTAAATAATATTCCAAAAAATTATTGAAATTCAAGAGGGATTATAAATAAATATAATTTATTGCATATTTCATAATATCCAATGGGCAGAGATTCTCGTAGGTAATATTTCCAAACTTTGTCACTTGAATAAAATTATAAACATTGGATATAAATTGGATATGAGAATTGATATATACCATTAGTTATATCTTAATATATATATCATATATATGTGATGATATAGGAATGGATGAAGAACTTTTTAGCTTGATATTTCTCATTTTTGCTATTTTTTTATTTCTTTTATATAAATTATTATGAGTTAGGGTTGCGTTCATTCACCATGTTTCTTTTACTTTTATCAACACAACTCTTACTATTTAAAAATAAATTTCAATTTTAATCAATTTTTTGATAATAATTTAAAATATATAATTAATAATATTTTATATTACATGATTTGTCTTAAATAATAATTTAAAAAAAAATTACAGTAACATTATGTCACTAAAAAATTTAGTTTGGGATTGAGTTTGATAATGAAAAGTACTTATGGAAATAAAAAAATTTACATGGAAATAAAATTCAATTAATACTGATAAAAATATAAGTGTTGAATATAATGTGTAAATTAACTTATGTGAAAGAAAAAACAAACTCCCACACATGTGTAATATAAATCTTTTTTTTGAATAGAGGCACAATGAAAATGAAAAGTCATATATTTCATGGAAGGAACAATAAAAACATCCCATACATGAAATGATTTTTTTTTGAAAAAAAGACCATTTCATGATCCAAAGGTACTTTAGAACCCACATAGTATGAACATAATTAAATTAATAGTGATATGTACACAAAGGATTGGATGAACATTTCAATTTTGTGATGAGAAAAATATTTCCATATAATAGAAAACTAGTATTCCGCTACCCAAATTCCATATAAATGCAAATAAATTCATACCCATGCAGTATTTCCTATAAATATCCTAGCATTTCATCATTTGGAATGTTTTTGTGGAATTTGGAGTCACTCATCTATGGTAAAATTATCCCAATTATAAGGAATCATCATTTTCATACAAGTAATTTCGTCCATGGTCTTGAGGGAACAACAGAATCTCAACCATTTCCCCCAGGTTCACATATTCTCTTGAAAAAAAGAAAAATAAAGGAAAAATTGTGAATTGCATATTTATAAAAATTTTCCCACATGGGACTGGTGCTTGACCCCTCTTTTAGGATAAATTTAAGCACTTATGATAAATTAACCCAATTATCTAGGAATTAAGGTCATTACACAATAAATGAGTTTTCCTTGAAAGGATTATTTTATAGTAAGTTATATCGAAGGTTCTAACATTCTTATTAAATCCCAACACTTTTATAAATTAATATATAATTCCAAAGGAAATAAAATTCAATGATATACAACATAACTAATTTTATTAAATTAAAATAAATAGTTAAATATAAAATAATAAATTTAGAAGATACATATAGAATATTGAATTAAATAAAAAATAATAGAACTTGGGAGTATTAAAAATTACTAAGAAAAAAACAAAATAAGGAAATCAGGTTTAGGATAACAATCTGGAAACCCCTAAACATTTTTTTATTAAAGAAGGATATAATAGTTTATATCCCTGTAAATCTTTAGTTTTGACCCTAAGTAGTTGGAGGACCAATACCCTAATCCGAAAGTATATGGTTCTTGAATAGAATCTTTGATATAAAATATTTAAACCACCAGAATCATACCATATAGCTTAACTGATAAAAATATCATAAGACCCAATTCTATACCCTAGTAATTATTTAACCATATAATATTGGAAATAGAACAAGTACAATAATAAAGGAATATTTTTTTTATAATAAAAACCTCAAAAACACAAGAATTAAACTGACTCTAATAATAAAAAGAAATAGAAGAAGTATAAATTATAGTGGTCATGCTAAGATATTATAAATATTCACTACATCACTTGATTCTCAAGACTTTGAAACCTATTTATAGGAATTGGTGGTAATAAACTTTTACCAAACTTTTCATGATCTTTGACATAACATTAATCACTCTAACTATTTTTTGCAAACATAAATAGTATTTTCAATTTATAATTTATAAATATGATTTTTTTATGATTTAGAATAATTGTGATTCAAAAGAGATAATTTTGGAGGATTAATTTAGAAGGGAAACTTCTATAACATAAAAACATAAATAAACTCTAAGTAAATGAATGTAAAAAGTTATATGTAGTGTAATTTACAAATAAAGGGTTCTAGTAGAAGTAATTATGGAAAATGAATCATCCACACACACTTATATAAGACCTAGAAACATAATATTGCTTTATAATCTGTTACATTCATCACACCCAAGTTCCAAAACATGGGATACTCAAATTTACGCACGAAGTGACTATTGACCATGAGGTACATGTTTTTAAATGATGTATATGAATAATTGTCTTTTAGTATATGTCCTACATTTTCCACATTGAAGGGATACACTCTACTCACCCTTTACATAACATATAGACTATGGGATAGTCTAAGTTATGTCTCATTAGTTTACCAACCTCTTACTAAGCTCACTAACAAGCCCAAAATTTGATGTTGATTTTTCATAAGACCCACTTACATTTTATGGTTTCTTCATGAAGCTAGTTACCAATAAAATTATATAACCTGAGATTAGATTCACATTAGGAATTTTTTAAATAAGTCCCAATCATGTTATGATAGATCCACATACTTTTCCATATTAGTGGGTCTCACCACACTTGAGGGAAGTATGTCGAATGAGCTCTTGATCTGGTATAAGGCCCTCACTACTCCTTATATCATAAGATCTATTATGGATGGGAACCATTATTGGTGAAACTCTGAATGTTATAAACATAGAGTATCCTAATCCCAACCCTCATCTTAGATACTAATTTTTTATAACCCATTTTTTATCCCACTATTTTTCATACCCTATGGATCCAGTCATCCACCATTTTTATTTTACAAAAAAATAAAAGATTACAATAATTTGGAAACCATTCTAATGCAAGCTTTCCATGCTTCCACTAAGTTATTTGCAGAACATAAACAATTAAATATCTAACATTATGTAATATCTATACATATTTTTACTATTATTTCATGATAAACCAAAAATTTATACTCATTCAAAAGTTCCAAACTAGCTATTCCAAGAATCTTTCACTTAATGGTATATTATGAATGAATTTAAACTTCTTAGAATTTGTCGAATCCATATAACCTAAAATTGAAATATTTTGAAGTTACCAATGATATATATAGGTAAAATGGGGGGGGGGGGGTGAAGTGAATCAATGTAGAAATTTTTTTAGATATTAAAATTTATCTATTATACATTTACCCACTTTTGTACAATTTACTCTATTTATGGTTAAGAAAAATATAAATCAACCTATGAATACTCAGTATACATTAAGCACATGGAAATAAGTAAAGAAATTTAATACTATCATATGGAATTTTTATAATGTCCTCCCATAATTTGGGTGACTATATCCTTACTTTGTTTGATTAAAGTTGTAGACATTGATTTTCCACTAGAAAAAATTATCAATTACAAGTTTATTGGTCATGTATCATCCTAAACTCAGTAACTATTTACTGATAGTATTTTTTATACTTTATTGTAATAGTATCTAGTCTCCTAACTAGTATGAAAAAGTTTATCACAAAAAACAAATGAATAATATCTCTTTTGAGCTTTAGTATGTCACCACATCAACATTTATGATCTTATTTCTCAATATAATATTCATAATACAATGGGTAATCTATTACCTATGCATTAAAATCATTCTCCTAAAGTAACCAGGACTCTATATATTATTTAGTACTGGGTTAGTTGTCCTTAATCAACTTCTTTATGCCTTCTATGATTTTTAAACACAGTAAATCCTCAATATGAAAGTATCTATATAGAAGATAGACAACCAAAATATATATTACTCCCTCCCTAAAATTTAATTATCCTTTATTATTCTTCTCTATATTTGGATTCTACAATATTGGGTATTATAGTAGAGGCCTCCAAACATGTTTATCCCCCTCCTTTTTCTTTCTTATTCTTTTTCTTTGATTCCCAGAATATGATCTTTTAATTATCAATGGCCTATCTCTTTGATACAGAGTATATTCTTCTTACAAAACCAATATCAGGTTGTCTCAAGAATATATTATTCTCCTATACTCAATTTTCTCTTTCCTATATCTTCATTACATTATATTTATAATCACCTAAATATCTTTTCAATTATTGAATTTGGAATATCATTGATTACCAACATTGGGATATTCTATTTTTTTTCTCAACAGAATCATGTTGGTGTGTGCCAAAGATTTTAATATATTATATATTTTTTCATTTCTTATATTACATGAATAAACTTAATCATTTAGAATTGTTTGAATATTATCTATTACAATTTCTCCCTCTTTCATTACTCATTATGAATTCCAAATATTTATATTTGAAAGACCCAGATTAATTAAGATATGAACCTCTCGTTTTTATCTCATTAAATATATAATAATCTCGGTTTGAATCATGGATTAATGAAGCATAATGATATTTACTATTTTCATGTCTATATAAGAATCACCAAATTTAAATACCCAATAATCTCACAATTTTCTCTAAATAGTAAATCATATATAATAAATATAGGTTATTAAGTATCTTTGTACCATCTAATATATTTTCCACAATTCTCAAATAACTGACTCATACTTAAGTTTTAATAATGATTAATCATAAGCTAAGATATTTACCTTATTTAAATTTCCTTTTAAGTCTCAAAATAAATCTTATATATTAATTAAAATATCATACATAATGCATTTGATAATACCTTTTTCTAATATTTCACTTCTCCAAGAGGATAATATCTTACATAACATATTAAATATATTCCATTACTCAATAAACTCCACATAATTTTTAAAATTATTTCTTAGGAGCATATATTTCATTTACCATTAAATATCTTAGGTATTGTGTAATATAATTTCCCTTTCTATTTTTATCACACTTCTAAAAACATTTATTATAGATCATCCTTAAAACCATATGTATTCAAGAAAAATAAAACCATTTTCAATTTTATAACTTAACTATAAAGTTATAGAACTTGTATAAATAGTAATAGAACTTATTTAATAATTTTTATATAATCCCCAATCAACTAAAAAAATATATATACACATTGAATGACAATCATATTTTTTACAAATCACTTCAATCTCATTTCTAAATTATATTAGCAAGAATATTGAAATTTGAGTAATTTAATGAAAATTACTTACCATACCTCTCCCAACTTCAACCCCATTATCAATTCTTAATTCAATATATATTCTTAGTATAATACAGTAGCACTAATACTTGTTAATACATGTATAGATTTTCCCCAAATTTCAACCAACCTTTATTTGTTTAGTCACAACTCAATCATATACCTTCAAGTTAATCAATACATCCTGGTAACTAAATATCTATAAAAAAGGTGTAAATAGTTCTCCTTATTTATTAATAACTTTTCATTAATTAATAATGAATATATGATCAACAATAATCATAGGTAAATTCTACTATATTAAACTTTTTTATATGAGAATTTGAATTGATAACTTAATCTCAAATTCATTTTCCATTAATTCGTTCTGGCACCAACCGAGGTCTCTTTACTCATCTATACATGAGAATAATATCTTTCATATTAATTAGGTTCCTCATCATTATATGACATCAGGATATATTGAATTTTCTTCTAATTGATATATTGACAATAAATACAACCAAAAAATTATCCCTTTACTCATCTTATTTTTTTCATCTCTTATATATTGTCTCCCTTTATTAAGAGAAAAAATATGATTCTGTAAAGAAAAGGGTGACATAATTGTTTAATTAAAAATTATTTATATACTAATAAAATATATGTTTATTATATATAAAATGGTGTAAAAAAGTTATTTTAATCTAGACACCAAATCTACCAGTTTGATATGTGATAATTACTTTGATTTCATTATTTGGGAGATTTTCAAGAAGTTTTACACATAAAATCCGAAACTCATAATCAAAAAACACATTAAAAACACTCAAGTGAAATAATATATTTTCTCTTTAAGTTTTAATATGCACTCCCCTATAATTAACAATTTTTAGAAAATAAAAAATAAGATGGGAAAGGGATATCCATACATTGACTTAAAATTTTTAAGGATCTATTCAGATTAAAATATTTACATAACATAATGTCTTTTGATGGATTCTAATTTTCTCAAACCCCCCTTAGGGGATACACACCATAAATAACTCATCATGGTTAATTTCTTTCAAAATGAACTCCAATCATTCCCTTTAACACACCAATTTGGAATTTTCCTAGGAGGAAACAATTGAAGTAATCTACGATGGATTCATTTATATTATTACCAAAACATTCATCCTATTGTTATTTTTTGAATAAAATTAAATTCACTATTTAATGAAATAGATAAATTTTAGAATAAGGTGGGTATACCATTAGTATCTTAATTATAGAACCTCTATTGAATTTCTAAATTTGAAATTCTATGGGTAGAATGGTCTTTTTACACTTTTCAGATTTATTTTTTATATTAAATAGGATTTTCTAACTTATATAGAAAAAAATAATATTTTTTTACTTTATATATTTTCATATCCTCTTCTAGTAGTACTGGAAATATTATTGTACACTCCTTAGGAATATACTCATTTTTCTTCTTATGTAGAGACTCCATTTTTATAGCAGCATTTTTGGTACATGGAGTCAAATATTCTGTCCATTTTATTTTTTAAAACTCATTCTATCATGGAAGACATATCATATAATTATTTAAATTTTTACCATACTTTTCGTTCCATACACATATCTTCTTATCTATCATTGAGTTTCCCTTATTTGGGAATTTCTTAATTTTTTCCTTTTGTGTCTTCCACCAAACTAATACTTTTATTTCTATCTTAGATTCATTCCATTATTTATTCCATATTTCATTATTCAAAACTTATATTAATATCTTTTTTATAATATACTATGATATAGTCCTTTATTCCATAGTAGATTCATTTTTCCCTAGTATAAAAAGTATCATAATATTCTTCTTGGGTGTACTTTGTTCTATATTCTTCTTATGTTTACACCATAGAGTAAAATCATAATTTCTTCTCACCTTTTTATTCATATTTTTTGGTATCCTGTTATAATTGTCATTTGAATAATTCTTGGTATATTGGTGTCAACACTCATCACTATTGTGACCACCTTTGTTTAAGTTGACATAGAATATTTCCAAACATTCAAACATATTATTGATTAATAAATTCATGTTCTTTTATGTACTGTGATTTTCTCAACAAAACCTTAATTTAGGTCTTTATTATGAAAAAATAATTGACATGTTATTCCAACAATAAATTGAAATATATCTAAATATTTATCAATATCAAAGATGTATAATAAATCATGTTCTCTTGATTTTGGTTAAGATATCATAAATTTTTATTCATGTTATTTTTGGGTATAATGACCACCCTTCTGAGATACTCAGGGGGTGGTTATATTCGTAGACATGGTCTCATCCAACTTAGATGTAGTTTTGGATTTAATATCATTATTATCATCCCATATTTGTTCACATTTTGGTATGTAACATATACTCGGATATGAAATAACATTATTATGAATACAAAAATCTAGATCTTGGGTTACCTCTTTCCATAAGCTCACAGTAAATGGATAATTGTATGATATCAATCTATTCCAGCCAAAAATTTAGGTTTTTATGGGAAATGTTCTTAAAAAAACATATCCGGGAACCAAATCACTTATCAACTTCATATAAATATTATTTTTGGACAATTTTCATATTTATATAATTAAACACTAAATCTAGTCATCTCAAATTTATAGTGTTTTTATCATCATCAAGTAATTCCACACCATCATTAAATTCCTTCCACGCCATCTTTATCTAATATTATTGAATCTTATTTTCTTATTCTAATTAATTTTCAAGATAATTCACTATTTTATACTTCATTTCCAACTAAGCATATTTTAAAACAAATTTTTTTATTTAATTCATTAAAATTTTATTTAAATAATTTTTTAATATTGTATTTTTCTACTCATTCTTTTTTATTACCCTTTTGTTTGGGTAGATAGTTTTTTTACAATGCGGTAAGGCTGTTCCTTGGTATCAATATGTTCAATGAGATTTTTTTACTCTTATATTTTCTTAATAAATTACTTTTACATATCTTATCTAACTATTTCTAGATGAATATTTTCATTATGAAGTTCCTTGATAAATTGGAATATATGGCTGAAATCTTCAATATGAAATTTCTTTAAGTAATCCTTAATTTGAAAGTGTAGGTCTTCAATAATACTTCTTCCATCTTTATCCTTTTTCTAGTTTTCTAATTAATATTCTATATGATTATTCTTAACATATTTATAAAAAAAATTACCAATATGATGACCTTCAAGTAGTGGTGAATCCTTTTTATATTTTTGAGATTTTATTGCCTACTTTCCCCCTCTTTCCTCCTCGTTCTTTAGAGCCATGGACAAAAAACAGACATTGGTACATATTGTAATTAGAGTTTATTTTTACAATTTAGGAACTTATAATATTTATTAACATATTCATATCATATAATTATAATAAAAACAAATAGGAATGAAATTTTATCCATTCATAGGGATCCGAGTTAGCTTTGATTCCAGTTTACATTCCCATTGATCTATGCAGATATGATGGGGTGCGTGAATCAATGTATACCAATTTTAAAAAATTACAGTTTCTCTTATATACTTTTATTCTATTTATACTTTTATTCCATTTATATTCTAACTTGTATTAAAAATTAAAGAGTATCAAACAATATATTTACAAATATCACCCTTTATGTTGTTAAATATGTCCTTGTTATGTTCGGGAAAAGTCATAGATATAGATTTTCTAGTAAAATAAAGTATTAATTATAAGTGTATTGGGAAGGTATCATCTTGAACCCAGTTTCTGTCTTATGATAGTATTTTAATACTGCCTCCCAATATTCATTAGTCTTTTGAATAATATTACAATATTTTATAAAAAAAACTAATGAATTAAATGTAATTTGAGATATTACATGTCACTATATTAACAAATGAGATATTTTCTTCAACAAAGACTTTTATAGCGAATGGGTAACTTGTTACCTACGCTTGTATGCTAGTCTCCTCAAGTAATTGGTCTTTGAGACCTTATTCTATATATAATTATCTAGCCTTATCATCTTCATTGAAAGTTCTGTGATCTTTTGTATAAAAACAAGCTTGACGTACAAGGACATTAAATTTCTTTTGTGAAATACTAAATACATTTCAAAAAATATATTCCCAAAGAGCATATTAGTTTAGTGTATTTAGAAAATCGGAATGTAATCTTCTAACACGGTGAAATATATTAAATATCCATCATAAAGATCTTCCACTTTTGTTTTCCTACCTAAAACCTTTATTTATATCCGGGAAAAAAGAAAACCTAAAAATTGGTGAGGTCAAATTCTCTGTAAAGGTAAACACGGATAACATAAAACATAAGAATTTGAATTTAAAGACATTAAAATCTTGAGGCATGAAATAAATCTTGGTAGTATGTAAGGCATGGATCATAAAGGAACATTAAAAATGATAGAATAACATTGGCATAAAACATGTAATTGTGGAAAACTAACAGTCACATAATATGATTTCCATTGTAGCCAAGGTATTGCTGCCAAGACCATCATATTGGACAAAGTCCATTATTGAATAGAGTTTACTTGTTGTTCCATCCATGTATTACTAAACCAAATTTACTTTCCATTCTAGTCCTGTCTATCTCATGAAATATAAATCCTTACCTAATGCATTGGAGGGAGATATAGGTCCCACCCATCTCATAATGAAATCATTTTTACATGTGCCACAAAACATAAAAATTCATCATAGCATAACCCAAGAAATAAAATGGGTTTCTTTAAAAATAAATCCATCATAACATAATAGATATAAAATATAATTCCATAATTAAATTTATCAAATAATAGTAATAATAAGGGGTAGAAACATAACCATATTTAAAGAGCATCATCTTTGATGGAAAATAATTTTGATAAAACACTTGAACTTAATTCCTGAGGAAAATATACTTTCTTCTTAAAAAACATTCTTTTCTCAAAATTCCCCAAAATTTTAAAATAAAAGATTTTTTTTGAAATTAAACTTGAAATATTGTAGAGTAAGATTCGTATAAATAAGGCATCATGAAATCGTAAAAATCCATTCATGCTGTATAAGTTAAAAATAACATTTTCCTCGCACTTTTCTCAGAAAAGTCAAAAAGTACCTCGTGTGGTAAACAAAAGAAATATTTCTTCCATACCATGTAGTAAAAGTAAAAAATGGGTAAAAATGACTTTAAACATACATATTATAATAGTAAAAATTTTATGATAACATTTTTAGAAAACATGTACATGGATGATAAATATATCCCCAATAAATACTTATGTATAAACAATCTTAGATAAAAATAAGATTGCAAAATAATCCCTTACATTAGGTCTGATTTCTTCTGTATGTGTTCAAAACTCCTATATAGTGGGTTTAAACATATTATTAACTTGTAATAGAACTATAATAATGTTTATGATATCATATATTATTCACTTATGTGTTTATATTACCTGTTCAGTTTCTAATTCCATGTTAAGGCAACATTTTGGGTAATAATTGTTTTATTTATCATACATGTTTTGAATTGTTATTCTTGACATAATTACTTATATCATAATTTAAACACTTATAGAATGTAAAAATTTATTTATATATTATATATATACAGTATATGAACATATATATATATAATAGATAGATAAATGAAATGGAATACATCGTTAATGTAGATGGTATGTCATACGTATGCATGAATGCTGTTTTTGTTTTTTTATTGAATTTAATGGAATAAGTAAATGACCCACATATTGTATATATACATAAATATAATAGAATTATTATCTCATTTATTTCTGGGTTATTTATTACATACACTTTATAACCATTCTTGAATGGTTAATGTGGAGAATGAATCTCGTCACATCGTGGAGACGGTAAGCCGTACGTACGCATGAGCGACAATCTCATTCCCATAACTGTTTAATGGTATTTAAGTAGATGGTGTATAATATCTTATAATTAGTATCATTTTATAATAAAAAGATATAGTTATTATTTCCACAATTATACCCATCCAAGTAAGGTGGTGGTGAAAAATAGATTACACCACAACGTGGAGACGGTAAGCGATACGTACACTCGCACGATGATTTCATTTTTCATAGGATGGATAAAAGATGAAATAGGGTTGTTTAATATTTATAATAACATATCTTTATATGAGTGATATAATGAAATAAATAAATAAGAGGAAGTATAAGAAGAAATAAATTTGAAATAATTGGTAGAAGAGATTACCTCTTGCTTGATGTGCCTCCTTTAAATTTTCTCTTAGGGCACTAGAGTTGGTGAGTTTTCCATTTATGGTAACATTTTTAACCTTTTAATATTGAAATTGTTGTTACTATGGTTAAGGTTAAAATAGTTTAACTATGGGGTTAAACCAAAATATAATGTTTAAAACACCATGAAAACCTATAATTTTTCTTTAATTTTTGTGATATTTAGACAAAATAATAACTTACCTTTTAATTTATATCCATTTTGAATAATTTTTATAGAGAATTAACATTTTATATTTTAATATTTTATGAATTTTCAAAAGTGTCCCTCCCCTCACTTATAAAAGGGAAACTTATATTTTCTTTTATTCACATTTTTAAATCCAGTTGGTTTAGAAATTACCTACCTAAATCCATTAATTAATTCCCTTACCATGTCCTAGATTCAATTTTTTGTTAGAATACCCTCCTAGTATTGATTTTGGTTCAAACCTAAAAGGTTGTCCGAAGAATAGGTTTCATTTTTAACCAAGCATTTTTATTTTATTTATTCTTCCCCATAATTAAAATATTAACAAACCATTATGGTACATATACATTATTTTATACAATATAATAAGGTGGTATTATGTTAATGACAGAACCTACATCCATCTTTTGTTCTATCAATTAGAAAATGAAATCATAGTTTGTGTGTATGGGGGACTACATCTTCATGAACTGATGTAATTCGTTTCCTATAATCTTATCACATGGATATTTATAATGATTAATTTAACATATGTATATGATACCGAAGAAACATTCATATTTTTTAAAATTAATATATGATATATTTTCATATCTTTCCATTATTTGAAAAATGATAATGTCATTCGTGCATACGTGCAGATTACCACCTCCACAAAGTGATGTGATTGGTTTTTCATTTCTACATCACATGGGTGTTATATCATTGTATTTAAAGAAATAATATGAAAATTATGATATAATTATCATTTTATAATGTTAAAATAGTACTTACCTTTTTTCCATCATGATCATTGAAAAATGTAAATGTTTCTCAGGCATACGTATGACCTACCACATCCATGATTGGAACATAGTTCATTTTTCATAACCATATTTCAAGGTTAGTTTTAAAATTAACAATTATTTATTAAAATGATAACTATTTCATGATTATTATTTTAGATGATGAAATAATGACCCCGTTTAACATAGACAACCAGTCAAAGTCATTTTGGACTTATGAGTAAAATATTATCAAAAATTTCGATGTGAAATTAATTGGATAAGTAATTGAATATAAAATTATATTAAATAAAAAAAATTGAATTAAATAAATAATAATGGGTTTTAATAAAGTTAAAATATATCATAATTTTATTATTTAGGAAGATAAATATTGTACGTGATGAGTCAGACTAGTGGTAATGGATTTTCCATCTCACGTTTATTCTGTGAAACATATGCCATACTTACAACTTGTTTCTTTTATGTGGTGTATATACTACCCATGAATATATATTATGTTGATTATTTTGAAAATTATAGTTGTCACGACCCGTCCTCGGGGCCCGTGCCGTGACTACCCCAAGCCCGCCTTCCATAGGCCAGGGGTTGGCGACTAGCACCAAAGGCGTAAAATCCCGATAACTGGGAAGGCATTGCCTTTATAAAGAAAACAAGCACCACAGAGTACAAGCGGAAGTAAAACACTAAGTACAAAAAGAAGAGCTGAAAAGTAAAAGGGGCCGGAAATACAAGCCCAACTGTAAAGTACAACTCGAAAGGGAAAACAGCGACTGAAAAGTAAAGCTGCTACGCCGAGATGTCCACTGGAAATCCCACCTGAAGGGTGGGTACAGATAGCTCCTCTGCTCCTCGGGTCCCGCCGTCTGCTCCAAGTATGTCCCGCCCAGTGGTCTACCTCTGGGTACCGCCTCGTCGTATAGTCCACCTCCAGGTACCGTCCAGTCCTCGAACACTCGGCCTCTGCCAGCACTGTCCGTCGTCTGCAACCAACACAACGAGGTGCGGGCATAGCCCGTGCAGGGGTGAGTATAACGATACTCAGTAGGGACCCCGAGACCCTCAAGGTCTCACTAAAACCAACAAGGATAAACACAAGAAGATCTCAACAGATAAACTTTACTTAGGTATATGCCCATACAAATACATAAGTTATCAAGTAACCCATCTCAATCATGAGGAAACACAAGGATTGTGAAATCGACGGATAACCACTACCCGGGTATATGCCCATACATATACCAAAGTTAGCAAGTGACCCATCTCAATCATGAAGTAAACACAAGGTCAAAAGTCTCAGCTCAAACCAGGATTTTCATTATCGAAACCGTAACTGCTGAAGAGCTCCGTCTCTAGAGTGTACAGTGGTCCTGTCACGACTCCGAGGCTGCCGCTCACTGACCTAGGACTGCTGAGGTACTCCTCCTGTCGAGTACTGCGGGTTTGCGGCCAACTACCTGGCGCTCCGTCCGCTGAGGGTCTGTCGCCAAATACCGGGCGCTACCCAGATAGCCTACTGAGGTACTCCTCCTGTCGAGTACCGCGGGTTTGCGGCCAACTACCTGGCGCTCCGTCCGCCGTGGGTCTGCTACCAACTACTGGGCGCTCCGTCCACTGGGCTAGTCGACTCACTCCAAGTCGAGTCGGTCAAGCAGTCGTCAGGTCTCAGCCGGCTACACGGTCTCCGTACTCTGCACGCTCGTCTCCACCGTCGCGGGTCTGTCGCTACAACCAAGCGCACACACTCCGTAGAGTATCGCGGGTCCGCCGCTACAACCAAGCTCTCCACCGCCAAGGGTCTGCTGCTGCATCCAAGCGCACCACCACTGTCAAGTACCACGGGTCCGCTCCACGAGCTACTGGTCGATACTCCAAGTATCACAAGGTCCCGCGAAGAAGTGTCTCAAAGGTCCGTCTCGGCACAGGGGTCTCAACGCAACAGACGGCGCGTCGATCGGACGCCCGGTCTGTGAGTTATTAGCCTTTTCGTCCCAGGGGCCCGGTTGGTTTCGTGAGCGAAACCAATCCCGGCCGTATCTCAACTGCACCCCGAACTTCCATAGGGTAAACTCAAAGGGACCGTTACTCAACGTAACCACCAACACCGCTGACGGCTCGTCAAGCGGACGTCCTGTCTGAAAGATATCAGCTTTCCCGTTCCAGGGGCCCGGTTGGATTTCGGGAACAATCCAACCCGGCCATACTCCGACTGCATCCAAAACTCGGGCGGAGTATGTCAAAAGTTCCGTCTCATCAAGAGGAAGTCAACGAAACAGACGGCGCGTCAATCGGACGCCCGGTCTGTGAGTTATTGGCATTTTTGTCTCTGGGGCCCGGTTGGTTTTTAAGGAAAAACCAACCCGACCGTACTCCACCTGCGTCCAAACCTCGGGCGGAGTATGCCAAAAGATCCGATTCACTAAGAGGAACACAACGCGACTGACGGCGCGTCAATCGGACGTTCGTGGCTCAAGATATGAGCGTTTCCGCTCCGAAGGCCCGGTTGGTTTCGTGAACGAACCAACCCGGCCGAACTCAAAGTAACCCGAAACCTTGAGTGCGATATACCGAAACGACCGTCTCGATCCAAGGATCGCGTTGCCGCAGACGGTTCGTCATTCGGAGGTCCGAGGCTCAAGTTATGAGCCAAAAACCAAATCAGGTTCGAAACGGGGGGTCCGGGTCCGGGCCGACCCGGCCCGACCCCCCCCCCCCTCTGGACGGCGCGGCGGCCGGCGGCGGCGGGCGGCGGCGGCGGGCGGCGGCGGCGGGCGGCGGCGCGGCGGCGGCGGGCGGCGGCGCGGCGGCGGGCCGCGTGGCGGCGGCGGCGGCGGGCCGCGTGGCGGCGGCGGCGGCGGGCCGCGCTGGCGGTCGGCTTGCGGGGAGCAAAGCTCCCGCTTTGCTGGAGGCGGCGCGGCAATTAGCCGCGCCGGTTTGTAAGAACCGCCCCCCCCCCCAACGTGGGGGGCTTGATTGAAGGGCGGCGCGACAATCTGGCCGCGCCGTTTATTTTTTTTTAAAACCGCCCCCAACCACGTGGGGGCCTGCTGGCGGTGAACCAAGGGGGCAGGATGCCCCCTTCCCTCAAGAACCACCCCCTCTCTTAAAGAGGGGGTTTTAATGGACCGGCCGGGGAATTTAATTCCCCGGTTTTGTGACATCCGGCCGGCCCGCTGGCCGGCCGGTTTTTACCAACGGGACCGGAAATTCCGGTCCCGCCCTCGACTTCCGACGCCGGCGGCCCGGCCGCCGGTCTTTCCTTCCGCCGCGGCCCGGAACCGGCCGCGGTCTCCTCGTCCCGCCGCGGCCCGGAACCGGCCGCGGTCTTCTCGTCCCGCCGCGGCCCGGAACCGGCCGCGGTCTTCTCGTCCCGCCGCGGCCCGGAACCGGCCGCGGCGTTCGTCATCCGGCGCGGTGCGACGGCACCGCGCCCCTTTCGCCGTGCCATGATTCCTTCCAACGCGGCGCGACGGCGTCGCGTTCTTGAAGATTCTCCTTGGCGTAACGCGGCGGCGTTGCGTAAAATTAAACGCACAATCATCCGCGTGGTGCGACGGCACCACGCCACTTGCTTCCACCCGCAAGAACAACAAGAATGTTGGAGGGGTTCGGCCGTGTTCGTACGGACCGCCCCCCCCCTCACGTTAAATTAATAACGCATCTTAAAATAATCAACATCCCACGTTAGTTATACGAACCACGAGAAGTATGAGATAATTAAATATTAAATCAACCACCCCTACCTTGGGTACAAGATCGAGGATTCGACTATGTCCGCGGAAGACGGCGTCGCGGAAGTCGGGCGTCGCGGTCGTCGTTCGTCAAATCCGTTGACGAAGAGGCGCGTCCGAAGAAGCACGTCGTTGGCGAATCTTCGTTTGCCGACGAAGAAGGTCCCAGGAGGGTGCAGCGTTCCCTCTTGTTGACACCGAGGACGAAGAAGAGAGGCGTCGTTCTTCGTCGGAGTTTGGGCGTTCTTCGTTCTTCGTCAGAGCTTGAAGATGAAGAGGAAGATCTCCAAAAGACAAACAAGGAACTCAAAATAAAATAAGACTACCTCTTATTTTATTAACACGTAACACAAAAGAATTTCAAACGATTCGTTTCTCACCTTAGCTGCCGAACGAGGATCGGCTGCGGAAGAAGAGGCGTCGCCGAAGAACGTCGCGGGTAAAGCTCGTCGACGTCGCAGATCTCGGTGTGCGTCGTCGAATTTCGGTCGCCGGCGTTCTTCGCGTTCTTCGCGTTCTTCGCGGGGAGATGAAGAAACAAGATCCTCTCAAATCCTTTCAAAGGATTTTTAGGTTGGTCTTATTTTATAAACATGCCAACACACGAAACCGGTTAAGAAACGATCCATCAATTCGAAAGAAACGACCCATTAAATTCACGAAAGAAACAGTCCATTTAATTCACGAAATAAACCGCCCAATTAAATGGTCTGTTAAGAATTAAAGAAAACGCGTCGGTTGACTTTTTCAGTTACTTTGACGGGTTTTCGCGGGTGCGTTACTTAGCGAAAGAAACGGCGGGGCTCGTGCGGGCCCCACCTCACAAATATCCTACCAAGGGGTAGGATATTTCTGGATAGCATCCTATCCAGTTCAACTCAGTTCAAGCCGCCTTTAAGTGGTTTCAAGTGGCTTCCAAGTGGCTTAAGCGAAATAAAATAAAGTTGTCGCAAAATTATTTTATTTCTTAACCTTAAGCCCGAAAATTAAAAACCACACCCGAGCAAACGCAACTCTGGAAGAGGCGTTTCTAAGCGAATACCGGCGCTGCGAGTTCATCGGTGCCCTCGGATTTCAATTCCGAGCACCGGATCAAAAGTTAGAAAAACCCGCTCGTCCGTTCACTGAACGTACCCGAGCCAAACTTCGGAAATTAATTCCGGGCACTCCGGGCCTCGGAATCAGGTGCCGTCTGAAACTGCGTTCTTGTAAAATTCCAAAGAAAATTAAGAAAAAAATTTCCTTGAAATTTACGGGTCTTTACATTACTCCCACCTCAGGGCTTTACGTCCCCGTAAAGCTACATCAAAAACTAGGGAAACAAAAAGGGGATACTGAGCACGCATCTGAGCCTCCCGCTCCCATGTGCTCTCCTGGAGATTCCCGTGCCGCCATCTGTTGCGCACAAGAGGAATCGATCGTCCATGTAGGGCCCGCTCCTGGATGACATGGACCTCTTTTGACGTGGCCCGGACCATCTCTGGTCCCACAAGAGCTGCAAGATTTCTTCTTTGCCGAAAAGAGAAACCTGGTCTCATCCCCTGGATGAACCACATTCTTTGCCTAAAACAGTCAATCCTAACATGGATGATACTAATCCATACCAAGGATGACGTCGTAAGGCCTCGACGCTACTACTAAGAGATCCAACCGTTACTCTCGCCTCCAAGGGTTGAGTCACACTGTCGGCATCAGTGTGTGGTAACTGGTCTCCTCCAGTAGATGTCTCACAAGTGAGGGTCAAGTCAACAGTCAACTGGAACCTCTTAGTAACATCACAAAAGAGGACAGGAAAGAAAACATCACAAAGGTATGCATCTTTTATTATTGCAGCTCATATTACAAGACGCTACACAAAAGCAACATCAACATGGAACTAGAAGTACAAGAGACGTATCCACTAGTTCCGCTCCTGTCCACCTGCTCCCAGAGCTCCAGCATTTGTCGCTGCCTCAACCTCGGTGGCTCCCTCCAAGCCTGCGGATCGAGGAGTCGGACAGTCACGTGCTAGGTGACCCTTTCCACCACAGGAGTAACAATGTCCGTTTCTGGCACGCCTGGCTCTGACCCCACCTCGGGTGCCCCGCACCACCGGTCCTAAAACCCGAGATCGCCCAACTGCTCGTCTGGTCCTCCTGGACCTCTGCATCATCTGTCTACTGCCCACAGATGACTCGGCTTCTGATCGAAAAACACGCGGCAAAGGCAGAATCTCCTGTACACGCTCGGGGTGTAGAGATACTGGCACAAACTCCACCCTGAAGAAGGTCTCGAAGTCTTCCCATGCGAAGTTCATCTCATCGCAAAACTGAAACAAGTGGCTCCACCACCTACCTGCTGCTGCCTGAAGGAGGCTGGTAGCAAAGATCACCATGAAGTCTGCCGGCGTCCCCACTAGCCTGAAGACTCTCACCACAGCCTCCAGCCAAACCTCAGCCGCCTGCGGGTCCGTCTCTCCCCGGAACCTGGGTGGCCTCTGGCGCTGGAACTCGTGCAGCGCGCTCAAGCGTCGTGCATCGCCTACTGCTGGGGCTGGTGGCATCAGTGGCCCAACGTATGGTAGTACCGCTGGTGCCTCCGCTGGTGCCTCAACTGCCAGAGGGCCCTGTACCGAAGCCTCGCCGCTCGACAGACTGTCAGCACGCTCATCCCTCCGGGCTCTAGCTGATCGTCTGAGAAAAGACATCCTGAAAGAAACAACGTAACACTATCAAACGATTATACCTGGTGAGCTGACCTGGTTTGAGCTGTTTTAAGGGGCAAAAACCTTTGAAAACACACACGCAATCAGTGTTTTCGTGCACAAAGTCGGAAATCAGTTGTCAGGGTCCTGGTGTATGGATACGTCGGCCGCCCGCACCAACACTGGACTCCCTGAACTGAAAACCACACTCGGTACTCTTAACACTATCGCTTCACAGAAAGAAAGATCAGAGTTATAAGTTCTGCGGTAGAACCGAACTCCTCTGATACCAATTTGTCACGACCCGTCCTCGGGGCCCGTGCCGTGACTACCCCAAGCCCGCCTTCCATAGGCCAGGGGTTGGCGACTAGCACCAAAGGCGTAAAATCCCGATAACTGGGAAGGCATTGCCTTTATAAAGAAAACAAGCACCACAGAGTACAAGCGGAAGTAAAACACTAAGTACAAAAAGAAGAGCTGAAAAGTAAAAGGGGCCGGAAATACAAGCCCAACTGTAAAGTACAACTCGAAAGGGAAAACAGCGACTGAAAAGTAAAGCTGCTACGCCGAGATGTCCACTGGAAATCCCACCTGAAGGGTGGGTACAGATAGCTCCTCTGCTCCTCGGGTCCCGCCGTCTGCTCCAAGTATGTCCCGCCCAGTGGTCTACCTCTGGGTACCGCCTCGTCGTATAGTCCACCTCCAGGTACCGTCCAGTCCTCGAACACTCGGCCTCTGCCAGCACTGTCCGTCGTCTGCAACCAACACAACGAGGTGCGGGCATAGCCCGTGCAGGGGTGAGTATAACGATACTCAGTAGGGACCCCGAGACCCTCAAGGTCTCACTAAAACCAACAAGGATAAACACAAGAAGATCTCAACAGATAAACTTTACTTAGGTATATGCCCATACAAATACCTAAGTTATCAAGTAACCCATCTCAATCATGAGGAAACACAAGGATTGTGAAATCGACGGATAACCACTACCCGGGTATATGCCCATACATATACCAAAGTTAGCAAGTGACCCATCTCAATCATGAAGTAAACACAAGGTCAAAAGTCTCAGCTCAAACCAGGATTTTCATTATCGAAACCGTAACTGCTGAAGAGCTCCGTCTCTAGAGTGTACAGTGGTCCTGTCACGACTCCGAGGCTGCCGCTCACTGACCTAGGACTGCTGAGGTACTCCTCCTGTCGAGTACTGCGGGTTTGCGGCCAACTACCTGGCGCTCCGTCCGCTGAGGGTCTGTCGCCAAATACCGAGCGCTACCCAGATAGCCTACTGAGGTACTCCTCCTGTCGAGTACCGCGGGTTTGCGGCCAACTACCTGGCGCTCCGTCCGCCGTGGGTCTGCTACCAACTACTGGGCGCTCCGTCCACTGGGCTAGTCGACTCACTCCAAGTCGAGTCGGTCAAGCAGTCGTCAGGTCTCAGCCGGCTACACGGTCTCCGTACTCTGCACGCTCGTCTCCACCGTCGCGGGTCTGTCGCTACAACCAAGCGCACACACTCCGTAGAGTATCGCGGGTCCGCCGCTACAACCAAGCTCTCCACCGCCAAGGGTCTGCTGCTGCATCCAAGCGCACCACCACTGTCAAGTACCACAGGTCCGCTCCACGAGCTACTGGTCGATACTCCAAGTATCACAAGGTCCCGCGAAGAAGTGTCTCAAAGGTCCGTCTCGACACAGGGGTCTCAACGCAATAGACGACGCGTCGATCGGACGCCCGGTCTGTGAGTTATTAGCCTTTTCGTCCCAGGGGCCCGGTTGGTTTCGTGAGCGAAACCAATCCCGGCCGTATCTCAACTGCACCCCGAACTTCCATAGGGTAAACTCAAAGGGACCGTTACTCAACGTAACCACCAACACCGCTGACGGCTCGTCAAGCGGACGTCCTGTCTGAAAGATATCAGCTTTCCCGTTCCAGGGGCCCGGTTGGATTTCGGGAACAATCCAACCCAGCCATACTCCGACTGCATCCAAAACTCGGGCGGAGTATGTCAAAAGTTCCGTCTCATCAAGAGGAAGTCAACGAAACAGACGGCGCGTCAATCGGACGCCCGGTCTGTGAGTTATTGGCATTTTCGTCTCCGGGGCCCGGTTGGTTTTTAAGGAAAAACCAACCCGACCGTACTCCACCTGCGTCCAAACCTCGGGCGGAGTATGCCAAAAGATCCGATTCACTAAGAGGAACACAACGCGACTGACGGCGCGTCAATCGGACGTTCGTGGCTCAAGATATGAGCGTTTCCGCTCCGAAGGCCCGGTTGGTTTCGTGAACGAACCAACCCGGCCGAACTCAAAGTAACCCGAAACCTTGAGTGCGATATACCGAAACGACCGTCTCGATCCAAGGATCGCGTTGCCGCAGACGGTTCGTCATTCGGAGGTCCGAGGCTCAAGTTATGAGCCAAAAACCAAATCAGGTTCGAAACGGGGGGTCCGGGTCCGGGCCGACCCGGCCCGACCCCCCCCTCTGGACGGCGCGGCGGCCGGCGGCGGCCGGCGGCGGCGGCGGGCGGCGGCGCGGCGGCGCGGCGGCGGCGGGCGGCGGCGCGGCGGCGCGGCGGCGGGCCGCGTGGCGGCGGCGGCGGCGGGCCGCGCTGGCGGTCGGCTTGCGGGGAGCAAAGCTCCCGCTTTGCTGGAGGCGGCGCGGCAATTAGCCGCGCCGGTTTGTAAGAACCGCCCCCCCCCCCCCCCCCAACGTGGGGGGCTTGATTGAAGGGCGGCGCGGCAATCTGGCCGCGCCGTTTATTTTTTTTTAAAACCGCCCCCAACCACGTGGGGGCCTGCTGACGGTGAACCAAGGGGGCAGGATGCCCCCTTCCCTCAAGAACCACCCCCTCTCTTAAAGAGGGGGTTTTAATGGACCGGCCGGGGAATTTAATTCCCCGGTTTTGTGACATCCGGCCGGCCCGCTGGCCGGCCGGTTTTTACCAACGGGACCGGAAATTCCGGTCCCACCCTCGACTTCCGACGCCGGCGGCCCGGCCGCCGGTCTTTCCTTCCGCCGCGGCCCGGAACCGGCCGCGGTCTCCTCGTCCCGCCGCGGCCCGGAACCGGCCGCGGTCTTCTCGTCCCGCCGCGGCCCGGAACCGGCCGCGGTCTTCTCGTCCCGCCGCGGCCCGGAACCGGCCGCGGCGTTCGTCATCCGGCGCGGTGCGACGGCACCGCGCCCCTTTCGCCGTGCCATGATTCCTTCCAACGCGGCGCGACGGCGTCGCGTTCTTGAAGATTCTCCTTGGCGTAACGCGGCGGCGTTGCGTAAAATTAAACGCACAATCATCCGCGTGGTGCGACGGCACCACGCCACTTGCTTCCACCCGCAAGAACAACAAGAATGTTGGAGGGGTTCGGCCGTGTTCGTACGGACCGCCCCCCCCCTCACGTTAAATTAATAACGCATCTTAAAATAATCAACATCCCACGTTAGTTATACGAACCACGAGAAGTATGAGATAATTAAATATTAAATCAACCACCCCTACCTTGGGTACAAGATCGAGGATTCGACTATGTCCGCGGAAGACGGCGTCGCGGAAGTCGGGCGTCGCGGTCGTCGTTCGTCAAATCCGTTGACGAAGAGGCGCGTCCGAAGAAGCACGTCGTTGGCGAATCTTCGTTTTCCGACGAAGAAGGTCCCAGGAGGGTGCAGCGTTCCCTCTTGTTGACACCGAGGACGAAGAAGAGAGGCGTCGTTCTTCGTCGGAGTTTGGGCGTTCTTCGTTCTTCGTCAGAGCTTGAAGATGAAGAGGAAGCTCTCCAAAAGACAAACAAGGAACTCAAAATAAAATAAGACTACCTCTTATTTTATTAACACGTAACACAAAAGAATTTCAAACGATTCGTTTCTCACCTTAGCTGCCGAACGAGGATCGGCTGCGGAAGAAGAGGCGTCGCCGAAGAACGTCGCGGGTAAAGCTCGTCGACGTCGCAGATCTCGGTGTGCGTCGTCGAATTTCGGTCGCCGGTGTTCTTCGCGTTCTTCGCGTTCTTCGCGGGGAGATGAAGAAACAAGATCCTCTCAAATCCTTTCAAAGGGTTTTTAGGTTGGTCTTATTTTATAAACATGCCAACACACGAAACCGGTTAAGAAACGATCCATCAATTCGAAAGAAACGACCCATTAAATTCACGAAAGAAACAGTCCATTTAATTCACGAAATAAACCGCCCAATTAAATGGTCTGTTAAGAATTAAAGAAAACGCGTCGGTTGACTTTTTCAGTTACTTTGACGGGTTTTCGCGGGTGCGTTACTTAGCGAAAGAAACGGCGGGGCTCGTGCGGGCCCCACCTCACAAATATCCTACCAAGGGGTAGGATATTTCTGGATAGCATCCTATCTAGTTCAACTCAGTTCAAGCCGCCTTTAAGTGGCTTCAAGTGGCTTCCAAGTGGCTTAAGCGAAATAAAATAAAGTTGTCGCAAAATTATTTTATTTCTTAACCTTAAGCCCGGAAATTAAAAACCACACCCGAGCAAACGCAACTCCGGAAGAGGCGTTTCTAAGCGAATACCGGCGCTGCGAGTTCATCGGTGCCCTCGGATTTCAATTCCGAGCACCGGATCAAAAGTTAGAAAAACCCGCTCGTCCGTTCACTGAACGTACCCGAGCCAAACTTCGGAAATTAATTCCGGGCACTCCGGGCCTCGGAATCAGGTGCCGTCTGAAACTGCGTTCTTGTAAAATTCCAAAGAAAATTAAGAAAAAAATTTCCTTGAAATTTACGGGTCTTTACAATAGTAATATTAATATCTATATATGTTTCTTTATTTTATGAGGTTTTGATTTGAAAGTTGTTAAAGTGGTAAGAGTTTTATGCTATAATCTCATTATTTATCAGGATAGTTTACAATTATGTGTTTGATGATGAAATTTCATGATAAAACACTTAATCATATCATGAATTTTACTACACTCTGGTTATCCCTATATAAAACATTATTTCATTTCATTTTACTCTATTTAATAATTCAATTTACCAAAATATTTTTAAGGAAAACTGACTTAATTTCACTCATCATTCAAAAATCCTTTCTCTTCCATGTATATGTTTTATAAAAATATTTTCAATAATTCTTTTAATATTATTAAATGATTTTTTAAATTCATTTTTACCCATGTTTTAATTTTTACAAAACTGTTTAAAATAAATCTTTGTTTTAACATGTACGGTATAAAAGGAATTTTATATCGTTATGACCACTCAAGGCTCTAAATATCTATTTATAATTTTAAAATTTTATTTTCAAAAAAAAATGTTTTATTAAAGGTTTATGAAATTTTTAGATTTTAAATAATTAATTTTAAATTTTAAAAGTTTATTCTACTCAAGAAATGTTCCAAGCGATCTGTTAAAATCATTTTCCATCTAATATGGAATCATTTTATGTTTTATAATATTAATTGGCGATATGATCCATTAATACCATCCACATTATTTCTCTGGATTATTTATGATAATAATAATTTTTTTTATTAAACCAATTATTTTTCTATAGGTTGTGAACTAACAATATTTGTGTTATGAATCAAGATGACGATCATTATTATGAAAGGTATGATTTTAAAATGTTAAGATCATGTTATCATACCATTATGAAAATGTTAAACTTATGTGATAATTTATATCTTCCTTGTTTACCCTTACTGAGAATCTAATATCACCCTTTATTACGTTTCCTTTCCCTAGGTAATTTATAAAGGTATTAAGTGTGATATGTCTATGAAGAGTTATAATTATGAATATACTTAGTGGGAGATGATATAGTTAACTTATAAACCAGTGGTTTATGTATCCATGTTTCCAAAGATACTATTTCTATAAGATTATATCCTAGATCTATATGTTATTTAATGAATATTCATATAATAGTATGTAATATATATGTTTGAAAAGTACGAGTTTCTATAGTTTTTATTTGATAAAGGTTTAGTTACCTTTGGAATTTCGAATGAGAATTTTTTTTTGTGAGAACCCTTTTGATAATCCTCTGTATAAGATAACATCCTATGTTATGGTAAAGAAAGGACTGTGGTTTTCATATAAAAAAATTCCCAGTCTGGATACTACATGTGGTAATGGTTTTAAAACTTATGAATCTAGTAGAAATAAACCTGAAAAGAGTTGTTCGAGTATATATCATCCATCATTTTGGTTTATAGTGAGTGTGACCTTACTGCGCGCCAATATTGACACTCCTGGGGGGATATTCATAAGTTAATTTACATATTTTTATGATCCATTATGAATGGTTTTATTAGATAATGATCATGGATGACCTTGGATAATTCTAAGGTTCCATAGATAGAAAAAATGTGTCATGATTTAGAAAATCTATGAGTGATTTCTCATGATTGATCATTCTAATTAAATATTCCATATGGTCATGATAACCATTTTGGTTTTTGAAAGGTAATAAAGATAGAACAATGAAGTTGAGGTGGTAACATGTATGATAAAATATTAAATTTCCATATTTTTTCTTAGTTATACGAATTAATGTATATCAAGAATAGTCTCAATGAATTCTAATTCACATTCTCATCTACTAGATGTTAAATTAGTAGTCAAAACCCATAATTTTATGATGATCACATCAGAAGTCTATGAATATTCTCTGATATATGTTTGTGGGAATGTGTTTCCCAAAAATCATGTTATTATACTTATGGTTGAATTTTATGTTATCTTAGGAATGGATTATATTTCTTTACATAGATACCACATCAATTTATAATGAAGATTTGTCATGTTTGATATTTTGAAACTACATATGATCATCTATCAATGTGATGATAATATGAACGTCTAATGGAATCAAAATCCATTGTATGTGTCATAATTCCTATAAAAAATGATTTTATCTCTAATGATTGGGGATAAATTCAACATATATTATTTCCCCTTTTTAAGGGAGTTTCTTGAGGACTTTATAAAATAGTTTCCTAGTCTTCCAAACAATTGTGATGTTGAGTTCCCAATAGAACTCACATATTGTGCTACACCTATTTCAATAACTCCATATCAAATTTACCTGATTTAGTTGCACGAATTAATGATGAAATTATATGATAATTTGGAAAAGGGTTTCATTTACCTTAGTTTTTTAGTTTGGGGAGAACTTTTTGTTTTTTGAAAATAATGATGGATCAATGCGATTCTGCATTGATTATTGCGAATTAAACAAGATGAAAATCAAGAATAAGTATTTTTGGACTTATATTGATTACTTGTTTGATGATATTCCTGGAGATCAATACTTTTCCATGATTGATCTTCATTCTGGATATCATCAATTATGGTTCAAGAAAGAGTATATACTGAAGAAAACATTCTGTACAAGGTATGGACATTATTGATCTGTAATGATTCCATTTGGTCTTAGTAATTCCCCCACTATCTTCATGGATTTAATGTATAGATTAATTAGAGATTACGTTGATCAGTTTTTTGAAGTGTTTATAAATTATATTCTATTCTATTCCAAGATAAAGGGAGTGCATGAAGATTACTTGAGGATTATATTAAAGACCTTGAGGATGGAGAACCTGAATGAAAAATTTACCAAGTGTAAAATTTATATATATAAAGTTTCGTTTTTTGGTTATGTAATCTCAAGAAAGGGTATATATGTGGATCCATCAAAGAAAGAAGTTATTAAATGTATGACTAGACCAAAAATTGTGAATGAGATCCAAAATTTTCATTTTTTTTTGGATAAATATGATCATCACTTTGTGGAATATTTATCATGTATTTCAAATCCACTCATTAAGTTAACCTAGAAGGGATCCAAGTTCCCTTGTACAACTAAATATAAATCAAATTTCAAGGAACTAAAAAGATTTCTAGTTAGTGGACATGTTTTAATATTTCTCAAAAGTGGAGAATGTTTTTCAATATATAGATATACATCAAATAATTGAATATAATGTGTTCTTATGAATAATGGTATGGTGATTTACTATAACAAGTTTTAATTTAAGGTTTACAAGAAAAATTACCCAACTCATGATTTTGTGTTAGTTACATGGTTTTTATATTAAACTTATAGATTGATTATCTTTATAGAGAAAGGTGTGGTTTATAAAATAATAATAAAATTTGAAAGTTTATATTCACTAAAAATAGTTGAATATGATCTAAAGAATATTTTTGGATATTATTAAATATTTTTAATACTCAATACATTACCACCTTGGAATAAAAACAAGGTGGCTGATACTCAGAGTTAAAAGGTTTATACTAGATTATCTATGATGGGATTCCGAAAAGTTCCAATATTTATATATTTTCAAAGGATGGATCTAGGAATCTTGGAATAAGGAAAACATGTTATATTTATCAAATGATTGTTCAACCATCTATCCCATGTGTGTATTAAATTTGCATAAATGAAAGTTATTTAACGATAAAATAATTTTAAAAATGTTCTCGAGTTTGACCTTTGTTGTGATGGAATGATAAGGTTTTGGAACCTGTTATGCGTTACATACATAATAGATTCTAATAAGGGTATCTTAGATGAAGATCATAGTTAACTATTCTCCATTTTTTATAAAAGTATGAATATGTATACATATATGAAAGTGTATTTATATTAGAAAAAATTAAGAATGATATTTTATATGTGTTATTTCTATTCCTGGTATTTCACTAAATTTGGGATGAGAGATAAATGTATAAGGGGGTGTTACAACTTTTAACTATACATGAAAGGAAATTTAGAAAACATCAACATGGATTTTTTCATCGGTCTCCACAAAACATATAAAGTGCATAATACTATTTGGTTTTTAGTTGATTGCTATAAAAAGTTATCACACTTCATTGTTATTAGATAATATTTATATATTGATCATATTTCAATAATATATGTAATAGGTAAAGCTTCATGGAGTACCTCATTATATTAAATCTGATCGAGATTTGAGGTTTACCTTGAAGTTCATGAGAAGCACTTAGAAAGATCTTGATTAAAAGTTATGTTTAAACTTTCATTATCACCATAAAATATATATTAAGTTAGATATAACCATTCAAACCCTAGAGTATATACTACGATTTTGTTTTTTATATTTTAAAGGTGGTTGGAATCAACACCTCCCTCTACTCACATTTTCGTACAAAAACATCTTTTATTCAAGCATTTACACGATTAATTATAAATCCATTTATAGAAATAAATATAGAAATTCAACAGAAGGGATTAATTTTGAGAAATAAATCTATTTTCACCTATGTTGGTCGAAGAGATGAAAGATAAGGTTAGACATATTTAACAACACACCAAGGAATCTTATAGTCAATAGAAAAAATAATTTTTGTAATCGTTAGTGTGATCCAAAATTCAAAGTTGATGAGGAGTTGTTTATGAAAATATATCCCTAAAATAAGGTTATGATATTCATAAATAAGATAATGGTAAACCCTAGGTATGTTATCCCATTTGATCTTCTTGATCAAGTAGAGATGGTAGCTTATCACATGGCACTTTCAAAGAACTTTTCTGAAGTTTAGGATGTATTACTTGTATCAATCCTAAGGAAGTACATACAAAATCAATCAAATGTACTTAAATAATAGGTCTCTCTATTTTATCATGATCTTTCCCATGAAGATCAACCTTTATAAATCGTGGATCATAGAGATAAAGTGTTATTGAACAAGACTACTCACATAGTGAATGTTCTTTAGAGGAATCATATTTTTGAGGAATCTATATGGGAACCCTAGGATGTGATGAGGAAAAAGAATCCTCATTTGTTTGTATAAAATTAATGGAATTTTGGGCCTGAAATTCATTTTTAGTGAGGTATAATATAACAAGCTAGGATATTATGATATATTTATTTTCAAATGAATTTTAATTTTTTTCGATAGCTTGCGATGAACACAACCGTGAGTGTAAATTAACCATAATATAGCATACCATTTTAAAATGGACATTAAATTGGTGGAATGAATAAAAATATCAACATCTTAAAAATATTAATTAAGGGTTTAGATAAATAAAATATATTTTTAGTCTTTATAGGCATAAGAAATATATTTTTCCTTAAAACAGTTTTTGTTACTTTTTATGAGAAAATAATATAAATAAATTATCACCACACTAAGTGAATTTATTTTACAAAAATAAATTTAAAATTTAAAATCAACATGTCAAAATTTACTTAGATATATTTTTTAGAATTTCCTAAAAAGTTTGATTTTTTTGATGAATTGTGAAAAATATTGATTTTAATTAAAAATTTCCCTTTTGTTTAATGAATTTACAAAGTTATATTTTATTTTAAAATGTTTTTAAATTTGAAATTATTTTATTTGTATTTTTATTAATCTAATTTAGGTCATTGGATGCCATATTATGTGTAATTGTTACCTAAAAAGGTTTTATACTTAAGAAAAAATTTCCCTTAGAAAACCAATTTTTATCATATTTTATGGTTTAATTTTAAATTAATTTCTACTAGTTATAGAGATTAAATTTATTAAAATGGATAACATATTCTGAATAATCTAAATTAACATTATCTAATCAGGGAAACTTAATTTTTTGTGATAATTAACAGTAAAAATAGTAGATGACATAGATATCACAATATAAACCTTAAATATAAAGAATAAATTTAATAAGTTGTATTTTTAGAAATTAGGGAAACTATACTAGTGGAATAATAATTGGACCATTCATCATTATCTTATCTTTTCTTGGATATACATGTTTCTAATATGGTTTTATGACAAATGAAAATATTTTTCCAAAATAACAATTCTTTCTAAAAAATGATCTTTTAATTGTCTTGAGATTGTTTCTACTTCACTAAAAGTTGATACCTAGCATTTTATTCCATACAGAAACTCAAATTTTTATTCATAAATATATTATTTATGAAATTAAACCCATTTATTTACATGGGTTGTTTTATTTCCAAGATTGATATGAGTTCTATGTGACATGCATGATAATGTAAATGTTATGATGTGATGGGTGCACCCTAAATTATATTACACATTTAAATGTTATGATGTTCTAGGTTCACCCTGAATTATATAGCACTCCAATTAATTGGGTAATGTGATGTATCTCATGATATAAAGTTAAATAAGTATGGTAGTTAACCACTAAGGAATGGTGTTTCATTTTTATGCATTACCACATTCCAAGCCTTTATTCAATGCTTCCTATCATGATTATGATCTTATGCCTATGTTATGATGACAATGATTATGATCACACCATGTTATATTAATTAAAACTCTTATATATCCTCTTAATGAGTTTTATATCACCCATTTATTTTATGTATATCCTCATGTGATTACTTTTATAAAGAATAATGTGTTCGCCACTAAGAAGCTTAAGAAGAAAGAATTAAATAATGTTTATGTTTTATTATGTAAATGTTATTTATGATCCTAATCTAAACAAGACACTAAAATATTTTATCATATATATGTAACTCTATTATGTTTTTTAACTTTAAAATGATATAATATAAATTTAAAGAAATATAGGGTCACTATAGTTTGTATCATATCCTGGTTTACTTTATTTATGAATTAGGATTAGAGAACCTTAGAGAAAACCCTTAATATGAGACTAAGTATATGTAAGCAACCAAGAAGCTTTATTTTAGAAAATTATAAATATTGGAACCCCATAAGATATGCCTTTAGGCATAATTTCACAAAGGAATAAATTATTAATTCATTACTTGTTGACTTATGTTTTGTTCTAGACTTTTCAATTTTAAGAATATGATGAGAACCAAGAGAAACAAGGCCAACAAACCCTGCTAGGGACAATGTAGCAATTGCCTGAATGACATACACAATGCCTTGGGAGGTGGTATTCAATATTTAATGGTGATTCTTACCCAACTGTATTAGGTTATGAATAATAACCTGAATAATTTGGACTGTCTGCCTACACCTAAGACAGAGAAACTAGTTATCGAGTGTTTTATGCCACAATGAACCCTGAAATTTAATGGATAATCTAATCCACTGTCCATATTAGTGTCTGTCAACTCAATAGAGAATATTTTTTTGCTTCACTATTTTGATACAAAGAAGGTGACTCTGGCCATTTACTGTTTAAATAGAGAGGCAGATCAACAGTGGGCTTTGATTAAGAACACCAAGACGAAGGTATAAATTGAAGAGATGGAGTGGGAATACTTTAGGTAAAATTTATTAACAAGTATTTCCCTTTAAATATTCATAAAAATATGGATAAATAATTCATAGAGTTAAAGAAAAATGATAGTTAATCTATCACAGCCTATGAAGAAAATTTCACAAAGATTTCAAGGTACGCTTTGGGTTTTGTTATCAACAATGATAAACAATTAAGAGATTCTTTAGTTGATTAAAACCACTCCTTGGAAAGGATATAGAAATTCGATACATCAGAAGTTATGAAGAAGTTGTTTGATGTTCTATCAAAGTGGAGATAGAGTTGGATAATGTTCCCATGGCTATGGTTATATGAAAATAAAGACGGAGTTTCAAACTTGGGGATATAATGAAAATGGTGGGATGAAATCCCAACCACCCACTTGTCAGAAATGTGGGAATACGTATCATGGGAACAATCACAATGGGATAGTGAACTTCTATATGTGTTGGAGAGAAGTTCACCAAACTAATAAATTTCAAATATACATAAAGAAGCTGACCAATAAAATAGAGGAAATGAGAGCACCACCAATTATTCTATGCGACAATTGTAGGGAGAATGGGAACTATACAATTCAATTCTCCAAACCTTGAATCCTTGAGGGTAATCAACATCATCAACCACCAAAGAAAAAGGTACAATGGAAGGCTTATTGCATCACTACAATTGAAGTGGAGCAAGATAATGAATTTATACAAGGTATAATTAATATTCACTCAAGAACAATAAAAGTCTTATTTGATTATGTTTATACACATTATATTATATATTAGATGTTTTTATAACTATTGAATCAATGAATGAAAACCATGAATTAGAGATATTTATAAAATCACCCAATGGGGCGATCATTGCAACCCATGTGTTGGAATATTATCCTTTTGACGTATGTGGGAATATTCTCCCAGAAAATCTCATGATACTTACCATTGTGGAATTCAACACTATACTGGTGATAGATTGGATATCGTTATATTAAGAACACTTCAACTATTGAGAAAAGGAAATATATTCTCATATTATGAACCATCCTATGATCCTCTACAAATGAAAGGAAGATTATGAGAATCCTTTAAAAAAATCCTCAAATGGTGTGGGTGTTGATTCTCTGTGAAGAAGCATACATCTCTTAAATGGTTGTGTCAAAATAAGGTATCAACCTATGGAAAATGACCATTGTTATAGAATATAATGAATTATTTTTTTGAAGAGTTATCTAGACTTCCCCCAGATCATGAGGTAGAGTTATCAATAGAACTCATACCTAGAGCTACCCCTATCTCAAAAATTCCCCTATAGGATGGACCTGATCGAACTAGAGGAGTTAAAAAAGAACCTTCAAGATCATTTGAAAAAAGGGTTCATATGCCCTCGTGCATCGCCTTATGATGTGTTAGTTCTCTTTGTAAAGAAAAAGGATGGATAAATTTGGTTGTGTATTGATTACCAGGTTCTCAACAAGATCACTATAAAGAAAAAGTATCCTCTTACAATGATTGATGACTACTTAGATCAACTATGAATAGATCATTTCTTATCAAAGGTGGATCTTTTTTTTATAGATATAATTAGTTAAAGGTGATGAAATAAGATATCCATAAGTGTTCCTTCTGTAAAATTTCTAAAAACTATGAATTTTTTGGTGATTCCCTTTAGACTTATTAATTCCATTGAAATCTTTATGGATTTGATGAATAGATTCTTTTTATATTATCTCGAAAAATTTGTGGTAGTGTTTATCAATGATATTTTCATCTACTCCAAGGGAAAATAGGAGCATGAAGAACATCTAAGGCTTGTGTTAGAGACATTAAAAAGGGTAAGTTTTATGAAATGTTTAGAAAGGGTTACTTTTGGATGAATCAAGTCACATTCTAAGGACATGTGATCATAAGTGAGGTAATTTCTGTAGACCCTTTAAAAAAGGAAATTGAGGAATGGAACAGACCCTATAGTGTCACAAAAATCCATAGTTTTCTTGTCTTAGAAGGGTACTATCAACGATTTTTGATAAATTTATTATTATTTTCAATCCCACTAACAATGTAATCAGGGAAAGGGGTAAATTATGTTTGGATGGAAGAATATGAGGAAATATTAAAGGAGCTAAAGATAAGGTTTATCACTACACTGGTACTCACTTTACCAACATGTGGAGAAATTTTTGTGACACACAATGATGCTTAAATGAAATGCTTAGGTTGTGTACTCATGAAAAATGATAAAGTGGTAGAATATGCCTCATGACAGTTGAATATCTACAAGATGTATGATATAGAGTTTGAAGATTTGATTTTTTCCATGAAAATCTAGCGGTACTACCTCTATGGTGAGAAGTGTGACATATATACCGATCATAAGATTCTAAAGTATATATTCACACAAAAGGATACCAACATGGATCAAATGATATGGTTAGAGATAATTAAGGACTATGATTTCTATATTCACTATCATCCTAGTAAGGAAAACATGGTAGTTCATGCACTTAGGAGAAAAGAACCCACTACTCTATCCCTAATGTGGATTGGGAAAGACCCTATCTTCTTGGACATATAAAGGATGGATTTGGAAATCATAACAATAGGGAATCCATCCTACTTTTACCAAATGATTTTCTAACCATATATCCAATATGTTATTAACAAGACTTAAAGGGATTACCTAGAGTTATAAAATAAGGTGAATGTCACCATGAGCTTTGTCACTAGTCTCTCGAACAAATCCCAAGTAAACAATGTAATATGGGTTTTTGTGGAACAACTCACCAAGATTTCTCACATTATTTATATATGGGAAGATTTATCTCTCAAATAACTTTCCATGAAATATGTTAAAGAAGTGGTAAGGCTGTATGGGGTACCAATTAAAATCATCTCTGATTGTGATCAAAGGTTCACATCTAAATTATGGATAAGAATCGAATATTCCTTGGGTACTGAATTGAATTTCATCATGGCCTATCACTCCCAAAAAAATGACCAATCTAAAAGGACAATTTAGATGCTCGAACACATGCTAAGAGCCTGCTTAATGAAATTAAAAGGTGGATGGGCTCAACATATTCCATTGTTTGAGTGATTAATAATATCTTCCAATCGAGTGTTCATATGGATCCATATGATTATATGTATGAAAAGAGATGTAGAACTCCAACTTGTTGGGATGATGTTGGTGAAAGAAAGATACTTGGACCTGGTCTTGTGAAATAAATGACAGATAATGTTGATTGCATCCAAAAACATATAAAAGCTACTCATAGTTCGAAATTTATCTATACTAAAAAACATCGAAGGGGCTTGTAGATCAAAATTGGAGATAAAGTCTTCTTTCGAATATCACCATGAAAAAGATTCATGATGTTTGGGAAGAAAAGCATGCTTATCCGAAGGTGCATTGGCCGCTTTAGGATCCTTGATCACATAGGATATGGGGCCTCTCAGCTTGAAATACCACCAATTATGGATAAAATTCATGAGGTGTTCCATGTATCCCTCCTGATAAAGTATATACTAGATCCATCACATGTATTGAACTCAAAGGTGGTGCAACTGGAATATTATCTCTCTTATAAGGAGCATTCGATAAAGACTCTGAAGGGAGAGATAATGTTCTATTCCACAAGGCAACACCCCTTGTCAAAGTGTTGTGGAGAAATTATAATTATGAAGAAGCTACTTGGGAACCATAAGAGGTGATGAAGGATAAATACCCTCACCTTTTTATGTAAAATGAAATTTGCATGCTGAAATTTCAAAAGGGGGCAATAAATTAACAACACAAACTCTTATCAATAAAAATTACCTTCTTATAATTATTTCTTGTAGAATAAATCACATTAAATTACATATATATCACTATAAAAACCTTAAAAATTAAGAATAAACTAAATAAGTGGTATTTCTATAAATTAGGAAACTTATACCAATAGAATAGTAACTTGGCCATTGGAATAGTAATATGAACATTTGGAATAGTAAACCGTCTAATAAATTAATAAACTAACATTTAAAAGTATAAATAAAACTTGGTTATCTTATGAATGAAATTATAATATATTTATATTATGAAATAAGTAAACAAATATTTAAAAAATATGAAATTAAGTATTGGTATTTTTGTAAGTCATAAGTATTTATCTACAATTTTATAATTAATATAAGGATTTAAAATAAAATTTATTTTCCTAAAATAGATCAATATTTTTTTCTTATGATTATGAGATAAGTTTATGATACCATTGCTAATTTTTTAAAGTTTCATAAAATCAGTTATAATTTTAAAATCATTATTTTTTCTAATAAATGAATGTTTTAATTGAAAATTAAATTTATAATATTTATAAAATTATTTTCATAAAATGGAGTCTATTTTTGAAATCATAATTTTTAATTTCTCTAAGGGTTATTTTTTATAAATTTTCTAAAATACTTTGATTTTTTGGTGAATAGTAAAAACACAGTTTTCACAAAACCTGTATATCTTAAATTACATCATTTATGATGTAATGGTTACATTATCCTTTTTATACTCTATATTAGACTATGGTATATTTAATTTAATAAATGGTTCATTAAAATAAAATAAAATGAATTTCCAAACCTAAAAAGAACATTCCAAAACCTAAAATCAAAAGTGACTCCTTAAAATATTAATTTTTTCTTTCATTACACTTTTCTTTTCAATAAACTATGGAATTAAAATTATAAAAAGGATTTAAATTCCTAAAAAAATTATATTATATTAATATTTGAGTTTTAATTTACAAAATTCACTATGAAATGTTTTACATTTGATATATTATTTTATTCAATATTTTATTCTAAAAATACCTCTTTCTTATGTAAAAATAACCCCTTCTGCATACCCTTGAAAAAACAACTCCTAAAACCCATTCCAAATACTATTATTTTTCAAACATACTCCCTTTAAATCCTCATAGAATACTTAGGGACGTTATGGAGAAATCAAACTCAGATCAGCAATGATTTATAGTGTTGTATAGGTTTATCTACACTGAGGAGAGAGTATGTCTCTATTAACTCTTCCCTCTTTACTTCTTCTCTTTTCTTCTTATACCCTCTCCCTTTAAAAACCTTATACTAAAAAATTTATTATACAGTACTTTGATGTTATACTAATGATTTTATCCTACTATAATTTTCATATTTATGACAAATATGAATTTCATACTTCACATTCCTGCTTTTTCGACAACGTCCTGTTAAAGGTCAGTTAACTACCTATGAATACGTTGCCAAAAAAAATATTTTAACCACCATAATGGATGGAAGGTATGAATTATATAAAATATATTAACATTTGACTACATTTAAAATATGATTTTTTAATTAATTATACTAATGTATAACAGACATTTAATAAAATACTGAAATCCTTGCAAAATGAGAAATTTTTAAGTAAAACATGATATCAAGACACTTTAATTTCATCAATAGAAATTAATAAATATAATAAAAATGATTATAATTCATAAATATTTTTATTAAATGAATAAAATTCACTTCTATATCATTGTTTTAATAAACATAAGTTTATTATTCACAAGGTGCAAAAGTGACGAAATTAAGCGAGAATTAAGGTAAGGGGAATTCTCGAACCCAACACTCTTTTTTGGGTTTCCCCCTTTCACCCCATTTTCAATATGGATATTCATTTAATGTTAATTAAATATATTTTATTTATAATTATCTTATATTTTCTATGATATACATGTTTCTAATTTGGTTTTATGAAAAATGTAAAGATTTTTCCAAAAGAACTATTCTTTTTAAAAACACGTCTTTTACTGCTTTTGAGATTATTTCCAGTTCACTCAAGACTGATACCAAGCATTTTATTAACTTTTATAAATACAATTTCTAGTTATGAAATTATTTTTTATAAAATTTAACCATTTTCTTTCCATGGGTTATTTTATGTCTGTGATTGATATACGTTCTATATGGTATGCATGATAATGTAAATATTATGATGTGACATGTGCACCTAGAATTATTATAAGGCCCCAGCCTTAAACCTTACTTAATATTGAATTAAATGAGTAATTCACATTGAGGATCTTTTCAGGTTTAGATTTTTAGAGAATTAGGACATAACTATTACATCTCAAAAGATTACAAAGTAGTCGATTCTACTAAATTTCCATAAAATAAAAACTCTTTAAAAGAAACATGTATAGTTCCATGTTTTAGGTAGCATGACTTTCCCTTGATCCCATCCTTGACCCTATTCCATGCTAAGTCCTGTGAAAAACATTTCAAAAACTTGGGATGAGCATAAGGAGCTCAGTAAGGGATACACAAAGAATGAAAACTATTATTTTTTCAAAACAACAAGTAAACCATGAATACTTTATCAATGTAATACTTTTCACCTTCATGAAGTAGTAAAAACTCTTCACTGAAAAAAAAAAGTATCATTACTTACCTTTCTGTAACCAAAGGATTACCATAAAACCCATATAAAGAACACATAACATATATAAAGGTAACTTGGGACATAAACATACTTAATTGGAATAACCATACGGTCGACTTCCACACATATCACTTAAATGTAATATCCATACGGCCAATTTCCATACATACTTAATGGAATAGCCATACGGCCGACTTCCATACCCAATGCATTGTAGGTTATAACGTAACCACCCGTCCTGGTATTCACGGCACCACCCGTCATATGGTTTATAACGTAACCACCCGTTAAAATGTCCTAGTACCAATATAAAATCATAAAACATAAAACCAATATAAAGGAATGATAACATTTCCACATCACAATATATCATAATAGAATCCATTATCAAAACCATTTTCAAAACCATTTAAAACATTTAATAAAGAGATTTTTGAATCAAAGTGTCCCATACCACCTTGAAGCTTAAAATTTTAAACCATTAATATCCATATAAATAAATCCTTAAAACCATTTTGAAAACATGGATATTAGTAAGAACAAATAATTAAAACATTTAAAATGGCATTTTGATTAAAGGGGTTTTACCAAAATTAGAGACACTTGAATACAATAATTGAGGAATAAAATTTAGTCAGAACTTTATAATATCATGAGAATAAATGGATTCATGATATAATACTCCAAAGGACAGTATATACACCATATAAGAGTGAATTGGTGCATAACAACAATGAACCCTCAATAGAAATGTCAAATGTGATGAAATCCCTTATAAAGAAGGTATCCTTAAATTAAGGACAAATCAATCTCAAAAATATGTGTGACAAATATAAATACACCCAATATAAGTGGATATTAAGTGTAAAACAATAAAAGTTCATTCACACATATTCAATGGATGACATATTCCATGACTACATGTTGAACCCAAAGAAATCGAAATTGGGTTAAAAAGTTCCCTTGACAGCCTAACGACATCACATCAAAATGAGTTGGTGAGAGATAAAAATTGTATCTCATCACTTGGACATAAAATTTACATCAATAAGGATATATGAGAACATATCCCAACATAACAATATGTAAATTAAAAGACCCAACAAAAGAAGTCTTTTTAAAAAAGAGGAGGGTGAAAGGTTCCCTTACCGACTTGGGTATCTTTCAAAACATACACCCCATGAAAGAAGGACAATAAATCATTGATGTAAATACTCATAAAGGGAAGTATATTACACAAAGATTAGAATAATGGGCAGTACATACACCACTCAATGGAATTTGTGGCAAATGTAGCATAAATCTCACGAGAATAAAAGTGAGATGAAAAATCCCTTACGAAAATTCGGCAGCCTAACGACGCCACTCAAAACTTCCAAAATGGATTGATGAGAGAGAATAGGGTCTCTCATCACATGAACATAAAATTTACAGTAAGTGTAATATAAAATATCATCCCAATAACAAGAAATATGAGCTTTAAAAGTAATGACATAAAAGAGTGTACTTAAAAAGAAAGAGAGGAGTAAGATCCCTTACCTCGGGTCCGACTTGACTCGATCGTTCTTTAATCTCCGGAATAATAAACTTGAGTTAATTTCTACTTCCTTAAGAACCTTTTTCAAGTTCATTATTCCTTTTATATCACTTATTACCATGTCATAAACATTATGTAATAATTTAAGTTAATAATATTTGTTTTGCCGATATTTGGTTCTTAAGTCGAAAGTGGACTTCTTACAATTACATGTTGTTCGTGTGGCCAAATGTTTATTATATCTAGAATTGTATTCATCATTTAGATATCATATATGTCATATATATCCATTACATTCATGCATTTGTAACATTACATAATCATTTAGAGGTAATAAATGAAATGCACTGTTCATGGAGACGGTAATCCGTACGTACGCATGAACGCTACTTTCATTTATATTTTGTATTTTAAAGAATGGAATCATAATGATATAAAGGTATATTATAATTACAGTATAATATAATATATAATATCATAGTTCCATCCTTTATACGTCCCACATATGGTATTTAACGAATCAAATCACTTTGAGGGGGCGGTAGTCCGCACTTCCTAAAATGAAGATATCGCGTATACCCATAATGGAAGCCATAAAGGTAAGACACAAATGAAAAATAAAGAAGCATAAGTAAAACATAAACATATTATATATCATATATAAAAATAGTTACATCATAATGGCCACCTTTGAAGGTGTTAAATGAGTATTGAACAATCATCATTTCGGGAGGCACAATTTCGCCATCCACGGAAACCGTATGTTCTTTAACCATTTGATGTAGTTGTGTGAGAGTTTAGCTCGAATAAATCTTATAACAAAATCCTAGTATATTTAAGATACTGGTGTTGTTACTTAAGAAATAAATAAAAAGAGTTTAGGGGGTTGGAGAAGCAAAATAAAACAAATGAACATGAGAGAATGAATTACCTTTAAAAGTGTAACTCCTTTTCATTTGAGCCTAAAGGATTCCTTTGAAAGGATTATGCCCAAAGGGAATCCTCTAGGATGAGGAGAGGGATGTGGAGAGAGTAAATGGTCAGGGGTTGGCCGAGCCAAAGGCTTGAGGAGTGTGTGAAATGAGGTAGAGGTGGGGGCCTTTTATAAGAGGAGAGGAGGGGCACTTTTGGAAAGTAAGAAATATTACTTTATTTGAAAATGTGTTTCGGTTCTAAAAGGTCCCACATTGATATAATTCGTGGATAAGGTGATAAGGCTTCTAAATCCACTCATACAATAAGTTTTGTACATGTGTAGTTCATATATGTTACATTATCTTTCTATTTTATTTAAATCGTCAAATAATGATGTCATCGCTGCATCATTATTATGTCATAAATAATTTAATTTATTTAATGTCTGAAAATTATAAAAAACTACTATGATGTAGGAAATCTTTTTAGCTTTCCAATGACTATTTATAATCAAAATTATGACTTGTATAACTCCACTTAAAAATTGTTTTAGTAAAACATATCATGTTTGTGTCATTTTTACTTTTACATTAAATAAAAAGTTATTTATGTCATTTCCCAACCAAAGTGGATCCATGGGGTCCCCAAGGTGGCCCATGGATTGTCTTGGTCGGCCATGACTCACCCAATAGCTGTAGGACAAGTGTCATGGTGTTTTCACATTCTTATAATATCATTTTTACCTTAAATTACACTAATTACCACTAATCGCGATTAAAAACTTAATAAGTTACTATTCACCAAAAAATTATTTTCATCCCATTAAACCACATTATAAATACTAATGACAACCATGTATGTAGGATTTTAAAAATTCAATACACATTAGTGGTAAACTTTCATTTAACTGAAAATCAGTTTGCTTGATTACCACTTAGTGGGTTCACTATTCATCAAAAATTGGAGTTTTTCAGAAAAATACCAAAACTTCACCCTAAGCTATATTTGATATTCCGAATTCAAAAATGAAGTCCGTTTTACAAAATTCAAAACATATTAGTCACATTAATTAATTTAATAATTAATTCCCGCTGTCAGAGCAAATAGGGTGTTTTTATAAAACAATAAGTATCAAAAGATTGACACTAGTTTAAGTCTGATTTCAAAGTGAAATTAATTCCAACGACCACTATTGGATTTAATGGTAAAAATATATTCTAATTTCACTTTAAAACCAATTCAAAAGATAATATAATCATATAAATAAATTAGATTAAAAAGAGGTTTTGAATTAAAATACAACATTTTACACTATTCATTAAAAAAAACTTTATCGGAACGATACCAAAAATTTACACAAAGTAAATTTTAATGTCCCGATTCTTAATAAGAGTTTTATTTGGTCCAATAGAATGTATAAGAGTGAACAAAACTATATTTAATGATGGTTCAACATCAAAAGGTGATAAGTGAACCTTTAGTGAAAACTAGGGCATATACGCCTAAAATTGAATTCTTTCCGTATTTTAAGCCATTATCTTTTATTGGATAAATGTAAAAACATTTAAAAAAACATATATAATCATATTTTAGTTATTTATATCCATTCCCGCCATTACAACGACTACATGTTAACTACCATTTAAAATAATATTATATAATTATTAGAGTGCAACGTAAGATTCCCAAGAAACTCGTTGTTGAGTGTTGGGTACGCCATCGAGCATAGCGTCCCCTTTAAAGTCATATTAATATTTTATTCAAAAATATGGATAAATATGAAAATTTCATATTCTTTATTTACCTGAGATGTTACATCCTTCCCCCCTTTTGGGAATTGCGTCCTCACAATTTTTAAAATTGAGCTTGGAAACATACTTGAAAGTCCCACATCGGAACAAGAGTCGGTAAAAAAATCACTTTAAAATAAAGGAAGATAAGTACAGAGGTCACCCGAGTTAACCCATACTAGGATTCCATGTAGAAAAACATGGACATGGGAGAAAAAGCAAAGGGTCATGTTCTTGAGGGAGAGTGATAGTAAACATGTCCAGGAGAAAGTTAACAACGAGAAAATCAAAAACTTGTGATGGGTTAAACGGTATTCGATTCGCCAGTAGGAAAAGTTAATAGACACCATTTTTGTTTTAAGATACTTTTTATTGGGGAATTTATTCATAAGGAAACATAATCACTTATCATATTGACTTTCAACTTTTATTAGATTCCTTAATCAAACTCATATTTTTTTTTCCAAAAGACGAGTATTTAGGGAGACTTGTTCGCATTAAGAGTACTATAATCAACTTCTAGAGAATCACCTAATCCAAAAAAGAGAACTATATAATTCCCATGTCTTTATACTCTAACCAAAACCAAAACCAAAAAGGTTAGTACATGATCAGATAATCCAGAAAAGGATAACCCATTAAAAAGAAAATCTATTCTTAATCTCCAAAATTTGTCCAACAAAACCCAAAGTTCAACGAGGACCATTCTATAATCAATTTTTCCATAAAATTATTCAAAGTAAACCAATATAAGATTGAAACCCAAATATTTGAAGGATTTAGTCATATAGTCTTCCAAGTTAAATCGTGACATTTATCTCCAAACAACATCAGTTGCTCCTAAAGTCTCGTATTGAAAAGTAATTAACCTAATCACATATCCTCCATGACAGGTTAATCATTTTCATAAATAACCCAAAATCAACTTACTATTAATTCATAAAATCATATAACTAGAATGAATCAGTCAAACTAACTAGGGACTTCACGTGGTCCAGCGGTAGGCGATAAATACCAGTCGCACTTTGGTTGTGGGTTCGATTCCCGCAGCTTTGTCCGACGCGACGGGATGTCACATGGTCTACGTGTTGTCCTTTTTCCAAAACTATATAATTATTAAAACATTCCCCAAAATGAGAAAAAATCTTCAAGAATAATCATAACATATTTTAACCTCAAGTTTATCTCATTCCTTTCATTTTCCATCATATCATAGAGTAACCCATAATTACCTAAAAATTAAGTATCATATAAACCCTAATGGTTACCTTAATAATTATTACCTGAATTTCCACATCGAGTTGGCCATCTCGTACATGTTGCATTAGAGAACTCACCAAGGTTGAAGTGGTTGATCATGACTCCTTGATAGTTGGTTTAGAACAACCACGAGTTTCCTCATTGAATCCCCCATTTTATCTAGTATCTTAATCATAGAACCACCACAGTTTCCTTCAACCCTCTTGTCTCTTTGGTGCCTACTAGATCCATCCATTCACTAAGAACACAAATGTCAGTGTGAGTATATCAACAAAACCATCATGTACTAATGAGGAAGGTAAACACTAAGATATACTTACTCATTCACTTTATCTAAAACTAGGACTCTTTCTGAAATCATAACCATTATGGTAATGTCACTTATGCTTAGAGAATACCCTAACCTCTAAAGTTATCTAAACCGACCTTTGATACCAACTATAAGGCCCCATCCTTAAACCTTACTTAATATTGAATTAAATGAGTAATTCACATTGAGGATCTTTTTAGGTTTAGAGTTTTAGAGAATTAGGACATAACTATTACATCTCAAAAGATTACAAAGTAGTCGCTTCTACTAAATTTCCATAAAATAAAAACTCTTTAAAAGAAACATGTATAGTTCCATGTTTTAGGTAGCATTACTTTCCCTTGATCCCATCCTTGACCCTATTCCACGCTAAGTCCTGTGAAAAACATTTCAAAAACTTGGGATGAGCATAAGGAGCTCAGTAAGGGATACACAAAGAATGAAAACTGTTATTTTTTAAAAACAACAAGTAAACCATGAATACTTTATCAATGTAACACTTTTCACCTTCATGAAGTAGTAAAAACTCTTTACTGAAAAAAAAGTATCATTACTTACCTTTCTGTAACCAAAGGATTACCATAAAACCCATATAAAGAACACATAACATATATAAAGGTAACTTGGGATATAAACATACTTAAGTGGAATAAACATACGGTCGACTTCCACACATATCACTTAAATGGAATAGCCATACGGCCAATTTCCATACATACTTAATGGAATAGCCATACGAACGACTTCCATACCCAATGCATTGGAGGTTATAACGTAACCACCCGTCCTGGTATTCACGACACCACCCGTCATATGGTTTATAACGTAACCACCCGTTAAAATGTCCTAGTACCAATATAAAATCATAAAACATAAAACCAATATAAAGGAATGATAACATTTCCACATCACAATATATCATAATAGAATCCATTATCAAAACCATTTTCAAAACCATTTAAAACATTTAATAAAGAGATTTTTGAATAAAAGTGTCCCATACCACCTTGAAGCTTAAAATTTTAAACCATTAATATCCATATAAATAAATCCTTAAAACCATTTTGAAAACATGGATATTAATAAGAACAAATAATTAAAACATTTAAAATGACATTTTGATTAAAGGGGTTTTACCAAAATTAGAGACACTTGAATGCAATAATTGAGGAATAAAATTTAGTCAGAACTTTATAATATCATGAGAATAAATGGATTCAAGATATAATACTCCAAAGGACAGTATATACACCATATAAGAGTGAATTGGTGCATAACAACAATGAACCCTCAATAGAAATGTCAAATGTGATGAAATCCCTTATAAAGAAGGTATCCTTAAATTAAGTACAAATCAATCTCAAAAATATGTGTGACAAATATAAATACACCCAATATAAGTGGATATTAAGTGTAAAATAATAAAAGTTCATTCAAACATATTCAATGGATGACATATTCAATGACTACATGTTGAACCCAAAGAAATCGAAATTGGGTTAAAAAGTTCCCTTGACAGCCTAACGACATCACATCAAAATGAGTTGGTGAGAGATAAAAAGTGTATCTCATCACTTGGACATAAAATTTACATCAATAAGGATATATGAGAACATATCCCAACATAACAATATGTAAATTAAAAGACCCAACAAAAGAAGACTTTTTAAAAACGAGGAGGGTGAAAGGTTCCCTTACCGACTTGGGTATCTTTCAAAACATACACCCCATGAAAGAAGGACAAAAAATCATTGATGTAAATACTCATAAAGGGAATTATATTACACAAATATTAGAATAATGGTCAGTACATACACCACTCAATGGAATTTGTGGCAAATGTAGCATAAATCTCACGAGAATAAAAGTGAGATGAAAAATCCCTTACGAAAATTCGGCAGCCTAACGGCGCCACTCAAAACTTCCAAAATGGATTGATGAGAGAGAATAGGGTCTCTCATCACATGAACATAAAAGTTACAGTAAGTGTAATATAAAATATCATCCCAATAACAAGAAAGATGAGATTTAAAAGTAATGACATAAAAGAGTGTACTTAAAAAGAAAGAGAGGAGTAAGATCCCTTACCTCGGGTCCGACTTGACTCGATCGTTCTTTAATCTCCTGAATAATAAACTTGAGTTAATTTCTACTTCCTTAAGAACCTTTTTCAAGTTCATTATTCCTTTTATATCACTTATTACCATGTCATAAACATTATGTAATAATTTAAGTTAATAATATTTGTTTTGCCGATATTTGGTTCTTAAGTCGAAAGTGGACTTCTTACAATTACATGTTGTTCGTGTGGCCAAATGTTTATTATATCCAGAATTGTATTCATCATTTAGATATAATATATGTCATATATATCCAGTACATGCATGCATTTATAACATTACATAATCATTTAGAGGTAAGAAATGAAGTGCACCGTTCATGGAGACGGTAATCCGTACGTACGCATGAACGCTACTTTCATTTCTATTTCGTATTTTATAGAATGGAATCATAATTATATAAAGGTATATTATAATTCCAGTATAATATCATATATAATATCATAGTTCCATCCTTTATACGTCCCACATATGGTATTTAACGAATCAAATCACTTTGAGGGGGCGGTAGTCCGCACTTCCTAAAATGAAGATATCGCGTATACCCATAATGGAAGCCATAAAGGTAAGACACAAATGAAAAATAAAGAAGAATAAGTAAAACATAATCATATTATATATCATATATAAAAATAGTGGCATCATAATGGCCACCTTTGAAGGTGTTAAATGAGTATTGAACAATCATCGTTTCGGGAGGCACAATTTCGCCATCCACGGAAACCGTATGTTCTTTAACCATTTGATGTAGTTGTGTGAGAGTGTAGCTCGAATAAATATTATAACAAAATCCTAGTATATTTAAGATACTGGTGTTGTTACAAAAGAAATAAATAAAAAGAGTTTAGGGGGTTGGAGAAGCAAAATAAAACAAATGAACATGAGAGAATGAATTACCTTTAAAAGTGTAACTCCTTTTGATTTGAGTCTAAAGGCTTCCTTTGAAAGGATTATTCCCAAAGGGAATCCTCTAGGATAAGGAGAGGGATGTGAAGAGAGTAAATGGGCATGGGTTGGCTGAGCCAAAGGCTTGAGGAGTGTGTGAAATGAGGTAGAGGTGGGGGCCTTTTATAAGAGGAGAGGAGGGGCACTTTTGGAAAGTAAGAAATATTATTTTATTTGAAAATGTGTTTCGGTTTTAAAAGGTCCCACATTGATATAATTCGTGGATAAGGTGATAAGGCTTCGAAATATACTCATCCAATAAGTTTTGGACATGTGTAGTTCATATATTTTACATTATCTTTCCATTTTATTTAAATCGTCAAATAATGATGTCATCGCTGCATCATTATTATGTCATAAATAATTTAATTTATTTAATGTCTAAAAATTATAAAAAAAAAACTATGATGTATGAAATATTTTTAGCTTTCCAATGACTATTTATAATCAAAATTCTGACTTGTATAACCCCACTTAAAAATTGTTTTAGTAAAACATATCATGTTTGTGTCATTTTTACTTTTACATTAAATAAAAAGTTATTTATGTCATTTCCCAACCAAAGTGGATCCATGGGGTCCCCAAGTTGGCCCATGGCTTGTCTTGGTCGGCCATGACTCACCCAATAGGTGTAGGACAAGTGTCATGGTGTTTTCACATTCTTATAATATCATTTTTACCTTAAATTACACTAATTACCACTAATCGCGATTAAAAACTTAATAAGTTACTATTCACCAAAAAAATTATTTTCATCCCATTAAACCACATTTTACATAATAATGACAACCTTGTATGTCGGATTTTCAAAATTCAATACACATTAGTGGTAAACTTTCATTTAACTGAAAAATCAGTTTGCTTGATTACCACTTAGTGGTTTCACTATTCATCAAAAATTGGAGTTTTTCAGAAAAATACCAAAACTTTACCCTAAGATATATTTGATATTCCGAATTCAAAAATGAAGTCCATTTTACAAAATTCAAAACATATTAGTCACAATAATTAATTTAATAATTAATTCCCGCTGTTAGAGCAAATAGCGTGTTTTTATAAAACAATAAGTATCAAAAGATTGACACTAGTTTAAGTCTGATTTCAAAGTGAAATTAATTCCAACGACCACTATTGGATTTAATGGTAAAAATAAATTCTAATTTCACTTTAAAACCAATTCAAAAGATAATCTAATCATATAAATAAATTAGATTAAAAAGGGGTTTTGAATTAAAATACAACATTTTACACTATTCATTAAAAAAAGAACTTTATCAGAAAGATACCAAAAATTTACACAAAGTAAATTTTAATGTCCCGATTCTTAATAAGAGTTTTATTTGGTCCAATAGAATGTATAAGAGTGAACAAAACTATATTTAATGATGGTTCAACATCAAAAGGTGATAAGTGAACCTTTAGTGAAAACTAGGGCATATACGCCTAAAATTGAATTCTTTCCATATTTTAAGCCATTATCTTTTATTGGATAAATGTAAAAACATTTAAAAAAACATATATAATCATATTTTAGTTATTTCTATCCATTACCGCCATTACAACGGCTACATGTTAACTACCATTTAAAATAATATTATATAATTATTAGAGTGCAACATAAGATTCTCAAGAAACTCGTTGTTGCGTGTTGGGTACGCCATCGAGCATAGCGTCCCCTTTAAAGTCATATTAATATTTTATTCACAAATATGGATAAATATGAAAATGTCATATTCTTTATTTACCTGGGATGTTACATCCTTCCCCCCTTTTGGGAATTGCGTCCTCGCAATTTTTAAAATTGAGGTTGGAAACATCCTTGAAAGTCCCACATCAGAACAAGAGTCGGTAAAACAATCACTTTAAAATAAAGGAAGATAAGTACAGAGGTCACCCGAGTTAACCCATACTAGGATTCCATGTAGAAAAACATGGACATGGGAGAAAAAGCAAAGGGTCATGTTCTTGAGGGAGAGTGATAGTAAACATGTCCAGGGGAAAGTTAACAATGAGAAAATCAAAAACATGTGATGGGTTAAACGGTATTCGATTCCCCAGTAGGAAAAGTTAATAGACAACATTTTTGTTTTAAGTTACTTTTTATTGAGGAATTTATTCATAAGGAAACATAATCACTTATCATATTGACTTTCAACTTTTATTTGATTCCTTAATCAAACTCATATTTTGTTTCCAAAAGACGAGTATTTAGGGAGACTTGTTCGCATTAAGAGTACTATAATGAACTTATAGAGAATCACCTAATCCACAAAAGAGAACTATATACTTCCCATGTCTTTATACTCTAACCAAAACCAAAACCAAAAAGGTTAGTACATGATCAGATAATCCAGAAAAGGATAACCCATTAAAAAGAAAATCTATTCTTAATCTCCAAAATTTGTCCAACAAAACCCAAAGTTCAACGAGGACCATTCTATAATCAATTTGTCCATAAAATTCTTCAAAGTAAACCAATATAAGATTGAAACCCAAATATTTGAAGGATTTAGACATATAGTCTTCCAAGTTAAATCGTGACATTTATCTCCAAACAACATCAGTTGCTCCTAAAGTCTCGTATTGAAAAGTAATTAACCTAATCACATATCCTCCATGATAGGTTAATCATTTTCATAAATAACCCAAAATCAACTTACTATTACTTCATAAAATCATATAACTAGAATGAATCAGTCAAACTAACCAGGGACTTCACGTGGTCCAATGGTAGGCGATAAATACCAGTCACACTTTGGTTGTGGGTTCGATTCCCGCAGCTTTGTCCGACGCGACGGGATGTCACACGGTCTACGTGTTGTCCTTTTTCCAAAACTATATAATTCTTAAAACATTCCCCAAAATGAGAAAAAATCTTCAAGAATAATCATAACATATTTTAACCTCAAGTTTATCTCATTCCTTTCATTTTCCATCATATCATAGAGTAACCCATAATTACCTAAAAATTAAGTATCATATAAACCCTAATGGTTACCTTAATAATTATTACCTGAATTTCCACATTGAGTTGGCCATCTCGTACATGATGCATTAGAGAACTCACCAAGGTTGAAGTGGTTGATCATGACTCCTTGATAGTTGGTTTAGAACAACCACGAGTTTCCTCATTGAATCCCCCATTTTATCTAGTATCTTAATCATAGAACCACCACAGTTTCCTTCAACCCTCTTGTCTCTTTGGTTCCTGCTAGATCCATCCATTCACTAAGAACAGAAATGTCAGTGTGAGTATATCAACAAAACCATCATGTACTAATGAGTAAGGTAAACACTAAGATATACTTACTCATTCACTTTATCTAAAACTAGGACTCTTTCTGAAATCATAACCATTATGGTAATGTCACTTATGCTTAGAGAATACCCTAACCTCTAAAGTTATCTAAACCGAAATTTGATACCAACTATAAGGCCCCAGACTTATACTTTACATAATATTGAATTAAATGAGTAATTCACATTGAGTATCTTTTCAGGTTTAGAGTTTTAGAGAATTAGGACATAACTATTACATCTCAAAAGATTACAAAGTTGTCGCTTCTACTAAATTTCCATAAAATAAAAACTCTTTAAAAGAAACATGTATAGTTTCATGTTTTAGGTAGCATGACTTTCCCTTGATCCCATCGTTGACCCTATTCCACGCTAAGTCCTGTGAAAAACATTTCAAAAACTTGGGATGAGCATAAGGAGCTCAGTAAGGGATACACAAAGAATGAAAACTGTTATTTTTTAAAAACAAAAATTAAACCATGAATACTTTATCAATGTAATACTTTTCACCTTCATGAAGTAGTAAAAACTCTTCACTGAAAAAAAAGTATCATTACTTACCTTTCTGTAACCAAAGGATTACCATAAAACCCATATAAAGAACACATAACATATATAAAGGTAACTTGGGGCATAAACATACTTAAGTGGAATAACCATACGGTCGACTTCCACACATATCACTTAAATGGAATAGCCATACGACCAATTTCCATACATACTTAATGGAATATCCATACGGCCGACTTCCATACCCAATGCATTGGAGGTTATAACGTAACCACCCGTCCTGGTATTCACGACACCACCGGTCATATGGTTTATAACGTAACCACCCGTTAAAATGTCCTAGTACCAATATAAAATTATAAAACATAAAACCAATATAAAGGAATGATAACATTTCCACATCACAATATATCATAATAGAATCCATTATCAAAACCATTTTCAAAACCATTTAAAACATTTAATAAAGAGATTTTTGAATCAAAGTGTCCCTTACCACCTTGAAGCTTAAAATTTTAAACCATTAATATCCATATAAATAAATCCTTAAAGCCATTTTGAAAACATGTATATTAATAAGAACAAATAATTAAAACATTTAAAATGACATTTTGATTAAAGGGGTTTTACCAAAATTAGAGACACTTGAATACAATAATTGAGGAATAAAATTTAGTCAGAACTTTATAATATCATGAGAATAAATGGATTCATGATATAATACTCCAAAGGACAGTATATACACCATATAAGAGTGAATTGGTGCATAACAATAATGAACCTTCAATAGAAATGTCAAATGTGATAAAATCCCTTATAAAGAAGGTATCCTTAAATTAAGGACAAATCAATCTCAGAAATATGTGTGAAAAATATAAATACACCCAATATAAGTGGATATTAAGTGTAAAACAATAAAAGTTCATTCACACATATTCAATGGATGACATATTCAATGACTACATGTTGAACCCAAAGAAATCGAAATTGGGTTAAAAAGTTCCCTTGACAGCCTAACGGCATCACATCAAAATGAGTTGGTGAGAGATAAAAAGTGTATCTCATCACTTTGACATAAAATTTACATCAATAAGGATATATGAGAACATATCCCAACATAACAATATGTAAATTAAAAGACCCAACAAAATAAGTCTTTTTAAAAAAGAGGAGGGTGAAAGGTTCCCTTACCGACTTGGGTATCTTTCAAAACATACACCCCATGAAAGAAGGACAATAAATCATTGATGTAAATACTCATAAAGGTAAGTATATTACACAAAGAGTAGAATAATGGGCAGTACATACACCACTCAATGTAATTTTTGGCAAATGTAGCATAAATCTCACGAGAATAAAAGTGAGATGAAAAATCCCTTACGAAAATTCGGTAGCCTAACGGCGCCACTCAAAACATCCAAAATGGATTGATGAGAGAGAATAGGGTCTCTCATCACATGAACATAAAAGTTACAGTAAGTGTAATATAAAAGATCATCCCAATAACAAGAAAGATGAGCTTTAAAAGTAATGACATAAAAGAGTGTACTTAAAAAGAAAGAGAGGAGTAAGATCCCTTACCTCGGGTCCGACTTGACTCGATCGTTCTTTAATCTCCTGAATAATAAACTTGAGTTAATTTCTAATTCCTTAAGGACCTTTTTCAAGTTAATTATTCCTTTTATATCACTTATTACCATGTCATATACATTATGTAATAATTTAAGTTAATAATATTTGTTTTGCCGATATTTGGTTCTTAAGTCGAAAGTGGACTTCTTACAATTACATGTTGTTCGTGTGGCCAAATGTTTATTATATCCAGAATTGTATTCATCATTTAGATATCATATATGTCATATATATCCAGAACATGCATGCATTTATAACATTACATAATCATTTAGAGGTAGGAAATGAAATGCACCGTTCATGGAGACGGTAATCCGTACGTACGCATGAATGCTACTTTCATTTCTATTTCGTATTTTATAGAATGGAATCATAATGATATAAAGGTATATTATAATTCCAGTATAATATCATATATAATATCATAGTTCCATCCTTTATAAGTCCCACATATGGTATTTAACAAATCAAATCACTTTGAGGGGGCGGTAGTCCGCACTTCCTAAAATGAAGATATCACGTATACCCATAATGGAAGCCATAAAGGTAAGACACAAATGAAACATAAATAAGTATAAGTAAAACATAAACATATTATATATCATATATAAAAATAGTGACATCATAATGGCCACCTTTGAAGGTTTTAAATGAGTATTGAACAATCATCATTTCGGGAGGCACAATTTCGCCATCCACGGAAACCGTATGTTCTTTAACCATTTGATGTAGTTGTGTGAGAGTGTAGCTCGAATAAATATTATAACAACATCCTAGTATATTTAAGATACTGGTGTTGTTACAAAAGAAATAAATTAAAAGAGTTTAGGGGGTTGTAGAAGCAAAATAAAACAAATGAACATGAGAGAATGAATTACCTTTAAAAGTGTAACTCCTTTTGATTTGAGCCTAAAGGATTCCTTTGAAAGGATTATGCCCAAATGGAATCCTCTAGTATGAGGAGAGGGATGTGGAGAGAGTAAATGGGCAGGGTTTGTCCGAGCCAATGGCTTTAGGAGTGTGTTAAATGAGGTAGAGGTGGGGGCCTTTTATAAGAGGAGAGGAGGGGCACTTTTAGAAAGTAAGAAATATTACTTTATTTGAAAATTTGTTTCGGTTTTAAAAGGTCCCACATTGATATAATTCGTGGATAAGGTGATAAGGCTTCGAAATCCACTCATCCAATAAGTTTTGGACATGTGTAGTTCATAGATTTTACATTATCTTTCCATTTTATTTAAATCGTCAAATAATGATGTCATCGCTGCATCATTATTATGTCATACATAATTTAATTTATTTAATATCGAAAAATTATAAAAAAAATACTATGATGTATGAAATCTTTTTATCTTTCCAATGACTATTTATAATCAAAAATATGACTTGTATAACCCCACTTAAAAATTGTTTTAGTAAAACATATCATGTTTGTGTCATTTTTACTTTTACATTAAATAAAAAGTTATTTATGTCATTTCCCAACCAAAGTGGATCCATGGGGTCCCCAAGTTGGCCCATGGCTTGTCTTGGTCGGCCATGACTCACCCAATAGGTTTAGGACAAGTGTCATGGTGTTTTCACAATCTTATAATATCATTTTTACCTTAAATTACACTAATTACCACTAATCGCGATTAAAAACATAATAAGTTACTATTCACCAAAAAATTATTTTCATCCCATTAAAACACATTTTACATACTAATGACAACCATGTATGTCGGATTTTCAAAATTCAATACACATTAGTGGTAAACTTTCATTTAACTGAAAAATCAGTTTGCTTGATTACCACTTAGTGGTTTCACTATTCATCAAAAATTGGAGTTTTTCAGAAAAATACCAAAACTTCACCCTAAGCTATATTTGATATTCCGAATTCAAAATTGAAGTCCGTTTTACAAAATTCAAAAAATATTAGTCACATTAATTAATTTAATAATTAATTCCCGCTGTCAGAGCAAATAGCGTGTTTTTATAAAACAATAAGTATCAAAAGATTGACACTAGTTTAAGTCTGATTTCAAAGTGAAATTAATTCCAACGACCACTATTGGATTTAATGGTAAAAATATATTATAATTTCACTTTAAAACCAATTGAAAAGATAATCTAATCATATAAATAAATTAGATTAAAAAGGGGTTTTGAATTAAAATACAACATTTTACACTATTCATTAAAAAAAAGAACTTTATCGGAAAGATACCAAAAATTTACACAAAGTAAATTTTAATGTCCCGATTCTTAATAAGAGTTTTATTTGGTCCAATAGAATGTATAAGAGTGAAAAAAACTATATTTAATGATGGTTCAACATCAAAAGGTGATAAGTGAACCTTTAGTGAAAACTTGGGCATATACGCCTAAAATTGAATTCTTTCCGTATTTTAAGCCATTATCTTTTATTGGATGAATGTAAAAACATTTAAAAAAACATATATAATCATATTTTAGTTATTTATATCCATTCCCGCCATTACAATGGCTACATGTTAACTACCATTTAAAATAATATTATATAATTATTAGAGTGCAACGTAAGATTCCCAAGAAACTCGTTGTTGCGTGTTGCGTATGCCATCGAGCATAGCGTCCCCTTTAAAGTCATATTAATATTTTATTCACAAATATGGATAAATATGAAAATGTCATATTCTTTATTTACCTGGTATGTTACAATTATATTGTGCATGTAAATGTTATGATGTGATGAGTGAACCTAGAATTATATATAAATACAATTCATTAGGTAATGTGATGCATCTCATGAGATAAAGTGAAATAATCATGGTAGTTGATCACTAATACATGATGTTTTATTTTTATTCCCTACCACATTCCAGGCCTTTATTTAATGGCTACTCTCTTGATTAAGGTCCTATTCCTATGTTTTGATGATAATGACTATGATCACCACATGTTATATTTATTAATTTTCCTATATATTATTTTATTGGGATTATAGATCACCCTTTTCTTTGATGTATATCCTTATGTGAATACTTGTAATAAGGAGAATGTGATGGCCACTAAGAAGTTAGAGAAGACGGAATTAAATAATGTTTACATTTTATTATGTAAAAGTTATATATTGTCCTAATATTACCAAGACACTAAAATGTTTGATCCTGGATATGTAACTATATTATGTTGTTCATATTTAAAATGATGTAATATTAACATAAGTAAAAGTAGGGTCGTTATAATAGTGACCTCTATAATATTTTAAGTAATTAAAAAGATAAAATTCCGCTCCCTTACATTTAAAAATCTATTATGTGTTTCCATAGGAAAAAAATCTATTTGAAGATTAATATTAATTATTATTTTTAGTATAAAAAAATTATTTTAATTAAGTTAATTTATTTATAATTATTAGTTATTATATAATTATCTTAAATTCTTACGTAACACTGACATAATATTTATTCAATTAATAGAAAAATAAAAATATTTAAAATATTTAATGTAATATAATTTTAGTGAGTTAAAATGTTACTTGAAATTTTTAGATAAATATTAAATTTCCGGAATTTATGAAAAGAATATTTTAAAATTCCATATTTTTTGGGCACTACTACAACTTATCCTTTTATCAGCGCTAAAAACTGACATTAACAGTGCTAGAAAAGAGCGGTTAATGCCGATGTAGATAAGGGGGGCCCCCTTTATCAGCGCTCTAAAAAGTGCTGATAAAGGGGTCCCCCCTTTATCTATGCCAGCATTAACAACAGTTTTCTAGCGCTGATAAAGGGGTGGCTTTATCAGCGCTATCTTGAGCACTGATAATAGGGCCCTTTGTCAGTGATCTTTTAGCACTGTTAAAGGAGTCCTTTATCAGCACTCAAAAAAGCATTGATAAAGGAACCTTCCCCTGCACTTGCACAACCAACACCTACACACCTGCACACCTACACAAAATAGCACTTGCACACGAACCAAGAACTGAAAGACGACAAAGCGCACACAATATTTTGACAGACAATGATATATACATTTACATAACATCATGAATACAAAAAAAACACACTACTATATACATTTCAAACAATGTTTTACATTGTTAAAATTACAATTATCAAACAACAGTTATAAACATTAATGTTTCATCCTTTTATATCTGTGATCCCCTCTCAAAAATTTTCATCCATGGTATTTTTTGCCGAACAAAGCATCTGAACTTAAGGAAAAAAATTCACCTATATAAGAAAACAAATATTATGTTAGTAATACAATAATGAAAAAATTATAACATTAATATGAAATAATACATTAATATGGAAATGTGAAACTAAAATTTTGAAATGATAAACTCAAATTTTTTCATTCTGAAAACAATGAAAGGGAATAATGTAAAATCAATATATTTTTGGATGATTTATCTCATTTAATAAATACTGATTCTTTATCTAATGAAAAGATTTACCAGTCACAGCGTGCATCAGATTGAGGTGCAGTTGATTCATACACATCATAAATGACTCATGGATCGTTGTCCTAAAGTATAAAAACAATCTGAATGCGTTTGCTCAGTTTCCCGTATGTCACTTGTGTTGTTTTCTAAAGTTAATGTCAATTTCAAAGTGATATCAGACACTTTTAGCCATACTGGTCACACCGTGCATCGGATTGAGGTACGATTGATTCGTACACATCACAAATGACTCATGTATCGTTTTCCTAAAGTATCAAAACAATCCGATTTCATTTTATCGGTTTGCCGTATGTCACTTGTGTTGTTTTCTAATGTTAATGTTAATTTCAAAGTGATATCAGACACTTTTAGCCATACCGGTCACACCATGCATCGTATTGAGGTGAAATCAATTCTTACATGTCACAAATGACTCTTAGATCATTGTAATAAAGTATCAAAACAGTTTTAATGCGTTTTCTTGGTTTTCCATAAGCCACTTCTGTTGTTTTCTAAAGTTAATGTCAATTTCAAACTGATATCAGACACTTTTAGCCACACCGGTTACATTGTGCATCATATTGAGGTGCGGTCGATTCTTACACATCAAAAATGACTCATGAATCGTTTTCCTAATGTATAAAAACATTCCTAAATCATTTTCTCAGTTTTCCGTATGTTACTTGTGTTCTTTTCTAAAGTTAATGTCAATTTCAATATGATATCAGACACTTTTAGCCATATCGGTCACATAGTGCATCAGATTGAGGTGCATTTGATTCATACCCATCACAAATTACTCATGGATCGTTTTCCTAAAGTATAAAAACAATCTGAATGCATTTTCTCAGTATTCCGTATGTTAGTAGTGGTGTTTTCTAAAGTTTATGTCAAATTGAAACTGATATCAAACACTTTTATCCATACCGGTCACACCGTGCGTTGGATTGAGGTGATGTTGATTCGAACACGTCAAAAATGACCCATGGATCATTTTACTAATGTATCAAAACAATCCGAACACATTTGCTCGGTTTCCCATATGTCACTTGTGTTGTTTTCTAAAGTTAATGTCAATTTCAAAGTGATATCAGACAATTTTAGCTATACTGACCACACCGTGCGTCGGATTGAGGTGAGTTCAATTCGAAAACGTCAAAAATGATTCATGGATCATTTTACTAAAGTATCAAAACAATAAAAAAACATATGCTCAGTTTTTCGTATGTCACTTGTGTTGTTTTCTAAAGTTAATGTCAATTTCAAAGTGATATCAGACACTTTTAGCCATAAAGGTCACATCGTGAGTTGGATTGAGGTGCGGTCGATTCATACACATCAAAAATGACTCATGGAATGTTTTCCTAAAGTATCAAAACAATAAGAATGCGTTTTCTTGGTTTTTCTTCTGTCACTTGTGTTGTTTTCTAAAGTTAATGTCAATTTCAAACTGATATCAGACACTTTTAGCCATACCAGTCACACCGTGCGTCGGATTGAGGTGCGGTCGATTCTTACACATAAAAAATGACTCAAGGATCGTTTTCCGAATGTATCAAAACAATATGAACCCGTTTGATCAGATTTCTGTATGTCACTTGTGTTGTTTTCTAAAGTTAATGTCAATTTCAAACTGATATCAACCACTTTTAGCCATACCAGTCATACTGTGTGTCGGATTGAAATGAAGTTGATTCTTACACATCAAAAATGATTCATAGATAGTTTTCTAATGTATCAAAACAGTCTGAATGAATTTTCTTGGTATTCCGTATGTCAGTAGTTCTGTTTTCTAATGTTTATGTCAATTTGAAACTGCTATGAAACACTTTTAGCCATACCGGTCACACCGTGCGTCGGATTGAGGTACAGTTGAATAGTAAACGTCAAAATTGACTCACGTATTGTTATCCTAATGTATTAAAACAATCCAAATGCATTTGATTGGTGTTCCGTATGCCACCTGTGTTGTTTTCTAAAGTTTATGTCAATTTGAAACTGGTATCAGACACTTTTATACATACCGGTCACACCGTGCGTCGGATTGAGGTTTGGTCGATTATTATACATCAATAATGAATAATGGATTGTTTTCCTAAAGTATAAAAACAATATGAATGCGTTTTCTCAGTTTTCTGTATGTCACTTATGTAGTTTTCTAAAGTTAATGTCAATTTCAAAGTGATATCAGATACTTTTAGCCATACCGGTCACACCGTGCGTCAAATTGAGGTGCAGTCGATTCGTACACATCAAAAATGACTCATGGATCATTTTACTAAAGTATCAAAACAATACGAACACATTTTCTTGGTTTTACATATGTCACTTTTGTTTTTTTATAAAGTTAATGTATATTTCAAACTGATATCAGACACTTTTAGCCATACCGGTCACACCGTGCATTGGATTGAGGCGAAGTCGATTATTTTATGTCAAAAATGACTCATGGATCATTTTCCTAAGGTATCAAAACAATATGAACATGTTTTCTTGGTTTCATGTATGCCACTTGTGTTTTATTCTAAAGTTAATGTCAATTTCAAACTGATATCAGACACTTTTAGCCATACCTATCACACCGTGCATCAGATTGAGGTGCGGTTGATTCTAACACATCAAAAATGACTCATGATTAGTTTTACTAAAGTATCAAAACAATTCGAAAGCATTTTCTCAGTATTCCATATGTTAGTAGTGTTGTTTTCAAAAGTTTATGTCAATTTGAAACTGATATCCGACACTTTTTCCCATACCGGTCACACTGTGTGTCGGATTGATGTGCGGTTGATTCTTACACATGAAAAATGACTCATGGATCATTTTACTCAAGTATCAAAACAATCCGAATGCATTTTCTTAGTATTTTGTATGTCACTTTTTTGTTTTCTAAAGTTTATGTAAATTTGAAACTGATATCAGACACTTTTAGCCATACTGGTCACACCGTGTGTCAGATTGAGGTACAATCAATTCTTACATGTGAAAAATGACTCATGAATCATTTTCCTAAAGTATCAAAACAATATGAACACATTTCCTCAGTTTTACGTGTGTCACATGTGTTGTTTTCTAAAGTTAATGTCAATTTGAAACTAATATCAGACACTTTTAGCCATACCGGTCACACTGTTCATTGGATTGAGGTGAATTAGATTATTACACATCACAAATGACTCATGGATCACTATACTAGAGTATCAAAACAATCCAAATGCGTTTTCTCAGTTTTCCGTATGTCACTTGTGTTGTTTTATAAAGTTAATGTCAATTTCAAACTGATATCAGACACTTTTTTCCATACCGGTCACACCGTGCATCGGATTGAGGTGTGGTTGATTCGTACATGTCAAAAATGACACATGGATGATTTTCCTAAAGTATAAAAACAATCTGAACGCATTTGATCGGTATTCTGTATGTCGGTAGTGTTGTTTTCTAAAGTCAATGTCAATTTAAAACTGATATCAGACACTTTTAGTCATACCGGTCACACAGTGCGTTGGATTGAGGTGAGGTTGATTCTTACATGTCAAAAATGACTCATGGATCATTCTCCTAAAGTATCATAACAATCCTAATTCATATTCTCAGTATTGCATGTGTCACTTGTGTTGTTTTCTAAAGTTAATGTCAATTTTAAACTGATATCAGACACTTTTATCCATACCAGTCACATCGTGCATTGGATTGAGGTGCGGTTGATTCTTACACATCACATATGACTCATTGATTGTTTTCCTAAAGTATAAAAACAATCCGAAAGTGTTTTCTCAGTTTTCCGTATGTCACTTGTGATGTTTTCTAAAGTTAATGTCAATTTGAAAGTGATATCAGACACTTTTAGCCATACCGGTCATAGCATGCATTGGATTGAGGTGAATAAAATTTTTAAACATAAAAAATGACTCATGGATCATTTTACTAAAGTATCAAAACAATCCAAACACGTTTTCTTGGTTTATTGTATGTCACTTGTGTTGTTTTCTAAAGTTAATGTAAATTTCAAACTGATATCAGACACTTTTAGCCGTACCGGTCACACCGTGCATTGTATTAAGGTGAGGTTGATTCTTACACATCAAAAAAGACTCATGGATCATTGTCCTAAAGTATAAAAACAATCCAAACATGTTTTCTTGGTTTGTCGTATGTCACTTGTGTTTTTTTATAAAGTTAATGTCAATTTGAAACAGATATTAGACACTTTTAGCCATACCGGTCACACCGTACATCAGATTGAGGCATGGTTTATTATTACACATAAAAAATGACTCATGTATTGTTGTCCTAAAGTATCAAAATATTCCGAACGTGTTTTCTCAGTATTCTGTATATCAGCAGTGTTGTTTACTAAAGTTTATGTCAATTTGAAATTAATATCAGACACTTTTAGCCATACCGGTCACACGGTGCATTGGATTGAGGTGTGGTTGATTCATACACATAAAAAAATAACCATGGATCATTTTCCTAAAGTATAAAAATAATCTGAACACATTTTCTCCATATTCCGTATGTCACTTCTGTTGTTTTCTAAAGTTTATGTTAATTTGGAACTGATATTAGACACTTTTATCCATAAGAGTCACACTTAGCGACAGATTAAGGTGAGGTCAATTAGTACACGTCAAAAATGACTTATGAATCATTTTCCTAAAGTATCAAAACAATCCAAATGCATTTTCTTGGTATTCCGTATGTTAGTAGTGTTGTTTTCTAAAGTTAATGTCAATTTCAAACTGATATCAGACACTTTTAGAAATACCGGTGACAATGTGCGTTGGATTAAGTTGTTGTTGATTCGTACACATCAAAAATGACTCATGGATCATCTTCATAAAGTATCAAAACAATCCGAACGCGTTTTCTTATTTTTCCGTATGTTAGTAGTTCATAAGAGTATCTCATTAAGTTATTCTTTACTAGAAACTCAATTCATTTCTAAAACCATTATTCATAATCTAAGGATATGAAACATAATAAAGGGTAATCATAGATTCTCAATAAGTTTAAACAAGGGAGATATCAATGATCATATAAAGATAACACAAGTCGTATGAATTCACCTTCATTGTCCTATTTGTTTACATTCTTCCATCAGGTACGCTGCCCATTTGTTTCTAAACTCATCTATATCATCTTGTGAGTAGGAGTTTTTGTGATAGTCATATTATTAATGAAAAAATATAAATACACAAAAGATTAATAAATATTTTCAATGAACTAGTAATTATTTTCAAAAATACCTCTTTAGGGATGCTAGTTTGTTCATAAAATATGATCTCTTTCATAAATTTACAAACATAATAACTGGAGTCCTTTTTGTTTGTTTGTTTCAGACACTGCAGAAACATTGAGAAAAATAAGTAATATATTTTTATATCCATTTTTATAGTGAAATATAATTATATATAACCTGATACTTGTCCATTTGTAGATCTCATGCACCTTGTCGTCCTTAGGCCCTGGATTCATTCCAGCCTTTAGACGATATTCATAAACTACCCTATCATAACCTAATCCTCATTAAAAGATAATATAAATTATATAACTATATATTTAGTTCTAAAATGTTGGATCTAGTGTATTACAAATTGACAATCACAATCATGTGTGGTCGGTTTGTTGGATATCCATGCAGTGAATCCAGAAAATAAATCTTTGGAGTATCCAAATTGACTTCAATGAGCATCCAATGCTGCCTAAAAACACAAAAAGGAATAAGTAATGATAGAAATTAAAATATAATTAATATGATTAAAATGTAGAGTTCTACCCCTGCAACGTTGGTATTAAAATGATCATGTCATTTGTAATTCTACATTGAAACGTTCTGAACAGTTTTGACATTAATTCATCCTGAAAATCAGAATCTATTTCCTTTTATTGTGTAGACATGGTGTGAGGACTAACGAGTCCAAATTTGTATTCATGGGAAAATCCATTCAAATGTTTTTCATATATACGCCTGAAAAAAAATATGAAATTCATTTAGCCATAATTATCATAGTATATCAGCTTATGTAAAATCAAATCATGAAAACATACCTCATGTATACATTTATAACTAAGGAACCTAGCCAGTTGTATGTGATGATTTCGGCTACAGTTTCAGCACTAACGAAATCTAATGTTTCCTCTCCGTACATATCTTTTTCACAAACAATTGTGTGATTATTTCCTCCTTTCATTTTCGTATCCACATGATCTTGCAATGATATTAAATGTGGATATAGAATGAGTGGGGTGAAGGTTCTCTCAATAGATCGTTTTGATCGGTTGGTTGATCCTTAAAGCCAATATTTCATTTTAGCTCCTTCCTTTTGTCCTTCTATAATAACATTCATCGGTTCAACCCTTTTCTAATTAAATGTTAAAGGTTCTACTTGAAATATGAATTGGAAATTAATACCTCATGGTCGACATGTTTTTTACAAGATTCGACATACAAGAAACGAATGTTCCAACAGATTTTTCCACCGTATGAATGTCGTCATCGTCATTTGGCAAGGGTAGCTCAACACTTGGCTCATGAGCTATGTTGACTGATACTTTGACAAGACCGATTGGAAGTGTTTTGGAGTGTAGCATGTCATTCTGCATGTTGAACACCGTAGCCCCCACTACAAGATGATGGGTAGGAGTTGACATATATAAATCACAATCATTTTCACCCTTTAGAACATCATTACAAGAAAGGTATCAGTGCCTATGTGATTCAAATTTCACAGAAACAAATATTAGAACATTGATTACCTCGGTTAAGTCATGTATTTGAAGGGTATGGCTCACCTCAAAGATGGTGGTGGGTGGGGTGGGATCTTCTCGCACGAGTTGTTCTTGAGTTTATTCTTTTCACCTCTCCCCCATCAAATTTCCTAGAAACTCTCCCTGACTTTGGAATTTTTTTTCAAGGTTAGATAGTCTTTATCTCATCATTTTAATTTATTTAGTTTGTTCCTCCTCTCATTTATTTAGTTTGTTCCTCCTCTTGTTTTTTTCTTAAAATATATCCGGGGTGTCACCCCAAAACCTGCACCTCTGACGCGACCATACTGTTCTGGCTATTTCAATACCGCTGAAAGTATTTCTGCATCCAGTGTGGGTGTTGTTGATTCCTGTGACTATGTCAAATAGAAAATATGGGAAAATAAGTAATCATCATTATGTAATAGTGATTTAAAGAAAAACAAATTTATATTATGTCATACTTACACATGTTTCCTACACTTTTTGTTTGTTTTCATCTTCCAGTTTCCCCTATTTATTAACACGAGCCTGCTTCTAGAGAACAAGGAATGGGATGGAAATGGATTTGGATTTTGATTCATCAATCTATATATAAAAAAGGATACATGGTTACAGTGTTGTTTTATGTCACATAAAAGTATTACAGTACCTTTAAAATACGTACCATTTGTTTTTCAATTGAAGCATACCCCAACCTTGCTTTACAGTAGGGGTACGCTGGTTTTCCTGCCCGTTAATTATTTTCATCACTCAGTTTCTATTTCATAAATAAAAAACTATCAATCAAAGTGATTAATACAAGAAATATTAAACAACATGTTACCAAACACAATGTACCTGAAAAGTCTGCTCCACATGACGGTTTGAAAATGCATCCCACGCTCCTTGGGATATCAAGTGTGCATAAAGAGGAGGTGGGAGTAGCTTTATTTTACTTTCAGCATATTTCAGATGACATTTCGTTAAAATGGTGTGAAATCCTCCATGAAACCTTCCTTCCAGTCTTAATACAAATTCTTTGTGCGGGACATCTACTATAAATGCACGATGCAACAGATGATGAAGAGTTAGTCAATATTTTAGCATTTTATTTTATTTTATTTTAATAAATTAAATAAATGATATCGTAATGTTACCGTAATATCTTCCCACATTAATGTTTTCATCCTGGTAACAACATGGTGCCATGACTCTATACCAATCGGCACGTGTTTCCGAGTGATGATTCCAATGTAGCTACTAAACATGGCTTTGTTGGGGTTTACATGATGGCCCCGCTTATTACATCCCACCTCATATTTGATGCCTTTTGTTTTTCCATAAGGATTTTGGATAAAACTGTCGAACTAAGGTGAACGTATTTTTTTGTTCCATTGGGGTTTCATTGCCTACCATATCCTCGGTTTCTACATCATCATTATGTTCCTCCAAAGTGCTTGCATCAGAACTGGGACCGACAACAATAGGTTGAGAAACCTATTGTACCTCAGCAGTGGGACCAACAACAATAGGTTGAAAAACTCATTGTACCTCAGTAGTGGGACCAGCTGCAATAGGTTGAGAGACCTGTTGTACCTCAGTAGTGGGACCAACTGCAATAGGTTGAGAAACCTGTTGTTTCTCGTGATTGGGTGCATCAACAGGTGAAGAAGTCATTATCTGTAGAAGTGGTTTAACACTTAATTTTTCACATAAAATCAGTAGCTAATATATAATAACATAATGTAACACAATATATATTATAATAAAAAATAACCTGATTATTGAACTCTCTTTTTTTTAAAGGATGAAGGGATTTGACTCCTCTATTGACTATTCATATCCATTCATTGTGGTCTCCTCTGACATACAAAACGTCTTCTACATTGGGACCAATGCGAAATGATTTTGAAGTCCCAATGAAAGGGTCATCCTCTGTTGAATTTTCATCTGACCCTTCAGTTGTTTTGGTCGATAACAGAACAATTGACCAGTTTCAGTCTGTGGGATCTGGAACATATAATACTTGCACTGCTTGTGATGCCATTATAAACGGTTCGTCTTTCTCCCATTCCTTACTGAAATCAACTTTCACAAATCCCAATACATCTATTTTAACATAAATCGTGTTATCAACCCAATTTCATTGAAAAATCAGAACTTGGAATTCCATATAATCCAACTACCATATTTGTTTGATGATGCCAAAGTATGACATATTCGCATAAATTGGATTTTCATCCTTAGCACCGGAAACATGTATCGCTTCTTCCACAAGTGTAACCCCACTATTCTGCATGGTACTATCTTCATCATGTTCATTAGTATAAAATGTATAACCATTAACTACAAAATCATTGTAAGATAATACATACACACTTGGTCCTCCGGCAAGCCATCGAAGTCGTTTTGAAATTGACTCTGGATTTTCATCTGACTTCTTAAAAATATGATCCCAAAACCATCCTATAAACTGTTGATTATGTGTATCTGATATCCATTTTCGGCTCTAGATGGATTCAAATGCCTAATAATTTCTTTGTGGGTTTCAACATATGGGTCAACACCAAAACTGTTATGAAAAACATAATGGTGGGATTGCTCCCGATCTGTAACATTGATTGTGACAACCTGCCTTCTATAAATTCCTTCACCCTCAAGCCACCCAATGTGATGAGATTTTGGTAGGCCAATGCTTTCCACACTAGATAGGTATTTAGTACAGAATTCAACGACTTCCTCAATAATATATCACTCCACAATACAACCCTCTGCCCGACTTCAATTTTGGACATACCCTTTCAAAATCTTCATATACCATTCAAATGGGGTACATCCATCTGTAATGTACAAGACCACATAGTTGAATCTCTCTCACCAAGTGGACCATCAAATGAACCATCATATCAAAAAATGAAGGCATGAAGAACATTTCTAATTCACATAATATGACGGAAATTTCTCATCCCATAGTTGGAAATTTTTTCGGGTCTATAACTTTACGGAATATAGCTTTGAAGAAGAAACACCGTTTCATTAATGTATAGAGGACATTATTGGAAAAAATGCAATATAAAGCAATAGGAATGAGATCTTGCATCAAAACATGGTAGTCATGTGATTTCAGACCTTTTAACTTCAAATCACTCATTGACACGAGGTTCCTGATATTTGACAAATACCCCTCTAGAACCATTATGTCATTCAAGATGTTTCAAAACTTATATCTCTCCTTCCTAGAAAGAGAGTAAGCAGCAGGAGGAAGAAATCTTCATTTTTCACCCTTAATTGGTGCCAACTCTTCTCGTATTCTCAGGTCAACCATGTCCAACCTAGCCTTAATTCCATATTTTTTCTAGGTGTATTTAGCAACGTGCCGATGAATCTATCAAATAAATTTTTTTCTACATGCATAACATCAAAACAATGCCTGACATTCAGACAATTCTAGTATGGTAATTCAAAAAAAAACTGATCTTTTTTTCCAACCGATTTTCCTAAGGTTTTTCAAAGCTGGTTTACCAAAAGCACTGTCCAAATTTTTAACTTTCTCAAAAAATTGATCACCTTTTAGTGGAGACGGTGTTGTACGTTCTTCTGAACTTCCATCGAATGATTTCATCCAAGATTGGTATTTATGTCGTCGAGGTAGAAATCTGCGATGTCCTAGAAACATGGTTTTCAATGAATGTTTCAACCTAATTGATTGTGTACCTTGTTCGCAAATGGGAAACCCTTGAGTTCCTTTAATGCTATATCCTGAAAAATTTCCATTAGTAGGGAAGTCATTTATCGTCCTGTACAACATGTCTCTCAATGTGAAATCTTCTTTTTTGTAAGAATCATACAATGTAACACCTGAATCCCATAATAATTTCAAATCTTCGATCAATGGAGCTAAATAAACATCAATATCATTACCCAGTTGTTTTGGTCCTGATATAAGCATAGATAAAATGATATATTTTCGTTTCATGCATAACCATGGTGGTAAGTTATAATTTACCAACATAACTGGCCATGTACTGTGACTGTTGCTTTTAAAACCAAAAGGATTCAATCCATCTGTACATAACGCAAGATGAAGGTTTCTCAAATCGTTTCCAAATTTAGGATACTCATGATCAATTCTCTTACTGAGGAGAGTCTGTCAGGTGACTTAGTTTCCCATATTTAATTCTTGTATCTGCATGCCATGTCAATTGTCCTGCAGTCTCCTCACTTCCATATAGGCGCCTAAACCTTGGAATGATTGGAAAGTACCATACAACTTTTGTAATACTAGATTAATCTTTCTTGTATCAAGAAGAACCACACTTTGGGAATTCATTAAGTGATTTGTGGTCCTTACGAAATAGTATACAGTCATTCAAGAGGCTTGTATTCTTTTAGAGATCATACCCATCAAGCGTAGCATTTGTTTGGCACCGTATATTCGTCTCAGGAGCTCATTATCTTCTGGGACCATGTCATTCAGGAGAGAAAGTAGTTCTGTAAAACTAGAGTCAATCCAACCGTTGTCTGCTTTTGAATTATACAGCTTCAGTATGGATGAAATTGCTATATATTTAGTGAAACTAGCATGCAATGGCGTCTTTGCACAACTTTTTTAACTTCTCAAACAATTTTGGGAAATCATGAAGTTCCTCTTCGAAGGTCCTTGTCATTTCCTCAATATGATCTTAATCATCATTCACATCTGTAATCACATCCTCCATATGGTCATCTTCATTGTTCATAATTGTAATCATATCAAGTGATCCATAAAACGCAGTGTTATCCCAGCCACTACCTACATTCGTTGTTTCCCCGTGTTTATTCCAACATGTATAACTTTGATCTATTCCATGATAGATCAAGTGCTCTTCCAACTCCTCTGAACAAATTTGTTTAGAATAACAACAATGTAAACACGGAAAAAGGATTTGAGAAGGTTCATATGCATGATATTTTGAAAACTTGATAAAGTCTTTCACGCCTTCTTCAAACTCTTTTGTCAACCGATTGGATTTCATCCATTATTTATTTATATTCATCCTATTTGAGATCCAAAGGATGGGTATATAGGTTAGGGGGGAATGAATATGAGTATAATTTATAAAAAAACTAGATACTTCAAAAAATGGTGGGGGGCGTGCTCATTAATATAAAATCTTGGGTGGTTCTTGGGATTCATTCATTCTCTTCCTCTCTTAGATCCCTCCTGATGAGGGGTGGTTCTTTGGAGTTTTTTTATAGTGAGTTAGTGATTTATTCCCTCATAATTCCTCCATTACTATTATCCTTTATTTCCCTATGATTTGGGATGTTTTAACTAGGATTTGTGTGATGATTTCACTATATCATCTTCAAATAAATTCAGATGATTTAGATTTTGTTTGTATTGGCTAGAGGTTATCCTCGTATGATGAACGCACCATGTTTTGTGTGGTTTAGGTGGTGTTGTGTTTCCCAGTGAGTTTTTAAAAGATTATTTATAATTATATTAAGGTGAATAATTAATTATAAGTTTCTATAATTAATTATTTGGGAATTGTACCTTGAGATTGGGTCTCAATCATTGGTACAAGATTAGATAAGGAATGTATAGTCTTGGTTGAGGATGAGTTGATCTTTGTGAGGGGGTTACTCCATTTTTTGAAGTAGGTGGACCCTATAATAAAAAAACTATGTTTCCTGTTGTGTTTATGAGAGGATCGGTTTGGGAATGAGATTTGTATATCCTAGTTAGGTTTTCTAAGTCTATTTGAGTAGGTATTAGAGTCTTAGTCCTAAAGAAGATGGATAATATAGTTTTATATCCCACGTATGATGGGGAACACCCTCTTAAGGATATATAAGAGTCACAGGGTGTGTGATGAGTAGGATATTCTATATAAGGATTGGTGAAGTGTGACATAGAGGATTTCCTTCTTATAATTGGATTAAGACGATATGGTAACTAAGTGAGGGTCATGGTAATAGTCTAGATGACATAGAATAGGGTATCCAAGGATCTTACTGTGAGTTTCTTAGGATGTTCATTATTTAGTTTTAATGAGTTTTAATGTGGGAATTAGAAGATGATATAGACTAGACTGTCGAGGCCTAGATCAAGTATAGCATGTGGGTTGTGACATTACCATGTAGAGATGAGTGTGTGTTGGTATCAATGAGTAGAGATGGGTTAGGTTTTTAGAACCTAATAGATTCTTTTATATGTGGAATTAGAATGTTTATAGGTTGATAATAATTTTCATGTATGACCAAGATGGTTTTACAGAGATTATTATACAAGGCTAAATGGATGGTTACTTTTATCATTTATGGTCAAACCGACTAAGAGATTGAAACTTCATATGAATTTCACCTAGTTGAAGTATGATCATCCCTGGGGCCCACCTATTGATGATGTGGTTTATCTAGTATGAGAGGTTGTATATCTAGATACCCTCTTTAGATTATAATTTCTATGTTTTGTGGAATGAGAGAAGATGGATGGCCTTTATTTAAGTGATAAGGAGTTGGTAGTACCCTACTTTGAGTGAGAAGGCATTGGTCAAAGGACATTGGTGTGTGAAATCCATGGGATCCACCTACTGATGGTGCATTTTGACTTGTGATAGAGGTTGGATATTGTGATTCCCTCCTTAGATAATTTTTTGTTTGATAATATGATGTGAGATATAGAAATGGAGATCACTTAGTATTGGATTAGAGTAGTTTTGTGAGAGGGTTTTTTATAGATATTCCCTCCTCAAATTGTTTTTTATGTGATGTGATGGTGAGAACCACCGTAAGTGAGAGGGGAGAAGCTACTATGTTGTGGAATTAGAGGATATGTGAATCACACCCAATGTGAGAGGTTTGTGGAACTGTTATGTTATAAGAAAGGATGTGATATTTAAATTGGTATATGAACCAACCCAGAGAGAGTGGGTAGTGGGCAAGAATTGGTAGAAACCCTATTGAGGTTCATTTTTTTTGAACCCAAGGAGAATAGTGTACAATATAGTGTACAATATAGAACATACTAAACATATGTCTCATCACGTTGTCATGCCTCACCTGATGACATGAATTCACCAACATGGACGGTTCAAACCCCACCTTTCCTAACTATGAGGTAGTATCCAAAATCAGAAAAAGATCCATACTAAGGGCCACTAGACGGAGTGAAATCCTAATCTAGTGTAACAAAATTTCACAAAAAATACTCTCTCTAATCAAGTTTCTATCACAAGGATATAGTGGGGAGAGCTAATCAAGATCAAACAAGTAACCAACCACATATACATGTGTCACACACACGAGCATCACACACATGAATCACACAAAATCATAATTAATCTCAATATTGATAATAAATGAAAACATAATTAATTCATGAAAATTTAATTTTACTCACCTTAAGGAGGAGGACTTGGTGGCAGAGGAGGAGTAGGCATCGACAGTGGCGGCAGTGGAGGCAGCGCAGAGGCAGCGGAGGCAGCGGAGGCAGCTCAGAGGTAGTGGAGGTAGCTAAGGCAGTGGAGGTAGTGAAGGCAGTAGATGCAGTGTAGTTGGCAGAGGAGGAGGAGGAGGAGAAGGAGGAGGAGGAGGAGGCAGAGGTGGAGGAGGAGGATGAGGAGGCCGCAGGGGAGGAGGAGGAGGAGGAGGAGGAGCAGCGACAAGGGGATGAGGAGGAGAGGTAGGTAGTAGAGGAGGAGAATGAGGCAGCAGCTGTAGTCGAGGAGGAGGAGAAGGAGGAAGTGGTGGAGAGGAGGCAGTGGCAGAGGCGCAGGGCAGGGCTTCCTCGAAAGCTTGACAGGGTGCGGGGAGGAGGAGGAGGACTTAGTGGCACTTATAAATCCTGAGGGGACCTTTATCATCCCTAGTAAAAAGCACTAATAAAGGGGGTCTTTATCAGCGCTAAAATGAAAAGCACTGATAAAGACCCCCTTTATCGATGCTTTTTTAGAGCTGATAAATGTAGGACTTTATCAGAGCTTTTTAAGCGCTAATAAATGGTGTCTTTATCAGTAGTTTTCATTTTAGTGCTGATAAAGACCCACTTTAATAGCACTTTTGTAGCACTGATAAATCCATACTTTATCAGTGCTAATGAAAGTGCTGATAAATGTAAAAATTCAATAATTTGTTTATATTATTATATATTTATTTAAAATGATATTTATGATAAATATATATATTTATTTATTAATAATTATAACTATAAATAAATATATGTTTATTTATACTTATAAAATTATTTGAAATGTTTATATATATATATCATTGAAAATATAATAAAAAATATATATATTTTTTAAATATAATGTAATTTTAATTATAAGTGTACATTTTTTAGAACATATATATTATATGGGTAATATAATGAATTATAAATCAATAACATATCAATATGATATGTAATTATAATCTATAAATGAACATTGCACATATATGATCACATAACATATACGCATGATATATTCATTGACCCCAATTTATTGTAAAACACATATATATTCAATAATTTTAATTATATATATAAATATATATTAAAAAGTATTATATATTTATAAATAAAAAAAATAAATTAAATATAAACAAATATAATAAATATATATATTAAATATAATGAATTAATAAATCTAATAAATATAATGAATTAATAAATCTAATAAATCTTATAAATCTAATAAATATATTTATAATTAATCTTTTAATTATTTAATTATATATATATATAGTTATAACATGTGTTTTTTATTTAATGTATATAATACAAATTATCAGTGCTAAGAAAAGCACTGATAAATGTAACCTTTCTTAGCGCTAAGAAAAGTGCTGATAAATGGATATTTAAAGCCCTAATAAATGTATCCTTTATCAGCGCTAAAAAAAGCACAGATAAAGGGTACTCCTTTATCAGCGCTTGTTTTAGCGCTGATAAAGGGTACATTTATTAGTGTTTTTTTAGCACTGATAAAGTCCTACCCCTTTATCGTCGCTTTTCCGTTAGCATTGATAAAGGCAGGCGCCTGCTTTGCCCAGTTTTGTGGTAGTGGGGTGTCTTTTAATTCATATTAAACAAATAGATCTAGAATTGATATTAATGATATTTTATAATAAATAGTATTTTATTAAATGATTTGAAACTAATGGAAATATTATATTCAACTAATTTAATTGAATATGATTTAAAACATAAACCATAATCAATTTATGGGTAATTTTTCCATTTATGGTTATATTATAAAACTTTTTATATTGAAATAGTTTTTACCACAATTAAGTATAAAATATGTTGACTAAGGGTTTAAAAAAGATACAATTTAGATCACCAGTTAAACCGACACATATTTTATTGTTTTATGGGATACCAACCACATAACACCATATCATATAATATCTCTCCATTATAAAGATTTTTTATCAAGAATTAAAATTTTAAATTGTAATATTTCAAAAAATTACAAAGGTTCCCTTGTAATGTCCTGGAAATTCTGTATATTTTTTAAATTATATGGAATTATTTTGAGACCATGAAAATCTGACAGCGCGCGATTCTGAGGCTTGGAGTGCCCAGAATGATCCGTCGAAGTTTGGTTAAGGTTTTAATTAACGCGCATAAGTAGTTTTACTGAAAAAGTGGAATAAATATTAAATAGTAACTCGGATCAGAGATCTAAGGGCACCGTTTCATTCAGGATGGAGGGTTTACCCAAGGTGCAACTTAAGTTTAGTCGGTGCATGCCTCCTGTGAGAAAACCCAAAAATGGCATAATCATGAATAAAATAATTAAATAAATTATTTTATTTTTCAAATGCTTATAACTTACAAATGGTAACATAGATATAAAATCTGAGACCACCACTGAACTCATGAGGGTATTCTCTCTTTAGGAAAATACTAACATTGGTTGGTGCATGCCACCAGTGAATGTTAGTTTTTGGCAGTAAATAAAATAATTAAGTGATAATTATTTTATTGTCAAATTCATAACATCAAAAAGGTAACTCGGTTTGAAAATTCGAGAGTTCCATTGGGTTCGTTGGGGTGTGTTTCACTTAGGAAGAACCTAACCTTGACCGACACAGGTCAAGGGTGACTGTTATAATTTTTCCAAACATTTTTTAGGTACGTTCAGAAAATGCATGAGCGGCGTTATATAACTTTTTAACCTCTTATCCGAATTGAAATCTGAGGGAACCATTGAAATTGCAGCACAAGTATTTGTGTAAGGATACCTTCACCTTGACCGCTATATGTTGAGGGTGAAAGTTAGTTTTCATGAATTCTGTGGGAGAGTTAAAAGAATAAAAATAAAATAAAGAACAACTTTTATTTTATTTTTGTTGAAACCTCTCTACATGGGTAATAGAGGTGGGGGCAAACCGAGCTAGGAACCCCCCCCCAATTAAATTCTTAATGGCAGGGACCACCCAAACCCCTTGAACTCCCTCTTTAATGATGGAGGTGACTTTTTGTTTCCTCTAAATTAATTATGCCAACCTCATCACAATTAATGGCCAACATTAATTAAATAAGTTGGCTATTCTTTTTATTGGGTTGGGGAAAATCATTGGAGAGGGTTTGAAAAGCCATGGAGAATTTAGAGGAACTCTTATTCTCTAATGAAGAATGCTTCTTCGATAAAGAACTTTCTCCAACAAAGAACGAGGAACCGACCCTGAGCTCGGAACAGAAGCGCCTTAAGGGAGCGACGAACGCCAACACACTTCAACGACTTCATCTTCTTACTCGTGTCTCGTCCTACAGAACCTTCAAGGTAGGGGTGTAATTTTGGTTTACCTTTGTAAATTTTCTTTTACGTTAAACCTCTCCCCATGAGCTGCTTGCTACCGCCCTAAAGCGAAGGGTGCAGGACAAACAAACATGACCTGACCTGTCCGTAATCCTTTGAGGTTTTTGTTGTGTTCTTCGCGATGGAGGAAGGAGGCGGCCAAATATTTATTGGCATTGGAAATACAGAGTTTTTATGAACATGATATATGGACATGAATCCCTAGACATAAAGATGGCATATATGCGATCATTTATTTTTTCAGTATTGAAATGAAGCTGCAATGGATCGCGGAAGGAGGTGGGAAAATATTTATTAGCACTAGAAAAATAGTGTTTTGCTGAGTATGATATAGGGACATGAATCCCTCGATGCAAGGATCACAAATATGCGATCATTTAATTTTTTAGGCTTGGAAGGAATCCGCAATGGATCACAGAAGGAGGCGGCGGCCAGCACCCGACCGTCCCTGAGGAAGGAAGGGCAGTGCGTGTCCGCGTCGTCGGATGATGAGAAGGCTGCGACTTGTCGGCCGCTGCTGAGTAGAGGTGGATACAGGTTCACGAACAGCTGAGTGAAGGGGAGGCGGCAGTGCATGTCCACACTGCCGGCGTGTATGAGCCGCGACACGAGGCTGCAGTGGCGAAGGAGGGTGGCCAATCGAGCCACCCGTCGGTGGTGGCGCAGCGCGCGACCGCGCCACAGAAGAGGGCTGGTCGTTCGGCGAGCCACGAGCCACCCATTGCGGGCCACACTATGGGACACCCATCAAGAGAAGCCTATCAGGCCATGATGGTGGGCCGTGTCAGACCCAACGGACTGGGTCGGACCCGGGGCCGAACTCGGGTCAGACCAGACCCAAACTAACTTCGACCTTTTTTGTTCTTTCAGCCATATCATTAGCTACGTTCGTCCATTCAACGAACCGTCAGCGGTGACAAAAACCTTGGATCAAGATGGTTCTTTTGGTATACCCCACTTGGGATTTGTAAAAATTTGGGGTATGGCTGGGTTGGATTGGACACGAATCCAACCGGGCCCTCAGGTCTAAAAGGCCAAGAACATACAGACTGGGCGTTCGAATGACACACCATCTATTGCATTGAGACCCATTTTACGTGGAGGTCCTTTGGGATTCTTCTTTGTGGGATTTCGTGGCATTGGGAGTATTGAATTGTTCCTTGAGGAGCAAACCCTCTTGGAATCAAGCGAGCATAGTGAGGGAACCCTATAGCTAGTTGTAACATGAGAAAGGGATCCTTCATGGGTCTGTGCTGAAGTACCCCACATAGATCTGCTCTAAGAATCCATATGGGAATACTCTAGGATTTTTTGTGGGTTTAATTCTATTCTAGGATCCAGTGTGGGTCTGATGATGTACTAGGATCATGTGTGGGGCTGCTGTACTAGGATCTTGTGTGGGTCTGGTGATGTACTAGGATCCTGTGTGGGTCTGCTGTACTCGGTTCTTTTGTGGGTCAGATTATGTACTAGGATCTTATGTGGGTCTGATGATTTATTATCCTACGTGGGTCTGCCTCTTAGTAGAGTAAGTTAATTTTGTAGTTACATCTAATTATCTCTATCACTGTACCTAAGTTATACCTGGTGTGAGCTCAGTCCTTACCCTTGTCGTGATCTACAGTGTGGCATACCTTTGTGGTACTTACCTTCGTGGTGATACCTTTGAGGTATTTTTATGTGTGGAATACCTGGGTGTTATATACCCTCATGGTGATACATTTTTGGTATTTTTCTGTGTGGCGTACCTAAGTGGCACTAACCTTTGTAGTAATGTTTCATTCGTGGAATAGTTGTACATTGGAAAAGGAGTTGGCCCTTGTGTTTCCTCATGAATGAGATGGGTAATATTTGATAACTTAGGTATATGTATGGGAATATACCTATTTTGGGTTGACAGTTGTTTTTATGTTTTGTAGTTTATCCTTCGTGGATTTTGTGAGACCTTTGAGGGTCCTGGGGTCCCTACTGAGTATCATTATACTCACCCTTGCACAGGCTACGCCCGTACCTTGTTGTGTTTGGTACCGACGACAGATAGTGTTGACTGAGGATGACGGTACCAGGACTAGAGGTATCTCAGAGGTGGACCTTAGAAGAGGCGTACCGTAGAGAAAACCGTTCGAGAGCTATACCTACCCTTCAGGTAGGATCCTTGGCGGGAGTTCATATGAGCTATTTCAATTTACTTGTACTGTTCAGTTTTATTTTACTTTCTAGTTGGGCTTGTATTCCAGCCCCTTTTACTTTTAGCACTCTTTTTTTTCTATATAGTTTACTTGTGTTCGTATCTTGATGTGTTCTTTGTTGAGTGTGTTTACAATATATAATGAAAATTCCTTCCCCGTTTTAGGGAATATGACTTTTGGTGCTAGTCGCTAGCCCCTGGACTATGGAAGGCAGGTTTGGGGTAGTCACGGCACGGGCCCCAGGGGATGGGTTGTGACAAATTGGCATCATAGGAGTCGGTTCTACCATAAAAAATTGGACTCTGATCTTTTTAACAGTAATACTGTTAAGTGTAGTGAGTGTGGTTACTAGTTTAGGGAATCCAATGTTGGTGCGGCCGCCGATGTATCCATACACCTGGACCATGATTTCTGATTTCTGACTCAGTGCATGAAAACACTGATTATGTGTGTGTTTTGAAAAGTTTTCTTGTCTTTTCTTGAGTCAACTCACTAGGTATAACTTAATGACAATGGTGAACCAATTTCTTATTAGGATGCCACTACGTAGACAACAAACTAGGATTCATGAGGGAGTACCTGATGATGGTCCACCAAGTGACGAGGCTCTGGTGCAGGGCCCCCCTATTATGTTGGAACCATCAGGTGGTGTACCAGCAACACCATCACATGTTGGAAAACTGTTACCACCAGCTGCACTGGCGGACGGTGCACACTGGTTGAGTGTGTTGCATAAGTTCCAGCAGCAGAGGCCTCCAAGGTTTTGAGGTGAGACAGTTTCCCACATAGCTGAGGGCTGGCTGGAGGCAATTACTAGAGTTTTTTCGCCTGGTTGAGACACAATTAGAGAAGATGGTGATCTTATCTACTAGTATTTTTTTAATGAGTGACCATGAGTATGGTCCACATAGTGATGAGGCTATAGTACATGGAATATTACTAGAGATAGTGCCTTCAGGTAGTGTGTAAGCTCTATCACTATCTGTTGGTCAGAATTTACAACCGGCGGTACCGGTAGAGGACACATATTGGCTTAGTGCCTTACATGTGATTCAGCATGAGATACCCCTCAGGTTCTGAGGCGAGCTCGACTCACAGGCAGTTGAGGACTGGCTAGAGGAGGTGGCTGAGAGTTCTCTAGTGCTTCTACAGCTTTGGCAGGATGACATATCGGCAGCAGAGTATTCATTGAGTTGTATTGATCATTACTGGTACTCGATGAATATGATGTGATCAGTGCTTCGAGGCTCGAACTTTCAAGGGCATTGTGTTTAAGGATGTCCGAGCCAACACTATTCCTCTATGAATTATTACTTAAGCTAGAGTGTTAGAGAGTACCTTTATGGTTGAATGTTTTATGGATGAGCAGATACAACCAGTGAATGTTAGTAGTGAGAATACAAGAAACAGGTGCTAGTCTCAGAGACTTGGGCGTGTAAAATTGATTTGGGAAGAATAAGTGTTAGGGACAGATGAATCTATAGGGCTAAAGATGTGGAAGAAGAGCTAGGGGAGCAGCATGAGGTGGTGTACATTTTGACATGTTACAACCACCCCCCATTGTGGTCCCCTCTAGGCTTAGGGAGCTAGAGGATATGGGAAGAGATTAGCTTCATGGGCTCAAGGAATGCGACCCATGGGCTCTAGGAATGATTTGAGGTACGATCTTTGTCTACTACCAGCTGCCTTAACAATATACATAGGCACCAATAATTCCATCCCTCCACGAATCTTTTCCAAGACCTAGAGTTTCCAGTTTAACCATTGACTTGAGCCTCACATCTAGAGATACCTTTGGAAAGAGATTCTATAATAACAATTACGCAGATGGTGTGATCTGACCCTTTAGGCGAGAGTTTTGGTTGGAACCTCTTGGTGGCAAGATCGAGGCCTTAAGATGTTAGTTTAGGTATGGATTGGACATCCATAGTTCATACTCAGATTGACTGTATTAGGAATAAATGTTGTGGTTTATCTACAACGTTAGAATGGGGGTTTCCTTAGTTGGTGAAAATAGAAAACCAGGCAGCACAAGATAAACTTCTGCATAAGAGGGTGCAGCTGATAACTCGTGAGCCGACCAGCCTCACCCTTGTGGCAGCATAAGTTTTGAGTTTTCAGTTCCCAACAAAAGTGGGTAGAGTTACTCTAGGATTATGACTTTGAGATAGTCTATAATCCTGGGAATGGGGACATGGTAGTAGACGTAATCAGCAGGAGGTCTGGTCTACAGTTGTTGTGTGAGGCGTTAGAGTAACTAGTTGCACTGCATATATCCTTCATGGATAGAGATGAAGATTCATACCTTTAGTCTATTACTGTCACTCCCTCACTCCTTCAACAATTTAGGGAGGTGAAACTTGGGGGCATTGACTGTGAGGTTTGACGTGCTTAGATATCCTCAGGGAAGACACCTGTTGGATTTTCTGAAGGTGGGGAGCACATCATCCTCTTCATAGGACATACCATGGTACCCGTGTCGCTTCAGGAAGAAGTGATGAGGGAGTTTGACACATCCCCTCTAGTAGTACATCCAGGAGTAGGGAAGATGTACCAGGACCTCTGATGATAGCACTGGTTCCCAGGAATGAAGAAATCAGTAGCATAGTTTGTCTCTTGGTGCCTCACTTGTCAGCAAGTGAAGGTGGAGCATCAGGTACCATCAAGCTTAGTTCAACATTTAGAGGTGACAGAGTGGAAGTGGGATGGGATATCCATGGACTTCGTGATAGGACTTCCATGTACATCCAGGGGTCATTATTCTATCTCTGTGATCATCAACCGACTCACCAAGTCGGACCACATCCAACTGATCCGAGAGCAGGGTTTAGTAGAGATCATGGGAAGCCTCTATTTTTAGAAGATTGTGCGGATACATGGAGTACCCTAGATGATTGTCTCCTATTGTGATGCACGTTTCACTTCCAGGATATGGAAGGGGTTGCAGGAGGCTTTCAAAATGTAGCTATGTTTGAGCACCACCTTCCATCCTCAGACGGATGGCTAGACTGAGCGCACCATTCAGACCCTCAAGGACATGCTGAGTGCTTGCGTTCTCGACTTCGTTCAGAACTGGGAGGATAACTTTCCCTTGGTGGAGTTCTCATACAACAACAGTTATCACTGCATGATTGGGATGGAACCTTTAGAGGCGTTGTATGGACGACCTTCTAGATCGCCTCTGTGCTAAACTGACCTAGGGGAGTCAGCACTCATGAGACCAGAGATGGTACAGGCTACCACAGAGAAGGTGCAGGTCATCCAGAAGTAGATGAGGACTACATAGAGTAGACAGAAGTCTTATGCTGACAGGAGACAGAGACCTCTGGAGTTCAAGGATGGCGACCACATCTTTCTACGGGTCTCATCCAGACGATGTTTGTGGAGATTTGGCTAGGGAAGAAAGTTGTCTCTGAGGTACATCGGACCCTTTCAGGTTCTCAGTAGATTTTGTGAGGTGGCTTACCAATTGGATCTTCCACCTCATTTAGAGAGGGTGCACGATGTCTTCCATATATCCTAGCTGAGGGGATACGTGCACGACCCATATCACATCATCGACCACATCGAGCTAGACTTAGAGAATGGGGCGTCATTTTCGGTGGTTCTAGTGGAGATTGTAGATCGATAGGAGAAGGTCCTTCATGGGCAGTCGATACCTCTAGTGCGTGTTTTCTGGAATCATGAGAACCTCTAGGAGAGCACGTAGGAGAGGGGGGCTCAGATTTGTGCTCAGTACCCTCTTTTGGTTGTTTTTCGTTATTGTGGCTTTCAGGGATGTAAAGACCTATAGTGGGGAGAATGTAATGTCCCATAAATCCCGTATTTTTTTAATTATAAGGAATTATTTCGAGACCATGAAATCTGACAGTGTGCGATTCTGAGGCCCGGGGTGCCCGTAATGATCCGTCGAAGTTTGGTTATGTTTTTAATTAGTGCACGTAAGTAGTTTTCCTAAAAAAGTGGAATAAATATTTAATGGTAACTCGAATCAGAAATCCAAGGGCACATTTTCTTTTAGGATAGTGGGTTTACCCTAGGCACGACTTAATTTTAGTCGGTGCGAGCCTCCCATTAGAAAACCCAAAAATTGCATAATCGTGAATAAAATAATTAAATAAATTATTTTATTTTTAAAATTCTTATAACTCACAAATGGTAACTCGGATTGAAAATACGATACCATCACTGAACTCATGAGTGTATTATCTCTTTAAGAAGATAATAGCATTGGTCAGCGCGGCCCACCGGTGAAAGTTAGTTTTTGGCCGTAAATAAAATAATTAAGTAAACATTATTTTATTGTAAAATTCAGAACTTCTAAATGGTACCTATGATTGAAAATCAGAGAGTAACATTGGGTTTTTTAGGGTGTATTTCACTTAGTCATAGCCTAAACTTGACCGGTGTGGGTCAAGGGTGACTATTATAATTTTTACGAACTTTTTTTGGGTACGTTCTGTAAACGCGTGAGCGGCATTATATAACTTTTGAACCGGTGCTCAGAATTAAAATATGAGGGCACCATTGAACTCACAACACCGATATTCTCTTAAGGAGACCTTCACCTTGACCGCAGTAGGTTGAGGGTTTGAAGTTAGTTTTCATGAATTTCGTGGGAGAGTTAAAAGAGTAAATATAAAATAAAGAAAAACTTTTATTTTTTTTGTTGAAACCTCTCTACATGGGTTATGAAGGTGGGGACCACCCGATCTAAGAAACCCCCCAAATTAAATTCTTAATGGTGGGGACCACCCAACCCCCTTGAACTCCTTCTTTAATGATGGAGGTGACTTTTGGTTTCCTCTAAATTAATTATGCCAACATCATCACAATTAATGGACAACTTTAATTTAATAAGTTGGCTATTATTTTTATTGGGTTGGGGAAAATCATTAGAGAGGGTTGGAAAATACTTGGAGAATTTAGAGGAACTATTCTTCTCCAATGAAGAATGCTTCTTCGATGAAGAACTTTCTCCAATGAAGAACGAGGAATCAACCCCGAGCCCGAATCAGAAGTACCTTGCAGGAGCGACAAACTCCGATTCTCTTCAACGATTTCGTCTTCTTCCTCGCACCTCCTCCTATGGATCCTTCACGGTAGGGGTGTGATTTTAGTTTAACTTCATAAATTTACTTTTACATTGAACCTCTCCCCATGAGCCACTTTCTACCACCCTAACACGGAGGGTGCATGCCAAATGAACATGGCCCGACCTCTTGACAATCATTTCAGTTTTTTGTTGTGTTCTTCGCAATGGAGGAAGAAGGCGGAAAAATATTTATTGGAACTAGAAATATAGAGTTTTTATGAACGTGATATATGGATGCAAAACCCTTGATTTATGGATCACAAATATGCGATAATTTAATTTTTTAGGCTTGGAATGAAGACGCAATGGCTCACGGAAGGAGGCAGCCAAGTATTTATTGGAACTAGAAATACAGAGTTTTGCTGAGCGTGATATATGGATGAAAATCCCTCGATGAAAGGATTGAAAATATGCGATCGCTTAATTTTTCAGGCTTGGAACGAATCCAAAATTTCTTGTGGAAGGAGGCGGTGTCCGGCACTCAGCCAAGCACGAGGAAAGGAGAACGGCGCGTGTCTGTGCAGCCGGATGATGGGAAGGCCGTGGCCCGTCTGTCACGGCGGAGCAGAGGTAGCGACCGATGCACGACCGACCACGTGAAGGGGAGGTGGCGGCGCGCGTCCGCGCTGCCGACATGCATGAGCTGCAGCACGAGGCTGCATCGAGGAAGGAGGTCGGCCGGCCAAGCCGACCGCCGATGGTGGCGCGACGCACGACCGCGCTGCAGAAGAGGGTTGGCCTTCCAGCCAACTGCGAGCAGCCTAGCATGGGCCGCCCATCAGGCCGCGCCGGCAGGCCGGGCCGGACCTAGTGAGCCAGTTTGGACCCAGCGGTCCGGTCTAGACCCAGGGCCGAACTCAGGTCGGGCCGAGTCGGTCTGACTGGGTTAGACTGGGCCTAGACCAACTTCAACCATTTTTGTTCTTTCTGCCATATCTTTAGCTACTTGCATCCGTCGGAAGAACTGTCTGCGGTGCCAAAAACCTTGGATGTAGGTGATACTTTTGGTATAACCCAACTGGATTTTGGATAATGTCATGTATGGACCGATTGGATTAGACATGAATCCAACCGGGCCCTCAGAACTAAATGGACATGAACTTACAGATTGGGCATTCGAATGACTTACCGTCCATTTCATTGCGACCCCTTTTATGTGGAGGTCCATTGGGATACTTCTTCATGGGACTTCGTGGCAGTTGAGGTATCGACCTGTGGCTTGAGGAGAAGACCCTCCCAGAATCAAGTGAGCTTAGTGAGGGAACCCTGTAGCTGGTTGTAACATGAGAAAGGGATCCTTTGAGGGCCTGTGCTCGAGGATCCCACATGGATCCACTCTAGGAATCCATGTGGGACTACTCTAGGATCCTGTGTGGGTCTAATGTTGTACTAGGATCCTGTGTGGGTCTGATGATGTACTAGGATCCTATGTGGGTTTGTTGTACTAGGATCCTGTGTGGGTCTGATGATGTACTAGGATCCTGTGTGGGTCTTCTGTATTAGGATCCTGTGTGGGTTTGATGATGTACTAGGATCATATATGGGTCTGATGATTAAATATCCTACGTGGGTTTCCCTCTTAACATAGTAAGATGATTCAGTAGTTACATCAAATCATTTCTACTACTGTACCTATGTTATTATTGGTGTGAGCTGAGTCTTTTCCATTGTGGTAATATTCTGTGTGGTGTACCTTTGTGGTACTTACCTTCATGGTGATACCTTTGCGGTATTCTTCTGTTTGGAGTACCTGTGTGGTACTTACCATCATGGTGATACCTTTGTGGTATTCTTCTGTGTGTCGTACCTGTGTGATACTTACCTTCGTATTAATATTTCCTTCGTGGAATAATTATACTTTGGCTAAGGAGTTGTCCCTTGTGTTTTCTCATGAATGAGAAGGGTAATATTTGACAACTTAGGTATATGTATGGGCATATACATAAGTTGGGTTTAAAATTGTTTTCATTTTTCGTGGTTTATCCATCGTGGATTTTTGAGACCTTTGATGGTCTCAGGGTCCCTATTGAGTATCGTTATACTCTCCCATGCATGGGCTACCCCCGCACCTTGTTGTGTTTGATGCAGACGATGGACAATGTGGACTGAGGATGAGGGTAACAGGACTGGAGGTAGCTCGGAGGTCGACCTTAGATGAGGCATACCATAGAGATGACCATTTGAGAGCTGTACTTACCCTTCAGGTAGGATCCTTGGAGGGAGTTCACATGAGTTGTTTTAGTTTACTTTTACTCTTCAGTTTTCTTGTAATTTCCAATTGGGCTTGTATTCCGGCCCATTTTACTTTCAACACTCTTTTTTCTATATAGTTTACTTGTATTCATATCTTACCGTGTGCTTGGTTGAGTGTGTTTATAGGATATAAAGACAATGCCTTCCCTATTTTAGGGAATACATCTTTCGGTGCTAGTTGTAACGACCCAAAATTTCATTAATGGAAAATCCCTCTTGATCCAGTTAAATGTTTCTTTATGAAAAATGTTTTTATAAGATATTAAATTTTTTAGTTTTACTTTATGATTTGTGACAGTTACTTTTATAGCCGTTGAACAGTGATCATCTGGGTAGTTTAAATATAAGGCTTTAACGAACCAATTTTCTACTCAGACAAAGGAAGCGATGGCCTCATCCAGTAGAATTGCCCCTTATGAAGCCCATTTATCGGAGCTCAGAAAAGAGGTGGAGTCTTTGGGATTTTCCCTTGACCAAGCCCAAGCTGAGCTTCATCAAGTCAAGCTCGAACGTGATCGTCTACGGGAAAAATGGAAGTTGATTGAAATTACAACTCGAGCGATGTTATCCGAGCAACCCCAAGAGTCTGTCACCATCGCACACCTTACCCTTAGGTCTTATGCGGCTATTTTATGGGGTTATGTAACAAATAAGTAGCACCATGTTCATGTACATTATTTTTTTTGTATATAATAATGAATATAATTTCTAGTCATTTTTGATACATTGTAATTAGTTTTTAAAGTACAAATGGGGTTTTTAGTTATTATTTAATTAAGAATTATATTTTATTAAATTAAAGGATTTTTGAATTAAATAATATTTTAATAAAATATTATTATTAATATTAAATTAATTTTTATTAAATATAAATGATCTTATAATTTTATGAATGCAATTAAAAATTTTATTAAGGTTTGAAAGCCATTTCTGTCAAAACCCGTGAATTTTTTATAAATGTCGGTTTTTATTTTAAAAGTGAAAATTCACATATTTAGAAAATTATTTAGATAAAATAAATATTATTTTTGGAATCAGGACGTCGAAATTATCCAACGGTGAATTTTTCATAATTTTCTGAGACAGTCAAATCTTTGGGTAAAAATTAAATACCATTTAAATATATAATGTGTTTTATGACATCATAATGACCCAATGGTGATGTAATAAAATACCATAATCCTTATGTTCGGCCAATATATGTTTTATCATTAAAATAATGAGGTTTTGGGTTTGTTTGACTCACTTTTCAAAGCATTAATGGAGCCCTCAAGACTTATTCAACACTTTGCCTTTTTAAATTAATTTCCATGGGAGTGTGACTCACCTCCACACAAGCAACCCTAATTTTTTAATAAGTTCGGACCTTGGACTTGTAAAATATTGTTTTCCTCTTTCCTTTTTCCAGAAACCATGGACAAATACCATGGTATGGTTTGTGGTTTGGATTATTTTAATATAAGGGGTCCCAAACCTAAATAATAAAGAATTCTCTCACCTTTCCTATATAATCCCACCCAAGATCCCACTTCCTCCTCACTCAAAGCCCTTTAAGTTCGTCCAACATCTGCCCTACTCTCTCTAGAATCCTCTCAAGGTGCCCCAAGCTCCCAAGAAGCCTCTCACAAGCCTCTCTCTAGCCTTTGGAAGCACACTTCCAAGTAAGGGGTTTTCTTCCTTTCTCATTTTTTTGTCAATTTTCTTTAAGTTGTATTTCCCTTTTTATTTCAATTATGAATGTTGGGGTATGGTTTTGCACCTCCCCCATACTGCCCTCTTATTGTTTGAATGATGGGAGAACCCTTTCTCTCTCATTAAATGCCTCCCATGTACACCCGTTACTATGCCGAAATTCCGAAAGGAACTTCTCTATCTTCTTTTACATTCAAGCAATACTTTTGTATCATGAATCTAAATTCCATTTCTATTGTTGGGACATGTATATATATGATCTCCTTACTGTCCATTACATGTAAATATGATGAGGAACCCCTTTCTCTCTCATCAACCTTTTTTATGAATTCCTATGTCACGCCGTTACGCTGCCGAAATCGCGCCGATTTTCTAAGCCAATGTCTTTGTGTCGTGAATACCATGCCCATTTCTCCATCAAGGGTATTCACCTTTATGCACATTTACATATTGATTATAAAGTTTCATGTATGAATTCCACATTCCTTTATCGTGGAAGAAATGATTATGTTTTATGAATCCATGTTTTATGATCCATGTGGCACACTTATGCATGAAATGAAATGTTTAAGAAGGGTGCACCCTTTATAGCGCTCCAATGCATTGAGTAAAGTATAGTATCATGATACGTCATGTGCAATGAGTTTTGACTCATGCTAATTCAAGTGCAACGAGGGTTTACTCGTGCTTCAAGTGCAATGAGGGTTTACTCATGCTCCATGTGCAATGAGCCTTGGCTCATGCTAATTCAATGTTAAGTGTTGTTGCCACATTTCCATGTTATGATTATTATGCTTTATCATGCCTTTATGTTCATGTTTCTATTATGCTCTATTGATATGCCTATTTCCTAACATGTATTTCACTCCTCATGTTATTCATTGTTTACTCCCTTACTGGGCTTTATAGCTCACCCTTTTCTTATGCATGTCCTCAGGTTATCCCATGCAATGCTAAGTACGAAGGAATGTAGTGGTCATGTAAAGGAAGTTTTCAACAAAGATGTTGTATTTCAAGTTTAAAGTTTTTATGTAATGATCCTAAGCCCCAAAGACACTAAACCTCTCGATCGTTTTTGTTGTATCAAGTGAATTTTTATGTAATAAAGCATGCTTAAGTTGTAATAAAAAGCAGGGTTGTCATAGTTGGTATCAGAGGATAGGTTTAGTTATTTTTGGGATTAGGAAACCCTAGTAAAGCCTTAGATACAAGACTAAGCATAATAAAAACATCCCTATGTTTTGGTAAATACTAAGTAAGTGGTTTATCAAACAAATACATCCCTGTCTGGATACGAGCAGGTAGAGGCGGCTCTGGAACAGATGTATCCTAGGGGTAAAACCCGAAAACACCGCTTTGAGCTAAACTCGAACGGGAACTGGTGCACGACAACGGGCCTTGCTGCACTCTTGGTTACGACACTCCCGGGGGATATGTTTTGATGAATTCACAATCTTAGTATGAACCCTTATTAAAGGAAAAATTCCCCTAAGAATATATTTTAGAAGGAAGATCATGAAAAGCCTGGATTGAATCCTATAGACTCATGAGTTAAAGAGATTAAAGTTTATTTATAAGTCATCAACTTTTGTCTTTGGATTACCCTCTATGTGTTACCCCTAACTTTCCTTTTATTCCAGCCAATGGCCGGTAATAGGAGAACTCGGGCTAACAACCGTTGTGAAGATCAGTGTGATGATTGTACTAATGAGATTCCCAATCCAATGGGAGCGGGAATCGCGAACTTTGTCACGCTTCTCTCTCAGCTAACTCAAGTTTTGAATAGAAACACTGGTCAAGAGGAACGTTCAACCCCCCCTAAGAAAGAACAAGTCGCTATTGAAAGATTCATGAGACAAAGGCCTCCTACTTTTAGTGGATCATCTGATCCCACGATGGCTGAACAATGGATCAACTCCATTGAGAAGATATTCTCCATCCTCCAATGCTCTGAAAAAGAGAAGGTTCTCCTGGCGGCTTATCGTATGGAGGGTGAAGCTGATCAATGGTGGACGTTGATCAAAAATACGAAGCCTGATGAGGAGATCGAGGCTTTGGAATGGAAGGTATTCCGGAAGATGTTTTTCGATAAATATTTTCCACGCACCCTCCGTCTTAAGATGGAAAGGGACTTCTTTTCCCTCAAGTAGAAAGATGAGGAATCTGTGGGAGCGTACGAGGAAAACTTCACAAGGCTTGCACGATACGCTTCCGTCTTTGTCGTTACCCCCGAATGCAAGGTTGACCGCTTCTTTGGTGGGATGAAGCCTAGCTTGCGGAAAGCATTAGCGATCCGTGACTTCGACATCTATGAGGAAATTGTCCGATGTGCCCTCAAGGTTGAAATGGAGATCGGAGAATCACAAGGGGTATCATGGGGACAAGAAGCGGAAGGTGGACTTCAATGCTGTTGGTCCGATGGATAAATCCAACGTTGCTAAGAAATTCCAGCACCCCACTTGCCAAAAGTGTGGAAAGAAGCACCCTGGAAATTGCCTTAGGGGGACAAGAAAATGCTTCAAGTGTGGAAGAGAAGGGAACCTAGCTGTTAACTGTCAACAAGAAGGACCCGCGGCTGTGACAGAGGAGATGAACGCTCCGTTCGAACCTCAACGCGTTGTTCAATGCTTCAAATGCAAAGAACCGGGTCATTTTGCGAATCAGTGCCCTAATCCAAGGGTTATCAGAGGCAATCAACAACCTCCAAGACAGCAAGGAAGAGCTTTTGGCATCACTTCTGCCGAAGTGAACCCCGACAACGAAGTGGTGACAGGTACGCTAGTTATTCATTCAAGAATAGCAAATGTACTTTTTGATTCAGGTTCTACGCATTCTTTTATATCTCAAAAGTTTAGTAGAATAATCCCTGCACCACCACAAATCATGGAAGTAAAGATGTCGGTGAGTACGGAAAATGGGGCAATCATTGCATCCCATGAGTATAAGTCCTCCCCTGTTATAATCTGTAGATTGAATTTCCCGGCGAACCTCATCATACTCCCTTTGGTGGAATTTGATGCAATTATTGGCATGGATTGGATTTCCTTATATAGAGCCAACATAAATTGTCGGGAGAGGGAAATCACACTCCATATGGAGAATCGACCCCCGATTCTTTACAAGTGTCAGGAGGAAGATGAATCTCCTTTAGCTCCATCATCTCAAGCATGGATATTACTGCCTTATGAGCACGCATATCTGGCTCAGATGATTAAGTCCAAGGAAGAAACCACCCTTGAAGAAATGCCTATTGTGAGGGAATTCGCTGAAGTATTTCCCGAGGAACTTCCTGGTCTTCCTCCAAGAAGAGATGTTGAGTTCTCAATTGAACTTATACCTGGGGCGCTACCAATATCCAAGACTCCATATAGAATGGATGTGGTTGAGCTTGAAGAATCGAAGAAACAACTACAAGAGAATCTGGATAAAGGGTTTATACGCCCAAGTGCATCACCATGGGGTGCACCAGTCCTCTTCGTCAAGAAGAAGGATGTGTCAATGCGGATTTGCATCGATTATCGTGAACTTAACAAAATCACGATAAAGAACAAGTATCCTCTCCCAAGAATCGATGACTTGTTTGATCAGCTGCGTGGAGCACAATACTTCTCCAAGGCCGACTTGCGGTCGGGATATTATCAAGTAAGGGTGAGAAGGAAGATATCCCCAAGACTGCTTTTCGTACAAGGTACGGGCACTATGAATTCATAGTAATGCCTTTCAGACTCACCAATGCTCCAGCAATATTCATGGACTTGATGAATAGAGTCTTTAGAGATTACCTAGAAAAATTTGTGGCAGTCTTTATAGATGATATTCTAATATACTCCAAAACCAAGGAGGACCATGAGGAGAATTTAAAAACTGTACTAGAGACTTTGCGCAAGGAGAAGCTCTATTCAAAGTACAGCAAGTGTGAGTTTTGGTTGAAGGAAGTCTCATTCTTGGTTCATATCATCACAAGCAATGGGATATCTGTGGACCCCTCCAAAACAGATGCAATTGAGGGATGGCCGAGGCCAACATCGGTAACTGATATCCGTAGCTTCTTGGGGTAAGCTGGATATTATCGACGATTTGTGAGAAATTTCTCACGATTGTCCAACCCTCTTACCAAGCTAACTCGAAAGGGAGTAAAGTTTGCTTGGAGTGATGAATGCGAAGAAAGCTTCAAGGAGTTTAAAAGGAGGCTTATCACTGCACCCGTGCTCACTTTACCCACAAGTGGGGAGATTTTTGTGGTATTCAGTGATGCTTCGAAGAAGGGATTAGGATGTGTGATGATACAGAATGATAAAGTGATATCCTATGACTCAAGGCAGTTGAAAATCCATGAGCGAAACTATCCAACGCATGATCTGGAGTTGGCGGCGGTGATCTTTGCCTTGAAAATCTGGAGGCATTATCTCTATGGAGAGAAATGTGAGATATATACTGACCACAAGAGTCTTAAATATATATTCACACAGAAAGAGCATAATATGCGCCAGAGAAGATGGATAGAGCTCATCAAGGATTATGACTGTTCAATACATTACCACCCTGGGAAGGCGAACAAGGTGGTGGATGCCCTAAGTAGAAAGGATCCAGCAATTCTATCAATGATGAGAATTGAGAAGGATCCAATCTTCTTAGACTTGATGAAGATGGACATGGGAATCATAAAGAAGGGAACATGATCAATCCTTTCACAAATTATTGCTCAACCATCTCTTTTGGAAAGTTTAAAGGATGCTCAAAAGGATGATGCAGGAATACAAGAAAAAGTGGAAGCTATCAAAAAGGGAAAATCCTCAGAGTATAATGTTAATGAAGAAGGAATTGTGCGGTTTGGGAAAAGACTATGTGTTCCATCAAGTTCGTAGCTGAAGAAGGAACTTTTGGATGATGCACATAGTTCAAATTTCTCTATTCACCTAGGGAGCACAAAGATGTATCGAGATCTCCGAGAAAACTTTTGGTGGGATAATATGAAGAAGGAGATCGCTGAATATACATCAAAGTGCCTGGTGTGTCAGCAAGTGAAGGCAGAGAGGCAGAAGTATAAGGGGATGATGCAACCATTGCCCATACCAGAATGGAAATGGGAGAACATCACCATGGACTTCGTCACTGGACTTCCAAGGACATCCAAAGGCAATAATGCAATCTGGGTTGTTGTGGATCGTCTTACAAAGACTGCAAACTTCATTGCTATTCGAGAGGATTTCTCTTTGGATCAACTGGAACAGATATATATCAGGGAAGTGGTACGGTTGCATGGAGTACCACTATCTATTGTGTCTGACCGAGATCCAAGATTTACCTCTATGTCTTGGAAGAGTCTTCAACATGCTCAGAATACTGAACTGAACTTCAGTACGGCCTATCATCCTCAAACTGATGGCCAATCCGAGCGGACTATCCAAACACTTGAGTATATGTTGAGAGCGTGCTCAATGGACTTTAAAGGAGGATGGGATCAACATCTTCCTCTAGTTGAGTTCTCTTATAATAATAGTTTCCACTCGAGCATCCAAATGGCACCATATGAAGCCCTGTATGGGAAAAGGTGTAGAACACCGACATGTTGGGATGAGGTCGGTGAACGTAAGCTGCTTGGACCAGAAATGGTCGAAGAAATGGGGGAGAAGGTGAAAACCATTCAGCAGCATATCAAGGCAGCCCAGAGTCGACAGAAGAGTTATGCAGATAATCGTCGACGAGACCTTGAGTTTAAAGTCGGAGACATGGTGTTTTTACGCATATCTCTGTGGAAGAAGGTCATGAGGTTTGGAAAGAAAGGGAAGTTAAGTCCAAGGTACATCGGCCCCTTCGAGATTCTTGATCGTGTTGGGGCTGTGGCCTATCGACTAGCACTTCCACCTACTATGGCCAAGGTGCATGATGTCTTCCATGTATCCCTCTTAAGGAAGTACATACCAGACCCTTCACATGTACTCTCTTCCGAGGTGGTACAATTAGAAGACGATCTTTCTTATGAGGAGCAACTAGTGAAGATCTTAGATCGTAGAGAAAAAGTTCTACGAAATAAGACAATGCCCCTCGTCAAGGTGTTGTGGAGAAAACACAAGTTTGAAGAAGCAACTTGGGAGTCGGAGGATATGATGAAGCTAAGTTACCCACATTTGTTTTAGTGTGGGAAAAGGAAAATTTCAAGGGCGAAATTTCTTAAGGGGGGAATGTTGTAACGACCAAAAATTTCATTAATGGAAAATCCCTCTTGATCCAGTTAAATTTTTCTTTATGAAAAATGTTTTTATAAGATATCAACTTTTTTAGTTTTACTTTAAGATTTGTGACCGTTACTTTTATAGCCGTTGAACAGTTATCATCTGGGTAGTTTAAATATAAGGCTTTAACGAACCAATTTTCTACTCAGAGAAAGGAAGCGATGGCCTCATCCAGTAGAATTGCCCCTTATGAAGCCCATTTATCGGAGCTCAGAAAAGAGGTGGCGTCTTTGGGCTTTTCCCTTGACCAAGCCCAAGCTGAGCTTCATCAAGTCAAGCTCGAACGTGATCGTCTACGGGAAAAATGGAAGTTGATTGAAATTACAACTCGAGCGATGTTATCCGAGCAACCCCAAGAGTCTGTCACCATCGCACACCTTACCCTTAGGTCTTATGCGGCTATTTTAAGGGGTTATGTAACAAATAAGTAGCACCATGTTCATGTACATTATTTTTTTTGTATATAATAATGAATATAATTTCTAGTCATTTTTGATACATTGTAATTAGTTTTTAAAGTACAAATGGTGTTTTTAGTTATTATTTAATTAAGAATTATATTTTATTAAATTAAAGGATTTTTGAATTAAATAATATTTTAATAAAATATTATTATTAATATTAAATTAATTTTTATTAAATATAAATGATCTTATAATTTTATGAATGCAATTAAAATTTTTATTAAGGTTTGAAAGCCATTTCTGTCAAAACCCGTGAATTTTTTATAAATGTCGGTTTTTATTTTAAAAGTGAAAATTCACATATTTAGAAAATTATTTAGATAAAATAAATATTATTTTTGGAATCAGGACGTCGAAATTATCCAACGGTGAATTTTTCATAATTTTCTGAGACAGTCAAATTTTTGGGTAAAAATTAAATACCATTTAAATATATAATGTGTTTTATGACATCATAATGACCCAATGGTGATGTAATAAAATACCATAATCCTTATGTTCGGCCAATATATGTTTTATCATTAAAATAATGAGGTTTTGGGTTTGTTTGACTCACTTTTCAAAGCATTAATGGAGCCCTCAAGACTTATTCAACACTTTGCCTTTTTAAATTAATTTCCATGGGAGTGTGACTCACCTCCACATAAGCAACCCTAATTTTTTAATAAGTTCGGACCTTGGACTTGTAAAATATTGTTTTCCTCTTTCCTTTTTCCAGAAACCATGGGCAAATACCATGGGATGGTTTGTGGTTTGGATTATTTTAATATAAGGGGTCCCAAACCTAAATAATAAAGAATTCTCTCACATTTCCTATATAAACCCACCCAAGCTCCCACTTCCTCCTCACTCAAAGCCCTTTAAGTTCGTCCAACCTCTGCCCTACTCTCTCTAGAATCCTCTCAAGGTGCCCCAATCTCCCAAGAATCCTCTCACAAGCCTCTCTCTAGCCTTTGGAAGCACACTTCCAAGTAAGGGGTTTTCTTCCTTTCTCATTTTTTTGTCAATTTTCTTTAAGTTGTATTTCCCTTTTTATTTAAATTATGAATGTTGGCGTATGGTTTTTCACCTCCCCCATACTGCCCTATTATTGTTTGAATGATGGGAGAACCCTTTCTCTCTCATTAAATGCCTCCCATGTACAACCGTTACTATGCCGAAATTCCGAAAGGAACTTCTCTCTCTTCTTTTACATTCAAGCAATACTTTTGTATCATGAATCTAAATTCCATTTCTATTGTTGGGAAATGTATATATATGATCTAATTAATTTCCATTACTTGTAAATATGATGAGGAACCCCTTTCTCTCTCATCAACCTTTTTTATGAATTCTTATGTCACGCCGTTACGCTGCCGAAATCGCACCGATTTTCTAAGCCAATGTCTTTGTGTAGTGAATACCATGCCCATTTCTCCATCAAGGGTATTCACCTTTATGCACATTTACATATTGATTATAAAGTTTCATGTATGAATTCCACATTCCTTTATCATGGAAGAAATGATTATGTTTTATGAATCCATGTTTTATGATCCATGTGGCACACTTATGCATGAAATGAAATGTTTAAGAAGGGTGCGCCCTTTATAGCGCTCCAATGCATTGGGTAAAGTATAGTATCATGATACGTCATGTGCAATGAGTGTTGACTCATGCTAATTCAAGTGCAACGAGGGTTTACTCATGCTTCAAGTGCAATGAGGGTTTACTCATGCTCCATGTGCAATGAGCTTTGGCTCATGCTAATTCAATGTTAAGTGTTGTTGCCACATTTCCATGTTATGATTATCATGCTTTATCATGCCTTTATGTTCATGTTTCTATTATGCTCTATTGATATGCCTATTTCCTAACATGTATTTCACTCCTCAGGTTATTCATTGTTTACTCCCTTACTGGGATTTATAGATCACCCTTTTCTTATGCATGTCCTCAGGTTATCCCATGCAATGCTAAGTACGAAGGAATGTAGTGGTCATGTAAAGGAAGTTTTCAATAAAGATGTTGTATTTCAAGTTTAAAGTTTTTATGTAATGATCCTAATCCCCAAAGACACTAAACCTCTCGATATTCTTTGTTGTATCAAGTGAAGTTTTAAGTAATAAAGTATGCTTAAGTTGTAATAAAAAGCAGGGTTGTCATACTAGTCGCCAGCCCCTAGCCTATGGAAGGAGGGCTTGGGGTAGTCACGACACGAGCCCTGGGTGACGGGTCGTGACATCCCCCCCTCACTTATAGAAGGGAACCTCATATTCGATTTTATTTAAACTTAAAATTAACATTCAATTTACCAATACATACCTGAATAACATCCATAATTACCTTTCCAAATTCTAGAGGCCCTGGTATGATTATAAAACCCTCATTGGTATTATTTTTTGTGAAAACCTAGCGATGTTTCTGGAAGAAAAGGTATCATTCATAACGTAGGGTTTATGTTTTATTTATTCTTCCACAAAATTTAATTATTATTCAAAAATATTTATATATTTTTGCATAAATATATATCATATATTTATATTTTATTATATTAATGGAATAACCTATATCCATCTCCTCTTCTGTCAAATGGGAAACAAAACCATTGTTCGTGTGTATGTCGGACAACCCCCTCATGGACCAATGAAATTCTTTTTCCATCATCACCTAACAAAAATATTTATTTTGACGGATTTATTGTGTGTTTATATATATATTATAATTATGAAATATTTATCTCTCTATAAATGTAATAAATCATATATTTTTTACCATTCCATACATTGAACAATGTAACTGTGTTCTTGCGTATGTGTGAATTACCACCACCATGAAGCTATGTGATTTTTTTTGTATCATAAGGATGATATATATATATATATATGTAAATTTAAATAAATAACATGAAATTTATTATATAAATATAAACTTATACTTACATTTTTTCTATCATGACTTTTGAAAAATGGAAATGTTACTCATGCATACGTACAACCAACTTGTTGAGCAAGTGTTGTTTTCAACAATACATAATTTTATTATTAAAAATGGGGAGATTGTTGATAACAATACTCTATCTCTTTATGATGATTTTGATGCTCAAAAATACCCTTATTTTTTATTCTAATGATTTTACATTAAGTGTATTTTAGGAATTTAATATTCGTTATATTCTTATTTCTGGAAGAAATATTTAAGTATTTGAACAGTGAGAATTAATTTCTGAAGTATTCATATATCATTTTTAGCGTGTTTTGGAAACATTGTTCATAACCAACATTGAGAAGAATAGCGTAAAGATGAAATGATGTTTTTACTCTATGAGATAAAATAAAACTATGGTAAAACAATCATTCATTATCGGAAAAGTATGAAAGAAGGAACCCTAGGTTTGGATGGAACCCTACGTTTAGAAGGAACCTTATGTTTGGAAGGAAACTTATGTTTGAAAGGAACCATACATTTGGAAGGGAACTTATGTTTGGGAAATAAGCAAATTATGGAATAATATCATTACGAAAGTATGGAATGATACGTTTTTTTCTTAAAAGTATGGTTTATCAACCTTACTTTTGTGAACAACTATACTTTTGAAAGCTAAAGATAAAAGTATGGTTCATCAACCTTAATTTTATGAACAAATGTACATTTGATTGAATAGTATGAATTATATTCTATATGTTTGAGAGTTGATGTGATTCATTTGAGATCAACCTTACATTTGAGATCAACCTTACGATGTGAACTTCACATTTAGAGAATGTGTGATATGCATCTCAACCCTACGTTTGACATCATATGTTTAAATTACAACTTTATTAAAGCAACAATATATATAAGGATTATTAGGCTGATTTCAAGACAGATTAAAAGCCCGAATTTAAATAGAGTCTTTGAATTATTCAAAGCCATTTATTTATGATTCAAAAAGATCAATTTAAGAGGATCTTTTCGTGCAAAATTTTTAGGTGAGTTACGACTGCTCTGCTATTTAAACTTTTGAATATCAAAATTATAAAGGAAAATTTTGTGGATCTAAATTTAAAAGGATAACACTTGTCTTTATTATATATATATACATTTATTATTTTGTTTCATAAAAGGGGACGGATTGTTGAAAAGAATACCTGTCATTACAAAGAGTAAAAAAGCTTTGTTTTCTGAAGAAAAAGAAACTCGACTAAAGATTTATTGATCTACATCAAATATCTTTTTGTGAATCAACTAATATTAATGTTGCAAATGAAATTTCAAGATCTACTGCTACTGGATTGGCTCAGAACTAATTTTACCTGAATATCTTCATTTCTAATGATGAAGAACCATTTACTGTCAATTGTGTGCTGTTGCAATTATGAAAAAAAACTAGGAAAGTAATTTCAATGAACAAAATACTTTTTTATATTGAGTGATCAACTTCTTATTCTAAGATGTGTATTCAGTTCTGTGTATAAACTATAAATCTATGTTTATCCTTAAGATTGTAAAGGTGTCAAATTCTTGTACTCAGTTGTGGAATGGTCTGTTTATAAGAGGACTAGATAGTGAAAATCACCAAGCTCGTGGTGTAGAGAGTTGGTGGAGTGGACTAGGGGATTTCTGTTCCCCAAACCACTATACATCATGCGTCCTATGCTATTTATTTTCCACTACTAAATCTTTGACATAATGATAAAAGGAAAAATCATGATCATTCCAAGAAATTTAAAAAGGCACAATTCACCCCCCTCTTGTGCCTATCTTGTATAACCCAATCCAAAAATTGGTATCAAAGGTGGAGCTTTTGTTAAAGCTATAACAAGATAAAAGTTTTAAAGTATTATAGTTAGATCAATATGGATGATACAAGAGAAAGAATTTCTATGGATAGAGATCCATACTTCAATGGTGAGAATTAAAGATGCTGGAAATCAAGAATGATAATCTATTTGAAAAAAATCAGATACGGAGTCTACTCAAAAATACCGACTCCTTATGAAATAATAGAGAAACCTGAAACCTGAAGTGTAGATATAGAACCTGAGTGTGACATGAATTAAAAGGCTATGAATGAAATCATATGTGGTCTAGGACCAGAAGAGTTTAACAGAGTATCTCAATGACCAAAAACATATGAAATGTGGTTAACAATTGCGTTTGCTTATGAAGGAACTGACAATGTCACAGATTTGAGGTATGCTACTTCCAAACTAAAATTAGATACATTAAGGATGTTTGAAGGATAAAGCATCACCCAAATGAATGGAACATTGACAGATATTGGCAGAAATATAACTGATTTGGGAGAACCAATCAAACAAGCTGATCAAGCTTTGAAAGCACTGAGAGTACTACCAACTCGATGGAATGGAATTTCTTCTGTGTAACATCCCAAGTAAGTAATGAATAATAGATATTTTTATCTATTTATATTAATGATTAAGATAGTTTTATAGAGGTTTAAAATGAAAATAAATACAATCTTATGCATGGAATACACTAATATTCTTAAAAGATTGTTTTACTGCCTTTTGATGGAAAACCATTTTTGAATCTATATTTTGAAAATTTTATAAACTATGTTTGTCAAAATAAACTTATTCTTTATGATTGGGATATCAAAATTTACCTTGTGTGAATTTTTGGTATTTTTCTGACAATGATCATTTTTTAATGAATAGTGAAAAATACTGCATTTTACATCAAAACTGCTTTTTAACCTAATTTATTTATATGATTAGATTATGTTTTGAATTAGTTTTGAAGTTAAATTAGAATATATTTTTACCATTTTATCCAATGGTGGTCATTGGAATCAATTTCACTTTGAAATTAGACTTAAAATGGTGTCAATCTTTTGATACCTATTGTTTTGTAAAAACACGTTTTTTGCTCTGGCAGCGGGAATTAATTATTAAATTAATTAATGTGACTTATACGATTTTAATTTTGTAAAATAGACTTCATTTTTGAATTTGGAATATCAAATATAGCTTAGGGTGAATTTTTGGTAATTTTTTGAAAAACTTCAATTTTTGATGAATAGTGAAACCACTAAGTGGTAATCAAGAAAACTGATTTTTCAGTTAAATAAAAGTTTACCACTAATGTGTATTGAATTTTGAAAATCCTACATACATGGTTGTCATTAAGAAGTAAAATGTGGTTCAATGAGATTAAAATAATTTTTTGGTGAATAGTAACTTATTATGTTTTTAATCGCGATTAGTGGTAATTAGTGTAGTTTAAGGTATAAATAATGCTTTAATAATATGAAATGACCTAGACACATGTCCCAACCTTATTGGTTGTGTCATGGCCGACCAAGACAAGCCATGGGTCAACTTGGGGACCCCATGGAGACATTTTGGTTGGGAAATGACATAAATAACTTTTTATTTAATGTAAAAGTAAAAATGACACAAACATAATACATTTTACGAAATCAATTTTTACATGGGGTTATAAAGATCAGATATTTGATTATAAATAGTAATTGGAAAGATAAAAACATTTCCTACATCATAGTATTTTTTTTATGATTTTTAGACATTAAATAAATTAAAATATTTATGACATAATAATGATGCAGCGATGACATCATTATTTGACGATTTAAATAAAATGGAAAGATAATGTAAAATCTATGAACTACACATGGCCAAAACCAATTGGATTAGTGGATTTAGAACCCTTATAACCTTATCCACGAATTATATCAATGTGGGACCTTTTAAAACCGAAACACATTTTCAAATAAAGTAATATTTCTTTACTTTCCAAAAGTGCTCGTCCTCTCCTCTTATAAAAGGCCCCCACCTCTACCTCATTTCACACACTCCTCAAGCCTTTGGCTCGGCCAAATCCTGCCCATTTACTCTATCCACATCCCTATCCTCATCCTAGAGGATTCTCTTTGGGAAGAATCCTTTCAAAGGAAGCCTTTAGGCTCAAATCAAAAGGAGTTACACTTTTAAAGGTAATTCATTCTCTCATGTTCATTTGTTTTATTTTGCTTCTCCAACCCCCTAAACTCTTTTTATTTACTTCTTTTATAAAAACACCAGTATCTTCAATATACAAGGATGTTGTTATAAGATTTATTTGAGCTACACTCTCACACAACTACATCAAATGGTTAAAGAACATACAATTTCCGTGGATGGCAAAATTCTGCCTCCCGAAACGATGATTGTTCAATACTCATTTAACACCTTCAAAGGTGGCCATTATGATGTCACTATTTTTATATATGATATATAATATGTTTATGTTTTCCTTAAGCTTCTGTTTTTTTTCATTTTGGGCATACCTTTATGGTTTCCATTATGGGTAAACACGATATCTTCATTTTAGGAAGTGCGGACTACCGCCCCCTGAAAGTGATTTGATTCGTTAATACCATATGTGGTATGTGTAAAGGATAAAGTTAATGATATTATATATGTTATTATATTGGAATTATAATATACTCTTATATCATTATGATTCCATTCCAGAAAATATGAAATAGAAATGGAAGTAGCGTTCATGCGTACGTACGGCTTACCGTCTCCATGAACGGTGCATTTCATTTCTTACCTCTAAATGTGATGTAATATTATAAATACATGTATATGATGAATATATATGATATATATGTTATCCAAATCATTAATATCATTCTGGATATAACGAACCTGTGACCAAATTAACAACATGTAAGTGTAAGAAGTCTATTTTTGACTTAAGAACCAAATACCGACAAAATGAACATTATTAACTTAACTGATTACATGATGTTCATAACATGGTATAAAAGGAATAATGAACTTGAAAAAGACTCATAAGCAAGTAGAGATTAACTCAAGTTTATTATTCAGGAGATTAAAGAACGGTCGGGTCAAGTCGGATACGAGGTATGGGACTTCGTCTCAATCTCCTTTCATTGAGGCATATTTTATTTTATACACAACTTTCTTTTATATGGTGTATAAACCCCTTTGACTTTTACGTTTATTCAAAAGGAATATTTTTTATACGAAGTGTTTACTAAATGACAAAAGGGAATGTTTTTGTCGTACGTATGCGGCGACAACGACTTCTCCGCCGTCGTGACCGTTATTTGAGTTTCGGCTTCCTCTACAAGCCATACCTTTTTTTAAAAAACGAAAAATAAATACCATGTTTGACTTTGGTATTGAAAATGGCTTTCATAATGTTTTTATTATATCAATGTGTTGTATTGATATCTCGTGATTGAAATGTGGAAATTTTATGTTTCCTTTATGCATGTTTTATGTGATATGATTATGTTATGGTTCTTGGGCATTATTATGAAGACGGGTGGTTCCGTGATAAACTAAGGGCGGGTGAGCCCGTTATAGATCTCTAATGCATTGGGTAATGCGAAGGAGTGAAACGTTAAGGTTTCTCTGAAGAGATTTTAGGGAATATACTGTGATGGGTATTCCAAACGTAACCAAGAGGGTTACTCCCTATGTAAGAATGTTATGAATGCCTCAAGATACCTTTATGTCTTATGATTTCTATGATTTATTCATGATTTTATGAGGTATGTTAAAGTGCCTATGTTTTATGGGTAAAGTATGATTTCATTCTTATGTATATATGAACTCATGTTTCCTTTCCATATTTTTTTATAACCCATACTGAGTTTTTATGCTCATACCAAGTTTTTGAAATGTTTTTCACAGGTCAAGGGAAAGGTACATGATAAGATGATAGAGTGAAGGATGTGTCAAGAAATAATCCATGTTTTATTTTAAATGTGTTTCCATTAATGGGAATGAAGAATACTATCTTTATGTAACCACTTTGTTTATATGTGGAATGTAATGCAAGTTTTATGATCTAATTCTCTAAAACTCTAAATCCGAAAAGATCCTCAATGTGTAATCTTGTAATAACTCAAGATTAAGTAAGGTTTAAGGCTGGGGCCTTATAGTTGGTATCAAAGGTCGGTTTAGATAACTTTAAGAGTTAGAATTCTATTAAATGATTATCCAAAAATATTTTTTTTTTCGAAATGATATAGCATTTAAAGATTACCATGTTGCTTCATCTAAGACATGTTTGTTCAGAATGGTTTTCCGCAGAGGAAACAGGGAAGCAGTGCTAGGAAGGCATACAGAAGGAAATAACCTTCCGAATCAGCATCCAGAAATGGTCGGAATTGGAACTGAATAGTTTGTTGCAGTAATGGCGCAGTTGACTCAAGCGATAAACGGCAGTGGTATCCATACACGAGATCAGCCAGACCAACCGCAGAGGAACATGTCAGTGGTGGAACATTTCATGAGGCAACATCCACCATCATTCAGAGGATCATCTGACCCTGTGCTAGCTGAAGGTTGGATTAAAGCACTGGAGAATATTTTTGATGTCATGGGGTGTTCAGACAATCAAAAGGTTAGTCTTCCTATTTACCGTTTGGAGGGTGAAGCAGATCAGTGGTGGTCTATGGTTAAAAATATTCGGGACGCTGATGAGATTGATGCTCTTGACTGGGATGAATTCAAAGGTATGTTTCTTGAGAAGTATTTTCCTAAGGCTGTTCGACTTAGGATGGAAAAGAAATTATTGGAATTGAGGCAAGAAGAAGACTCAGTGGCTGCCTATGAAGAAAGGTTCACTCGATTGGCAAGGTCTGCTCCAAATTTTATCCGGGACCTTGATAGTAAAATCAATCGTTTTTACTCAGGATTAAAGCCAAAATATCGAAGGGCATTAGCTTCTCATGAGTTTAAAAGTTATGAAAAGCTTGTTCGATGTGCTGAGAAGGTGGAAATGGAGTTTGCCGATGACCAAGTTTTCTATAACAACCAGCAGAAGAAGAGACCGAGGTGGCAGGAGAAAGGTAAGAATTCTTCAAAAAAGTCTGATGGTAAGAGAACTAAGTTTCCAGTTTGTGATAAATGTGGAAAAAGGAATGCTGGGGAATGTCTTCTGAATTCTGGAAAGTGCTACCGATGTGGGAAGATGGGACATAAGGCTCGTGATTGCACTGAAAAGGATCAAGGTGAAGGTAAGAACAAATTTGATTTATAGTTAGTGAAGTGTTATAAGTGCAATGAGATGTGTCACTATGCAAACGAGTGTCCGACAAAGAGCTTGAGTGATGGGAAGCAGTTAGACTACAAGCAGAAAGGGGTGGTGAAATCCTTTGCAACTACTTCAGCAGATGTCGGGCCATCAAATGAAGTTGTATCAGGTACTTTGTTTGTTTTTTCAGATTATGCCAGTGTGTTGTTTGATTCGGGGTCTACACATTCTTTCATCTCTGAAACCTTTTCTAGTAAAATGGGAATACCATCTCAAGAAATGACTCCTGAACTTTATGTAAAAACACCTGGGGGAAATGTTGAGGAAAAAAGAATTTATAAGAATCTTACTATCCTTATCTGTGGAAAGAACCTGCTTGAAAACCTTATTGTTCTACCTCTAGTAGAGTTTGATGTTATCCTGGGTATGGATTGGCTCTCTATTTACCATGCTAAGATTGACTGTAGAGCTAAAGAAGTTTCTTTTCAGAAATACTTTCAGTTTATTTACAAGAATGAACCCTTACTTTTGATAACATATCAAGAGGCCGAGAAACTTGTAAAAGATGTAAATGAATGTTACCTTCCACACGTCGTTGAAAATAAAGGAACTATTCAGATTAATGATGTGCCAGTGGTAAATGAGTATCCTAATGAGTTGCCTGGAATAATACCAGATCAGGAAGTTGAGTTTACTGTCAACTTAGTTCCTGATGCTAAGACAATTTCAAAACCCCCTTATCGAATGACACAAATTGAACTTTTAGAGTTGAAGGAGCAATTTCAAGATTTATTAGAGAAAGGTTTCATTAGACCTAGCACATCACCATGGGGTGCTCCTGTTTTATTTGTTAAAAAGAAAGACGGTTCTATGAGACTTTGCATTGATTATAGAGCCTTGAATAATATCACTGTTAAGAACAAATATCCTTTGCCTCATATCAATGATTTGTTTGATCAGCTCCAGCGAGCTCAATTTTTTTCAAAGATTGACTTGAGATCGGGGTACCATCAGCTGAAGGTAAAGGAGGAAGATATTCCGAAGACCGCGTTCCGTACAAGATATGGCCTTTATGAATTTGTAGTAATGCCTTTTGGGCTAACCAATGCACCTGCTGTATTCATGGACTTAATGAATAGAATTTTCCATGAGTTCTTGGATAAGTTTGTGGTGGTTTTCATTGATGATATTTCGGTGTTTTCTAAAAGTAAAGAGGAGCATGAAAAACATTTAAGGGTTATCTTGCAAACCTTAAAAGAAAATAAACTGTATGGGAAATTCAGAAAGTGTGAGTTTTGGTTGCAACAAATTTCTTTCCTTGGTCACATTGTTTCTAAAGATGGAATAACTGTTGATCCTGCAAAAAAAAAGTTTTGGAAGAATAGCCAAGACCCACAAATGTAACGGAGATTCGTAGCTTCCTTGGTTTGGCGGGCTATTACCGAAGTTTTGTTAGAAATTTTTCACGGTTATCTAGTCCAATGACTAAGCTAACTCGGAAGGGTGTTAAGTTTATCTGGACAAAAGAATGTGATGATTTTTTTCAGGAATTGAAAAGAAGATTGGTGAATGCTCCAGTTTTGGCACTACCTTCCAGGAATGGTGAGTTTGTTATATACAGTGATGCTTCATTGAAAGGACTTGGTTGCGTCCTAATGCAGAATGATCAGGTAATTGCTTATGCTTCACGACAGTTGAAAACTCATGAGGTAAATTACCCTACACATGATTTGGAATTAGCTGCTGTTGTTTTTACTTTAAAAATTTGGAGGCATCATTTGTATGGAGTAAAGTGTGAAATATATTCTGATCAAAAAAGTTTAAAGTATATATTCACTCAGAAAGAGTTAAACATGAGACAAAGGAGATGGCTGGAATTAATCAAGGATTATGATTGTACAATTCATTACCATACGGGAAAAGCAAATAAAGTGGCTGATGCTTTGAGTCAAAAAAGTAATGCTTCATTAACAATGTTGCGGTTGGAACGTGATCCTTTGGTTAACGATTTGATGAACTTTGGCATAGAAGTTGTTGGTGCAGAAAGTCCTTCTGTTTTGTTTCAGGTATCAGTGAGATCTTCTCTATAAGATAGAATCAAGCAGGCACAGAAGCAAGATAGTGAGTTGTAGAAAAAGGTAGAGCTGGTTCAGAAAGGTAAGTTGCCTGAATTCAACTTTGATAATGGTTGTGTTTTGATATTTTGGAAGAGATTGTGTGTGTCTTGTGATTCACAGTTGAAGAGAGAGTTGTTATGTGAAGCTCATAGTTCTCCGTTTTCAGTTCATCCGGGCAGTACTAAGATGTATAGATATCTGCGGGAGTATTACTGGTGGGATGGAATGAAAAGAGATATTGCTGATTTTACTGTGAAGTGTTTGACTTGTCAGCAGGTTAAAGCAGAGCGGCAGTTACCGAAAGGGATGCTTCAGCCTTTACCAGTGCCAGAGTGGAAATGGGAGAATATATCCATGGACTTTGTTGTTGGATTACCGAAGACATCTCGAGGTAATAATTCAATCTGGGTTATTGTTGATCACTTGACCAAATCTGCTCATTTCCTTGCTATACGAGATACTTTCTCTCTTGATCAACTTTCCCGTTTGTATCTTAAAGAGATAGTCAGGTTACATGGAGTTCCTCTCTCCATTGTATCAGATCGTGATCCCAGGTTTACTTCTAACTTTTGGAAAGGCCTTCAGAAGTCGTTGGGTACTGAATTAAATTTTAGTACAGATTTTCATCCTCAATCAGATGGGAAGTCAGAACGAACAATTTAGACATTGGAGGATATGCTACGAGCTTGTTCTATGGATTATCAGGGAAGTTGGGACCAACATCTTTCTTTGGTTGAGTTTTCATATAATAACAGTTTTCATTCCAGTATACAGATGGAACCATTTCAGGAATTATATGGGAAGCAGTGTCGAACTCCAGCTTTCTGGGATGAAGTGGGTGAAAGGAAGTTGATGGGACCAGAATTGGTAGAAGAGATGGCAGAAAAAGTTCAGCTGATTCAGAAACACATGAGAACAGCTCAGAGCAGGCAGAAGAGCTATGTGGATAACCGGAGGAAGGATCTATCTTTCGAGGTAGGTGATCATGTTTTTCTCAAGGTTTCTCCTTGGAAAAGTGTGATGAGATTTGGTAAGAAAGGAAAGTTGAGTCCAAGGTTCATTGGACCATATGAAGTTCTGGAGAGAGTTGGATCAGTTGCATACCGAGTGGCTTTACCTCCGAGTTTATCTCAGGTACACAATGTTTTTCACGTTTCGATGTTGAGAAAGTATATGCCAGATCCATCTCATGTTTTGAGTCCAGAGGTAGTTCAGTTGGAAGAGAACCTATCTTATGAGGAACAACCGGTCCAGATTCTTGACCACAGGGAGCAAGTGTTACAGAATAAGGTGATTAATCAGGTAAAGGTTTTTTACAAAAACCACATGATGGAAGAGGCAACATGGGAATCTGAAAATGCAACGAGAGATAAGTACCCCCATTTATTCGATAAGTATATAAATTGCGGGGACACAATTTTCTAAAGGGGGGAAGGATGTAACATCCCAAGTAAGTAATGAATAATAGATATTTTTATCTATTTCTATTAATGATTAAGATAGTGTTATAGAGGCTTAAAATGAAAATAAATACAATCTTATGCATGGAATACACTAATATTCTTAAAAGATTATTTTACTGCCTTTTGATGGCAAACCATTTTTGAATCTATATTTTGACAATTTTATAAACTATGTTTGTCAAAATAAACTTATTCTTTATGATTGGGACATCAAAATTTACCTTGTGTGAATTTTTGGTATTTTTCTGACAATGTTCATTTTTTAATGAATAGTGAAAAATACTGCATTTTACATCAAAACTGCTTTTTAACCTAATTTATTTATATGATTAGATTATGTTTTGAATTGGTATTGAAGTGAAATTAGAATATATTTTTACCATTTTATCCAATGGTGGTCATTGGAATCAATTTCACTTTGAAATTAGACTTAAACTGGTGTCAATCTTTTGATACCTATTGTTTGGTAAAAACACGCTTTTTGCTCTGGCAGCGGGAATTAATTATTAAATTAATTAATGTGACTTATACGATTTGAATTTTGTAAAATAGACTTCATTTTTGAATTCAGAATATCAAATATAGCTTAGGGTGAATTTTTGGTAATTTTCTGAAAAACTTCAATTTTTGATGAATAGTGAAACCACTAAGTGGTAATCAAGAAAACTGATTTTTCAGTTAAATAAAAGTTTACCACTAATGTGTATTGAATTTTGAAAATCCGACATACATGGTTGTCATTAAGAAGTAAAATGTTGTTCAATGAGATTAAAATAATTTTTTGGTGAATAGTAACTTATTAAGTTTTTAATCGCGATTAGTGGTAATTAGTGTAGTTTAAGGTATAAATAATGCTTTAATAATATGAAATGACCTAGACACTTGTCCCAAACTTATTGGTTGTGTCATGACCGACCAAGACAAGCCATGGGTCAACTTGGGGACCCCATGGAGACATTTTGGTTGGGAAATGACATAAATAACTTTTTATTTAATGTAAAAGTAAAAATGACACAAACATAATAAGTTTTACGAAAACAATTTTTACATGGGGTTATAAGGATCAGATATTTGATTATAAATAGTCATTGGAAAGCTAAAAAGATTTCCTACATCATAGTATTTTTTTTATGATTTTTAGACATTAAATAAATTAAAATATTTATGACATAATAATGATGCAGCGATGACATCATTATTTGATGATTTAAATAAAATGGAAAGATAATGTAAAATATATGAACTACACATGGCGAAAACCAATTGGATGAGTGTATTTGGAACCCTTATCACCTTATCCACGAATTATATCAATGTGGGACCTTTTAAAACCGAAAAACATTTTCAAATAAAGTAATATTTCTTTACTTTCCAAAAGTGCCCCTCCTCTCCTCTTATAAAAGGCCCCCACCTCTACCTCATTTCACACACTCCTCAAGCCTTTGGATCGGCCAAACCCTGACCATTTACTCTCTCCACATCCCTCTCCTCATCATAGAGGATTCTATTTGGGCAGAATCTTTTCAAAGTAAGCCTTTAGGCTCAAATAAAAAGGAGTTACACTTTTAAAGGTAATTCATTCTCTCATGTTCATTTGTTTTATTTTGCTTCTCCAACCCCCTAAACTCTTTTTATTTACTTATTTTGTAACAAAAACAGTATCTTAAATATACAAGTATGTTGTTATAAGATTTATTTGAGCTACACTCTCACACAACTACATCAAATGGTTAAAGAACATACAGTTTCCGTGGATGGCGAAATTCTGCCTCCCGAAACGTTGATTGTTCAATACTAATTTAACACCTTCAAAGGTGGCCATTATGATGTAACTATTTTTATATATGATATATAATAATTTTATGTTTTCCTTAAGCTTCTGTTTTTTTCATTTTGGGCATACCTTTATGGTTTCCATTATGGGTAAACACGATATCTTCATTTTAGGAAGTGCGGACTACCGCCCCCTGAAAGTGATTTGATTCGTTAATACCATATGTGGGATGTGTAAAGGATAAAGTTAATGATATTATATATGTTATTATACTTTAATTATAATATAATCTTATATCATTATGATTCCATTCCATAAAATATGAAATAGAAATGGAAGTAGCGTTCATGCGTACGTACGGCTTACCGTCTCCATGAACGGTGCATTTCATTTCTTACCTCTAAATGCGATGTAATATTATAAATACATGTATATGATGAATATATATGATATATAAGTTATCCAAATCATTAATATAATTCTGGATATAACGAACCTATGACCAAATTAACAACATGTAAGTGTAAGAAGTCTATTTTTGACTTAAGAACCAAATACCGACAAAATGAACATTATTAACTTAACTGATTACATGATGTTCATAACATGGTATAAAAGGAATAATGAACTTGAAAAAGATTCATAAGAAAGTAGATATTAACTCAAGTTTATTATTCAGAAGATTAAAGAACGGTCGGGTCAAGTCGGATACGAGGTATGGGACTTCGTCTCAATCTCCTTTCATTGAGGCATATTTTATTTTATACACAACTTTCTTTTATACGGTGTATAAACCCCTTTGACTTTTACATTTATTCAAAAGGAATATTTTTTATATGAAGCGTTTACTAAAAGACAAAAGGGAATGTTTTTGTCGTACGTATGCGGCGACAACGACTTCTCCGCCGTCGTGACCGTTATTTGAGTTTCGTCTTCCTCTACAAGCCATACCTTTTTTTTAAAAACGAAAAATAAATACCATGTTTGACTTTGGTATTGAAGATGGCTTTCATAATGTTTTTATTATATCAATGTGTTGTATTGATATCTCATGATTGAAATGTGGAAATGTTATGTTTCCTTTATGCATGTTTTATGTGATATGATTATGTTATGGTTCTTGGGCATTATTATGAAGACGGGTGGTTCCGTGATAAACTAAGGGTGGGTGAGCCCGTTATAGCTCTCTAATGCATTGGGTAATGCGAAGGAGTGAAATGTTAAGGTTTCTCCGAAGAGATTTTAGGGAATATACTGTGATGGGTATTCCAAACGTAACCAAGAGGGTTACTCCCTATGTAAGAATGTTATGAATGCTTCAAGATACCTTTATGTCTTATGATTTCTATGATTTATTCATGATTTTATGAGGTATGTTAAAGTGCCTATGTTTTATGGGTAAAGTATGATTTCATTATTATGTATATATGAACTCATGTTTCCTTTCCATGTTTTTTTTATAACCCATACTGAGTTTTTATGCTCATCCCAAGTTTTTGAAATGTTTTTCACAGGTCAAGGGAAAGGTACATGATAAGATGATAGAGTCAAGGATGTGTCAAGAAATAATCCATGTTTTATTTTAAATGTGTTTCCATTAATGGTAATGAAGAATACTATCTTTATGTAACCACATTGTTTATATGTGGAATGTAATGCAAGTTTTATGATCTAATTCTCTAAAACTCTAAACCTGAAAAGATCCTCAATGTGTAATCTTGTAATAACTCAAGATTAAGTAAGGTTTAAGGCTGGGGCCTTATATTCTGCCACCAGACAATCAACACCTATCAAAGATTTAACAATGAGAGAGTTAATTGGAACTATAATGATGTATTAAGATGAGATGCATGATGAAGAAAATGAGCATAAATTTCTGATCAAGAGAGAAGACACTACCTTAACGGTGTCATCTCAATGAAAATGCAGAAAGCTGAAGAAAAAAGAAATAAAGGTGAAATCAGAAATCTCTGATTCATCCAATTCAGATTTGAAACTGGATTAGCTATCTAGAAAATTCAGTAAGTTTTATAGAGAGAATAAAGGTTTTAAAAAGTCCTTCAAAAAGGATGAAAAGGAAGTCAGATGCTATGAGTGCAAGAAGATGAGTCATATCAGACCTGATTTTCCACAATTAAAATAAGACAAGAAGAAGAAATTATTTAATTGAAATGATTATGATAAAAAAGACAAGAAAGCAATGAAGGCTACTTAGAGTGTATCTGAAGACTCCATCAGATCTTCAGAGTCTGATTTAGAAAAGAAGGAATCAAATCTAAAATCCAATATGTGCTTTATGGTAGAAACTAATGAGGAAGCAGGTCACAGGAGAAAAAAGACCGTATGGTATATGGAAAATGGCTGCTCTGGGCATATGAGTGGAAATTCATCTAATTTCAAAACACTAACACAAAAGGATGGTGGTCTAGTCACATTCAGTAACAATGCCAAAGGAAAGATTATTGACATTGGAATAGTTTGAGATCCAGAAATTGTCTCAATCAACAAAGTACTCTATGTAAAAGGATTGAAACACAATCTGCTAAGTATCTCTCAACTCTGTGATGATAGTTATATTGTTGATTTTCTATCAACTTCTGTTCTATTTTCTAAGATAAATTGATTAAATTTAGAGCACCCAGAACTGATAATGTGTATATCCTGGATTTAAATTCCTTAAGTAAATAACAATTAAATTGCTTAACTGCTAAGATAGATGAATCCTGGATCTGGTATAGGATACCTGGACGTTGAAAAGTATATTCTTTACATAAGTTATCTAAGAAAAAATTAGTTTCTCATTTTCCTAGTCTCATTTTTGAAAGTGATAGATTTTTTGATGCATGTCAACTTGGAAAGAAGCACAAATCATCCTTCAAACTAGTTAACAAAATTTCTACAACTAAACCTCTAGAACTCATCTATATGGATATATTTGGACCATCAAGGGTATAAATCTTAGCTGGTAAATTATAAGTATATGTTTTAGTTCATGACTATTCTATATTTACTTGTATTTTCTTTCTAAAATATAAAAATGAAGATTTTATAATATTTTAATGTTTTTGAAAATCTGTTCAAAATGAAAAAGGTTTTTAAATAATTTCATTAAGAAGTGATCATGTTGGAGAATTTGAGAATCTGGAATTCAATTCCTTTTGCTCAAATATGGGTATTAAACACACCTTCTCTACACCAAGAACACCTCAACAAAATGGAATTGTTGAAAGGAGAAATAGAACTATTCAAGAAATGACTAGAACTATGTTAAATGAATGTATTTTACCTACCTATTTATGGTATAAAGCTGTAAGTACAACCTACTATATAATGAAAAGAGTTTTAATTAGACCAATTTTCAAAAAGACACCCTATGAAATCTAGAATAACAGAAAACCTAAAGTAAATTAATTTAATGTTTTTGGATGAAACGTTTACACCTTAAACACTAAGAAAAATCTTGGTAAGTTTGATCCAAAATCTAATGAAGGAATTTTCTTAGGATATTATTCTACTTCCAAAGCATATAGATTTTTTAATAAAAAATCATGGATTGTTGAAGAATCAGTTCATGTGAAATTTGATGAATCTGATCCCTTTGAGAAAATGAAAGACCAAATTGATGAATCTGACTCTAATGATAACATGAGACTTGAGAACTTGAAAAATGATTTTAAAAAAGATTTAAATGAAATTCAGTCTAGTCTAGAAGAACATGACACTGAAGAACCTATAAGTGTACTACCTAGATAGTCAAGCACCCCAAAGAATCACCCTTTAGAATCAATAATATGAGACTTAGAAACGTGAATAAAAACAAGAAGGAACAAAGGAAATGTTGTTGAGTTTTATTCCTTTCTATCCCAATTAGAACCCAAAACTATAGAAAAAGAATTAGTTGATGAAAGTTAGATGATAGAAATGCAAGAAGAACTAAACCAGTTCAAAAGAAACGAAGTTTGTAATTTAGTTGAAAGACCTCAGAACTACCCAGTTATAGGAATGAAATGGGTCTTTAGAAAAAAACAAGATGATCAAGGAATAATAACTAGAAATGAAGCATGACTTGTAGCAAAATGATATAATTAGGAAGAAGGTATAGACTGCGATGATACCCTAGAAACTGTAGCTAGACTAGATCTATTAGAATCATTTTAGCCTATGCATCTCATATGAACATTAAATTATTTCAGATGGATGTTAGGTCTACCTTTTTAAATGGTTATTTATTGGAGTAAGTTTATGTTGAGCAACCTCCTAGTTTGGAAAATTCACAAAAACCAGATTATGTCTATAAAATTACTAAAGGTCTTCATGGTCTTAAACAAGCACATAAAGTTTGGTATGAAAGATTATGTTCTTTTCTTTTGGAAAATGATTTTACTATTGGTATGGAAGATCCAACACTATTTAAGAAAACTTTTAATTCTAATATTTTATTAGATCAAATTTATGTTGATGTTGTATTTTTTGGTTCAACAAATAAAACACTTTGTCATGAGTTTTCAAACATAACTCAAAAAGAATTTGAAATAAGTATGACGGGAGAATTAAATTTCATTTTAGGACTTCAATTTTTTCAAAAAGTTTTTTTGTAAATGTTATGAATCAAAGAAAATACATTACTGATTTATGAAAGAAATTTGGACTTCAAAACAACAAGACATATACAACTCCTATGTGTACTAATATAAAACATGATTTGGATGAAACTAGAAATTAGTCGAAAAAAAGTTATATAAAGGTATGATTGATAGTTTATTATATCATACTGCTAGCAGGCTAGATATATTGTTTTTAGTATGTCTTTGTGCAAGACTTCAATCAAATCCTAAAAAATCCCATTTAACTGCTGTTAAAAGAATTTTTAGATATTTAAAATGAACTATTTTTCAATCTCTAATTTCTCCCAAAAGTTCTTATTTTAATTTAATTTCATATTCAGATACAAACTTTGGGAGATTTATATTAGATAGAAAAACCACCTCAAGAAATTGTCACATTTTAGGAAAATATTTAGTATAATGGTCTAGTAAGAAACAACACTCAGTTTCCCTATCAACAACTGAGGCAGAATATGTATCTGCTTGCAGTTTCTATGCACAAGTTTTGTGGATGAAAAACACTCTTATGGATTTTGGACTAAATTTTAATAATACACCTATTTTATGAGATAAAACAGGTGATATAAATTTTTCAAAAAATCCTATTAATCATTATAGGACTAAGAATATTGATATTATACATCAATTTTTAAGAGACCATGTTCTTAAAAAGGATATATTTTTAGAATTTTTGAACATAGAAATTCAATTAGCTGATATTTTTACTAAACCACTTCCCACTGCAAGGTTTGATTTTACTAAGGTGGAGTTAGGTTTATTTATGTTTAAGTAAATTTTTTTGAAAATAGTTTCGTAACTTTTTTTCAAATAGTAAAATTTTATTTATATATGTTATTTTATTTTTCTTTATCGCGTACAATTTTAATTTGTTTTAAAATTTATTCATTAATTAGTATGTATGTAACGACATGGGAATCAAGGATGTCAGAGACTGTTTTAAATTCTAAACCTGATCATTTTTTCTCAAAACCCTTCGAATCCTTGATAACTTTTACCTCTCTTCTATCACAAACCTGATGCTTCAAAACCCTAGTCCTTTTCGAACCTTCATAAATTTACGACAGAAATGGCCAAGACCAAAAGAACTGATGAGCCAGAACCAACACTATGAAGAGGCAGTGCTCGGTAGACAGAAATATTTTACAAGGAAAATTCATAGATCTGGAATGGCTCTATTAGATGAACCTAATGCTAAAGAAAGCTCTACCTTTTTATATATTAGAAAAGACATTTAATGGAGATTAAATGGAGTTTCTATATGAGGTATAACTTCATCATTTCTTTAAAGGATGAAAGCAAGTACTGTTTCTAAACAAGAAGATGAATGTTTTTTGAAGGAAATGTTAAATGAAGTTGAAAAGTTGAAATCAGATATGCTTATAAAGACAGAATTAATGGAATTTAGATATTTCATGGATAAGCAATTTGCATCTATTAGAACCAGTGAGGCTAGTACATCAGGTACTTCACTTCATTTAATCAGAAGATTTCAAGCTATTACAGTGGTCATGTAGAATATGAATGTTAGACTGCAGGACTTACAATGAAACAATGCTCCTTTGTCAGTACTTTTAGATAATCAGAAGTTTCTAGTAGCCCAGTTGACTTCCAGTGAACCAGGAATTAGAATTTTTTTGAATCAGTTCACAAAAAAGTTGACTCATTTTATGGAGAAGGAAGAAAGACTTCATGAGTTTTTTATAGTAAATATGATTGAAGATATTCATTTGTCTCAGGAAAGTATAGATCTAATTATCTAGTTGGGAGATGGATTGATGAGAAGATTAAGGGAACAATTGATAGGGATCAAGGAAATAGTTCAGAGGAGATGAATCCTATCTCACACTCTTACCCCACCTTTATTCCTATTGATTTTCATTACTGTATTTGTAATTCTATGAAATATCTTTACATCTCATTTTCTTATGTTTTAATTTGTTTTACTATACTATCTCTGATCGAAAATCCAATAATCTAGATTCACATATTCATAAACAGTTTATAATAACATTTACTTATTTTCAGTGCTACATTAAAATGTATTATATTCCTTATTCTATCATTAATTTTGATAACACAAAAAGGGGGAGAAATTAGGATAAACACAACATTTTATTTTTATATATTTTAATTTATTTAAAATTTTACTTTAATCTTTTTAATAAAAAAGGGTATTATCTTAATCCTTTAAGGGGGAGAAATTAAGTTAAACCTATTATTGTATTTTTAAGTTATTTAAAAAAAATGTTATTTTAAGGAGATATATGGATAACCATAATATTTTATTGGGGGATATTTATTTTCCTTTTTATGACTTTGGATAATACAATGTTTATTTTTGTTAAAATAATTTTGTTCAAATTAAATATTGCATTTATCTTTGAAAAATTCAAAACTATATGTAATTAATATTGTAAGTTAATTTCATTGGTTATTTTATGTGTTTTGTGATCATCAAAAGGGGTATCTTTTTGAGCAAGTTTTGTTTTCAACAATACATAATTTTATTATTAGAAAGGGGGAGATTGTTGAGAACAATACTCTATCTGTTTATGCGTATTTTGATGTTCACAAATACCTTTATTTTTTATTCTAATGATTTTAATTTAAGTGTATTTCAGGAATTTAATATTCATTATATTCTTATTTCTAGAAGAAATATTTAAGTATTTGAACAGTGATAATTAATTGCTAAAGTATTTGGAAATCGTTTTTAGTGTGTTCTGGAAACACTGTTCATACCCTACATTGAGAAGCATAGTGTAAGGATGAAATACGATTTTTACTCTATGAGATATCAGAAAATTATTGTAAAAAATCATATATTATCGGAAAATTATAAAGGAAGGAACCCTACATTTTGGAAGGAATCCTATGTTTGGAAAGAACCTTATATTTGGAAGGAACCTTACCATTGGAAGGAACCCTACGTTTAGAAGGAACCTTACATTTGGGAAATCAGAAAAGTATGGAAGAAGATCATTTCGCAAGTACGGAATGATATGTTTGTTTCTTAAAAGTATGGTTCATCAACCTTACTTTTGTGAACAACCATACATTTGAAATCTAAAGATAAATGTATGGTTCATCAACCTCACTTTTATGAACAACTATATGTTTGATTGAAAAGTATGGATTATATACAGTATGTTTGAGTGTTGAAGATAAATGTTTGAGATCAACCTTACATTTTAGATCCACCTTACATTGTGAACTTTACGTTCATAGAATGTGTGCTATGCAGTTCAACCCTACATTTGACGTCAGACGATTAAATTATGACTTTGTTAAAGAAATAGTATTTATTTGGATTATCAGTCTAATTTTAATCCAGATTAAAATCCCAAATTTAAATCAAGTCTTTAACTGATTCAATGCTATTTATTTATGATTCAAAAGGATCAATTTAAGAGGAGGTTTTCGTGCTAAATTTTCAGGGGAGTTACAACTGATATGCTATTCAAACTTTTGAATATCGTGATTCTAAAGGAGAATTTTGTGGATCTAAATATTAAAAGATAATGCTCATATTTATTATAAATATATACCTATATTATTTTGTTTCAAAAAATGGGGAAGAATTATTGATAAGAATATCTTCTATTACATAGAGAGAAAAAGATATGTTTTCTGAAGAAGAAGAAACTCGACTGAAGATTTACTGATATACATCGAATATCTTTTTGTGAATCAACTACTATTAAAGTTGAGAACAAAATTTCAAGATAAAATACAACTGGATTGGCTCATAAATAATTTTACATGAAGATCATAATTTCTAAATATGAAGATCCATCTACTGTCAATTGTGTGCTGTTGCAATTGTGAAGAAGAACTGGGAAAGTATTTTCAACGAACAAAATACTCTTTTATCTTGAGTGATCAGATTATTGTTATAAGCTATGTATTCGGTTAAATATATGAACCAGTAGGCTCTATTTAGACTTAAGATTGTAAAGGTGTCAACATCCTGTACTCAGTTCTGGAATGGTCTGTTGAAAAGAGGAACAGATAGTGAAAATCACCAAGCTCATGGAGTAGAGCGTTGGTGGAGTGGACTAGGGGCATTCTGTTCCCCGAAAAACTATACATCATGCGTCATGTGCTATTTATTTTCCTCTTCTAAATCTTTGATAGAAAATAAAAGGACAAATCACAATCATTCAAAAAAATTGAAAAAGGCATAATTCACCCCCTTCTTGTGCGTACCTAGTATAACCTGATCCAACACAACTGTCCCAGTGATTGTAACGTAGTTTATTTTTCATAACCATGTTCCATGATTTGTTTTTATTAGTATAATTTATCTATAAAAATTATAATTATTTAATCAATATTATTATATATATAATGAAACAATGAACTCATTGACCATATTCATCCTTACGAAGACATTTTTGAATTATGAGTTGAATATCATCCAAAAATCCAATGTGAAATTAATTGATTAAGTAATTGATTACAACATGGTGTTAAATAAAATAATATTAATTATAAACTTAAAAAAGGTTATTGATAAAGAAAATAATTAAGATAATTTGTTTTATTCAGAAAGATAAAGAACTTACATGTCAAGTCAAAATCTAGGTAAGGGATTTTCCATGTCACTTTTATTCTATGAGCGATATGCCATATTCACCACTTGTTTATTTTATGTGACATATATAGTACCCAATAATATATTTTATGATCCATATCCTGAAAATTTTGTGTATATTCATATAAATATATGTCAATATATTAAATGATGGTTTTATTTGAATGTTATCAACACAATAATGGGTTTATATTACAATCACATGGTTTATCAGGATTATTTATGATTATGCATACATTGATGATATTTCATAACCCAGCTTTCAATAATATCATGAATTTTGTTATACCATTTTTATCCCAATATAATACATGATTTCCTTTTATTTTACCCTCTTTAAGTACTCAAGATACCAAAAGAATGTTTTTAAGGAAAATTAATTGTATTTGTCTCTTCTATCAAAAATAAATTCACATATGAGTTCATGTTTTTTAAATATATTTTCAAGAATGTTTTTAATATTCTACAATTATTTTTAAAAATTTTCCCCTGTTATATTTTTTTAATTTTTTTAAAAATGAATCCTATTTTCCTTTCTTGAATGAGTTTTTTGGACTTTTTACCAAAAATGTGAAAGGAATATTTGTTTTAACTTGTACGACAAAAACATAATTTCTTTCCATTATAACAACTCAATTATTTCAAGTTTAATTTATAAAATTTCAAGTTTATTTTAAAATAAAATATTTTCTTAAATATTTGGGATTTTTTTACATTTTTAATGAGTTACTTAAAAGTAAAGAGTTTCCTCAAGAAAGTTTCCAAGTGATATTTTAAAATCATTTTCCATATAATATGGAATTATTTAATGTTTCATAATCATTACTGGTGATATTTACCACAAATACCATACTTATTATTTATATGGATGGTTTATGTTTTTACAACATGATGTTTTTGAAACCCATTCTTTTTCCATGAGTTATGCTATGATAAATTGATGAAATATTCATGAATTCTGTTTATTTTTCATATGTTATGATATGATTAACATTTTTATGATCTTTTAGAACACATCTATATGATTCTAATTATGTGATGGGTTGGCCCAGAATTACATATCCCTCCAACACATTAGGTAAAGACATATATCTATTGATATAATAAGACTAGAATGAGGAGTGGACCCAGTTCAATAAGTGGTTTTTCCCACTATGATTGTATTTTTAATGAAACTTAAATACTTTAATGGTTTGAGGATTGGAATAATTATACTCTAATAGTCTTTTAAATTCATATTGAATACTAATAAAATGATTATCTATGTTTGTGTGTATGTCGAAAACTCATGTATTATGCCCATTTTATGCTCTCTTGGATCATATTCTCTAATTAATTTACGATTCATGTATTATTAACTACCATTATTTATTACATGACTCACGATTATGATATTTGATATTAATTGTATGGTTTTAAAATGTTAAGATCATGTTATCATACCCTTATACTCATATTATTCTCAAGTGATAATTGATATTTCCCTTTTTTACCATTATTGACCATCTGATCTCACCATTTATTATGTTTACATAACAAAAGTTATAAATAAAGGCATTAATATTGATATTTATAAGAAGGGTGATAGTTATAATTAACTTAGTGGGAGATGTTTCAGTTCAATTAGAACCCGTTTTTATATATTCATATTTCTAAGGATTCTAGACCTATATGATTCAGGGATGAATCTTTATGTTTTGTAATGAATATTCATATTATAATATGCTATATATATTTATGAAAATTATGGATCACTATACTCATCCCCTATATTTTTATATACTATCCCTCCTCTACACCACTATTTTTCCACATCATTCACCTCATGAACATTATTCTCTTTGTCTCTCACAATATTATATACATATAGTCAAATAAATATTGATACTAAATAATTTATTTCCTTATAACACATAGTGATTCATATCGAATTCTCTATTTTATCCACATATGTGACAAAATAATAATGGTTGGAGAAGAAATTAATAATTTTTAGGTCCCTAATATTGTTGATTTATGGAAATACAACCCATTTATAAGAATTAACTGAGAGTTTTTTAGGAAATGAATACTCCACATTGAATCCCAAATTCCCATAACTATAGGTAAGTGTGAAATAAAAAAACAATAGATAATAATAAAGGGTTTTTATTCATTTAAATTCTTATAGAGGGTAAATACCATATTCCATAGGGGAACCTATTGTCAGTGACCCAATATAATCCCCCATTCATATTGATTCTTCAAGTTCATCCTTATTTGAAAAGGATTAGTAACTAGAAAAATAGGGAAGGAGTCCACGAATGGTCTAAACTAGTGTTTGGTGCTTCCTAGATTATTTTCCATCACCATACATGGATACAAAATCCAATGACCAATCCTCATATTTTTCCTTTAGGATCCGATCCTCTTATGGAACCACAAGAACATGTAAGACACACACTCAGGGAACTAACTACTTTAGAAGAATTTGATTATTTTTATCTATATTTTAAAACAATCTAGAAATAATCCATTATAATCATTAATAGATAGAAAATATATTTCATCCCTATTTCCCTCAAGTGTTGATATTTAACAAAACAACCATATGATTTTTGGATTACATTCCTTGTGATCACTACATTAGGAAAATGAACCAATATTCTAGAAAAACCTGATATTTTGAGAGAACTAAAATTGTGTATAAGACTTGTAAATCATTACCCAAATGATACATGCTTCCAACAACCAATAAAAAATGACCACAAGTAGGAGTGATTCTTAAAATTAGTTTCATAATTTTCCTTGTTTCACCATGTGGACACATCACAATGGATTAATGTGAAACATACATGATACTTTAATATAATTGTTCAACCCTTGTTAGTAAAAGGTATTTTTTAGTCTCTAGTAATGTCAAATTGTAGTGATTGGAATTATTATTGATAAACACAAATCATTTCATAGAATTAACAGCCAAATGTTTTTTTGTAATATAATCATGAACGAACATAAATAAGGCACACACTCGATTGGGATATTATATACGGTAGATGTGAAAAATAAATGATATATTTTGGACAAAATATGCACCAAAATATTTACTCAACGATTACATGCCAGCTGAGCATACATGAAACAATTAACAGTGCATACACTTTTGTGGGACTCCCTAATTGGAAGTAGCCAAATACTTGGATAAATAAATAGTAATCCTACTAATCTTATGTTTTTTATTGTACCCACCTTTATTCCATATCCTCCGTTGATTAATAAGTATGAATTTAACATTGTTTAGTAGGAAAATTCCTTCCAATAAATAGAGAGGATTAAGATAATCTAGGGTATATTAAACATTATTTCCATCAAAATGGATATAATAATATTTTAGTTTAGTTAGTGAAAGTGAGGTATGGGTGCAATTTGATGCCCTTCCCAAAATTTTTCTTAGTAACATACAACAAGACCTTAACCAAGACCTGTGTTTTCTCTCTATCATTCTTGAAACTAGTTTGTGGTAAACATGTTCATACATTTCTCCAAATATGGAGATCCCACCTAATATTCGGCTATCCCAATAAGTAATACATACCTCACTCCATGGAAAATGAAAATTGTTGGTTGTTGTAAACCAATGACTAACATGGTATGGGGCCAAATTTTAATAGATATTGATAGAAAATTATGAGGCCCACACCACCTTATAAATCCAAATCCTTTTGATATATGTTTTGAATTATTGACATATCTTGTGGGACAAAAATTCCTAGGGCTATTACTTTGGTATATTTCTACCTTGACTCAAATCCTAGTTGTTTTAACTCTCTCGGTCTTTTCTTTCACGAGATCTATGAAAAATCAGTAGATTGATCATATTTACATGGACTATATAAAAATTTAAACATGAAACTTATAGGCTATTTCTTATGTTTGGTATGAGTGTGACATATAATAAACAACATCCATTCAATGGGATATATTTAGAGAGTTTATAATTCCTAAGTCCATCTCAAAGAATCTTCACCAACATTTTGTCTATAGGAAGGTGTAGATAAAACCATCTAGGGGATAATTTATTACTATAGTTTTATGTATCTCATTTTCTCTATAAGTTGTCACTTGAAATAAATTTATGTCCATTTCATGTATGATGGAATGAAAAAATGGGGAAATATTTCAAAAAAGTGTGAAACATAAGATCATTTCATAAACCATGAGTCCCTGTAGAAGTTTGTATGTTAATATATAATTCTACGATGGTTAAATGAAATGGTTTATGAATATATGAATCTTGATTTATAAATATTAAATAACCATAACAATATATACATATAAGGAAGTTGTGAATGCGTCTAAGAGAAAATATACAATAGAAATACATACATTTAAATTCATATGTTTATAGATAGTGCTGGAGACAATATACATGAAAAGGTGGTGGGTTTTTCTTAAAGGTATGGAACACTTTATATAAAATTAAAAGAGATAAATTTTGGTTTCACTGAATGTGAAAAAAGGATAATATTCCGCACTTCACATTATAAATTGATCGATATCATACCGAATGAACCCAATTATAAGGGGGGGATTTGTGGAACTTAGAAAAATAGTGTTCAAAATAAAAATTAAATGATGAAAATAAAAAATTAATGTCTTATATATTTAGGAAAAAATAAGTTAAATGTGTGGAAAAATAGATTTCTATTGGCATATACAAGGATTATTACATGGAAATGATGTGTAATGTAAGTTGATAGTTAGTAATATCATGGAAGACACAATATAAATTACACATTTTGAAATGAGTTTCACCATAAACGCCCTTTTCCACTTCTAAGGTGACATAAAACCCATTCTCTATGAACATCATAGAGGTAGTAGTAATGCACAAAAAAAAATACTTTCATGATCTTTTCGTTTATACTATTCACCAAATATTCATATGCATGAGACAATCCATTCCCTACACCAAGAATACCACATGGTAAACCATTTATAAAACCATAAGAAATTTCATATAAATATCCCAATATTTTCTAATTTTGAATTTTTAGAGGCTTTCCGAACCAATAATCTATGGAAAAGAACTAATTTCATTTTAGAGTCACTATTATTTATAAGGAATTCCACAAATTGTCTTGAGAAATCATTAAAATCATAAAAATCTCCCCTAAGTGAATATTTTATATATAATAAAATGAAAACTGGGGAAAGATTGTGCATTGATTATTTAGTATTGGTTCCTATTGTGGGAAATGAATTCCATCACTCATCAAGTATAAATTTAAGTATATACATTTGAAGCACCCAAGTATCTATAAATAGAGGAACTTATAAAATACATAAACTTATATGATCCCTTTAAACATAGAAATAAATAATAATTACTTTTATAAATCATTATAAAGATCCAAAATTTGAGATACTCTAAATTATTCCTGATGTGTCTATTTAACATGAATACCTTGTGCATACTTGTTTAATATAAAGAGATTTCATTGAGAGTAAATTCAATTTTTCTCATAATGATTACCATGATGACCATGTGTTTAAATAATGAATATAGAGGTATTACTTTGAGTATAAGTCCTAAACTTTTTAAAATTAAAGGATACACCATCTTCAAACTTATTCACCACCCTTAATCTAAGGGATAACATGGGTTAGTTTTGAGCATGTTACCAACCTTTTAACAAACTCACCCATAGGCCCTAATCTTATGTTTTTATAGGATCAACTCATATTATGTTCTCCCTTTATGTGATTAATGACCAAGATACTTTTACTACATGAAACATACTACATATTTTGACATATACATGTAATTACCAATCACATTACATTAGATTCACATACTATCCAATATTTTTGGAACTCATAACACTTTAGAGAAGAATGTCGAATGGGTTACTGATTTGGTGTAAACATGAATCCTACATTCAACCCCAAATGCCTATAGTTGATATGATCCTTTATCAGTGTAACTCCAAATGCTGTCATGCTAGAGTGTGATGAGACATACCCTCAATATATCCACTATTACTGAGTAAGTTTAAAATTTATACCACTTGTTTTCACCCATATGCATCCAATCATCCTTACCCCATTCTAGTTAGAAACAAATATATGGTGACTATAAGTGGACATCCATTCAAAGTTATGCACTCTATGAATTCACCAACATTGTATAAAAACTTGGGACCTTGAGTCAATAACATGGTGTAAGACCCATAACTATAACTAAATCAACTATTAGGATAAAATAGGATGGTCTACTAAGTTGTAGGTAACAAACTATCCCTTACCAGGTATATTTTGTCTAATAGTCTATTCTGTAAAACTGTAATCTTCTTAGAATTGGCCTTATTAATTTTAACTAAAACATGTATATGTTGCAGTCATAATTGTATGACCTGAAAACTCACACCATTGGTTATAGTTACATGAAATTAAAAGTAACCAAATTCATAATTTTAACATTACCAAATATGGCATGACTTGAATTTTTAATGGCACTAAACTATATGGTTTTTCATTATCATTATGGGGATACATTGGAGGCCCTTCATATGTGTCACGAACTGAATCTGGTCACTGCCAAAACTGGCACCGAACCTGGCCCTAGACATGGTCCGAAGGGTGTTTCCAATCCCCACAGGCTGGAAAAAGTACCCGGGTATCATAAAATGAGAATTGGGAATGATGTACCCAATTTTATAAACTTAAAACAACAAATGAATCTAATAAAATGAATCAGAATTTTTCAAAGCAAATAATATTTAAAAAAAATCAGAACTGAATTAAATTGTTTAAAACAACTCAACAAGACTATAAAAAAGGTTCAAAACCAAAAGGTAATAGCCCAAGAACCCTTATGGAAAGGGGCAGCACCCTCAAGTCATCTCCAAAAGACTTCACAACTAAGGACCTGCTAGAAATCCGAACCATTGGCACTACAAACTTAACCCAACCTATGAAAAAATAATAACCAAGTCTATTTACACCCAAATGTGTAAGTAGGGTGTGAGAAAAATCCCAGTAGTATACCACCACTAAGAGATTCCATGCGATAAACATTCAAAGATGAAAATCATGAAAGTTTTCAAAAACATGTAATTTCTAGTTATAATTTATAAAAGATGCAACTTTAGAAAAAAAATCTATTTTTAAGTTGGATAATTTAAAGAATCAACACTTTTAAAATAAATTACAAAGCTACTGAATTTTCCATCCAAATATACCATATTCCAACGATAAGTATTAAGGATCTAATGAGCATAAGCAATAGAAAATAACCCCTAGGAACTAGCTAGCTGTTGGTCCCAGGTACCTCGTATCTCGGTGAGAGTAACCAATAAAAATATCCATTATCATGCACGAGCCACTAGTAGGGATCATACCCATAACCTAGTGGTCCCCAATCATCACCATCATAGTTTAGTTGGAGTTGTAAGTGTAAATCTTTCTAAGTGAAACTGAGGCCAAACCCCACGGATTCACTAGCATACTAGTACACATCCACCCACCTAGATACTGAGGTTTTCCCCTTATGCTCAAACAAGTTCAAAAAGTCGAGAAATATAATTTAAACATGTAAATACCATTTCCACATCAAACATTCACCAAAAATCCCACATGTATACCACACAAGTCACAAAATTCCACTTTTCATTCAAATTGATGTTTAAATCCGACTCACACCAAAAGAGCCCACAACACTTTTCACATTTCTATAACATTTCCACAAAACCATTATACAATTTTATGAAACCATTCCAAGATATTCCAACTCACATAACAACCCACTCACATGTTACATAATACTCTTTTCATAAAAAAAACCCTTTTTTCACATCAAACTCACACAAAACATCCCACATCACTTTCACATCTCTTACACACTTTAGTAAATCCTTCAAACATTTTTATAAAACATTTCAAAGATAGAACACATAAAAAATAGCCCCTTTAATGTTTAAAATGTACCATTTCAAAATATACCAACTCCAAAACTATTTTCCAATATGGGTTCACCTATTACATAAATCATTAAATCATTCAAAACATTCATAAAAATATTCTAAAGAGTATAAAAAACTTTTCTCATAAAACCCATTTCAAAACCATATTTCAAAGAAAATACCACTCCAAAACACTACCAAAGTAGAATTGGAAGCCCTAGAGACATTTATAACACCACTTTAAAGTGTTATAATATCACCTTTAATAATACCACGAAAGATAAAAATGAAAACCAAAATTTATATAAAATTATCTCAAGAAGTACAACAAAGATTTACGCACCAAACATATTCCAAAAACCCCCTTACAAAGAGCACATGACACTAAGGAATTAACAAAACCTAATATTCAGCCTCTTTTAACAAATAACAAATCAGTTTCATATTTCATAAAACTACCACAAAAGATACCACATGTGTTACATTAAAAAAGATCACAACTTAAAGAAAACGCAATTAAAAAATTAATTGCCTAACCAAATCCCTCAAAAAACGTTTTTGCACCAGAAATAACATATGGAGAACATGAAAAAATAGTAAAAAAAGAAAAATAACTCATCAAGGAATGATTAACCAAGGAATCACCTACCTTTTGAGTCGAAACCCTCAAATCTTGGTGCGAAACATCAAGTGTACCACCACCGAACCACAAAGAAGTGAACAAAATCATAAAATCTCATTATTTCAAAAACAAAGTCACCATATCAAATCCTATGTTCAAACCCTAAATTCTGGACATAAGGTAACTTCATTAAAGGTGGAATAAACTATAATGAATGATAATAAATCAAATAGAGAAACACTTACTTGAAGAGAAGTTGAATAAATCGCCCCAAATCAAATTTTTTTTTGAATCTACAAGAAACAAAAATAGATAGTGAGGCTCTACTGATGTCACTACATTTCCCCCAGAGTCCGTACTATGACTACCCCAATCCCACCTTCCATAGGCCAGGGGCTGGAGACTAGCCCCAAAGTTGTAATTCTCTAAAACTGGGAAGACATTGCATTTATAACCTGTAAACGCAGACAAAAGAGCACATAGCTGGATAAAAAACACTAAGTAAAGTATATAACAAAAGGGTGATGAAAAATAAAAGGGTCCAGAATTACAAGCCCAACTATAACGTACAAGGAACTGGATGTACATGTACAACTGAATAAAGGAGAAAATCTGTTGGGTTGTCCTCCGAGATTCCTACCCGATTGGTAGGTACAGATAACCTCCCTAGCACTCCATGTCCATCTATCTCCTCCATGTGCTAACTCGTCGTAAGGTCCACCTCCGGGTACCGTCCAGTCCTAACACTCTCAGCCTCAGTCAACGCTATTCGTCATCTGCATCCAACACTACAAGGTGTGGGCATAGCCCGTGAAGGGGTGAGTATAACGATACTTAGTAGGGACCCCGATACCCTCAAGGTCTCATAAATCCACCAAGGATAAACCATAAAGTAAGGAAACAAAAAATAACCCTACTTAGGTATATTCCCATTAATATACCTAATTTATTAAGCAATCCGTTGTCAATCATGAGGAAAACACAAAAGTACTGACTTAGCCCAACCAGGATTTTATTCTAGGGGTAGTATCAAGTAACATCCCCAACACATTATCGAAACCTCAGCTGCTAGAGAACTCATCCTCTATCTAGTAAAGTGGTCCTGCCGCGTCACACAGAGGCGCTTCCCACTAACCTTGGACTATTGAGGTACTCCTCCTGTAGAGTACCGTGGGTATGTTGTATCATACTGAGGTACTCCCCACTATGGGTCTACCTCCGCACCCATACCCTCCCCCCCACAGCCTACAGAGGTACTCCTCCTGTCGAGTACCATGGGTCTTCCACGTAACCAAGCATGCTCCTCCACAGTTGGTCTTCCACCACAACCAGGCACTCCCCACTGGTCTTGTAGAGTCACTCTAAGTCAAACGGTCAGAAGTCGTCAGGTCTTACCCAGCTACTAGGTCTCCACACTCTGCTCGCTCGTCACTGGAAGGATCCACTCCATGAGCTACTGGTCGATACTTTAACTTTCACGAAGTCCCACTAAGTAGTATCTTAAAGGTCCACCATGTCATAGGGGTCTCAATGCAACAAATGGGGCATCAATGAGACGCCCGTTCTGTGAGTTATTAACCTTTTAGTTCCGGGGGTCTGAATAGATTCGTGCAAGATCCAACCTGACCGTATCTCAACTATACCCCAAACCCCAGCGGGGTATACTCAAAGGGACCATAATGCTCCAAGATTACCAGGTCCACTGACGGTTCTCTAAACGGACACCTAGTGTCAAAGGTAAGACCAAAAGAAATTAAAGGGCCATAATGGGCTAGATTCTGCTCCGACCCGGCCCAAACCAGTCTGGCCCGACCTGGTTGGGGTCGACCCGACCTACCCTCTTGGGTTTGGTCTGGACTGTTGGGTGGGCCAGCCTGTTAGGTTCGGCCCAGCCCACTGGGCCTAGCCCAATAGGCCACGAGGGCGCAGACCTGTCGCGAGGGCGAGGACCGGCTGTGGGTCGGCGTAGGGGCGGTTAGGCCCGGAGGGTGCCGCAAGGTGCCGGTTTAACCCGAAGGGTCGCTGGGCGTGACTCAGGGCAGCTCGGCCTGGGGCCGGGGTGGTGCGGCCGGGGGATCGGGAAGCCGATAGGCCGGGGTGGCGCGATCGGGGCCTATTTGGTCGGGGGATTGGGATGCCGGTGGGCCGGGGGGCGTGGTAGGGGAACGACTTGGTCGGGGCTGGTTCGGCCAGTGGCAGTGTAGGGACGGTGGGCGGGTGCGACTGGGGTGGCTTGGGAAGCCGGCGTGGCCGGGAGCCGGTTCGGCAGGGAGGCTGGGGTGGCAGGGGCCGGTTTGGCTGGCGAAAGACGCAGCCAGGGCGGCTTGGCCTGACCTTGGGTGGCTCGCCCAGAAGTGCGGATACTGCAGGGGTGGTTTGGTAGGGGCGTCACGAGGGGGCACGACTGGTTCGGCCGGCGGGGGTGCGGAACACCGTGGGGGCAGCGCGGGTCGCCAAGGCCGCGGGTGGCGCGACCGTTGGCTTTGTTGCCTTCGCTGCCATTGTTGCCTTCCTTCATTTCGAAGAACACCGCCAAAGGGAATGAAGAAGGGGTCTGGCCATGTTGATTTGGTTCGCACCCTCAGCGTTTAGGGTGGTAGCATTTGGCTGACAAGAACGAAGCACAACAAACCCTCCTGCAAGGATTAATCCCAAAACCCGTAAAAGGAAAACATAGGAGGATCAACTAGTTAGAAGTTGATCCACATTCTTTTTTAGAAGGAAAGAATAACAAGAATATAAAAATCAATCACAAAAATCCCCTACCTTGTTCTTTGTTCATCAACGGAGTTGCGGGGAAGAAGAAGTTGTCGTCGTTTGTCGCGTTCGTCACACACCTCCAATCCCGAGCTCTTGCGTTGGTTTGTTGATGACGATGAGGAGGGAAGGTCCGTTGTCGAAGACGTCCCATGTCAGTTTCATCTGCAAGGTGCTTTTGAGTAAGAATTTGGAGTCATCGACGTTCTTCGTGGAGGAAGCGTTCTTCATTGGAGACATTTTCTCCCAAGATCTCCTCCTCTCCCCAATTCCACCCTAGTGAATTCATTTCCAAAATAATAGATTGAAATATCAATTAAGTCATTGGCATAATATTCAAAAATGTTTAAAATAATTAATTGATGCATTGGACCAATTAATTAATGGGGAGGATTTGGAATAATTAATAAGGTGCGTTGGCACAATTAAAATCATGGAGGAGGCCAAGAGGCTCTTCCTCATTAATGAGGGCAGTTGAGAGTTTCTCTCAATTAAATGGGGGTGTTTAGTCCCGGGGGCTCCCCACCACCATAACATCTCATGGGAGGTTAGGTTAGGGTGGGCCCCACCACCATAACCTCTCATGAGAGGTTAAGGTCGGGTGGTCCCCACACTTCAACTCCCACATGGGTGGTTACAAAAATATAAAATAAAATACGAGCTTATTTTATTTTATTATTTTCACATAAAACCCAAAAACTAACTTCCACCCTCGACCAACTGTTGTCAAGGTGGAAGTCTTCTTAAAAAATTACCGACACTGTGCGTTCAACGGTGTCCTCAGATTTTAATTCCGTGCACAAGTTCAATAGTTAGAAAAACCCACTCGCACGTTTACTGAACGTACCCAAAATAAAGTTCAGAAATTCATTACGGGTACTCCGTGCCTCAGAATCACGCACCGTAAATTTTTGCGGACTTATAAAATTCCCATATATAAAAAAAATTACATTGAAATTCTGGGTCTCTACAACTGAGGATAATGAGGTCATGTGGTGACTGAAATGGGGGAAAAGAGTGAAAAAATGAATGATTTATTAGGGAAACAAGTAACCCTCTAAAATCTGGAATCTTTGAGAAAACCAAAAATTATTCACCCTAATTCACAGTTACAATGAGATCATTAAATTTGAAACTGATTAAGGGGTGATCCTTGGGATATTGGATTTGAGAGGAAGGTGGAATAACTGAAAAAAATAAAAAATTAAAGAGATATTAAAGAATTAAAAAACATTTAAAGTAGAAAATGGGCTTGCGGGAAGACCCAATACCTTTAATAAAAACCCACGTACACCTTGATTATGGATTTCTAAAGTCTCCAAATTGACATGGTGGTGTTAATAGGTCAGAAGAAGCCATTTAGGAATTGGAATGTATGGAAAATATTGACTAATGAAGGAGTTATAAAAGAAATAATATTGGTTTTTAAATCTAGAAATGGACTCACGGTTTGGCCCAAATTTTGAAACCCCACCATTTGCACCAAAATTCCTGAAAACCCCCCAAAACAAAGTAAGAATGGAAATTAAATAAAAAATACCTTTAAAATAAGTCATTTATGTGACAATTTTCCCAACCATAAAACTTTCCGCCCTCATAAATCCCCAGAAAGGCCAAGAGCAACAACCAAATGTCCAAAAAACATCAAGTGATCAATTAGGGAAGGAATACTCACACAAATCAAAACTTACACCACTATCCTGAAACGATTAAGCACATTTAGAAATTATCCCAAAAGAAAAATCCTCAATCTCTATCTGAACAAGATTCCGGATATTTACCCAAACAAACAACAACATCGAACAAGGTTACACTTACCTTGATATAACTAAACCATTGGGTACTATCCAATCCCAAAGATTACCCAAGGAAGATGTAGGTAGTTAGATAGCTCTGAATGAGACTACCCACTTAGAAGCCAAGACTGAGGAAAAAATATAGTAACTGGTATGAGGAGACACAAATCGGCTCCCCACCATAAGAGAAAACTCAAATTTTTCCCGAGACAGAATCAGGACACTAACAGGGGAGGCCCGAACGGACTTCGTGGTACAAGGGGTAGACTTCCATTAAACATTTCCAAAATAACATACATGAGACCCATGGTGGGTCTCCCCACCATAATAACCAACCATCTTAACCGACTAGCTTGGGCCGACCCAGAAAGATCCCAAAAATCAAAGAGTTGGGACAACCGCACGATTAGTCCGCACAGTTTGGGAAACTATGCACTAACCATGTGAATCATTATATTTTCATGGTTTTCTGGGGAATGGTCACTACTAACCATGTACAAACTATGCGCTCAACCTATCTATCCAAACTACAAACCTTTCTCCAAATACCCAGTAGAAACCAAAGGGGGAAAGTATGAACTCATGATATAACATGGAAACGAGGTCCTCCCACCTCTACCACCAAACAGGAACCACTAGATCATGATGATGACACCAGAGGTTTAAACTCTTCCAATCTTTCATACTAAGGATTAGAATTTGTGTAAGGGTTTGAACTACCTTGGGATTTCGCCTAACTACGTGCCAAATTCTCTCTGGGACCTATGGATGGAGCTCAAATTATGGAAGCATCCTTGACCTTGTAGTTAGGCTTTGGAAGCCACCTGAATATAACTTCTTATTTCAGTGATACAAACAACTACACTGCAATACTCGATAAGTTTACCAAGACATAACACATTCCGAGCTCACATTACCCTAACCCAACATTTCACTGAAACTAGGTCTTAGAAGATGCACACACATCACACCTTGTTTCTTCGGGTGAGAAACAACAGAAGGAAAGGATCCATATAAACACCTTCCTCTGAAACAGAGGATATTGATGTTTTTCCAAGGGAGACATACTCCCAACATAACAGAGACTCTCAGAGGATTTCACAACCTTCACCTTTATAGTCAAACGAGCACATGACATCATAAGGCATCATCGAACATGACCATTGATATTGATAGAAACAATACATGGAATGTGACCTTATGCCAAGTCCCTAAACAACACACAAGTCTAAGAAGTATACCCAATATCCTCTGACGACCAGATTCCAAAAACTGGTGGTTTAACATGAACTCCTGCTTCAAAGAAACTATGAAGATCCCAGAGGTCCTCTAAGACACCATTGAGACAGTCATCCACACCAACAACCCCATACCACTTCTACCTTCGACGAATCAGGCAACTTAAGAAACAAAGGTCTCTTTCAACCTTCCATGAGCACTCTCCCGCAACAAGAGTATCCTAAAACCCGAAAATGAAAGGGTGTAGACTCATTATACAAAGATCGAGATGAGATACCAAAAATTGGTCAACTTGAGGATTTTCCAACGATTAAACAATCCAGGTTTCACTTTAGTTGTTCACTAACCCTTAATGGGGGAGTACCTTATCCAACACGAGAACCCAAAGACCCAACCAACCTGGTATATTGGTTAAGAAATACCGCAACCAGATCCAAATAGATCAAGGGAACCACCATAAAGGCTTCACAAACTTTTATCAGAGGAGACCACTAACCAGCCCTTCAACCCAGCTTACCATCCAAACACAAACCCAACACACTATTCAAACAAGAGGGGTTCTTAGACTCCAAAAAGTCCACAACATCAACATTTCTAAAAATTCATATTACACACCATCCCAAAAATCTCATCAAGAAATCAATTTTTCCTTTTAGAAAACATTTCTTTGAAAACAAACGGTTCAACGGTTAGCGTATCCACCAATCATACCCCATGGGCCCCACACATGCACGTTTCCAGGCCACACCAAGCACCATCCTCATATGCATCCCGACACTCATCCAATCATGCCATTAACCATCCATCATCCCATATAACACCATGAATGTGGTCTCTCACAAAAATACCAAATGTTAAAAGAATAACTCTTTCACCTTTTCAAAACCAAAACAATCAACCGATACTTCCTTTTTCACAATACAATTAGCCACGAAATCGATCCCAAATTACCGCTTACAATAATTTTCAGAAAGGAACAATCATTCATGTGAAAAATCACTTTCAAGTCAAACAAATTAATTTCAAAACATCTCATCCCATTAAAATACCTTTCAAAATTTAATAAAACTATATTGGAAACACTTTTAAAAAACCAACTTTAACATACTTCTTGGTTTTAAAAGAGGCATAAACACACCATTTTCCTAATTCAAAAAAAATCTGAAATTTTAGTTCCACAATTTTAAAAATCAATACCTTCCCTCTTTAATTGAAAATGATTTCAAAAAAAAAGTTACACTTCTTAAAACCATGTCATTTTTACTTTAAAACCGAACTTCTATGATTTCAAAACTAAGGGACACAAGACAATGCGAGGGGGAACTAGCTTCAGTGCGTTACTTGGAAATATGGTTGGAGGCCATATTCTAATCACTTCACTATACCAGAGAGTGTTCTAGAGAAATATACCCATCTCCACATGCATTTCCTTGCCCTGCGAGCTCACTAATACCATTACCCAACTCTCTTTTGTTTTCCCCTAATCATCATCAAAACAAACAGAATCCAAAGGAATTAGATAAGTCCCGACCTCCAATGGTGATTTGAATCCAATCATGAGGTGTGGTGATCAGGAAAACTACACATAATAGAAATTACAAGTCACAAAAATCCTAACTCTAGACTATCCTGACTATTCCCCAAATAACAAGACCCAAAAAGTTAACATAGACCTCATTTTCTACCATTTTGTCACGAACTTAATCTGGTAGCCGCCAAAACTAGCACCAAACCTACCCAAAACATGGACCGAAGAGCATTCCCGATCATCACGGGCTGTCACAAGTTCTTGGGTGTCATAAAATGATAATTTGGAACAATTTACTAAAGTTTATAAACTTAAAACATCAAATGAATCCAATAAAATGAATCTGGATTTTTCAAACAAAACATTCTTTTACAAAAATTAAGAACAGAATTATATTGTTTAAAACAACTCAAAAAGACCATAAAAAAGGTACAAAACCAAAAGTAAATAGCCCAAGAACCCTCATGTCAAGGGGAACCCCCCTCAAGTCATCTCCATAAGACTTCACAACCAAGGACCTGCTAGAAACCCGAACCACTGGCACTAAAAACAAAACCCAACCCGCGTCAACAAAAATGACCAAGTATACTTACAACCAAATGTTTAATTAGGGTGTGAGAAAAAGTCTAGTAGGATACCACCACTAAAGGATTCCATGTGATAGACACTCAAATGTAAAAATCATGCAAGTTTTCTAAAACATGTAATTTATATTTACAATTTCTAAAAGATGAAACTTAAAAAAAAATTAGTTTTCAAGTGTGATAATTTAAAGAATCAACAATTTTAAAATAAATGCCAAATCTAATAAATTTTCCATCCAAATATAAAGTATTCCAATGGTATGTATAAAGGATTTAATGATCACAAGAAATAGGAAATAACCCCTAGGCACTAGCTTGCTGTGGGTCCTAGGTACATCGTATCTCGGTGAGAGTAACCCTCATAAATATATGTTCTCGTGCACGAGCCACTAGTAGGGAAATACCCATAAAATAGTGGTCCCCATTCATCATAATCATAGTTCATTTAGAGTTTTAATCATTAATCTTGTAAAGTGAAACTAAGGCTAAACCCCATGGATTCACTAGCATACTAGTACACATCCACTGACCTAGATACTCGAGTTTTCCCCTTGTGCCCAAACAAGCTCAAAAAGTCAAGAAATATACATTGCACATGAAAATATCATTTCCACATAAATTATTTTTCAAACATACCACATGTATACCACCCAATTCACAAAATTACAATTTTCATTCAAATTGATTTTGAAATCTGGCTGACACCAAAATAGCCGAAAAAACTTTTCACATTTCATTTACACTTCCACAAAACCATTATTTTTTTTATAAAACCATTACAAGATATTACAACTCACATAAAATCCCACTCACATGTTACATAATACTATTTTAATAACCAAAACCCATTTTTCACATCACACTTACAAAAAACATCCCAAATCACTTTCACATCTCTTACCCACTTTAATAAATACTTCGAACATTTTTATAAAACATTTTCAGGATTGAAAACATCAAAAAATAGCCCATTTCAAATTTAAAGTGTACCATGTCAAAATATACACACTCCAAAATAGTTTTCCAATATGGTTTCACCTCTTACATAAATCATTAAATCATTTAAGTCTTTCATAAATCAATTCTAAAGAGTATACCCAAGCTTTGCTCATAAAACCCATTTAAAAACCATATTTCAAGGACAAAACCACACCAAAAAACTACTAAAGTAGAATTGGAAGCCCTAGAGACATTTATAAAACCACTTTAAAGTTTTATAAAATTTCGTTTAATAATACCATGAATGAAACAAATGAAAACACCCATTTTCATTAAATGCTCTCAAGAAGTATAACAAGGTTTTACAAACCAAAAATATTCCAAAAACCCCCTTCCAAAGCAAACATGACACTAAGGAATTAAAAAAACATAATTTTTAGCCACTTTTAACAACTAATAAATCAATTTCATATTTTATAAAACTACCACAAAATATACCACATGTGTTACACTTGAAAAGTACAAAACGTCAACAAAAATGCAATTAGAAAATTAAATGCTTATCCAAATCCCTCAAAACGGTTTTCACACCACACAAAACATACTAGGAACATGAAAAACCAGTAAAAAAGAAATGTAACTCATCAGGGAATGGTTAACAATGGAATCACCTACCTTTTGAGTCGAAACCCACAAATCTTGGTGTGAAACATCAAGCGCACCACCGTCGCACAACAAGGAAGTGAAGAGAAACCTAAAATCTCAATATTACACCAAAAAGACAACATTTTAAACCCTATATTCTAACACTAACTTCAGTACATAAGGGAATTTCATGAAATTTTGAAGAAACCCTAATGAAAGGGAAGAAATCAAATAGAAAAACACTTACTTGAAGGGAATTTGAAGAAATCAACCCAAATCAACCAAATTTTTAATCTCCAAGAAATAAAACCTGATAGGGAAAATCAATTGAGGCTGATGAGGTCATGTAGGGACTAAAATGGGGGAAAAAAATTGAAAAATGTATGATTTATGAAGGAAACAAGTAACCCTCTCAAATATAAATGGTTTGAGAAACCCTAAAAAGATTTTCCCTAATTCGTGGTACAAATGAGCTTAAAAAATGTGAAACCAATAATGGGGGTAATACTAGGGATATTGGAATAAAGAGGGTGGTTGAATAACAGAAAAAAAATAAAAAATTTATGATATATTAAAGAATTAAAAAACATTTAAAGTAGTAAATTGGCTTGTGGGCAGGGCCAATACATTAAATAAAAACCCACATACACCATGATTATAGATTTCTAAAGGCTCCAAATTGACATCGTGGTACTAATAGGTCAGGGGAAGCCATGTATGAATTGTAATGGATGAAAAATGATGACAAATTAAGGAGTTATAAAAGAAAAAAAATTGGTTTTTAAATCTGAAAATGGGCTCATGGTTTGGCCCAAATTTTGAAAACCCACCATTTCCCCTAAAATTCATGAGAAACCCCCAAAAAAAGAATGAATATAAATTAAATTATAAATAACTTTAAAATTATTCATGTATGTGAAAATATGTATCCAATCCAAATAACACCAAACCAACCACTAGTGAATAGTTATTGAACATCTTTTAGATCCCTTTTAAGCCTTAATGGATGGTATAAAACACTATCATACCCTCTTATGGATTCATGGAATACACAAAACTCTATCATATTATCTTAATATTTATCGAATGAAAAGAACTCTAGTGTAACCTCTTAATCATTCTAGTATGTCATGAAACTCTATCATATGATCTTAAAATTTTTTAAGTAGTATAAAACTCATTATTCATATCTTAATTCTTCTTATATGAAACAAAATTATAGCATACCTTCTTAATGACTCATAGTTAACACAAAACCTTATCACACCCTCTTAAGTCCTATAGGGATACCTTAAACATGATATAATATTTAAGGCTTCATATATGAAAAAACTCTACTACACCTAATTTATATGTTATATATTTTAACATATCCCCAATTCTCCAATTACCTTTATTAATAATGTGCCAGTAAAATCTCAGAACCATTGGGGGAAAGCTAGTGAATTACATTTTATGTTTTTAAACCTTCCGGAATGGAATAAAACATCTAAAAACATTCAATTTATGGCGTTATCTAAATCAAGTACCCAATATGAGCCTAAATATTAGTGAAAATCGAATTAAAGAAAATACTTTTTACGATATAGTAATTTTCTAATCCTTGTGTTGATAAGTTGATTGATCTAAATACCTCCCAAGATATTATTGAAATCTAGGGTTCCATTATACATGATATTAAAATAAAAAAAATTCCAAAAACATGCACATACTTATACAATGATCATGAGACACCCTATACCACTGGAACAAGATGATTTAATTTTATTATAGTGTTTTTCCAATGTCTTGATTGATCCACCTCTTCTATAATATGTATTTACCTTACTTTGGTAGTTTTCAATATAAAAAAACTAGTATTATTACTCGTAATGATTTCATAAATATATGTTTAAATCTATAAGATACTCCTAAATTAGGAAATAAACTCCATATTTTTATGTGTTTACCTCTCGTTCTCTATATTTTTATGCGAATACCATGAAATATGATAGAAAAAAGTTAAAATTAAACAATACTAATAGAATAAATAAATAAATACATTTGTTATTTAATTTAATAATATTTTTTTTATCACTCTTGTGACATTAATTGTGATATAAATTATAATATCTAATTATGTACGCATATCATAAGTATAATATGAAATAAACAATGAAAATAAAATAGGGTATGTGAAAATATTATAAAAATTAACCACACCATAAATTTAGGGAGAGACTACTATTTTCCATCATTGATGAAATTGAATTAAGTGTTGTTATAAAGGACCGATATAATTATTTGAATATTGTACCCTCATGTGGTCTTATTTTATAATATGAATAATTATAACACATCTCTACTTGGAGTCTCATTTTTCAAGCTCTCATATGAATCAAATTTTTAACAATCAAATGTCTCAAAAACCAGAAAATAATTCCAAAATGACCACAAGTCATGTGAATATAGATGTGGTCAAAATAATTTGTTTTTTTCAATTAAAAAAAACAATTATTATTTTTGGTTTAATTATATAAAAATAAACTCTATATTAAACTCACAATGATTTACCACACCATGAATAAAATGTTTTTGAGTAAAGTTTTTCTAATTACCCATGGTTAAAATAATCTCATATAAAGTTCATTATATTCTATTTATTATACTATATAATCAAAATTTGATCCGAAAAAACCACATTCTCTATCAAACCACCCAATTGTATTCTTTAAATTTTTTTTAAAAGAAAGTTAAAATTAAATTTATCTGTTAACAATAGAAAAAATAGACTACTGTTCTACTTTATAGAAAATAGATTTTCCAATCATAGTAAACATTTATCATGTTTAAGAAATTCACCAAATCAAATACCATGATCAACCACTTCATTACTATACATGGATTGATATAAATACTTATAGTTCTATCAAAAGTCAATTTTAAAAGGTAAAATACTTGAGAGTATCACATAGACATAATATACTCAATATAGTTTTAATTTTCTATAAAATACTTTTAATAATTACAATGCATCCACCCTGAAGAAGAAACATATGAAAATCAAAAAAGTTAAAACATGCAATACGAGAAAAAAGAATTTATGAGTGAAATTTAAAATATAATATCATATAGTTAACATTAATAAACAAATTGTAGTACATGATTATATTAATAGAGAGAAATATGGAACATAGATAAATTAAAATGGATAGTATAAATTACTAGAAGTAAATAACTGATGTATTCATAAAACATCTATAGTTTAACTCTATTATATCCTTGATCACCAAAATATTTGAAAAGGTGAAAAACTCTTAAAATACTATATTTTTATCCCCATTAATTTTCATGTTTTGGGAAGATTATAACAATATATAATAGGATATTTAAAGTAAAAAATATGATTCAATATAGGACCATGCATGAGTAATTGTAAAGTGATGAAATAAATAATATATGTGGAATTTTTTCATGGTAAAAAGTTACCCACACTTAATTTTATAAGGAACCATGTAGTAATGTTGGATCATCAAAATATTTAATCCTAGGTCTAACATAATAACTAGTTTCTCAAATAATCTTATGAGATATTTAAAAAAATATTGAAATTAGCCCATTAAATAAAAACACACCCTTAACCTTGAAAATTTATAATTGGACGAACTAATAGGTGATTATTACAAGACAAGGAGACTATAAAATTTTGATCACAATAAGAAATATTATAGAAGATCACACCAATGGGTGGTAATATCAATCAGAATTTCTTAATCCATCCATCAATAATCTCTATCACCACCTAAATGTAATAACCACATTCATGAATCAATTATTTAACTTAAAATAATGTTATCCTGAGATTTTATTATTTATCGTGTTGTTTAAATAATAAAAATCTCAAGATAGTCTTGTACATAGTCTCAAGGAGATAACATGGAGAGTTTAAAGTGATCATACATACCAAAATATCAATGATATGGTCAAATTGTAATGAAATTATGGAAATAAAAATAATAATAAACCAATAAATATTGAAATAAAATATTTTTATAGTAAAAAGGAAAATATTTTAAATGGGTTCTCACTTTGTGAATCATTTATAAATAAAAAACCCCATAAAGGACACATGGGTTTCATTTGATAATATACCACCTATTATTTATATACCATGATTACACTTATACAATGAAATAAATATTATTTGGTATAACATCAATAAGATTCCACATAATAAAAATTTTAACATTTAAATTAATTTGGATAAAATTCTTCAGTTCGTGATACCTTCATGTCATTCTTTCCAATGATATACCATCTTAGTAGAAGTCATCGTTTTATGATTCTACCACACTTAAATATTAAATAGTATTTAAATAAATTCAATAATTTAGGCTCTTTAGTTGGTCTATAGAAGCATCCCAATGTGTTTTAATCATTAATTGTATAATAATAATGTTTTTGGTGGTTTCATCAACTCGACATGTATTATCCATACACCACCACAATTTTTGGTCAAGAAATGGTTTCTAAATATATCCCCATTAACGACCTTGATAAATTTGACATATTTATTATAGACCAATACATGTATTAAAAATGAAATGGTTAGGATAATGTGATTGTATAATATATTAACCCCTCTATCTCCCAACATAGGTCATATTTCACATTGAGAAATGAAATTGTGTGTTACAAGAACTATTGTTACTAATAACACCACATAACATGATTTAATAGTCATAATAATTATTAATTTCACCCCAATTGCTACCTTATCTACATGAGTCGATGGTATAATTATTTCCACATTAAATGAACTAGCTATCTACTGGATATCATAGTAACGATCCTATCACCCCAAATTTTCAAATGTATTTGTGATGTAATTAATCCTAATTATACACATTAAATGTTCTTTCAATTCATTGGTTAAATGGAAAGTGTAATTATATTCATATTATAATTCACTCTAGAAGTTTTCACATCACCTATGATATATATTTGTCACTGATTTCTCATGTGGATAATCAAATGGAGAGATATTATATTTCTAGTTATCCCCAATGTGGGTCATTTCATGTTACTAAATCCACTATAAAAGAAGAACCATCCATTCTATTAGTATCATGTCACGCCAATAAAACCTAATTTAGGGCCACCACCATTCAATGATCACAATCCTGACCATAATTAGTGGAAAAAATTCACAAAACCGACATTTTATTAAGAAAAAAGTTATAATTATAGATTATACAGTAGTATTTCCTTCATCAATCCAATGAAAACTACTAAAAATATTGTGAATTTTGATTCATGGTTTCCTATAGATTAATATTCCACTATTTTTATCATAAATGTTTCACTCACACTATCATACTAGTTGGGATGAAAATGGATATGGGAGGATCCATTGTGTAATATTATACCATAAAAAATCAAAAACTAATATAAATTATATTTAACATAATTAAAAACATAATAAAAACCTTATATTTTAATTTCAAAGAGGTATTTAATCAAACGAAACCAGAATTGAATAAATGATTTAAATATTATAACTTAAGGTCCTAACCTACATTAACTTTGGTACATTGAGTACCTTTTCATCTCATAAATCAAGAAAATAAGAATAATTGAATTATTAATGAATTATTTATATAAAATAGTTTTCTTATAGGTCTATAACTCAAATTATCTAAATTTTAACCCTATAGAAAATGTTGTTCCCCAAGAAATATTATGTTGAAATTTTCTAATTTATGGCACCATTTGTAAGAAATTTATATTTTTTCTTTTAGGTTCTCTTATTTATTGATATATTAATTTTAAAAATAATAAATTTCTATCATTTAAATAATTTTTATTTAAATTAATAATTTTGAAAATATTTCAAGACTCTAAAATATTGAAGTGGATTTTAGGGATATTTTTATGGGTAAATAAAAATAAACAGTATTCCAAATAACGCAACCCCATAATTTTATCAATTATGAAAAAATTATGGTATTATATAAGTCTTAATAATTTATATTTCATTAAATTTGTTATTATTTTATTAATTATCCAATGATTCAATATATTGGTTATTGTAATCTCTAGATAATAACTTTTATCATCACTATCACCTTGGGTTTCTTCCATGATAATATGTTAATGAAGTCCATTTTCATCAATATATACATATTATATTTTAATCATATATCCAAGCCCTTTGTTTTAGCATCAACATGACTTTACCATGAATGAGTATTTAGGGAATATTTCTTTATAAACATTATTCACACACTCACTTTTCTAACCTTTTTTAATATGTATCATTTATTTTAATAGGTGTGAAAGTAACTCAAAATTTGTTTTTATTTGAACCAAATATCACAAAAAGCCCTGTCTACACAAAGGATTACTAATTATTTATTAGATACATTGAAAAATATTCATAATAAATTCCTTCCATAACTTTTCTGAATAGACCATTGAAATCAAATCTTACATTCCATATTTTGGGTAGTCATATTTTTTATTTCTAAACCCCTATTATATCTAGTTGTACTCAAAAAAATGTTTTCTAAAATATATTATATTTATAACAATAATTTTCTACCATTCTATTCTATAATTACAAGTCATTATAAGATATTAATGTGAGAATATTCTTTCTACCCATATTCTAAAATATTTATCTATATCAATTATACTAATCCAAAATTCATATATTATGTCATATCAAGTTACTGATTACATCCGACTTAGTAAATAATGAATAATAAAAAATACCTATTACATTTAGAGAATTTTTAGTGTATTTTCCCATAAAAATCCATATGAAATTTTTTGTTAAGTTATTAAATTTCATATATTTTGGGTTTGTATATATATTTTTAGATAATTTTTATTTTATGATGATCTCCAAGAGTATGATATTTACTTAAATTCAATATAAAAGTTTCATTGAAGGTAAAAAGCTCAATCCATGCTTCAATGAAATACTAACTAATGTGGCCCATGATGTTGGGGATTTAATCTATTTTCCAATTATTTTAAGTGGAAACATGGGTTTCCATTAATACTGATTTGATTTAGATTTCATATTTTCATTTTTTATTCATCATAATAACTCTATATCTTCCCATGATCTTGTATACCTTATATGTTAAGATTATTTCATTCTTAGAGTCACAAACTTAACTAATTATCAAGAAGGTTTTAGTCAGGCCTTCAATATATAAAAAATTATTTTTCTCTATCTATATATAAAACCAATTTTAACTTTTTTTACATTGATTTAAAGAAATATTTTGTTTAAAAAATATAAAAAATCATCATCCCTTTTCATTACATATACAAACATTTTATTTCCTATTATATTGGAATAAAAACCACTTTTAAGGATCCATTGAACTTATCTACCATTTTATTTAAGATCAAAATTCACTATATTATACCACTCAAGATTTATAATATTCAAAAAAGTCATTTTATTTTTTGTTAAATATTTTTAAACATAAATATTTCCATCATAGGATAAGATATATTCACCACTTAAAATATAAAATTGATCATTAAATTTAAAACCATACATTGTATTTTTCACTAAATTTATCTGGAAGTGGGATATATCTTATTCATTGGTAAACTCTTTGGCCTCCATGATGAAAAATATAATTCTGTGTATATTTACCATATAAAATAATAAAAATAATTATATAATATAAAATTATTTTACAAATGAGTAATATGGAACATTGTTTACATCAATTATCTAACTTTAGCTATCTTGTTTCCCTTTTTAATGGAATATAAATTTAGGGAATGAGCAATATTACTACAAAAAGCCACCAAATTTAATTTTTATTTCATTGATTCTTATTTTATTATATAACCCCCTTATTATAATTATCAAACTCAATAAACTTCCTTTAAATAATATATTGAACATCCACTTTTCGTTCTATCATCCCTTGGTTTTCACCAAAATATAAAAAAATCTTTCTTTAATAATGTGATTATTTTTTTCTATGAAATTAATTAATAATAGTCAATGGTAATTCATTTTTTATTTCTCATTATCAATGTATCACCCCGATACTTTACCATATTTACCTTTAGATATCTTTGAAATACACACGACGCCTCATTTAAACAAAACATTATTTAACCATGTTTTTAAAATTCAGTTAAATTTTATCAACTTAATAGAGTTAATTTATTTATTATATATCCAAAAAAATAATTTTACAATTATCTAATAGTCATTTTATAAGAACAAACCCTATATTACACAAAAAATACAATATTTTTAAGGTAATTTTACTGTCTTTTAATAGAGAACCTATTTTAAATATTAATATTGAAAAACTTATGAATTAAATTTGATAATATAAACATTATTTTTTAATTTATAATTCCAAAAATTATATTAAGGTGAATTTTTGGGATGTTTTTGAGAAACTTCATTTTTAGTGAATAGTAAGAAATACTACGTTTTAGTTAAAAAATTAATTTTCATTTAAATAATTATTAATGATAAATTACATGATAAATTTGTTTTAAAGTCAAATTATATCTATTATACATATATTAATACAATTTATTTCTGTATAATTATTTTAAATTTTAAATTTAATTTAAAAACAAAAAAAATATTTTGATCATTTTTCTACTAAAACCATTTAATACGTCTATATGCAAGATTAACATTAATCCTTATTTTTCCACTTATGTGATTTGAATTTTGAAAATTTGACATATAAAATGATATTTTTCTATAATAACATCAACATAATTTTTGAAAAAAATGATTAGTGATAGTGATTAAATTTAATTGCAATGATTAAGGTGTAATTAGGATTAAAATGGACTAAAACCCTAAGTTTAAGGGACCAAATAACCTATAAACTTGTACAAAACCAAATTTATATCCATATTTCATCCATAAAACTTATATTATTGAGTTTTTATTTTGTTTTTTAATACTTTTTCTACATAATTACTTGTTCACACCTAAATATTTTTTCATAAAAAATCAATGCGAGTCCTTTTCCTTCCATATAAAAGTCCACCTCTTCTACCCATTCCTCACAACTCTCAATCCTATTACGTTTGACCATTATATGAAAAAAATTTCTCCCAAAATCCCTACCCATAACCAAGAATCCTCCCTTTGGTCATAATGAAATCCAATGAAGCTTTTGGTAAACACTAAAATAATTTTCTTGATTAAGAGGTAACGCCTTCTGTCAAGATCTCTTGTTTCATTTACCTTATCCACTACATACACTCTTATTATTCTATTATTTCACATAAAATAAAGTATCATAAATATACTATGATGTTTTTATGTTATGATTTATACCTACACTTACACACACATCCATCTAATGGGTAACAAACATACTGTTTCTATGTACAACGAACTACTGCCTCACAGAATGATTATTGTTCAAATTTCCCTACTACCTCTCACGGTGGACATTATGAGAGAAAATATATTTCTATATGTTATATATGTTATTTATGATGTCTTATTCTTATGTATTTTTTATTTTTAACAAACCTTTTTTATATCCAAGCCGTGTTAATATGATAATTTCGTTTGAGGAATTATGGATCACCGTCCCCTCAAAGCGATATGATTCATTCATGCCATACATGGAAGGTTTAAAGGTTAGTTATAATAAAACTATGAAACATATATAAAATTATTATTATAATTGAAAATATAAAATAATTATTTATCATTTATTTTTAATTCTTTTAATTTAACAATGAAATGGAAGTAACATTCATGCGTGCGTATGGCCTACCATCTCTATGAACGGTGCACTTCATTTATAATATCCAAATGTTATAGACTATTATAAATAAATATGTACTGAATATATATGATAATTTATTCAATATGAAGATTATGAAACCATTATATTTTTAATAATAACAACAAATAACAATTCAAAATGTACTTGAGAAAACTAAGCAATTGACACCCAAAATAGTTAAAATAATGAAAGAGTGTTAAAAAATGGGTAATAAAATATTTTAATAAGTTAATATATGATATTATAAAAATTATTGTGGTTATTTTTTTAGTAATTAACATATTTCAGACCACTATACAAGAGGATAAATAGTACATAGAAAAAATAATGGATATAGTAATTGATTTTCATCTCAGTTTTTAAATATGGGAGATTAATGTCATTTTAACTACTTACTTATTTTGTGTTCCATAAATACTAACTATTTTGATATATTATATAATGAACCCTCTTATTATCCTGATATTATTATATTAATTCAATTTATAACCTTTTGGGTGATTATGATTTAAATGTTTCAATGTGGTATGAGACACCTTGGAATGTTTACAGATTATTCTCCTCAATTGTTATTAATTTCATTTTTTTGTGATTGTTAACTTCCCTTGAAACAATCACTTTATTTTAATAATTTTTAATTGTAAATTTAATTTAATATTCATATTCTCATAAAATGGATATTATTATTCCCTAAACAATATACCATTATCATACGGTGGTTACTTTGATTATTATTTGATTGTTTGGGGAATTATTGTTTAATCAGTATTTCTCATTCCAAACAGTTATTTGATAACGAATATTAGTTATTTTGATTATTAAATATGATGAAGTATTTGGAATGGAAATGATGTGTGATCCTCAGATTTTTTGTAGCTCCTCGATGCAACGATAGGTTCTCACGAGAAAAATAATTTGGCCAAATTAAACAGGTTTCTATCAGTGTTTTGAACCATCTTATGGAAGGTAATGATGGTAATAGATTTTCATGTCTTTGATACATGATGAAATTTCCCTTATTTATTATCAGTTATTTTTTCCCATGTGATTTTGGGTTGACATATCTATGGACTTAGTTAATTCTCAGTAATTTTATTAATGTAATGTGTTTCAGTTTCTTACTTACCACATTATTTATGCCTTATCTAGTTTTTTAATGGAAAGTGTACTTAGTTATTTACCTTTCAATATAGATTGATTAATTATTTCATAATTTTTAATTACCCTTATTGATCATTTTAACTCACCCTTATTATGTTTCTTTCCCTAGGTTATGAAGAACTGAGCATTGAATAAGATTTGAAGGATGAATTTTATTTCAGTTTGTTGTGTATAATGATTTATTCTGTTTTCCCAATGTATTAAAGGAATTATGTATGTAATCCGGCTTTCCAATTTTGCTAAATTGAATGTTCCTTTGAGATTATATTCCTTGTAATAATTCCAATTTAATGTAATAATGCACCGACTCTAGGCTTATGGGTTTGTGTTGTTACAGTTGGTATCAAAGAGAGGTTTAACAATAACCATGGAAACTAGATTTAGAAAACTTAGATTAGGGAGCACAACCCTAATAAAGGAATTGAGGATACGTATACAAGAATATCCTAGAATACTTTTAAGGTAGATGTTATGTGGGTATTCCAAGCATTAAATCCATGTCTGGATACTTTAAGTGGATGTGTTTCTTGAATAGATGTACCTACGAGTAACAACTCCAAAAGGTGTTTTAGGCTAGATTTGGGGTGAACCAGTATATTAAAATGGGTCTTACTACGCACCTGGTTTGACAATCCTAGGGGATATGCTTAGTATAATTCACATTCTCTTTACCTATCATTATGAAGGATTTTAGAGTAAAGATTCCTCCAATGTAACCAAAGTTTATGATTCCATGATTTATGATGCATAAATTTATGTTATGTTCTATACCATGTTTAGAGTTATAGTGAGTTCATAATTTTATGAGCTAAACTAGTATATATCATTGTCTAGAAATTGATCCTAGAAGGAATAATTATGTCAACACTCATGGATAAAGCAACGATTTCCCTCCAGAGGAAACCAATATAGATGGTACTGAAATAGAGAAAATCAGTTCAATATTAGAGAAACATAATATGGTTATAAAAAATAACCTTTGTCTAATGGAGAAAACAATTCTATGAAGGGAATATCCTATGATGGATCATTTTATGTGACAAAAGCCCCCATCTTTTAGTGGGACTACTAATCTAATTGTAGCTAAGAAATGGATCAAGTCTTTAGAGAATATTTTTATAGCATGGGAATGCAGTGAAAATGAAAAGGTTACACTTTCTATCTATTTTATTCAAGGTGATGTAGGTCTGTGGTGGTATTTAATCTAGAAAAAAATATAAGAAGAAGAAATTAAACTCATGTAATATAAGAATTTTAGGGATACATTCTTTGATAAATACTCCCCTCATGATCAACAAACTAAGATGAAGAGAAATTTCTTTATCTTATAGTAGAAGGAATAAGATAGTTTAGAAGATTATGAAGCAAATTTCACAAGGCTAGAAAGGTATAATTCAGATTATATATATATCACTAAGTGGAAGATATATCACTTATTTTGAGGTCTTAAACCAAATCTTTGAGGGGCACTGGTTTCTCATAATGTTTCATCATATGAAGAAATAGTTTTATGTGTCATTAAGATGGAAAATAAATTTTCTAGAGTAAATATATTCAAGGTAATCCATGACAAGAAGGGGTTATATGATCATAATGAGAAAGTGAATTTGAATAAGAATAACATTTTTGATAGATTCCGAACTTGTTGTAACTGTGGAAAAAATTACCTTAGGAAATGCTTGAAGGGAGTGGGAGTTTGATATAAATGTGGAGATAAGGGTCACTAAGCCCATGAATGCAAGGGGAAGAATCCGATCAATGATGTAAAGTGATATAATTTTAAAGGGATTAAAAATTATGAAAATTATTATCCCAAGATTCAAGGGAATATACCATAAAAGATGTTAAGGGGAAATGGCCAAGCCCATGTGATCACTACAACGGAGGTAGAAGTACCAAATGACATGGTGGAAGGTACACTAATCCTATCTTAAAATTTATCCAATGTTTTATTTGATTATGGACCATCAAACTCTTTAATATCTACTCAATTTTCTACGAAAATTAGACACTTCCCTTTGGAACTGATTAGAGAGTTATCAGTCAATACTGCTAAGGGAATTATCATTGGAAAAAACATGTGTCAATCAGTCCCAATTATGACACATATATGTATTTTATATGATGAACTTGTTATCAATCCTATGGATAATTTTGATATTATCTTTGGTATGGAATGGCTCTCGAGACATGATGAAAAAATTTATTGCAAGAAGAAAGATATTACTATTTTTTTAGGATAATATAGAATCCCTCATACTTAGAGAGAAAGATTCCCTACATGATTCTTATTTAGAGATCCCCTCATTAGCTCTAATTAATGAAATTCTTGAAGTGGAAGAGAAAAATATGTCTAGTGGTGAAGGAGGTAACCTGTAAATTGAATATGTACCTATTGTGTAGGAATACATTGATGTATTTCTAGAGGATTTACCAGGACATCCACCAGAACCTATGGTTGAATTCTATATTGATTTTATCCCAAATGCAAGGCCAATATTAAAGAATCAATATATAATGGACATTATGTAATTGGTAGAGTTTAAGAACCAATTAGAGGATTTGGGTAATAAAGGATTTATTTTCCTTAGTGTCTCATCTTGGGGAGCCCATGTCTTCTTTGTTAAAAAGAAAGATAGATCAATGAGTTTGTGCATAGATTATAGGGAAATCAAGTCCATTACAATAAATTAAAAGTATCCTCTACCTTGCATTGATGACTTGTTTCATCAACTTCATAAAGCCCAATACTTTTCAAATATTGATCCTCGTTTTGGGTTTCACCAATTGCGAGTGAAGAAGGAAGACATTCAGAAGAAAACTTTTCAGACAAGGAATGAACATTGCAAGTTTACAGTAATTACATTTGGGCTAAAAATGAACCCTCTATTTTTATGGATCTAAGGAATATATTATTCAAATAATATCTTGAATATTTTGTTGTAGTATTCATTGATGATATTCTTGTGTATTCTAAAACCTATGAGGACCATGCAGATCACTTGTGGATCATCTTTTAGACTCTTTAAAGGGAAGAGTTATATGGGAAATTTAGTAAATGTGATTTCTAGATTCAATAAGTCTTTTCTCATGGTTATATTATCTCTAAGTATGGAATATTAGTTGATCCTACAAAGGAAAAGGTAGTAACAGAATGGCCTACACTGAAAAACATAACCAAGGTATATAGTTTCATTGGGTTGGCAGGTTATTATAGATGTTTCCTTTATATTTTTTTCCTATTAGATAACCCCATTAACAAATATTTCACATAAAGGTGTTATGTTTGTCTAGATGATGGAATTTGAAGAATGATTTGATGAGATAATGATAATATTGGTTAATGATCCGATATTAACTCTACCATCTGGTAGTGATGGGTTTGTCATATATTGTGATGCATTAAATAAGAGACATGGTTGTGTCTTAATTAAAAATGAAAAATTTATTGCATATGAATCAAGGAAATTAAAGACTCATCGACATAACTACCTAACTCATGATCTGAAGTTAGCAGCAATAATATTTTCATTTAAAATAAGGATAGATTACCTCTATGGAAAAATATGTGAGACACACACATATCATAAAATGATGAAATACATCTTCTCATAGAGAGATCTCAACATGAGACAAATGTGATGGCTTGAACTACTCTTGGATTATGACTACTCAATACACTACAGCCCAGGTAAAGAAAATAAGGTGGCAGATGCATTGAGTAGGAATGATCACGAAGTTCTAACCCAAATGAGGATTGGGAAGGATTCTATCTTCATGGATTTAGAGAATATGGATATGATAATTTATAAGGGAAGACATCAATAATTTATCAAATGATTGCAAAATCATATGCATAGGATAAAAAATTATCAATTTTATGATGAGGACTTTTAGAAGAAAATCAATGGTGTGAATGATGGAAAATTTGAAGACATTGTTTGTGAAGATGGTATTCTAAAATTTGAAAAGCGTCTATGTGTTTCATCTTTATCTGAGCTAAAAGGGGAATTGTTTGATGATGCTTATAGCTCAAATTTCATTATATGCCATGGGATTAAAAATATGTATATGGACTTTAGAGAACACTTTTGGTGGGATAACATGAAATGGGAAATTGATTATTATGTGTCCCGATGTATTGTTTTTAAAAAAGTGAAATATATAAGACAACATCCTAAAAGAGTTATGAAATCTCTTCCTATCCCTATGTGGAAATGGGATGAAATTACCATGGAATTATCTACATGAGCTCCAAAGAATCCTTTAATTAATGATGAAATATGGGTTACTGTTGATCACCTGACCAAATCAACAAATTTTATCTCCATAAGGGATGACCTACCTCTCTATTTCCTTACAAGACTCTACATTAATGAATTTGTAAGACTTCATGGAATACCTCTTTTAATTGTATCTGATTTAGACCCCCACTTTACATAAAAATTCTAGTAGATTCTTAAAAATGATATTGACAGTAAACTTCATTTGAGAACTTCCTACCATCCACAAACTAATGGGAAATATAAAAGAACAATTCAAACAATGGACAACACATTGAGAACATGTTCACTGAATTTTCATGGTACGTGGTATCAATACATACCTTTGGTGGAGTTTTCCTATAATAATATTTTCCATTAAAGTAATAAAATGGAACTAGATAAAGAATTACATGGAAAAAGGTTTCATAAAACAACTTTTTGGGATGAATTTGGTGAAAGGAAACACATAGGTTCAGAACATGTAGAAGAGACGAAGACAAAGGTGAAGGCTATTCAAGCACATATCAAAAATAGATCAAAGTAGGAAAAAGAATTTTTTAGATAATCAGAGAGAGGATTTGGAATTCCAAGTTGGAGATCATGTTTTACAAAAGGTATCTCCATATAAGGGTGTTATCAGGTTCTGTAAGAAGGGGAGATCGAGTTCCATATATATAGGATCTTTAGAGATTATTGAAAGACATAGATTTATTTCTTATTGATTAACTTTGCCGTCAAATATCTCAAAGGTTCACAATGTGTTCCATATATCCCTTCTAAGGAAGTACATTCCTAATCCAACACATGTTCTCACATATGATGAAATAGATTTGGAACTGGACCTTTCTTATTACAAAGAACCTATCATGATTCTTTACACCTAAGATCATGTATTAAGGAATCATAAGACTCGTCTAGTAAAGGTACTCTGGAGAAATAAAAAATTTGAAGAAGCAACATGGGAACTAGAGGATTCTATGAAGGTTAACTACCCCTATATTTTTAAAGGTAAACACTCTAAAATTTTTAGGACAAATTTCTTAGGAGGGAAGAATGTATCACCCCAAGAATTTTCCATATTTACCTTTAGATATCTTTTCATACACACAACACCCAATTTAAACAAAAGATTATTTAGTAAAAAAATTTATATTTAATTAAATTGTATCACTTTTATAGAATTTATTTATTTATTATATACACAAAAAAATAATTATACACTTGTCTAATAGGAATAGGATAATAACAAACCCTATATTACACATGAAATACTCTATTTTAAGGCAATTTTACAACCTTTTAATGGAAAACCTATTTTACGTAATAACTTTGAAAAAAAATGAATTTAATTTGATAAAATAAACTAAATTTTTGAATTAATAATTTTCATATAATCTTAGAGTGAATTTTTGGGATTTTTTCAAGAAACTGTTTTTAGTGAATTGTGAAAAATACTGCGGTTTAGTTAAAAAATACATTTTCATTTAAATAATTATTAATGTTAAATTATATTACAATTTTTTAAAGTAAAATTAGATCAATTACACATATATTAATAAAATTTAGTTCATTACAATCAATTTAACTTTTAAATTTAATTTTAAAACATAAAAATCTTTTGAACATTTGTCTACTAAAATTAGTTAATCTCTCTATTTGTGAGATTAGTATTAATCCTAATTTTGCCACTTATGTGATTTTAACATATAAAATAAAACATAAAAAATTGAAATAAAGATGATATTTTTGGTATAATAATATAAACATAATTTTTTTGACAAAAATGATTAGTGAAAGTGATTAAAATTAATTACAATTATTAAGGTGTAATTAGGCACATGAATGGACTAAAACCATATGTTTATGGGAATAAATATCCTAAAAACTTGTGCAAAACCCATTTTATATCAATATTTCGTCCATAAAACTTCCATTAATGAGTCTGGTTGGTTTGGAAAGACATTTTTTGGTAAGAACATATGCACACCTAATTTTATTCTAAAAATTTCATGGGAGTCATTTTCCTTCCCTATAAAATGACACCACCTATACCCATTCCTAACACCCCTAAAGACTCTAAAGTTTAGCCAAGACCTACCAAAATTGTCTCCCAACATCCCTACACATGAACAAGAAGCCTCCATTTGGTCAGATATAAATCCAAGTATTCTTTTGGTATACACTGAAAGAAGTTACCTGATTAAGAGGTAACACCTTCTCCCACGCTCTCTAGTTTCATTTCCCTTATACACTCCCTATACTATTATTATTATATAATTTTAAAGTAAATAAATTATCCTAAAAATAACAGGATGTTTTTATGTTCATATTTCAACTTACACATACACACAGCTCTATCTAATGTGTAACGAACATATTGTTTTTGTCTACGGGGAACTATTACGTCACGAAACGATGAGTGTTATACTTTACTTACCACCTATAATGGTTACCATTATGATAAAATATCAATTTAAATATGATATAAATGTTATTTATAATTTCTTATGAATTTTGAATTATTATTTGGAACATACCTTTATGCTATCTAAGTTGTGTAAATACAATATTTTCATTTGAGGAAGTGTGGACTACCGCCCCCTCAAAGCGACATGACTCGTTCATGCCATAAATGAAACATATAAAGATTTTTATAATAAAAATATGTAAAATATATAAGATACATACGGTAATGGAAATTATAAAATACATTTTTATCATTTATTTTTAATTCCTTTAATTCAATAAAATAAGGAAGTATCATTCTTGTGTACGTACAACCTTCCATCTCCCTGAATAGTGTACCTCATTTAAAATATCCAAATGTTATGGACAATTATAAATACATATTTACTGAATATATATGATAATTTATTCATGTTTCACATTCTATAGATGATGAAGCCATTATATATTTATTAAGAACAATAAATAATAAGTCAAAATGTACTTGAGAAAACTAGGCAATCAATACCCAAAACCGTTAAAATAATGAAAGATTGTTAAGAAATGAGTAATAAAATATTGTAATAATTTAATTTATGATATTATAAACATTATATTGATTATATTATTGGTTATTATCATATTTTAAACTACTATATAGGATGGTAAAGTCCGCACAACAAAATGGAAGGATAAGGTAAGGTATTTAAATCTCACTTTTTAAATCTGTGAGATTAATGTTATATTTACTACTTACTTATTTTGTGTGACTTAAATACTTAAAATTTTTATATATTGTATCATAAATAATATTATTATCATGATATTATAACATTTATTAAATTTTTTTCCTTTATTGTGATTATGATTTAAACATTTCAATGTGGTTTGTGACACTTTACAGTGTTTAAGGATTATTATACTCAAATGTTCTTATTATCACTTTATTTCTTGATTACTAACTTCACTTGAAACAATAACTTTATTTTAATCATTTTTAATAGGAAATTTAATTGAGCATCTAAATTCTCATAAAATTTATATTAGTATTTTCTAAAAAGTGTACCATTTTTCATACAATGGTTACATTGACAATTATTTGATTATTTGGGGAATTATTGTAAAATATATATATCTCATTCAATATGGTTATTTGATAAGGAATATTAGTTATTTTTATTATTCAATATGAGGAATTATTTGGATCGGAAATGGTGGGGGGATTCTATACATTATATATACATCCTTGATTCATCAATAGGTTCTCATGAGGCAAATAAGTTGGCCAAATTAAATGGGTTTCTATCCTTATTTTAAACCGTCTTGTGGAAGGTATTGACGGTAACAAGTTTTCATGTTCCTGAGACCTGAAGTATGACAAAAAAATTATATTCCCTAATTTATTATCAGTTATTGTTTTTCCATGAGATTTTTCATTTACATATCTATGGATATAGTTCATTATCAATTTATTGATTTATGTCATGTGTTTCAGTTTCTTACATGCCACATTATATATGCCTTATCTTGATATTTTTATGGAAACTCTACTCATTTATTTAACTTTAAATATATATTGATTCATTATTTCTTTTTTTGTAATTACCCTTATTGATAATTTGTGCCCTCTTATTATGTTTCTTTCCCCAGGTTATGAAGAAGAGAATATGGAATAAACATTCAATGATGGATTTTATTTTAGTTTATTGTGTATCATGTTTTATTATATTTTCCCAATGTATTATTGGTATTATGTATGTAATATGATTTCTAATATTGCGAAACTTAACAGTAATTTAGGATTTTCTTCACTGTAATAATTCGAATTTAATGCAATAATTCACTGACTCCGGGCTTCCTGGGTCAGGGCTTTACAATCAATAGATATAGTTCTAATTTTTTCAAAAAAATTAGAAGACATATCTGTAGCAGAAAGACTCACTTAATTATTAGTTTTTCTCTTTATCTTGACCATTATATCCCTAATCTATATAACTATCTTACCATTTCCTATCATTATTAGAATATGTCCATTAATGATTTTATATTTATCTTAAATTTAATGTTTTAATGTCATTATCATTTATGTATTTTAATCTTTTTAAAGATTTGAATGTTTGTAATTATTATTTTAAACCATCAATATCTTCTCATTATTATTTCAATTTTTTGGATATAATCTTCAAAAATATTAATACCCTTGTTTTCATACTATTTTACATCAATCTCCTCTACAGTTTCTTTGTGTTTAACTCTAGGTCGACCTATCCTTCTTGTTCATTATTTCTTATTTCAAAACAATTTAAACATTTTGTTGTATTATTATAGAAAAAACCATTGAATCAATATTAAATTATTTCTAATATTTAGTCTCCTCAATTATTTAATCATTTTTGGAATATTATTCTTTGAAATAAAAATTTGAATTTACATTTCAAATTTTTATCAGTTTTAATTATTATTTAAATAAATTATTGGGGATAAGTGGTACTCTTCTTAATATTGTTTATTTATTGGGAAATTAAAATAAATAATCAATGACTTTATATATTTATATAATGTTATTGAATGCATTCCTTATATCATTCCAAATCCTATTATGAGATTTGAGGAGAGGTGTGACATTACCTCAGGAAATTATTCATCTTCTAGATCATTTCTTCAAAGTGATTTTTATGAATTTAAATACAATTTTTTTTATTCTTATCCAATATGTGAAATTATTTATTTTTATTAATTTTATATTACATGAGCGTGAAGTGATGACCATCAGGGGATGCAATCTTTAGAAATTTCTTTCATAAGAGTTACATTTTGATTAATGTTTATAGGAAGTTATCTCAAGATTCAATTTTTAGTGATCCATCTTCAATGAAGTCATGAAGTATATTTATATATCATAAACTATAAATTTTAACGTTGAAAAATGTATTAATGTTTTCCTATATAATGATACAAATGTCTTTAACATTTTTTTAGAACAAGGAATTTTTCTTCTTTAACTTTTGAATATTATTAACAGACATACAATAGTTTCTCCCACATCATAATTTAGAATTTTCATGAAATAATATGTTCATGCACTGTAGCAGATATTTTTATCCATCGGCTATTGAATCATGTGTTGTTTTTATCAAATTCATTATGATTTTTTGATATATATAATTTGATTGTGCCGCTGGCATTAATAGCACACATTAAAACAAAATAAACATCCATGAAAACATAATACAAATAGTTTTTTATTAATTTATTATATAACTAATTTTTTATATAAAATATAGATACTAAACCACCCTAAGGTTTTATGAAATATCATGTTCAAATAAATTTAATTAATTAAATAGCTTTTGAAACATAAAACACTATGTTTTAACAAACCATGATATACAATAACTTTCTTATGACCATTATAACCTAGCTGTTATACTTGGAGGAATAATATAAATAAAAATATTTTGGAAATTTATAATATATTTATTAGATAAATAAAATATATTTATAAATAATTACTTATTTTTATGTATAGTCTTTATATGTTTCGAAAGCACTTTTTTTTATAAAAATTTCATTGCTCTTTATGAAAAAATAATAAAATTAACATTTGAAAATTTTAAAAAATTTATTCTAAAAAATTAACATCATTTTTTTAATCAACATGTCACATTTTTATTATGGATAATTTTTTAAGAATTTTCCTCAAAGGTTAATTTTTTGATGAATCATAAAAAAGACTGATTTTTATTAAAAACTACTTGTTAGTTTAAATAATTTAAATGATATATATTATTTTAGGATGGGTTTAAAAGTTAAATTAGATAAATTTTATATTTATTAAATCAATTTATGTCATTTTAGTCGAATTCATTTTGGATTTTGATATTAAATCAATCTTTACTTGTGGAAATGTTCTCTCTAGAAAACCATTTCTTGTCGCCTCTATAGGTTTAATTATAAATTAAAATTTTCCACTTCTGTGAATAGAATTTTTTAAAATTAATTAATTTTTTTAATCATAATAGTAAAAATTATATAATAATTTGAACTTAATTTTGGGTCATAGTGAATAGTAAAAATTGAAAATATTAATCACTAAGGTTAAAGAGAAAAGGGGTTTACTAGGGTGTTAAAATAAATTGATAAAGAATGAAATGAAATAAAAATTTATGGAATTACTATTTTATGGACAGATATACATCTTATATCATATATTATTTGAAAGATAACCATTTGGATCCTATTTTCATGATTAAAATGTGCGAATTGTTTTCCTTTATGTAAATTTCAAGTGTGTTCTCTCCCCTATTTATAAATGGTCATCCTTTATACTCTCCTATTAACTCTTACCAAACCATTTATTTTGTGCAATAACTACCATAATATCTTTCTCTATTTCATACCCACACAATATTAGCATTATTTTGATTAATAAACCATCCTATGAAGGCTTTAGGTGTAAACCTAAAGTTGTTCTTCGAAGAAGAGGTATAGTCCCTAACCAATTGTTTTCATATTATTTATTTTAATAACTCTTTAAAATATTATTCAATATTTATTATATATTAAAATAAATATATCTAATATAATAAATTTTTATTATGTGAATTTCATTACCTATATTCATCTTCTATTCATCTAAGTGGGAAACAGAACCATCGATCGTGTTTAAGGCGGACTACTGCTTCACAAACTGATTTAATTCATTTTCCATCACCACCTATCACATCAAGATATAATGATATATTTATAAAATTTATTTTATATTTATGACATAATTATACTTCTTAAATTATAATATCACATATTTCTTCTTACTCTACATTCCATAGGAATACGATAACATTTCTTGTGTGTATGGCGGACTACCGCCTCATGATGTGATGTGATTCGTTCTTAACTTAAACTTTAAATGGAAAGTAAGAAAGATTCTTTAAATGAAAATATGTGATATATATGAAATAAAAACAATTATTTATGGGTAATATATTATTTACCTTTTTTGTGTCATCCTTCAAGATAATGGAAACAACTTTAATGTGTTCATACAACATACCGTCTCCATGAACAATATAATTCATTTTCTATATCTAACTTTTGTGGATTAATATAAATACATATACAATGAAAATATATTATGTTTATATTATGGGTAAAATTATTGAGATAAGGGATCCATGATCAATATAAAAGGACCAAAAATTCCAAACCCAAACATACATGAAAAACAAAGAAATTATTACTCGAACTGTGATTTTAATATGGAAGTGTTCATAAATGGGTGAAAAAAGTTTATAAGTAAATATTATATGGCATGAAAAAAATTTAAATGGTTCTATAATGGATGTATAATAAACATAAATTTATTATAATATATGTTGTTACATGTACTAAAGAAGTCAATACTTAGGGTAAGTGATTTCTAGTATCTCTATTTTTGGAAGACATATGTCATATTCACCGCTCATTTCTTTTGTGTGTTTTATATACTACCCCATTAAGTGATTATATCGTGAATAAATATTTACAAGATATTTAAATTCTCATTTTATTTTATTCTTTAATTGGTCTTATGATTCAAAGGATTACCAAATCAGTAAGGGATTTTCATCCTATATTTATTTCTACGGGACACATGCCTTATACACCACTAATTTCTTTTCTGTAGTGTATATAATGAACGTGAATGTATTTTATAAGTATTATCATTAATAATATGGGATATAAATGTACATAAAATTTTATATATTTCATGGGGATTCTTATTTAAAATATACTAAAGTGGTAAAGGATTTATGTTATAATCTCATTATTTATCATGGTTGTTTATGATTAAGTTTTGATGATGAAATATTATGATATACATATCAAGAAAATCATGAAATTTATTTATCTATGGTTATTTTTTAAATTAAATAATTTCCTTTAATTTTTATCAATTGATGTACTCAATAGATCAAAAGCATATTTTCAAGGAAAAATAGAATTTATTTCTCTCTTCAGTAGAAAACCCATTTTATTGCATGACCATGTTTTCTAATTTTTCTTGAAAAAATATTTGAAAATTAATCAAGGATGGATTGAATATTTTAGTAACCATTTATAAATTTTTAAAAAATGGTTTTAAATCAATATTCTTATCATTTTACAAACATGTCCCATTTTAATTTTTTCATAAATTTGAATGGAGTGTTTTTTTGTGCATGAAACAAAAAATATTTCCCATAATTCTGACCACTAAATGATTTGAAGCCTCATTTTCCAGTATTCATTGTTATTTTCAAACAAACATTTTTCTTTAATATTTTGAAAATATTTATATTTTAATGAAGTGTTTTAAAAATTTATGGGGTATTTTCCTCTATAATATTTTATCGATCATTTTATGGAATTTGTATTCATCAATGACAACTAACTCTGGTGTTGTTTATGTTTTAATTAGGATATTTTCCAATATTAACATAATTAATATTTCTCTGTATGGTTCATTATTATGATGGAAATATATTTATGAAACCCATTGTTTTTTTGGAGTTATGCTATGATAAATTTTAGAAATGATTATGAACCTCAGTTCTCTTACATAGGTTATTCAATGATGAAATGTTTATGAAAACCATTTATCTTCATTGGTTCTGATGTGATTACTATTTTACGATCCTGTGGAACACCTATGTATGGTTTTAATTATTTAATGGTGGTTATATTATAACCATGTATGGTGGCTATTCTATAAAAAAGGACAATTTTACCTTATAAACAACGATGGGTGAGACCTATGTCTACCTACAATGCATTAGGTAAATATTGATATCTCATGAGATAAATAGGACAATAATGGGGAGTGAACCTAGTTATGCAAGGGAATTTTTCCACTATTATATTATTTGGATTGAACCTTGACCACTATGATAGTTTGGGGAGTGAAACCATTCCACAATGATAGTTTTGGAAATGATACATGACTTATAAGGAAATAATTTTTTATTCCTTTATGTATGACACAAATCTATTATAATGTTATGCTCTTATGAATTATCACTACTGGAACATGTAGGTATAACAATGAATTTATACCAACAGTTTTAGTAAACCATTTGGGAAGGGTACCATATAGAAGAGTTTCACCAATTGTTCAAGTGAACCATTTGGAAAGGTGGTATATAGAAGCTTTTTACAAACAGTTTATGTAAACCGTTGGGAGAGTTAGAATATTACCAATGGTTTAGGTGAACCATTGGGGGAGGGTTACATACATAATTCTATACCTATAGTTATAATAAACCATTGGTACCGATCATCCCAGCTCGAGGGCTAGAGAAATTTGGGTTTCTCTCTATGGCTTGGCATAGAGAATCATTCACCTGCACACCTTCTAGTTATATTCACTAATTCTCCTATTATCCCGCTTCCCCATATAGTCCACCTTCACATCTCCCATCTTCCCCGATTCTCCTATGAACACAAATACCCAAATCATTCTCCATCATGCCTCATGTCTTCCCCACATATTCGATTCCCTACTCACCCCTATTCATCTAAGATTAACCCACATCTCTACATCATTAACCTCCCCATTTCACTGAATCGTCAATTGTCTTCTAATCTTCTCACTTCTTTGCTTAACCTATTTCTAGGAATCATTGCCCTGCACTTCCCGTCTTCTCCACATCATATTCTGCATTCACCTCAGCTTCCCCAATTCTCCGATTATATCTTTTTTAACGTCAATAATGGTTTGTAATTTGTTTAATTAATTTTTTTTGTAAGTGTTACATTTATATTTTCTATAAAATAATTTTTAATTTTGTATCTTCATGGATCCTGCCTCACTGTACATACATATATTTCAGATAAAAGATAAAAATCAAAATTTCTTCACCTTTAATAAGTCTATGGTCTAGAATTCAATTAAAAATCAATCAAGGATTTAATGGTTTAAGGATAAGGGTAAGCTATTTTTTCCTCAATTGATAGCAAATTTTTATTCCAATATAGAGTTTGAATCTGTTGATACAAGGGAAACCAATCAAACAGTAGTAAGTGGATAAAATTAGGTATTATCTTAAATAATCAAGGATAAAAGATTTAATGTGTCTAATGTCACAAAACATAAATATTACCAACATTTATATATTTCTAATCACTCAGAGTCTGATTTATTAATTCCATTGAGAATTTGACTATGAGTAGGACTCACATAAGATAAATTACCCAAGATTTGAATGTATATTTAGAATTTTAGTCAAGTTTATCTGTTATCTAATTATCACCATGAAATGGTACTTCAATAATTTATGGAATCTAAATTTTTTCATTCTATATATGACTTAAATTGGTGTTTAAATAAGATTATTAAGTTATATCATGAGGCATATCACAAAACTACGATTACCCTCACCCATGTTTAATTGTCTACATTACCCTAAATATATCTAATACACATTTGATATTAATGGTTATGTTCTTGAGGGGGGGGATTAATTTTCTTTTTTGGTTTTTTCTTGAATCATAAAACTTATATGAATATGAAAGTTAATTGTAACCCATGTAAAATGGATTGTGTAATTAATAATGAATGGTATATGAGGTGTTTAATAATAATAATCATCATGTTATACCAGTGGAAAAAGTATATCATAATCTAGAAAATGATGATATAGTTGAGTATTCATTAGATGACAACGAAGTTTCTTTAGATGTTACAGAACAAGACATAGAGAGAGATTACTTTAGTGTAGAAGGTAGGGTAACCCTTGATAAATTTAGATATATTTATTTTGTGGTTTATTTTAGATCTCAAAATTCACCCACACATCTACCCTCCCCAAAAATACAAATTAATGATAAAGACTTTATGTATAATGAGGTATCATTAAGTGATTTCTTTTTAAGAAATAGAGTTAGAGGATAGTGACTTAGGAGAGTATGAAATGAGTGTGAGATGTTTTGAAAATTATTCTTTTTTAATACCAATAAATATAAGGATTTATAGAATAATTTCAAGAGAAGAGACTCCTACATAAATTTCCCTCCTACATCATCCTCAGTTTCACCTCTTATTCCTAAGAGTGGTGTTGTTAATTGAGACTAAATCAAATGGACTGTGGGATATTAGTTGAATGTAAATTTGGATGAGTTCTAAATGACCAGGGTAATATAGTATAATGTATTTTAAACACAATAGTCAAATAATATTGAACTAGATAGATAGGATGTAAAGAAATATGGAAAAGATGGATATATAATTTGAAGGGCTATTTATTTTTATCTAAGTAGGGTATCCACTAAGTTCTATACGAAGACCATGGTCAGATCATTGGCTAGTGATATCATAGGTCATCTAATAACTAAGGAATTAAAAACTCATGTGGTGAAGTTAAAGGTTGATAGTACTTTTTGGAAGCATTTTTATAGAATATTTAGGTTGGTTTTCAAGCCATGAAGCATGTTTCTAGTTAAAATATCCTCTCAGGGATCCATTAATCAAGATTAAGATTATAAAGCTAGTTGAAATATTTCTAAAACATGTAATGGATAATTTTCTATCAAATGATCCCATCCTTGTATTTATACTAAATACCAAGAGAGGAATGAAAGTTTAGGTAATAAATTCAAGCCCTTAGAAGAGAACCAAATGAAGCCCCAAATTAGGGGATCCTTCTCTTTCATATTATTTTTTTTGTAAATTTTGAGAGATAAATATTTATAAAACCTTATCAACCCTGTAATCAAATAAAAGATCCTTGACCATATTTATCTTGACTTATTTTTCATTATTTTTATAATTTTTGAAGACCTAACTAGTTGATTTGAAACACCTTCATAAATATTTATACTAAGGACCTTTCATATGTTTGTTAATAGAAAATTCCTTTCATAAATCAACATATTGGATTTTAGATTCACTTATTATGTATATATTGTGAATATGAGACAAGCTAGCATCACTGACCATTCATTTATCTCATATGCTGGTAATAAGATTTTATCTTCAGTTACGTGTACCACTCTTCCCAAAATGAACTTGAATCACAATCCCTTTTTTACCTAACTTCTCAAACTAGATAAGAATCATCCAAGGATATAGAGATTCTATCTAACATCTAAAAATTCCTTTACATAATTCACAAAGATAATTAGATAAACATTTTAATATCATTAATTTTCATATAGGGGAATTTTTACTCAAATGATAGCGATATTTCAACTGTTCATAACAGATAATTTTACATCAATGTTTACATATTTTACTGATTATAAGGATTACATTAACTAATGTATGTTTTTATAAATTTTGTGTTATATTTTAAAAACTATAAGCTCATAGATGCTCCCTTTAATTATTAGGTTAAGTATACCGTCTTAAATCAAGATATCACCCATCTATTCCATGACAAAATTGTATCATAAACCACTCATCCACAAACATATATTTCTCCCAACCATAATAAATGGATCATACAGATAAATTCCAACAAATGGTGGTCCGCATCATAAGAATAACATATCGATAATGTATCCCCAATGGTCTATAAACTACCGTAATACAATTCCCACCATACCACAACTAGTATTATATGAAAACACTAGTATGTAATCCTCTAGTTGAATTAACCCAAAAATGATCAGTCCCACCCACCAATGTGATATGACATATCTTGATCCTGACGTTTAATTACATGAAGGCATCGATAGATCATCTAAATTTTTACACTTATAATTAGTCTAATTCTGTGGGTAGATCACCCACATTCAAGAACCCATCCTCATTGAGAATTGGTATACCAAACCACCCCACTCAATTATTAGGTCACATACAGGAACATATAATGACATAATTATATGATGATTTGTATCATGTAAAAAATAGATAAATGATTTGGTTAAGTATTATTCCACCAAGAAGAGAAATGAGAAAACATTATATAGGTTATTAGTTACACAATATGTTATTAGGCTATGTTATAGCCAAAAAAAGGGATTAATTACCAACATAACCAGTTCCTATAGTGACCCACAAAGAGTCAATATACATCCCGTGCATGGAGATACTATGTAGTCATCATCAAGAAAAATCTCACCATATGATCCATAATAACCTTAATTATAAGTAATATTGTTGTTTAACTATGTAGAATAATTCCAATAAGTTATATTTGAAAACACCAAATATGGTTTTTTTTAATTTAAACAGTTGATCCTTCATCGTTAGTGACATCAATCATATTAAAGCGTAGAAATGTCAACTAAACTCTACATTACATGAACTATTCAAGTGGAAAAGCCCCATGAAAACATGCTAAGAACAAAAACCATAAATAATAATGGAAAATATAGGCGTCATATTTAAATAATTATCTCAACTGTAAACATAAATACCAAGAATAATAAGATCGCATCCCGTCTAACCTAGAATTCCCACCGAAAAATGTATTAATAATTCACTTTTTTTGAGATTCAAAAAATTCTCAAAATTAATGACATTTCCAGTTTACTCAACGACCTAAACTAGAGTGACACATAAACTTCAAAACCATGACAGATTATCTTTTATGACATTTCATGAACACCTAGTTAACTACACCATATTTTAACATCCCATTCTTTTGAAACTTGTAAAAACTCTACTAATTTATGAAAAATAGTGGAATACTATAAATAATACAAAACATTATATCAGTAACCATGGTTCGTGATTCTACACCAAGATAATTACCTAGACTATAGAATGAACTAAAACATAGAATCACTAATCCCTTGTTGTCTCTAAATAGTCTCCCCCTCATTTCCCAAGACATTCATGTTCCATCAACATTTAATTTCATACCGGTATTGGGTAGCCTCCTCTTTATCCATTGACCATGAAAACCTTGATGAAATTCCATATTACTAAAAGTCCTTAGTAGTAACCTTCGTAACTATGAAGTGAACTACCCTCCATTAATTAGTGCACAAAATTCCACAATAAGAGTATTCACTCACACCTAAAGGGGAAGTGAATACATTATTTCATTTATTCTATATTATTTTCTTTCTAAATAAATCCACACACAAACATAAAATCAAATTCATGAGTGTTTTTTTGAATTATGTACATTGTATTGTTTGTATGAGTGTTTTTTAATTCTATATTTTTAGGTTTTGTATTTATCATTGTATATTGTCTGCATGAGTTTTTTTTACATTCATCATTATTCTGCAGGTCTGTACTGTAAGTCCAAAGTGGAGGTAGCTATATGCTGCTTGCTAGAATTGCAGTACTGGAATTGCAGAGGGGAGGCTTTCTGGAATTTCATAGGAGGGGAGGCTGCTATATGATGCTTCCTTGAATTGCAGTACTATAGAGGGGAGGCTACTGGAATTACAGAGGGGAGGTTTGTGATGGAATTGTAGTAGTCTATCCCAATGCTTATATGATATCATTCATTTCTATGTATTTTTTACTATGGATATGGAACCAATGGATATAATTATTAATATCGATTGAATGATTATTATTAATTCCGTGATCGACTAGAACCCAAATAAATGAAATTGTCCAAGATAATAAAAAAAAAAGAAAAACTAAATCTAATGGAAACGTCCCAAACAAACTTGTATCAAAAAAATCCAAACTAAGCTGAAACTCAACCCAAAATTATTATATACCATTAATAAGAAGATTAATTTTTAATTAATATGATTTTAATATTTAATAATATCATTTTGAAACATGGATATGTTTCCCCCTTGCTTGCAGTAACCTGATTTGACCCATGGGGCGTTGTGGTTCTTATATGTTGGGTGGTGACGTGTATAGTAACATGAGACAGGTATGTTTTAGTCTAGTTTTTATTTTATTATATTTATTGCATTGGACACTTAGGTATTTTACTTCATTCTATGGATAAGGGGTAGTTATATTCTATGGAGGGGACTAGAAGGGGTTCAGATTGTTTCAGTCCACCCACTATGATTTGAGGTTAGATTTTATGGTTAGTAATTGTCTCGAACCTCATGTATTTAAGGCTTTCAGTATTTTAAATCCATATTATGTTTTTGGTAGTGCATTAGATCATTTCATGTTGGTTCATGTGGATTTGGTTCTTCACTGCCAATCCAGGTAAGGATTTAATGTTGCTGGAGGGTTTCTCACTAGTTATGTAGCGTCCTTTATGTGTTTTAAGGTTTCTAATATCCTTTATGTTGTTTGTTGATCCATACTCATTAGTTTCAAGTCTCCAAGTCATCGGGGACTCACCTGAGTGTGCATAGGTAAGTATGTATATGTATGTGGGTTCCCCCATTATGTGTATATTCAACAATGGCAGTGATTATTCATGTATACGGAGGTGAGTGGAGACTGGTATATGCATACAAGAATTTGTGAAAGGATCACCTTACACATGCTCATGGACATGAAGGTGTGTTCATAGGGGATATGTGTCCTTGAATATGTGTGAAGGTGCATATACCAAGTGGGGGAGCATCAAATTTTAGTTAGAAAGCTCTAAGATCCAAAGTGGATGGCGTGGTTCCACCATGAGGTAGGGTCCTTCTCATAGTGATTTTATAATAAATCTCCTCCAACAGAGGTGTGCTCTCTTCTAAACCAAAGAGTAGTGATAGTTAGTTGTATCATGATTAGATTTGGTTTTAGTTTTCCTTATTCCTCTTATCGGTGTTTGATTTCTGGCTAGTTAGTATTTTTTCATTGAATAATATAAATCGGCTTATCATACTCATTTAGCTCAAATGACAATGCCCGAGTAGGTATATACCTTGACCGTAACACTTTCTTTTTAACCCTTTGAATATTATAAGTAAAATTACCATGCTTATGTGATTTGAATGAATTTTTAAATGGGTTGTGTAGGGTGTATTATTATTTTCCATCATTTCATTTCCCTTTATACATTGTGTCATTGTGCCACTCGCTACAACCTTACGACAATCCATTATTATAGAAAATTAAATAGTTGTTTTGTTCAATAATTTCATTTGTGAAATTATCTTTTAGAGAAACTCATTTGGGGTGTTTTCCTAGCCCCTTGGCCACCCCTTTGGGTGTTTACCTAAGACCATATATCTAAAAACACTGATGGTTTCATTGTTTAACACCTTCTACGCTTATGGTACTCTCCACCATACGCTTCATCTTACCACCACCAATTCATATGATTAAGTGCCTCCTCCTTCGAATATTTATTTTTAAACATTTATCCCATGTTCTAATGAGAAGAATTATAGTGGGGACACTCACTAAATGTATTATTCTCATTGTGGTGGACTTGTGTATAGAGAAGTATAGAAAGTTGTTGGAGAGATCCCTATTAGATTTCCTAGAGCATTTTTGGAAAGATGGGTGATTTGGTGTATCCGGATTTTGTAGTGGAGAAAAAAAGGAAAAGTGGTCATGGTGTCCGACATTTTGAAGGGAATATTTCATAATGAAGTGTTGTTTCATTACTTGCTGTAATGGTCAAAGGAATTTTGTTTGTAAACACAATTCAAAAATGCGTTTCTATGTAATGAGGTTCAAGATTTTAAAAGGTAAGTTTGAATGGATTTTATATGCATAGATATTCAGTTGGTGGTTTAAAAGATTTCCCTAGTTATGGATAATGTGGAGAATTAAAATAGAGGATTTTTTTCAAGATATTTGAATATATTATGTGGTTGATTTAAAAGGAGATATCTGCAGAATATGTGGATTAATAGTTAAGAGTTTTAAATGGATGATGTTTGAAAACATGAAGAAGTTAATGGAAAACTGCAGTGAATGTTCTTGTAGTCTTATTTATTATATTTATTTGAATTAAAAAACATTTTCTTTTCATGGACACTTAGAGAGTAAATAGAAGATCATAAAAGATTGTTGTTATCAACACCATTCATTTTTGTGCTTGAAAACAGCCAGCGCATGCGCGCGTGTGTGCACACACACACATTTCATGAGTCCGTTATGATAAGGGGAGATACCTACACAATATTGCAACATCAAGTTCTTCTATATTGATACAAAATCCTGGTGTGATCCACAATATTCATAGTTGTGAATGAAAATGACCAACAGACACACACACACACATCTCTCTTTTAGTGGTATTCTCATTTGAAAAAAACATAATTTTATAATAATAAAAAATTTTGATGCATACAGTCATACATGAACTAATTTCCCACCAATATGACCCAAAAAACAAACAATAGGCTCTATTTCTATCCTAGATCACCACCTAATTCCATAACCTTTATTCCATGTTGAGTTAATCCTTCCCAATCCAGTACATAATCATTTCCTAGATTTGTATTACTATTATAATATCTACATCTATCATGACAGATGTGATGTTCCAACTAAGAAACCAAGACTCTATGTGTATTAGGTCATCGTGTGATAAATAATATTCTATGATACTGAACCATAGATACATTTTTCTGAACAAAAAACTTTCATCATTATACCATCATACATGAAACCCATCCTATACCCAAATATTCTAAATAGGGAGTATCAATGATTACTCAACCACAACCTAAATGTGAAGGACTGAGTCAGGTATCCAAGCCCTAGAATAATACTTATCACTCAATATAGGTCATAACTCAACTCCCAACATCTACCATACTACTAAAGGTAGTGTCTCATACCACTATATATCACATACCGACATTCTCAGTCAACAAACATCCATGTTAATACATTATGATCAATGAAAATACATTTTCTAAAATAATATCATATTAACCATGGTAGGTTTAATATCACATTCAAAAATCTCCATTATCACTCATGGTTGAGATCATCAAGAACCTTATCACTCAAGGTGAGTCCATTATCTTGAACACTACCTTATCAATCATGGCAGGGTTAGAAATCAAGTTATAATATGATAAATTCATTATCACTGATGTAAGGGTCCTTCCAACACCTTATCAATCAAGGTGTTTTCATTCCTTAAGATATATCACTATAATTGTTATAATTTTTCACCCAAAATGTGTATGAAATAACAACAAGGGAATTTGATCAATATAATAGCTCACTGAATAAGTATAAGGTTCTAGTCACTACAGACATATACCCCCATCTCAAAAATGTATCACCATCCTAGTAAAAAATTCTTGTCATCTTGTTACTCATATATCTTACACTAGGGAATCTACTAATGTCCTTGAGACTCAAATTTGTCTCATACCCAAAAAATAAATAATTTCCTCATCAATTATGTGAAAGGGATAATCCTATATTAAAGGTATATTTTTAGATGAAATATTTGATCATATGGGTAGAATAGAAACAATTCATGTATAATTTTATATGATGATGTAGAGGGGATTCATGGTATTCCATATAGATATAAAATTATAATTTATAAAAATATTTAAAAAATAATAATTATACATCTAGTAGATAGATTGATTTTTTATTCATAAAGTCAAGGAAAAATTTTATTGGATGAGGAAAGAACTATATGGGATAATTCATTAACCAAGAGAAAGATATTATTGACTAGACTAGCACTTTAATAATCCATGTTTCATATGTTTTGATGGGTTTTATTATTATATCTATATCTTGAAGAGGTGAAGGTTTACAAGTTTACAGGGGGAGGTTTACAGGTGCTTTAGAAGACTAGAAAAGTTCAGTTTATAATGGGGTTTCCAACTTAAGTAGTGTAGGTTTGCAGTGGGATTAAGAGGTGAAGATTTACAGTGGGATTCTTGTCTTTGTAAGATTGAGTTGAAGGTTTTTGTTTATAGTAGGTTTATGAATAGTAGATTTTTTAGCCTAAGAGGTGCAGGCATGCATCAGGTTTAAGAGGTGTAGATTTATAGTGGGTTTCCCATATTTGGAATACTGAGGTGTAGGATTTTCTTTACAGTGGGTTTAAGAGATGCATGTTTATAGTGGGGAGGTTCATGTTATGTTTTAAAACTATGTTTAAAGTGGGGAGGTGCAGGTTTTGTCTAGGTTATGTTGCTTACAGTGGGGAGGTGTAGGTGTTTTTGAGCTTATGCTATGGGAGGTTCATGTTTATAGTTGGGGGAAGCTTGTTGTGGAGTATAGGATATACCAACGGTTCTATAAACCATTAGTATAATGTATGCTAGACTACATTTCCAATAAATTTCATTTAAAAAATTGGAATAAAAGATATACGGCATGTATACCAATAGTTAAAAAACCATTGGTATACATATATTATAACGTTTTTATTGAAACCGTTGGGATATGTTAGATGTTGGACAGTATGTGTTCCAACAGTTCAATAACCTTTGGTACACATATATACCAACCATTTTACATAAATCGTTGGAATAAATTACATTCAAACAACCTATAACAATAGTTTCTAATAAACTGTTGGAATATGGCTATTGCAATGCATAACATACCAATAGTTCTTAAAAATTTTGGGATAGGCTATCCTAATGGTTTCAGACCCTATCACAATTTTTTCAAAATATTGGGATATGTGAAATTTTCAATAGTGTATGTTTTTTGATTTCGTTATGAGTCATGTCTTATGAACTGACAAGATTTATTCCATGACTGAAGTTTAGGATCTAAGATATGTAGTGAATTGTTTTTATATGTTTTTCTTAAATTATCATACCCTTATTCTCATGTTATATTGATATATACCATGTTTACCCTTACCGTGCATCTGAGCTCACCCTTTATTATATTTCCTTTTCCGGGTTATGAATAATGGTTTTAGGTATGTTATGTCTACAAAGTGTACTAGGTGAAGAGATATTTATGGTACCTTTTTGGATATTATTCATGAAATAAGAATATTTTGTATCTTGTCTCCAAAGACTGTAAATCTATATAGTCCCCAAGAATGTATTTGTGAAATGTAATGAATATTCATGTAAAAATATGTAATATCTATTTATTAAATGCCAGGGTCTCTATTATTAGTATCAGAGAAAAGGTTTAGTTAACATTTAGAAACTAGTATTAGATAAATGTATTCAGATCCTTAGGGATATGACTTTGGTATTCCTAAGGATAAGTCTAAGGATAGTTATACGGATAAGTCCATGTATATAAAAATATCCTATAATTTTGGTGAAGGACAGTGTGAGTGGGTTATAGAAAATTACATTGTTTTATGGATTTCATAAGAGGATGAAGATCTAGCATAGTTATACCGGGTGGTAACAACTCCAAAAAGGGTGAAATGAGCTAGAATAGGCCACCACCTGGTTCATGATAGAGCCTTGCTGCACACATGGTTTGACACTTCTAGGGAATAAGATTTATAAAGTTTAAAAATATTTATGAACTATCATGATGGATTTAAATAGATGATGGCTATTTGTTTCATCTAGTGACTTCCCAAATCTCTTAATAAATTTAATACCCACATTATAGAGGCATTATTTTTATTATAAAACCCTCATAATAAAGAATTATATGTAAACCTATAGGGGTTGTCTAAAAAAGAGGTATTTTCTTTAACCATGAATTTCCATTTAATTTCATTAATATAATTACTTAAAATATTCATAATCCATGATGATGTAAAAAAATAAATAATCTCATATACTTAGACTTTATTATTTTTATATCACTACCTACATCCATGTCCACTTCTGACTAGTGGGAAAAGAAAGCGTTGATCATGTGTACATCAAAGTACTACCTCATAAACTGATGCAATTCATTTTCAATCACCTCCTCATATGAAAAGATATAATATTATATTTAAAATATTTATATGATATTTTTGACATAATTTTTCTTATTAAATTATAAGACAACATACCAATTTTAAGAACCCGGATATTCATTTGAGGTATGGATCTTGATTTTGGGTTGTTTTTGAGGAAAATGGAAGAGAAGGGGTTTTTCTAATTACATTCCATGTATTACTGAGTAAATGACATGTACCTAGCATGCCACATATATCTGCGTAATGATTATGTAATAGCTGAGTACATAGCCATGTGCTGACATGTAAGAACACTTAAGTTGGGGGGCCAATTAAGGCTACTATTCGAAAAATAGTTTTACTGAAAACGCCATATAGTTTTCTTTTTATTTGATACATCAAATTAGGGTCATACATTATGTCCATAAATGTCTTATTCTCCCCATGGTTTATACATGAGAGCAATTTAATGATAGAAGAACTTTGAACACCTCCATATTCTCCATTTGATCTCTGATTGAGACACCATCAGGTGCGTTCGAATCCAACTGGTGAGTTATAAAAACCCTTAGATCCTTTATTCCTAATACATCCTTTATAGTAAGTTTTTCATAGTGGAGTGTTTTTCACATTTTTGAAGATCTATGCTAATCTAGGCCGATTCAAGGGCCGATATTCAATTATATCTATCTTCCCACATCGAGGTAGGTGGTTTGTGCCTTTCGTTGTTTATCATTGAATTATATATGGTAAAAGTGCAACATACCCATGTTTTTGGTATGGATTGATTTGGAATTAAACCATGTTTACTACCTTCTATGATTTTATTGATTGATAAATTGTTTTTTCCCATGTGTATGGTTAGATACCTTGTTTAATAACACCATATGGGAGCATTTTTCTTAATTCATTGTTTATGGCCAATTGGTCTAGGATGGATTCTAGGATTGGTTGTTTTGTTAGGATGGAGTTGTTGATTATATGAAATTTCTGAGATATGCATTTTGAATGTTTGACCCAAGGGTTAGACCATGAAATCTACCTAGGTGGTCGTTTATAATTAATTTAAATAATATTTGACCAAGGGTGATTGGATTGTGAGAGATTACCAAAGGGTTCATTTATGTATGTTTTACTAGAATGTTTGACCTGGGGGTATTGACTGTGATATCTTCCTAGGTGGTTGTTAATATATGATTAAATAAATGTTAGTCCCAAGGGTATAGACCGTTAGATCATGGCGAGGTGGTCGTTTATAATTAATTGATGCTATGATGGATAGAAGGGGTGAGACTGTGAGAGCTTACCAAAGGGTCATTTGTGGATAACTGAATTATTTTTATGAGTATTCCAAGATAAAAAACCGGATTGGATTCTATCTTACTTGATTGTTTAGATGGTCTTATGAGGCTTCAGTTTTGGTTTCTTTAGATGGGGGATTCAGATCTTAGGCTTGATCCTAGGGTCACATGATTCAACAGATTGAATAATTTCAAAATGTAAATGAATTTAATTGAAAACTATAGGATTTTATAATTTTTAGTACTTCCATGTTTATTGATTCATTTTTTCTATTACATTCTATATATATTCAATGATGGTTAGGAACATACCTTTTCGTTGTTTATTACTGGTATTCATCTCAGACCCTACTTGGGTCATTCTTTTGAATCCAAACTAATTATATGATTGTAGGTATATATAAGGGAAAGTTACCTTCTTCATTAGGTACTTGATTGATATTGTAGATGGAGAGCATATAACCAAGATGAGGCTTACGATGCCACTGGAGTTGACTTGTTTCTTTTTTACATTGGTTTTTGTATTTATTTACAACATTGTTACTTGTTTGGATACTTTATTAGATACATATTCCATGCATCAAATATATATATTGTGGCCTATTTTAGATTAAATTTCAGTCTTATGTTGTCTACTTTTGTTGGTATTAATGCTTCTGCTATTGTTTAAAATTTTTTTCCATTGTGTATACTCCACCAATGAGGGAATAGTTTCCCCAATATCACACCTTGGCCCTCGCTGGTATTCAAAAACCTTTGGTGTTTTGGGAAATGCACATGAGGTTATGTGACCAACCGGGTTTGAGGCACCTTTAGGTGGAACCTGGATCCAGGATGTTACAAAGTGGTATTAGAAGATTTTCCTTCATACTTTGCCTTCCTATTTAGTGCAAATATACTGGGATATGCATGAATATGTATTTGGTAATAAGTTTTGCTTGGTTGTAGCTATCCCATGTATAGGGAAAATCCATGTTACCCTAAATATTTTAATTTACCTAGTTTTTTAGTTATTATAGTTGATTTGATTTCACCATTGGGTGATTTAGTTGTTTTGGGATGTAATTATTGATATTATTGAGGTTATATTCTATTTAAACCTGATGAGACAGGGGTATGGAATCTCATGCATCATATAGGAACTTTCAATAGTTCACATGCCATACATTCTTGTCATTCCATGTAGGGTGCATTACAAATTTCATTCTATTTGCGAAAGATGTTGTATTAAAAATTCATGCTTTTGTGATGGATGACGTGATAGAAATACCTTCTATTTTTATAGTGTATTGGTATTTTTAATGTTTAATTTGGATGGTTTCCAAGATTTGGTCTGTGAGGTGTTATGAGTTCTCTTGGATCAGAATGTGGTGGATCATGTTTGAACTTTAATTTTATTCGGTTAAGATATGATATGAATAAGGATGTGAAACTTTGATTCGTCGGGATTATGGGATCTCATGGATCCGAACTTGGCACTCCTTGACCAAATTTAATTATTTTGGGGTTCTAGAGAAGTTTCAGATGCTTACTATAGAAAAAACATAGAAAACACGATCTGTGATGTTATGAACACACGCCATGTATTCTCCTATTCTAGAAGAAATGAATTTTCATATGTACACAACATGTACCAAATGTACATGCTGTGTAGTTGTTAACTGTGTGACTAAATGTGTGAGTAGAGGTATAGGGTTGGTAAACCTTTGGTAGAACACACCATGTACTGGGAGTACACATCATGCTGTAATTGACCGTGTATCCGGCTGTGTGACTATTGACACGAGTGGGTTGAACTTTTATTGTACATGTCATGTCTAAGGTGTTAAAGACATGTAATGTTACACCAAGAAAACTGTGATTTTCATGCCATGTATAAGTACTTGGGACATCGGGAATATTCAAGAACACAACATGTCTCTAGAGGAACATCCCGTGTGTATGGGTGTTACACGACCAGGTTGGAAAAGGAACACACCCATGTAAAGGCTTAAGGAAACATGTCGTGTAGTGGTTCTACATGCCGTGTAACCCTCTATAGTAAAAACATTAATGTTGTCCTTATTCTATTCCATTATTAATCATCTATGTTTTAGTTCTAGTAATATCATACTAAGGTGTGTGGTTGACCATGCAGAGTCATTCCAACAAGATGTCCTCTGATTGTACGCTAGGTACATGGCGATGATCAGACACAAAAAATGGTACACCAGGGACTACCAATAGATCCTACCATCATTCCCATCTTGGAACAAATGATTATACTAAATGCAGGTGCTGATTCCCAGTTCCGTGAAGGTTCATTAGGATTATTCTAACCTTTCAGGGAGCATCACATCCTACCCCGACAATGGGAAAGTTGACATGGGTGTTCCAACAACAACATACTCCCACTTTTTTATGGTATGGAGTACCAGAGGCTACAAAGACATGGTTGGAGGCCATGATTTGTATTTTCGAGCATCTGGAGACACCTATTAAGAGGAGGGTGAAGTTAGTGACTTAAATGGTATGTGATTCCACCAAGAGATGGTGGAATGTTTTATCACTGGTTGGAAATCATCAGGATATGTCTTGGGATGATTTTTATAGAACCTTTTATGATTAATCTACCTTGAGATGTTGAGGGACAACCGAGCCTGGGAGTTCATGCATTTAGAGCAGGGTGCTCTATCAGTTATGGATCACTCTTCTCACTTTATAGAGCATCATCACATTGCACCTGTTCTAAGAGGGGGCAAGTTATGACTTTCTAGGAGATTTGTGGATGGGATTAGGTAAAACATTTGATCGTAGGTGAATTTTTTCCAGTTGAATTTGGTGACTTCTATAGTATAATAGGTACTGATTACTATGCACAATTTGAGGGAGTTTAGAGCTATAAACTATGACAGTTCAATATCTAGGGATAATACTCCTTTGAACAATAATAGGTTGTTTTGGAGGGATCTTTCACACGATGTTTCTTCAGGTAGCCAAGTGGTATGATACCTATGTAGAAAGTGTGAGCATATAAGACTACCCTTTTTGAGAGACAAAGTTGAGTTCTAATCTTGCAGAATGATGGGTCATCTCCAGCATTTTTATAGTTCATTATTACCAACATATATTGAGAGTGGATCTTTTATGACTCCCCATACAGGAGTGGGGCCACCAGTTTCTCATCAGTTAGATAACTGTAGTTCTTCAAGCCATTTAATCTATGGAGGTGATCATAGCTGTGGAAGCCAGATGATGGGGTTACAATGACAATAGGGTGGATCAACTCAAGTTATCCAGGAAAGGTCATAGGGCTACAATACATTTTATGATTTTGCGATGGAGTAGACGCATCATGAGTAAGATCTTGGAACCTCTACGGTGAGAGTTATAATTATAGTAGACTTTTTTTAGCTTCTGACCTTTTCGATATAGGGGCTTCCCATTGTTTTATATCTATTTCTGTTGTGGACTACATTCCACTCTGTATCTTTACTTCTGATGATGTTATGACTCTATACACTCTGTTGGAGATTAGGATGACTAGTGTTCGTCAGTGCAAGGAGTTCCCCATTGAGGTTGGTGGGTGTCACTTCTGATGGGACCACACTATCATATATATGATAGGTTTATATTTCATTCTCAAAATGGACTGTTTGGTCTCCTTTTAGGCCTTTGTTTATTTCTATCACCGTAGGGTGAGTTTCAAATCACCAAAGGATGAATATTTTCCACAAAAGTTTCAATGGGATGTCCAAACGAGTAGATCTAGACCTGATCATCATGGGTTAGGAGGAATTTTTTCCCATATTGATAGTTTATATTTGGATGACTAGGGGAATAAACATATGAAATTTCTTCAAATGGTGGATCCTTTTAGGGATGTCTTCCCAGTCATCTTTTCAGGTTTACCTCTTGTGAGAGAGGTATATTTCTTTATTGATCTTGTTCCAGGAGTGGGAATGGTGTCCAATCATCCTTATAGGATGGCTACACCAGAGTTACAAGAGCTCAAGAAGCAGTTAGAGGAGTTTCAGGAAAAGGGTTTCATCAAACCATGTACTTCTCCTTAGGGTTCGCCTTTTGTTTTTTTGCAAATAAGGTGGATGATACCCTCAGATGTTGCGTGGATTATCAGAAGATGAACTAGTTTGTTAAATGATATCCCTTATCGAGTATTGGTAATCTCTTTGATTAGCTTCAAGGATCCAGGGTGTTCTCAAAGATTGAATTGAGATCAGGTTATCATCTGTTGTTCATTTGAACATCATATATTCCTCTTACAACCTTTCAGAGATTGTATGGTCTATACGAGTATTTGGTTATGCCACTCTATCTCACAAACACTCTAACAGTTTTTATGGCACTAATGAACCAAGTGTTCCATCCATACTTGGATTATTTTATAGTAGTCTTCATGGACAATATCTTGGTGTACTCTCACACTCGACATGACTATACCATATATCTTTAGATCATATTGAGTACACTAATATAGAATCAGTTATATGCCAAGATCTCAAAGTGACACTTTTGGATGGACAAGATTTATTTCTTGGGTTATATTTTCTTAGAGACAAAAGTATCAGTAGACCTAGAGAAGGTGATGGTGGAAGATTCCTGGAAGAATCTGAAGAAATTACTTGATTTATGAAGTTTTCTAGTGATGAATGGCTACTACAGATACTCTAATCAGGACTTTTCACAATTATCAATGAATTTGACAGGCCTGACTAAGAGGGGTGCGAAGTACTTGTGGACAGATTCTTGTAATTTATCCTTTCAGGAGCTGAAAGGAAGATTGAATTCAACACCGATATTGATTTTTCTAGATCCTGGTAGGAGTTACACCATTTACTGCAATGTACTAGGTATCAGGATGGGAGTAGTGCTTATGTAGGGGGGAGGATATGTTGCGTATGGGTCTTGGCAGTTGAGGCCACATGAGAGGAATTACATGACGCATGATCTCGAGATGGCTGCGTGTGTGCATTCCTTAAACTGTTGGATACATTATCTTTTTGGAGAATGTTTTTGGGTGTACACAGACCACAAAATCCTCAAGTCTATCTTTACTCAGTGAGATCTGAATTTCAGACAACAATGGTGGGTTGAGTACATTCAGTATTTTCTACATTGAGCTTGCCTACATGCCTAGGAAAGACAACGTAGTGGCTGATGCTTTGAGTAGGAGGACTCAAACACAGGCAGTTCAAGAGGCCAGCAGTGAGTGCCAACTTATGGTTAGATTCTCTGAGATACATTTGGAGGTGCATGAAGAATAGGGGTAGACGTTTATTTCTTTTATAGCAGTTACCTCTACTCTACGGGATCGAGTGTGAATGAGGCAGCTATCATATCCCAAAGGCCTAGTCCTACAGAATAGTGTGTTAGGTGAGGACCCTACTCCTAGGTGGACCATAGAAGAGGATGAGGTATTTCATTTTAATGCATGCATATTGGTGTCAACAGACATATGGGAGGATATTTTGTGATATTTTCATGGCTTCATATGGGAAGTTCATCCTGGTGTCACCAAGATGTATCAAGATTTACATCGTCAGTAGTGGTGGTAAAGCATAAAGAGAGATGAAGCTGGTTTTGTTATGAGATGTTCCACCTATCAGCAGCTGAATGATGGGAATCAATGACTTGTAGAGATTTTATAGCAGTTACCCATTCCCAAGTGGAAGTGGAATTGCATCGAAATGGATTTCATGATAGGCTTACTGAGATTTCTGCAAGGTAATGATGCAGAGTGGGTTGTTATCGACAGGCTCACGAAGGTTACACCTTTCTTACCAATCAAAGAGACCTTCAGTGCTAATGGGAATGTGAGGTTGTACATTCGATTGATTGTACCTTTTCAATGGGTTTTACACACTATTGTTTTAGATAGGGATGCCTGGTTTACTTCTCATGTCTGACAGGGGATACCGAGGGCTTTCTGTACATAGGTACTTCTGAGTACAACTTACCATCCCCAGACAGATAGCTATTCTGAGTGAAAAATTCAGGTTTTAGAGGAAATGATTTGAGAATGAATTCTAGAAATTATGGTATGTTTGGGAGAGACACATACCCATGGTGGAGGTTACCTACAACAATAGTTTTCAGGAAACGATTTAGACAACATCTTATGGGGATTTGTATGGTAGGCAATGCCGATCACCCCTATATTGGCAAGATTTAGGAGAGGTAGCTATGTCAGGTCCTTGTCCTATCTAGGAGACCACTGAGTAGGTGGATTTTATTAGGAAGAGGATGGATACTAAAAAATCATGACACAAATATTATGATGATCGTCGAAGACGACCTCTGATGTTTATGGACAGTGATCAGGTTTTCCTGCATTTCACATAGATATTAAGACACAGGAGGAGTAGAATACAAGGGAAACTTTCACCGAGATACGTTGGTATATTTTAGGATTTGGGGAGAGTCGGGATAGTTGCCTATCTATTGCAGTTACCTCATAGGTACCGATATATACATGATTTCTTCCATGTTTCTTAGCTATGGAATTACTTTTCAGACACGTATCATGTTTTTCAACCTGAGGATGTTGAGTTGGAGATGAAAGCCTCCTTCGAGGAGTACCCTATTCGAACTGTGGATTGCAACAAAAAGGTTCTCCATGGACATTATGTTCATTTGGTGCAGTTCTTATGGATGGACAGACAAGTTCATGATAAGACTTAGGGAGAGGGAATATGGTGTACGATCATAGTGTCCATAGTTGTTTATAGATTCTTCTTCACCACCCATGGAAGGGAAATTTGGGGTGGAATTTCTTTAAGGGAGAATGTTTTAAGAACATTGATCTTCATATCAGGTATGGATCTTGATTTTTTGTTGATTTTGAGGAAAAAAGAAGAAGACATTTTTCTAAGTACACGTCGTGTACTCTTGAGTACACGTTGTATACCTAGAATGCCACGTACCACCGCCTACTGACCATGAAACGACTGAGTACATGCCAATGTAGTGACATGGTAGACCGCTTAAGTCGATGGTTGGTTAAGGCTACTACATAGCATGTAGTTTTAATGAACATTTAGTGTAGTTTTCTTTTTTATTTGATATATTAGAGTGGGGTCACATCTTATGTTTGTAAACATCTTCTTCTACCCATTGATCAAATAGGAGAGTGGCAGAATGACCGAAAAACTTCAAAACCCTCCTGATTCTTTGTCCAACCTTTGATTGGGACACTGTCAAGTGAATTGGATTCCCACTGATGAGTTCTCAAAACCCCTATAGCCTTTATTCATAATTCATCTTCTCTTATGAGTTATTCAAGGTGGATTGTTTTTCACCTATTTTTAGATCTACACTGATCAAGGCTGATTCATGGGATGAACTTCAAGTGTATCAATTTTCCAACATCAAGGTAGGTGGTTTGTGACTTTTGTTGTTTGTATTTGGATTATATATGATAAAATATCCCCATACCCACGTTTTGGGTATTGTATAATTTGGAATTAAACCTTGTTTATTAATAGTTATGCTTTTATTGATTTATAAAGGGTTGTTTCTTTTGCCTAAGGTTATAATCTTTATCTTAAGAACACCCCATGGGTGTGTTTACCGTGATTGATTGTTTATGGAAATTGGTTTAGGATTCATACTAGTCTTTCATTTTTTGTACATGCCTTATTTTTTTAGGAGGGAGTGTTTAATTATATGAAATGCCTGTGATATAAATTGTGAATGTTTGATCCAAGGGTTAGACTGTGAGAGGTACCCTGGTGGTCATATATAATTAATTTAAGGAACTTTGGACCAAGGGGGATTAAACTATGAGATCTTCCCAAAGTGGTCATTTATGTATATTTTACGGGATTGTATGACACAAGGATATTGACTATGATTGATTCTAAGGAGGTGGTTAATATTTTATTTAATGAACGTTTGACCCAAGGGTTTTGACCATGAGAGCTTTCCCAAGTGGTGTTTATAATTAATTTATGCAATTTTGTAATGAAGGGGTTACACCGTGAGAGCTTCCCAGAGGGTTGTCTCTAAATAATTTAATGATTATGTTGAGTCTGACAAGAAAAATCACAAGCTTGGATTTTTTCTTGCTTGATTATTTATATGGTCTTAGGAGATGTTTTCTTTGGTTACTTTACATGGGGGATACAGAGCTTAGGCTAGATACCAGGGTTACATTATTCAACAGATATAATACTTGATTAATGTAAATTAATGTAATTGAAAACTATTGGATTGTTTACGTCCTAGTACTTATTAGTTTATTACTTCAATTTTCCTATTACCTATTATATATATTCACTGATAATTATGCACAAATATATTGGTGGTTTCCTACTGGGATTCATCTCACACCCATTGTTGGTGATGCTTTTGCACCAATTTTTTTTTATGATTGTAGGTATAGATAAGGGAAATCTCCATTCTTCATTAGGTACTTGATTATTGTTGGATCTGGAGAGCATGGGACCAAGCTGAGGCTTACGATGCTGTTGGAGTTTACAAGTTTTTTTTGTACTTTGGTTTATGTATTTCTTTCTAGATTTAATAATTGTTTGGATTATTTATTAGATACATATTCCATGCATCATATATATATATATATATATATATATATTGTGGCCTCTGTTGGATTTATTTTTAGTCTTCTTCTATTTCCTTTTGTGGGTATTTCTTGATTCTCCTATTGTTTACAATTTGTTTCCCACTATGTATATGCTACCAATGGGGGCATAATATCCCCAATAACACACCTTGTTCCTCACAGCTAGTCAGAAACCTCTAGAATTTGGGGAGATTCTCTTGAGGTTATGTGACTAACCGGGTTTAGGGAACCTTTGGGAGGCACCCGGATCCGGGAGGTTACATAAATTATTACCTTCCATTTCGTGGGAATATGATAACATCACTAATGTGTATGACAGACCACCACCTCATAAAGCGATGTGTTTCATTATTTACTTACACCATATATTGAAAGTAATAATCATAATATTAATAAAAATAGGTGATATATATGAAATAAAAAGTATTTTGGAATAGTAATATATTATTTACCTTTAATTCATTTCATCCATCGAGAAAATGGAAATAATGTTCATGCATGCATACGCCCAAAATCTCCATGAAATATGTAATTAATTTTAAATCACTATCTTTAATGGATTTATATATATATTTATATAATTAATATATGTGAAATTCATATCATGGTTAAATTTCTTGAGATTATGGATCCATGATTAATATAAAAGGGAAAAAATACCAAACCAAAACATACATGAAAAATGAAGTAGTTATTACCCAAAGAGAGATTCGAATAAATAATTCTTAATAATCGGGTGATAAAATGAATATATGGTATTATAAATATATATGGATTATTAAATTTATTTATAATAAGAATATATTTATTATACATGAGGCTCAAACATGTAAAAATTATGTTGATACTTAAGGTACATAAATTCTAGTATCTCTTTTATTTCTGGGAGTCAAATGTCATATTCAATAGTCGTTTATTTTGTGTTGGGTATATACTACCCATTTGACAAGTTATATCATGAATATAATTTTGAAATGAATTTTAATGATTCATTTGATGTTATTATTTAATGGTTATTTTGATTAAAAAGATTACCAAAGCGGGAATGTATTTTTGTCTCACTTTTATTTATATTGGACACATGATTTATACCCCACTTGTTTATTTTATAGGTTGTATAACCTTAGTTTGAATGTATTTAATGATTTTTATCATAAAAATTACTAGATATAAATATCCATATAACGTTTCTATTTCATGGGAATTATGATTAAAATGATTCCAAAGTTGTAATAGTTTAATGTTTCAATATCTTTTCTTATCAGGGTTGTTTATGATTATGTTACAATGATAAAATATTATGATCTATTAAAAAAATAATTTTAGTCATATATGGTTATTTTTTTGAACTTAATATTTTCTTTTAATTTTAATCTCTTTATGTACTTAAGAGATCAATATAATATTTTTACAGAAAAAACAAAATTTATTTCTCTCTTCGGTCAAAGACCCTTTTTATTCCATGTCAATATTTTTTAAAAATGATTTATATAATATTTTAATATTATCAAATGATATATTGAAGAAATTTTTATCCATGTTTGAATTTTGATAAATTGTTTCAAATGAATCTTCTTATCACTTTTCAAATTAGACCCTTTTTAATGAAAAATGTTAATGGAATATTTTTTTAACATGTATGGCGTGAATGATATTTCCCATCATCATGCCTAATAAATGATTTGAGGCTTCATTTTTAATTTTTTTAAATTATTTTGAAATTAAATGTTTCTTTTAATATTTGTGTATTATTTATATTTTAAATTTTTTCCTTCAAAATGTAATTGATATTTTCCTCAATAAATTTTTGATGATATTTTAATGGAATTTCTATTCATCAATTACAACAACCTTTGGAATTGATTATGTTTTATTGGGGATATGTTCCAATAGTACCATAAATATTAATTTTCTAAATATTTTAAAAATATTATCAAGATATGTTTATGAAAACCATCCCTTTTATAATGTTATGGTATGATAAATTGATGAAATGATTATGAAAACCATTTATATTATATTGGTTATTCTTTGATGAAATGTTTTTTAAACCCATTTCTATACATGGGTTCTGATATGATTAATGTTATAGGATCTTGTGGAACACCTATGTATATTTTACATTATGTGATAGTAGTTACATTATACAAAAGGATGGTGGTTACGTTATAACCAAGGATGATGGTTACATTATAACCAAGGACACATGGGACCTAAATCTCCCTCCAATGAATTGGGGAAAGTTTGATATCTCAAGAGATAAATATGACTGGAATGGGGAGTGAATATAGTTTAGTAATGTAATTTTTCCACTATGATTGTATTGGAAGTGGTCCTTGACTACTAATATGGTTTGAGGAGTGAACCCATTATATTATGATTGTTTTGGAAATGTAGCATGACTATTAAAGAAATGATTTTCTATTCATGTGTGTATACCAAAAATCTATCCCAATGTTATGGTCTCATTACTCATGTTATTTAACTTCTTTGTGATTAATGTCTTATAAAATTCCATTATTTATTCGATGAATCGATTTTATGATCTATGATATACAATATATGGTTTTCAAATTTTATTCTCATGATATCATACCATTATTCTCATGTTATGTTGATATTGCACATATTTTCCCGTACCAGGAAATTGATCTAATAGTTTCATATGCCTCAGGTTATGATAAAATGTTTTATGTATGGTATATCTATGATGTGTACTATGTTGGTAGATATCTGTGGGAGTTATTGATGATATTTCTTGAAATAGGAATATTGTGTATCAATTCACAAAATACAGTAAACATTTATGGTCCTCATGCATGTATTTGTGAAATTTAATAAATTTTAATCTTGAAATATTTGATATTTATTTATGAAAATATTGGGATAGTATTGGAAAAAATTTATGACTCACTAGAGTATCCGTTATCTATACGCTAAGGTGAAAAAACAAAAAAAATAGTACACATAATCTGATAAAATATTTTAAAATGAGAATAATGATACTCTCTTAGGAGTGTGAATTATTTTTTTTATAAATTTAATTACTATCCCAATTTTTTAGATTTTTCTATTAATGTTATCAAAGGCACAATGATTAACTAATAATTTTCTACAAAATGTAAGAATAAAACGAAACAAAAGAAATTTTAGACGGTTTGATGCCAATATGTATACTATGACTTAGAGGTAAGAACAAGTAATTTTTATCCTAACTCAATAACAATGATAAACAATTTAATTATATGTTGTTTGGACTATACTCTATTTACCTCAAGGATAAACTATATTAGAAAAGGTTGTGGTACTACCATTATAGTTAATATCCCTAACAAAATGTAAAATATTATACCTTTTAATATAAATATATACTATTATAGTCTATTATATTTAGTATTTAAGATGATTTAAATCCTCTTTTTCATGTCTTATGAAATTACACATTTTTCCATAAAAAAGTTATTTATTCCCTTCTAGCCTCACTGCTTCTATCTATATTTTTCACTTAATTATTTATAATAACATGTAGTTATTATAATATAGAGATATGTCATCATTCAAATCCATCATAGATCCTATAATATTATCATCTATTTAAAGTATTGTAAAATATTCTTCAATCCCATATTTAAAATTATAATGGATTGACTCTATAAATATGAAAAAATTATTTATCTTAAAAATAATAAATAAACATTTAAATACACTTCAAAAAATCCATGATTTATTATAACTTTATACTACATGGATTTATTTAGTTAGACAGATTCCTAAAATCACTCTTACTTAAATGAAAACATACAAGAAAAATGACCAGGATCAAATGAAATTTTCTATTTCAACTCTCATTACACCTTGATTTTCTAACAAAAATTACAATTTCACCCATATTATAAATTTTATAAGAAATCCATAAGAACAAAACCTTAAAATTCATAATTAAATCATGGAAACTAAAAAATTAAGAAACAAATAATTTGAAAATGACTAAGAAAAACTCTATAAAATGATATCATGGGTGTGGTATATAGTGATAAATTCCTAAGACTCATGAAAATAATTATCATGAATCAATGTTATTCTTAATGTTCACCTATTATCTCATTTATTTACTTTTAGATCCAAAATTTCAATCATCTTTAATATTAATAAGACAAGGATACTATAATGTTATTCTATATTGACTTGATTTTTTCCATATTAAAACTATGATTAGTATAATTTATTTTAAGGAAATAAATTTTTTGTAACCATTATATCAAAATACAATAAAAATGGTATGAAAAAAATTTACTTAATCACATTTCTCACAAAATTATACAACATTCTATATTTTCCATTAAACCACTAGTGGTATAAAATAAAAAAAAATTATCTTTTCATAAAATTATATGTTGAACATATATGGTGACTATGGATTTTTGTGTTATAAAGGATGTGATGATAGATAATTGAGTGAGGATTTCACATGTGGGGCTACCCTGATTTCTAATATAATTGATGACTTAGGATAATGAGTAGAGATACTTGGGGATGAACCTGATTAGAGGCCAAAAATACCACAATAAAACTAGGATAAAATCTTTATGACTTATATATGAGTTTTTTCTACAGTACAAGTTCCCTAAAACAACTAGAATGATGTTTGTCTAATAACCATTCTATATCTTGGATATCTTGATGATTTATAGTTATAAAATAATAAATGGAACTATATTTAGTTTATACCCTAGAATAAAACCCATGAATACCAAGATAATAAATTTTAATTGGTGCCAGGATCCTTACATAAAGCCAAAAGTGTTATAATTTATTCATTTAAAATTTTTGTCGTTAATATCAAGGGAAACCCAGATTGAAAAGCTCATAAGGGCTCCCAAAATTGGGGGACAAGATGAAAAATCCGTTTATAAATAGAACACATCAGAAAAAATAGGGCAACTATAGTGCCCCTAATAGACTTATCATATATGTTTGTTTTTTTAAGAAGTGTTTTATTGGACTTTTTAGGTTTTCCTTAAAAATATTTGGCTACATGGTGACTAAATCCAGAGAAAAAAATTCATCAGTAGAGGGATGGGAATATGAACCCAAAATTAGGTCCATCTATGCGATGGTTTCATGAGGGAGGTCGGTTTGTGAAGTGGGCTTGGGAGGGAGGTTAGTCTGAATTATTTTTTCATGGTAGTGGTTGGTATGAATGGTTAGTTCATGATGAGTATTTGTCTTCATGGTACATAGGAATGTAGAGGTATAGACCACTTAGGGATGTCAAAAAAGAGATTGGTCATCTTGGTATATTCATAAGAGAAGCGATTCCCCCATGGAGCCACGTAGAAGATAGATTGATCTACCATATGGTAAATGGAGGATAATGGAATTCATATTGTAGACATATAGGATATGGGTTTGGTGGTTTATGATCATGTTTATGGGTAAACCTCATGACAGAGTGGTCGTTCACTTGTCTTGTGAAAAGCACTTGTGGAAGGGACTTCATAGAAGGGGCCTCATGGGGTATTGTCTAATGTTGGATCATGTATTATTTGAATGATCTATCTAAGTATCTATTCATAGTGGGTCCTCAATATTTCCTTTTCAATTTACTTATTCTACTTTCGAATGGAATTTGACACTTCTTATTATTAGGTATATGCAATACTTTCTTCCAACTTAAATAATCACACGTTAGGGAATGTATGGTCATGATGTTTCTCCACCAAATGTCCATCTATGAGGGTTATTCTTCTATTGAGTGAGAATCCACTGAGATTAACTTCTCATAACAGAGTGGAAATATTTAACATGGTGATTGGGTTACAAAATGGTATATTTAGTCTTCAGACCATGCATTCAGTAAGAGATCAAGTGGCCTATGTGCTAACGTGAGGGATATCCTTTCTCACACTCATGACTTAAGATAGTTGATGGTGTGTGGGATGTTTTGGGTATTACTAACCTAGAATCATGTTGTTGGTTGGTGGCCTCATGGTGATTAGGTAGTTGTATGGAGTGGTCCAGCCATGGATACACATAGTCATTAAGAGGTTATAAGGTGATGGTTTTTCTTATAGGGGTGCAGTTAGTAAGTAGTTCTGTGGGGTTTCCTGCACTTATATTTGGATTTTGGGGTTATTAACACACATGTTGAAATATTGTTGTTTTCAAAAAAATTTCGAAGTTTAATTATGTATTGTTATACTCACCCCTATATACACACATTTTTTATCATGTACCCATGGTTTTATTAATGATTTTCATTTTATTGAAACCTTGGGTTGTTCTAGAACAATTATTGTTATTAATTAGTTGTTCTTTGTAATTTATAATTGTTATTATCTTAATGGAGGATAATATCTTACATTTTTATTATCATTCTATTGATCTTGTACCTCAATATTATTTCTATATTATTCCCCATCATATTATATTGATGATATTATTTCGTATTGGGAATTCCATGCATGCATGAATTTTAGTTTTCTTCATATTGTTTAGTTAAGTTAACTATTTTTGTTTCATGTTATAGGATTCATTAACTACATTCTATAACACATCATATTATATTATTATTATTACTTCAATAATTTTAATGTGTTTTATAACATTTTTTATGAGAAATATAAAACTAAAATGAAAAGTAATATATTTCATTAAGGAAAAATAATATAATAAAATATAAAATAAACATTGATATTACAAGAAAGCTCTATAGAAAAAAATTATGAAAATAAGAACAGGAATATACATACATTTACTGTCGATTACATCCACCACTATAGAACATGATGCAATAAAATTAAATGGTAACAAATACATCGGCTTAGGGACTCCACCCTCTGACATAATCCTCAACAACCTGAACTCAGACCACCCCACCACCAATTGTGGGGCTAAAAGAGGAATATAACTACATGTAAATAAAAATATTTTAAACTTGAAGCATACTTCCTCACTATCTTGGATGAAAAATATTACAAAAATTATAGTTTCATAAAGACATAAAAACATAAAAAATTAATAAAACATTTCGAGAAGTAAATGAATGAATATGATGTTTTGGTTTTAGATAATTATATATGGTGATATATTGGAATGGAAATGGATAATATAGACATTATATGGTTTTTGGGTTTTTATATAGTTAGTGTGTATATTGAAATTATATTAATTAGAATATAAGTACTTTTTTTAAAGTGAATAATGACATATAAATACTATATTTGACATGTATAATAAAATAAATTTTATATTTGAAAAAATTTCATCAAAATTATTTATTATAATCAATTTAAATTTTAGTTTTGAAATATTCTATGTGGGTGGTACACTATAACATATAGTTAAAATAAGGTATATAGTTATTAAAATTAATATTATTCTCATTAAACCATATTTTTACAACTTTATGACACTTTTCAATAGAAAATGGAATTCATTGACCATTAAGAATTTTGTATTTTCATATATTCCCCGAAAAATCATTTATAAACCATCCCTTGAAATACCCATTCAAAACCACACCTCTTATTCTGTTTCTTCTCTAATATCTTCCCAAATTAACTACTATAGGTTACACTCTCATGATTGGTAAATTATTTTTTAAGATAATGAAACCAAAATCTTTCATTATGAAGGAATTTAGTATGGTAATATTTGTTTTCATCTAAGTAATTAACATGTTATTATCAAATTTTTTCATTTATATATTAATCCTCACTCTTAATAAAATATGACGTAATACTATAATTTCATATAATTTATATAAATATAATTAGTTGAAATTATATTTCAATAATATAAATTTATATCCTTACTCAATCATTTATTATAGAATGTTCTTGTTTGGGTAGATTTAGCTAACTATATAAAAAAAGTTATAAATTCTTCATCATTTTTATCACGGATTATTATTAAACAAAAAATACAAGGAATTTATGTTATGAATAATGAAAAAATGATATTTTTTAAAATTCTGTAATGTTAACATTAAAATTAAATATGGGTTTGAAATAATATATTTGAATTGTATAAATAATCCCAATGGAGAGAAACTTTTACCGCATACTAGTGAATAATAGTCCTCATTTACAGATAATGAAAGTTAGGTTTTATAAATCAATTAAAAAATATGATTCTACAACCATATTTTTTTTAGATATTACACTTATGAATGAGAAACTATAATCGACATCAACTTACTGAAACAAGTACAAAACAATTGAAGGTGTTATCATTTGATGATCAATATAAACTATGTGTAGCTAATAAATCCATAATCAATGAATGTAATAATATAATATAAAATATAATAAAAATAAATATTAATCTTATGTATATTATTATGTTGTATTTTTTTATTATACAGTGAGTTATAACATGTTTTATACTGTTATGATTAAAAATCATATGAATATTTTTCATCACTTTTTTATTTGAATCTTTCTCTTCTATTTCTATATTCTTTATATAGTTTCATATATGAAATGTTTCCTCTAATTATGTGGTTTTATAATGAACGGTTCCATAAATTTTTACTTACCTTTGAATGTCTTAAGAAAATCAATTTCCCCATCTTATTTTACTTTTATCACATGATCTCTTTCTCATTCACCCTTCTTCCATTTTCATTATGATGATTCATTTGTATGTTTTTTAACATGAATTTCTTAAGAAAAAAATTCTTCCCTTTTCTATACCCATATAAATCATTTATTCCTAATTTTTTATAAAAAAATATATCAAAATAAAAAGTGCATTTCTAGTTGATTTATATAAAATATCATATCATTCTATAGAGAAATATTAATTTATATCAATAAACTAATTTTTATACTCCTTTTATGTTTCCTCTATTTCATCATCAATATAATTTCATATCATTATCTATTTTATTACTCTAGATTATTTATTTATATAATTAAAGAATATAATTTTATAAAACATATTTTATTTTAATATCATAATAAATCTTTTTTGTTAGATTAATTTATTATTGTATTCTTATTCATATGGAATATATATATAAGGATATATTTATATAATGTGACAGACTATAATTATATAGACCTTTGATTAATTTGGTAGAACATTAAATCTCATGAGATCCATGTATTATATGATATGGGTAGTGAACTTAGTCTACTATGTTATGAGGCATGGCTGGTTATATTTTTTCATTATGATATAATGATCTTAACAGTTATCCTTGACATATGTTTACATATCCTATGATTATGTTTATACCACATACTTACTTTGTGTTTCATGTTTATGTTTCCATAGTTGATAATGGGAACAGTTCACATATTATATAGTATGGTACCAATATTAGGTTTTCATAATGACATGTTAATTTTTTTCTCTCTTTTATGATATTATTTATAGTCACCTTTATTTCAGTAATTAATAATTTATATCTTTATCCCTTTAAAAAACATATGAACTCAACTTTTTTATGTTTACCATTTCCATAGGTAATGAAGTATAATATAATAAATTATATTTCTATAAGGTAATTAATTAAATAGAATAATATGGATAAAATATATAATTCATAATGTAATAAGATAGATATGTATATAACATGTAATGACACTAAACTTTTATGTATTATGAGTGTATTTTAATTGTGATAATAAATGTATAATTATGTATCTTGATGTGAAATGTTATTACTCTATATATATGATTTATTATTTTGTATCAAGGCATCATTAAGTTAATTTTAAGGATTAGATCAGGAGGAATAAGTGGATAAATATTTAATTAACCAAGGTGAAAATGAATGTTTCATGGTTTAGACATCATAATATTAACTTTAATATTCATATAATTATATTTTCTATTAGATACTATTATTCATTACATAAAATGACCATTTTTAGATTTATTCAATGGTTGGAACTAGGAGGAACCAAGTTATTAGTGAATGCAATAGAACATATAAATATTTTCTGAACAAATAACCAAATAATATTGGAGTTTGTAATAAAGATATCATGCCTATGATTATTGATATACATCGAGTTATTATTAAATTCAACCACGTAAAACACATAAATGAAAAAAATAAGTAATAAATAATTGGTTATTTTATTATTTAATAATTAAAATAAATAATTAGTGTATCATCCAATCAAATAATTATTGATAAGTTGGTTTATGAAAAAGAAAATATATTTTCTATTGATCAATTTTTAGATAATGAAAAGTTTTTTTGTTTGTAATTTCAATGATAAAAACGATCATTAGTGTAAATTAATCAGGGACACAATATATAAGTAATAAATTGTCTACATGGAAATAGGGGAGTCTAAAAAATATTCATTAACAAATATTTTCTTCAAACTCTTCCCATTAAAATATAGGGTTAATTCCTTGAGGTTATGAAAAAGTAGGATGAATATATTTTTTCCTATTATGTAAACATCATGGTACTCTCAAAGAACACCTTCCATTTTATCATTGACCCAAAAGTACAATCTACTAATTCCTTATAGGATAAAATCAAAGTCTACGATAAAAAGTGATAAGAAACTTTTGTAGTAGTGAAGAGATTGGTTAATGTGTTCTTAAGGTGGAAATGTAAATGTGAGGATGTAATTATACCCATGGATTTGGGGATAATATGGGGAAACCATAGTTTCATAGAATCTAATATGATAATTATCAGTGAGAAAATATGATTTAACTATATAAATTATTGAAATTTGGGAATATTTTTTAATGATACAATTTGTTATGGGATGGTAAAATTAAAGTAAATTTGATTTTTTAGTCTTATAGTGAGTGATTTTTTGAGAATTTGGAATTATATCAATATTATTGGAGTTTTAAAATCTCATATTGGTGTTTCGGATGTGTTTAAAGGCCTCAGTGGTATTTCTAGATGTCATGTAATTGTTGGATAAAGGGTGGGGTTCCCTTTCTATGAGGTAGATATTGAAATATGGTTTTACTAATTAGAAATAAGGTGTTTAATTAAGGGAAAATGTTAAAATTACCATCATTGAATCAAGGGTTATGTTTTAGTGAACATGATTTATAAATGATTTGGAAATTAATATGTAGAATATATAATGGTTTGATAAATTTTTAATATTATTTATGGTATTTGGACTTGAATATGAGAAGTTGTGATCAACAAATATTGAGTTGGTAATACTAAAGATGAATTTTTGTGATTTTTTGGTTATATTAGATTTAGATAAAATTAGTTGAATCTCACTTGTAAGGGTAAACTCTTTTGATGTGTTACTATGGATCATAAGTAACCTGGAGGTTATATTTTCTAAAAAATTATTCATCATGAAACTATTTTTGGTTGAGAGTTAAAAATACTGAAATGATAGAATCAATAACTATATTTTTTTTGTTATATGATGATGGTTGGGTGGTCTAGTAGGATTCTAGAAGATCAAAACCAAATCCATTAGAAAAATATAAATTGAATGTTGTGTTTGGTAGGAGTTAATATAAAGATGTAAATGAATTTTGTAAATGTCTTCAAATGTAAGGTTTTATATCCAAGAAAATTAATTTTTATCTTGATGCGTAAGACTTCCTAGATTTTTCATAAAACTAGTTATGTTTTGGAATCCCATATGATAAGTAATGGTTGACCTTTTGACGTGTATTGGTTACCTCAAACTTTGTGATTGTCTTGGTATTGAGAATACATGTAATACGTAAGGCTATCCAGAAGGTGATTAGATTTGGAAAATTACATGAATAACTCCATAATATGTAACAGTTAACATCATGGTATGTATAAATGTAATGGTTAGAGAAATAGTTATGTATAGGATGCCATTGTAATATGTAAATGTTTATCTTAGTTTATGTAAATGTTTCCCAAATTCAGGAGGGTCCCTCTAGAGTTATTTAATTTTAATGATTTTTTTAATTCTTGCTACTTTGATTAGTTCATCATTTACATGATATAAAATAATTATTATCTTTATATAATATATCTATTAGTGGGTCACAAATTGTAGGTGTAGAGTAAAATTATGAATTAACATGGTCTAGTTAGTTAATTCTAATCCATTAACCGCATAATCTTTGTGAAGGGACAAAAGGGTTGTTATGTAATATTTATATTGAGTAGAAGATGAAAATTTCAACAAGGATAACACAGAAGGATTATTTTAAGAATGAGACATTAACCGAGAGATTTCATAAAGAGTATTTTTGGGAAAATAAATTAAATATAGAAATAAAATCCATACATTACTAATATTGGTTCGGTTACTATGTGACGGTTCACTTGAAGTGATAAGTAAGGGTTCACACTCAGGAAGTTTGAAATATAAGGGTATCCATTTGAAGTTCAAATGGGTAATGGAAAATTTATATTTTGTAAAAAAATATCATTTATTAGATCTATGTTTAGTTATTTAAATACATTATTTAATTTGTTACATTAGTTACAAAATTGATGCATGGAATATTGACATTCAAATTTTAAATCGTACTTCTAGATTTATTTTTTATTAAATTGTTGAGTAAGGTAAGGATTAGATTATATACCTATCATCTTCTTCCTTTTAATATCCTTATTTGATAATAATTGTTGGTGGTGTTACTCAACATTAATGTTTATATTATCTTATGCTTTCTCATTTTTTTCATCTCCCTTATGAGCCTATGATTTTGATTTTTTCATGTCAGGGTTTTAGTGAAAAATCTACTGGTATAAGAACAAAATAGCACATACATTTTTCTTTTTCTTATATAGGATATAGGGTATTCTAGGAGAAAAAACACACTAAATATCATGCGATGTCAATAAGAAATGTCATTACTTGGGATTATTTGTGAATTCTCATTGGGTTTTGTGATATTGATGATAAGATGAAATAAAAATTTGGATCCTTTATGTGTTGGAGGTCTAGGTGGATACCAAATGTGGTACATACAATGCTTCCCAAGATTTAGGTCGTAGAACATCGACTGGTTAATAAATATTTTTTATTCTCAAAATTTTAATTTTTTTAATAATTATGGGAAAAATATAGATTTATTATGAACGTGTTGTGATAAATTTTAAGTGACATTGATACAGATAGGGTCTCATGTTGATACATGGGGCTTGGTCTGTCATGGATGTGCTTAGTCGATGCTAAACAAGTTTTTCTGAAGTTAAAATCTATGAATGAGATAGGTTGTCCCTTATATATTACTAAGGCCAAATCGATTTTCATTTGTGTGTATGATGTGTGGTTTCATTAAACTAATTTTCTCATATCCTATGAAAATATTTAAATAGGATATGCCCCAATTTCATGTGGGAATCAAATTATTTTGTATGGGATCAATTGACTTAAATTTATAAAGCCTAAAACCATAGACGACCAAGTGAAGAGTTCCTTAAATTAATGAAATAATAAATCTTGAAGGAAGTATGATAGGTTACCTAATTAAATTTTGACCTAATATACTAAACATTAATACCCTAGGAAGATAACATAGATGTGAATATGTGGTAAATTGGTACTATCAAGGTGGTAGCCTTAAGTGATTTGGGTTTGTGAGATTTGTTGTGTTAGTGCCAAGAACATGAAATGAAACTAAAGTGTTCAAAAATAAATAAATATTCCTATATTGATAATAAACTATTAAAGATGTATGAAATGGTTATGTTTATAATTGTGACATAAATTTATATCCTTTCCTCAATATGGAAATTGTTATATAATGTTTTTTTGAAATTGTTCTAGGGTGGGACGCTATTCCCTTAAGAAGATAATTTGATATTAGAGATAGTTATGGGAAAATTATTTAATACCCCAAGATTTTGATGAGATATTGTATATATTTTCTAGTTTAGTCAATATTCCCCCACTCGGTGGTGATTTATGTGATGGTTCGGAGGCAGGGTGATATTTTCCCTTGGCAATGAAACACGAGATATAGTTTTAGGGTTGAGTGTTCCTTCCCATGGGTGATGATGAGATATGGAATATGGTTTTGGGGAGGGAGATTATTATACCTTATTGGTGATGATTTGAGTGAAATGGTTCCAGTGATGGTCACTCTCCAGTTTGGGTGATGATGAGATATTGGATATGATTTTGGGGTGGGGTGTTACCCCCTTCTTAGTGCTGATGAGACATTAGATATTATTCTAGGGTAGGGTATTATACCCTATAGGTGTTGATTTACGAGATGGTTCCAAGGTGGGGTGTTATTTCCCCTTGGTGATGATACATGGAATATAGTTCTTGGTTAGGGAGTTATTCCCCCTTGGGTAGTGACTTACGAGATAATCCTAAGGAGGGGAATTCACTACTACAAAATAGGCTTCTAATAGCCCTAGAATTTATCAGTGATATGAAAAAGTACATATAACTGAAAACATTATTTGTACTAATTTAGGGTGTCGTTTATCAGCACTCAAAAAATCGCTAAAAAATCACACCCTTTATCAGCACATTTTTAATGAAGATAAAGGATAACATTCAATAGTGATTTTCTTTCACGATGATTAAAGGTATCCCTTATTAGTGCTTTATTCTAGTGCTAATAAAGGGTATCCTTTATCACTGTTAAAATGGAATTGATAAAGGACCCATATAATGTGAATTAATTTAACAAATAAAAAAATGATTAAATAAAATATTTAATTTTTTTAATAATTAAATAATTATTGAAACAAATGAATAAATATAATATAAATATATATTATAATAATTAATAAATAGTATAAATTAAATTTATAAAAAATAAAATTGAATAAATTTAAATAATTAAACAAATAAAAACAAAAAATTAGTAAATTATGAAAAATATTAAACATTTCATTAGTTAAATAATTATCGTTTAAAGTGAAAAAATTTAATATACATGTATTTAGATTATAAATATTAAAAAATAGTAAATATTAAATATATATTTATATATATATAAAATGAATAAATTTTAATTATTAAACAAAAAATTTAAAAATGAATAAATTCTAAAAAATAAAAAAGAATTTTTAAAATAAATAAATTACAAAATTATTAAAAAAAATTAATGAACAATTATTAATAAAAATTAATAATTTTAATATTTATATATATATTATAAATAGTCCCAAATATTATATATAAAATATAAATATATAAAATGAATAAAATGTAATAATTAAAATCATATTAATGTCTTATCCATTTTTAATGGGGTTTAAGCATAATTAGTCCTTAATATATTTAATATAGATATATTTTCGTATATATTTATATATCAATATGTAAATATATATATTTGTGGGTGTGTGTGTGTGTATTTATATAATATTTCATGAAATGTGATTTATATAATAGAAAATATTTTTTATAATTTTAAAAAATTCATATATTTAATGAAGAATAGTTTATAATTAAAAATTAATATTAATTAAAAATAATATCTAATTGCATCAAATGGAAATAATTGAATGGCATTTAATTCTTAATGTTAATATATATCAAATTTGTGTTACATTAAATTCACATATGTGTATGTAATTAATGCATTTGTTTATACAATATACACACAAAAATATTTATTTCATTAATGAAATATTATATAGAAACACACACACCTAATATTTATGTAATTTATTCAATTTTTAGTATTCATTTTAGAATTTCATTATTATAAGATACATTTAATATATTATGTTCTTAATTGGTAAATTTATTTTATTTATTTTTAATATTATTATAGTAAGGTATTATTTATTTATTTTTAAGATCAAGGGATTTGTCTGGTCTATCCCGAGGGGCCTACGGATTGGGTTATAACCTTCGCTTTTGGGTGTGTGTGTGTATTTGATTGTCATTTTACCCCCATGTTCCTAATATATATATATATATATATATATTTATATTTATAATTATGATTACAAATATAATTATAAAATTATAATAAATATAAATAAATAATGAATATATGTGTACTATATTTATATTTATATATATTTATTATGTATATAAATGTATAAATATATATTTATATTAATATATTTCAAATTATAAATAAATAATTATAAAATATTTACAAATATATTTATTTATAAATATATTTATAATTGTATATTCACTTAATTTGTAAAACTATATATTTATAATTTTAAATAAAAAATATATAAAATTTGAAAAACATATTTATATAATTATAAACAAATAATTATATATATAAATAAATTTAAAATTATATTAAACTGATATATAACAATAATAAATATATTTACATTTTTTTATTTATAATTATTATTATAAATCATTTATCAGTTCTAATGTTTTAGCGCTGATAAAGATTGCATTTTTCAATGCTTTTTAGTGCCGTTAAATATTTATTTTATCAGTGATTATTATTTTTGTGCAGATAAAAGGTATCTTTATGAATGATTTCTTGGAAGTCTTGATTAAAGTCTCCGTAATCAATTTAATGAAACCAAACACACTTATCTCAGTAATGATATCTCAAACATTCCGAGTAAGTCGCATATTATCGGTGCTCCTCCTCTATGTTCTATCATATTAATCATTGTTAGAATCCAATGTAGGTTATTTTATCCTCCTCCTTAGTTTTTTATTCCTTATTTGGGTTCCATAGTATTTATTATAGCGGTGTTCTAAACCATGATGTACCCTAATTTTCTTCTCCCATAACAATACTCGTGATTGGTCTCTCCTAATTTTCCTCATTATTATCATTCTTATTCCTACCTTCACTCGTGGCTATTTCCACTGTTAGTATTATCACAATCACCATCAACACTATCATCATCTCCATCTCATTTTTATTTTTCCTCTACCACTATTTCTATTTGATAGTTCTCTATGGTTTTCAATCATAGTTTTAATTTTTTCACACATCCTGGTCTGTTTATTTTGATAATTTTTTTTTCTATGTCATTTTCTTGTATGATTATTTGATGAATGGGTGTTATAAATCTTGTTAATTTACTTATAAAAGGATTCTAAGTTATGTTTAGTATGTTTTAACTTTGACTAAATTATTACTTATTGAGTGTTAGGACAATAAATTTAAGTTTAATTTTCTTGAAAGATTATTTAACTGGTGTTATATTTGAGGAATGATTTTTTATGAATGGGTGTATTGTAAATCATCAAATTATTTTTCAGGACATTTAAGGTTTGTTTAATTAAATATTCAAACTTTTTATAACATGTAAGTTATGTTTAATTTACCAAATGAATATTTGGATGATTAATTAATGTTTCTTTCTTACACGGTGAATGTGTTTTTTAAAGGTATAATGGATTATGGAGTTTGAATATAGAGTATTGATAATATATTTCAAAATGACCATCCTGGGAAGGTTTTGATTATTTTGACTGTGTAATTTCATTACAGGGGATGTTATATTATAAATCAGTTAAAAAAACTAGAATAATATAAGAGTTTTTTTGAGTTATCAACAATTTATTTCTAATATATCCTTTAATATCTATATAAAATTACTCTATGAATTTTTAACATAAAAATCATCAAGTAATATAACCATTTCATCATAAAATATCATCACTTCCCTGGTGTTACTTTATTTTCCATCTCTAGTCATAGAATACAATAATATTGTTATTTCTAAAATGAAATGATAAGGAGAAGAAGATTGCAATTTATTTTGAATATAATTATATAAAAATTTGAGTAAAATTATCTCCCCATTTAAACTTGTTCATCGTATATATCTCTTTATATTTACTACATGAAGTGACATATTCATTTCCAATATGATGTATGAAATTTTATGCTTCATTTGGTATCCTTTTCAATATCGATATTGTTTTCATCAATAATATATTATTCCTAATATTAGTTTATATTAAATAATTTTTTTTATATTTTGAAAATAATTATTACATAATAATATAATGAATTGAAAGAAAATTTGTTTTTTATTTTTTTCATCCTTTTAAAAGAAATGTTAAGATTTTTCTGGAATTTGTTTTGAATCGATTGCAATTGAATAACTATAAGGTGAAAATTTTATTGAAATTTATTTTAATTATTTTATTTGTTAAATATTTTTCTTTTGATTGATTTTATTTTTATTTATAAAGGTAAATGTGAATTTATGTTTTCAAAAAAAAATATTTATTACTTGAAATTTAATATAAGTGATAATGAATCATATTTAGATTACAACACTATTAACATGTGATGAATATGAATAATGTTTTTTAGAATTTTCAAAAAATAATGTTCCAAAAAATGACATATTTTCTATCTTTGGTTGATATAATTAAATATGACAGAGTTGAAAAGTAGATAAATTAATGATAATTTAAATTGTATTGTTTTAGCCCATTTTACAGTTCTTGGACTTGGAATGGAGAAATTGTGTAGAATTCAAGATCTATTAGTGGTGAAGATTATCAAGTTGATAAGTTTGATCAAATTGAAGAAATTATTTTTTTATATAATAGAAGTGGAAATTTAAAAGACACTAATGATAACAAACTTGTATGGTTATTCTAAAATACATTATATTTTGGTTGTACAAAATTTATTATTTCATTAATGAATTTATAAATCAAAACCTTGGTAATTCAATTGATAAGGTATTAGGTTTTTTATTAAATCATATCTCATTTTATTTCATGAACTATAACATGATACTTCAAGGGAAGTATCCCTATATAATTGCAATCTAGAAAACTAGTACTAATATTTTGATCTATTTCCCACTTTTGTAGTTTCACCTAATGAGCATATTCTGGAAACTACATCTGGACCAAATATTTGTTTCTAATCATCGTGGATCCAATTTTTTGGACCAACCAAATGATAGTAAATTCCATTTTGGATCTTAAAATGATTTATAGATTATATAATTTATAAGAATGCACTAATTTAAAATAATTATAACAAATAACTAATGAAAACAATTTTGAACATTATTTTCATAGAATAAATAATTTTGAAACAAGTAAACATGTATAAAAGACTTTACAAAATAAATAAAACATAAATATATAATTTAAAAAACATGAATGATATGGTCTCCATATCACTTTATCCAATCTTATGAAAAAACATTATTTTGTCCTCTTATGTCTATGTCTTCACAAAAAATACTCAGCTACACCCGTCAACATTATATCTCATCACTATTTCACAATTCCTAAACATTTGAAATCATCACATGATATTATAAACACTGAAAAAAATTTATAAACTTTAAACTTGGTGTAATTTTATGGATGATTATATTCAAAACGAAAATGAAATTCGCTATTGTTCTCTCACCCGTGGTACTAGAGAATCTCTAAATCGACCCACACTCAGATAAATTCAAATAAAAACTAATCCTAATATCACACAAAAACTTGTTCTAACACCTCATTATCTTTTGGAAAATAGTTTTCAATGTCCTTAATATTGGTAAACCCTTCCTAATGTTGTTTCTTGAATAAATTGTACGGAATGTGAAAGCTTGGATATGTGGATTCTTGTGTGATATTTGATGAAACTATTTTTGGATAAATGAATAGTCCATTGATTGAATTTTGATATAATATAATGGGCACCATAATATTTATACAGTTAGTCCAAGAAAATCATGTTAGGATTTAAATTGTTAATTTACTAGTGTCTTCTGAAAAAATGTTTATATTCTTCCCAGCTTCATAAAATGTTTATCAATTGTGTAAATGACTTTATTTTATTTAGACTAGGTCAGAAACTAATTAAAATTTTTATGTTCAAGCAAATTTTTAATTTTAGTTTTGAAAAAAAATCATGGTTTTAAATATTAATACTAATTTTAAAATTAATAAATGAGGGTTTCACTTAAAACAAACTAAAATGGATTTGTTATTTTGTAACTCTTGAAGTGATTTCAAAGTAAATTTGAAAAGTTTTAAACATTTAAATGTACACATCATTCCTTAGAAATAATTTTAAACTTTTAATGTATTCCTAATAGTTTTTTATTAAGAATTTTTACATTATGATAAAAGTGTTTATAGAAATCAGTATTTGTATCCCAAGAAGGTTTTTGAAATTTTTTTGTGGTTTTCTATGTGGAATTCAAAAAAATAGATTCCAAGGGGGGTATTAAAATTTTAAAAAGAATTCTTATATATTTTGACAGTGGGTTTTAGATGAGATTTTAAATTTTAAATTAAGATGTGGTAATTTAAAAAAATCAAATGGAAAATATTCATCCTCTTCAGTTTCATCTCCTAAATAGTTATTATATAATTTTTTTATTGAGTCACCTCCATCTCTTCTGGACATGAAACGATGTTTATTGAACTACTCTGAGGAGTAGTCATCCAAATATTGGGCACTAGTGTTCAATTTTGATGATATAAGAGGATAACAACTACCATAGTAGAGTAACTATTTTCTTAAATTCAATTACCCATTTCCATCAAAGAATACTGAAATTAGTTGAAACAATAAAATGTTGGGTTCCCCTTATTACAATTATCTCTTACTTTCATCTTTGATAACGAATATCTAATATGTTTTTATTTATTTTTTGTACAAAATGAATATTTTATGAACCAAATTGGATGGATATGAATCAGAAAATGATTCATGCTAATCATATAATGAAAGAGTATGAAGATGGAGTTAAATATTTCATCAATCTTGGAATAGAGAAAGTATATGACCCTTATGAAATATTTATCCATGTTTATATTGTTATTAGTAAACAAAATTTAGTCTAGATAATTTTGAAGAAAATTTAATTTTTCATAAAATTGATCAAGACTATAAATGTTGGACTAAAAATTGGTAAAAATTGAGCATGCAATCCGACAATGATGATACTGTGGTTTATAAATCATTGTATATAAATACAAGTATAAATGATGATGGGGATAACATGGAATAAAGGAAAATGGACATTGAAGATGAACTTTATGATTTTACAATATTTTTTTAGAAGTTAAATATTTTTTATAGGAGACCATTATATACCAGTTGTACTAAATAAACAAAATTTTCAACTGTATTGATGTTATATTATTTGAAAGTTGGTAGTAGATAGAGCAACACTAACTTTACCGAACTACATGGTCTCTTGAATCATAATATACCAAAAGAAAATGATCATAAATGTCAAACATATAATTTTAAATAAATTCTATGTTCAATATTCGTGATCTCTAAAAAATACATGTTTTTATAAATGATTTCATATTTTTTCCTCAAGGACCATGAATCACTCATAAAATTCACTATGTGTGGAATAGATCTATAGAAGAAAACTGAATCAAGTCCTTTGAGAATTTTATGGTATATTATAATTATTCCATGGTTTATAATACTATATAGATGTCAAGATATGGAATGATAATTGAATATGGGAACCTATGTCATCAAAAAGATTCTCCTCAATAGAAAAAATGATTATGAGTATCGTGAATTTTGAAATGATCCAAGAAAAGTTATTCCTGAATTATCTATAGATGGAAAAATCCTTTTGGTGTAAAAATTAGTACTCACAGTACATGGCCCTTTATATTAGTAAATTATAACATGTATCCATTGTTATTAATGAAGTTAAAATATATTATGTTATCTTTTCCCATATAACCAAAGAAACCCGATAGTGGTATTGATGTCTATTTGGATCCATTGATCAATGATCTGAAATTGATGTCAGTTAGAAGTTTTACAATGTATTGTTTCACATAAATAGATAATTAAAATTTAGGGACTTGTTGTATGGGATGATAAATGAATCTACTAGTTATGGATTTTTTAGGTTGTTGCATTAAACAAATGTTGGGGTGTCCCATTTGTAAATAATACACAAACTTAGTCCGGTTGAATCATTACTTGATGAATGTGTTTTTATGGAATTTAAAATTTTTACCTCTATTACATTAATACTGATCCTGGATGATTGAATTAGATGGGAATACTGAACAAGGTTCAACACCATCTCCACTAACAGGTGAACAACTATTCCATAATGTAATAGATATTGACATAGTTTTTAGTAAAAAAATTTCTAAACACCTTATGAAATCATATTTCAAAAAGAGATAAACTGTATTTGAATTTGGTTTTCAATTTTATCCTTGAATATATTTCAACAAGGTAAAAACAAAATAAGATACATATAATATGATAAAATTATTGAAAGGAAAAAATTGATGTTTTGAAATATATTATTGTCTAGTATGGTTTGGAACACAAATATATGAGAAAGGATCAATGAGAACACATCATGGAACACATATCGTCACCTGAAGAACCAAGTGACCCCTATTATATTTGAGGAAAGTTGTTATGGTAAACCACAAACCTTACTCAAGGTATTAAATTTTTCATTAATCATTATCTTAAATTTGAATCAAACATCTTTATATAACTTTATATTACTAAAATTCTACAGTGTAAAATTTTAAGTGAATTTTACCTATCAAAAACCATGAACCTCTTTGTTTTAAGTGGTACAATGTATAATATCCATGTATAAAAAATATATAATAAAGAAAAAACATAATATGAGAGTAGGGATTGATGTAACTAAACATATGACCACTGTGTTGCCTATTCCACTCGATGATCTAGATATTACAATGGTCAATGATGCTATTTTAACTTTCATAGCAAGGCCTTATAATCTAATAATGATACATGAGGCATGTATTTAAAAAAAATTCTAATGAGAAACCTATAATAGTTCATGAAAATGGTCTGAAGTGAGCTAAGGAATTACAAATAGATAAAGAAAAGAGAAAAAAGGTCATATCAAGAAAATCTAGTTAATCGACCAAGAAATCAAAAGGAACTTCTGGGAGTACCTTATCCACTCTAGTTCTACATCATCATTTATTATCATTACAAATTCATCCAGAGACCACATTTAAATATGAAAATATGTATTACATTCCATATGAATAAGAAATATTTGGAACATTCATTACAAGCATAATTGGTCTCAAGAGTATAAATTAAAATAATAAGTTTGATTGGATAAGAGTTTCAGTTATGAATACATAATTAAGGTACATTTTGATAATAAGTCTATATAAACAGTGATAAATGTGTTCTTTAAAGTTTAACATTATTCATATTTTTCTACATGTGATTACATTACTACTATATTAATGGAAAACATTGTGAAGCCAGATTTAGATTCATTAATCCTTGTATATTTTCTACAAAAAAGAAACTTTTTTGGAGAGGGATGAAATTAATAAAAAGAATGATGAGAAATAAGATAATTTTGAAAAAAAAGAAGATAGACTATTTTTATTCATACAATACATGGGTAAACCTCTACAATCTAATCACATAAAATATATGTTTATTTTTCATTAATTATTTCTTTTTGTTTTTAGGAAACATTGGATTCTAATTGCATCGAATATAGACACCCCAAATATTTATTTTTTTTTGATCAAATGCAAGGATATAAACAATAAAGAACACACATGATGTGTATTGTGAATATGTAATAAACAAAAATCAAAGGTTTTTAGATTAACATAAAATTATATGTTTTAGTCTATTTTTTGTCAATAATTTTTATTATAGGGTGATCGCTAAATATAGGATAAATAATGGGATGTGGTTAGTGACTGAACATAAAAATAATGTTGATTACTTAAAATGGAAACATAATCAGGTATATATAGAAAAATTTAACTGTGAAAACATAATTAAAAAAATACTTATTTTTTTCAATTCTTCTACAGTGTCTAAAGAAAGTTAATAAAAAGCATTGTGGATATTATCCTTAAAAATTTATAATAGGGATTATAAACCATGAAAATACCACCATCCCGGAATAAGTATTTTCTAAATGTAATTATAATAACTTTAAAATAATTATTAATAATTTTTTATATATTTTATAAGTACTACTAAGATGGTAGACAACCTTATTTCTCAAAATAAGAATTAATTTTTTTTAAAGATGAGTGGGTGGCATACATGGTGTCAAAATGTTTTTCGAAAACAATTTTGAGTGGTTTCCTACTAAATTTTTGTCTAGTATAGGATATGCCATTATAAATAAATTTAGGGTTAAAAAAATTAGTATGAGGATTCTTATATATTATTTTTTATATGTTTCTCAATGATATTTATAATTGGGGAAATCAATTTTATTAGAAATTCCAAAAAACATGGTGTTAGAATATATATAGGAATCATGAAGGGGTGACTTCCTAATACTTATTTACTTAATTTTCTCATCATTTTATCTATATTTTTAGTCAATCTCATTATCACTTTTTATAATAAAATTACACTAATTCTCTCTCTATGGTTCCATGATTGGTGGTGTTAAATAATTTATGAAATGAACAATACAATGGATTGACATTGGGGGATGGTGGAATTATTTGGGTTGTTCAAACATCATTTAGATGCATGATATTATCTCAATAATTCTTGTTAAATCCAAAAAAGTAACATGTCATGTTTACATTAGTGAAATTGATTTACTGAAACATATTCTTTTGAATGAACATGAATTGAAATTAAATAATCCCACCATTATATCATATATAATCTCACAATCATTACATGAGTATAGTTTTTTAACCCATCCTTATTATGTATACAGATACTTGTTCACCAGACCAGCATAAAAAACGTGTCCAATAGTTCATCTCTAATATGCATGTACACATTCATTTTCTAAAATGATCCATGTTTACAATGTCATTAATAAAAAAATCCTAATTATTCTAAATATAAATACATAATAATTAAAATCTTCCCATTTTGATGAAAAAATAATGTTGATGTTATGTTATATATTTTCATCACCTAGAATATTGAAAAGTATATACCAGTCTATAGTACAATATAGGAAGAGTTAATATATGTTCTCGATTTTAGTGTCATTTAGATGTTATAGAGGGCTATATTGATGTTTAATAATGCCAAAAGGGAGTATAAAATTTATAATGGAGTTTAGTGTATTTTGACAATACATAATAGGTTACACTAATGTTTTTACCATCAAATAATATAAATGGTTTATCATATATTTAGTACCCACTATAAAAGTGACAGGAAAACGATAAATTTTATTATGTTTCATAAAAAACAAATGTAAATTTTTTTTTCTGTTCAATAAATGAATGCTAATAGGTTTACACTAATTATTAGTGTTTTCTATGAATAAATAAATAGATACAAAAATGGTTAGTATAATATAAGAATATATAATGTGTTGTGATATTTTTTTTTGTAGAAAATAAGATGGAATGATCTTATATGTGGGTTTTATAACAACCTGTGAGGTTAAATTTTTTATGGGAGTTTTCTACAACATATGAATGTTATGTTATTATAAATTGGTTAAATATATCATGTTGTTGGGATTGATATTCTAAAATATCTCATATGTATCCATATTTGGTGAATTGAAAATGTCATAGTTTAGAGTCATAGTTTAAATAATTGGACTAGGAATGATTTTTTTCATATTTATGTTTTATTTATTTTTTATAGTATTACTAAGATAATAATTATTTTCTTATACATGTGGATTAATATTCTGAAGTTGGGGTGTTTTTTTGAAGATGTTCATTCTTTTGAGTAATTTGAAATAACATGTTCCTTTATGATGGAAGAGGAAACCCCATATTTCCATAAATGTGAAGTGTTTGAGGCAGCATGATGTCACACATTTCCGCAAAGAGTGGAGGTATGGTGATGATTTTCTATAATTTAATCTATAAATTCCTTCATCCATTATTGGTTCTGCAATATTTCTGACTTCTAAAGAGTATTACAGAACACTCCCTTAGTCCTTGAAGGCTCTTCATGAGAGCTTGGGGAATACCATGTCTTGTGATAAAAAGGTTTCCTCTTCCATAATAATGGAACATGGTCTATATTTTTCATATTTTTTCAGATAGTTGAAAGAAAAATACTTATCACATAATCAATCATATTTACCTTAATCTGACAAACATTGATATCTGTATGACTGAGGCTTTATGTGTTTAGCTCATCATTTTCATTTTAGTTCCAAACACACTTATCATTATAAAAATTGAGAAAACAAATTGGTATTATATTGATAATATTGTAAAACCACACATAAGATATTTTTGATGTGTTTGAATTAGATTCCCCTTAATATCATTCATGGTGTCGCTCGTATGACTCAAATTGTGTCTTTTTATTTGAAATTTGAATTTATTTTTACTAAAAAAAGACAACTAAAATACTCAAAACCACAAAACTAAATTCAGATTATATTTATACTTTATGAAAAATGATCTACATGTCATTTGTGAAATGTATGAATATTATTTACCTCAATCCAATACATGGTTTTTCTTGTATGACTCAAAGTGTCCATTATTATTATTATAAAATTGGAAATCTAGGTCAAAACCTGTGTCAGTGACTGAAAATTGAGAAAACACACTCTGATTGTCTTTATAATTTATAACAACAATTCAAAAGTAATTTTTTACATATAGTAATTATCATCACGTAAAACTTATCAACGATTTGATTGATATGACTCAAATTTCTAGTTTCTAGTTTAAAATGACATTTTTGTAAAAATCAATAGTTACATACTCAAAACTGAGTAAGCACTTTCATATATTTTTTGATAATTTATGAAAATGATTCATAAATAATTTTCAATATGCATTCATCAACTCACCTCAATATGACACATGGTGTGATCGATATTACTCCAAGTGTGTGTCCATTTGAAATTAACAGTAATTTTTGTAAGAAAGATAAGTGACATACTCAAAATCTATAAAATAAACTAAAATTGTTTTGATACTTTATTATAATGAGCCATATTTTATTTTTGACTTGTAAAAATTATCTACACCTCAATCCAATGCATGATGTGACCGATATGACTCCAATTGTGTATTTTTATTTAAAATTTACATTACTTCTAGTATAAATGAGAAGTGAAATACTAAATATTTATGAAATGCATTTGAATTAATTTTTATACATCATCATAATGAACCATTAGTCATTTTTGACATTTATGAATCATTATTATGTGCCTGGAGTGACTCAATGTGTCTGTTATTAGTTTAAAATTGGAATTTTATTTCCAAGTGTAACTCTAAAAAAACAAGAAAACACACTCATATATTCTTGATAATTTTAAAAAACTATTCATAAGTCATTGTGTAAGTTTAGGAGTCATTCTCCTATAAAAATGACACACAATTCTACCATTATAACTCAAAGTGTGTGTTTTCTATTTAAAATAGAATTTTTGTAAAAATATAGATTTCATATCCAAAACAAAGATTACACATGTGTAATATTTTCATATGTTAATAAAATGATCTATATTTTATTTGGGACATGTTGGAATCATCCTCACCTCATTCTCATGAACAATGTGACCGATATGACTCAAAGTTCATATTTTTATATAAAATTGACATTAATTTTAGTAAAATAGACACATGACATACTCAAATCCGGAAAAACAAACATATATATTATTTTGAAACTTTTTAGCAAATATCCATAATTAATTTTTTGTAGGAATAATAGTCAAATAAATTTGATACATGATGTTTCTGTTAGGTCTCAAAGTTCTATTTATTAGTTTAAAATTGAAATTTTAGTTAAAAACATTTTACTCTCATAAAATTTTAAAAAACAATCAAAATTTCTTGATAAATTATGAAAATGATTCATATATAAATTTTTATTTGTTTAATATTTCTCATGTCAAACCAACACATAATGTGACAAACATGACTCAAAGTGTGTTTTTTTAGTTCAAAATGACATTTATTAAAAAACTTAAGTGATATACTAAAAATAATGAGAATAAATTCAATTTGTTTTCATACTCTTGGAAAATGATTCATAATAAATTTGGTAGGTGTATGAATAATTTTAACCTCAATCTGATGAAGGGTGTGGCCAGTATGACTCAATGTGAGACTTTTAATTTAAAATTGACATTAATTTTTATAAAATAGATAGCTGAAAAAATAAATATTAACTAGACACATTCATATTTTTTAATACTTTATGAGAAAGATCCATAAGTAATTTTTTATGTGTTGGAATCAAGATTACCTCAATCTGATACATGATGTGCCTTTTAGGACTCAATGGTTGCATTATCAGTTTAAAATCGACATTGGGGATAAAAAATTCTCACTCACCAAATACTGAGAAAACATGCCTGGGTTATCTTAATTATTAGTGAAAACAATTCATAAGAATTTTTTATGTTTAGAAATAATACTAAAACCAAACTGACATACGATGTGAATGGTATGACTAAAATTGTGTGTTCTAGTTTAAAATGACATTTTACTAAACTAATAAAATTTCAACCTCAAATCAAGAAAACACATTTGGATTGTTTTGATAAATTATAAAAACAATACATAAATCATTTGGGATGTTTTATAATAATTTTATCCTCAATCCAAAACATGGGGTGACTGGTATAACTTCATGTGTTTCTTTTTATTTAAAATTGATATGAATTTTAGTAAAAAATAAAACTAACATACTCAAAACCAAAAAAACATTTAGATTTTGTTAAAACTTTATGAAAACAACCCATAAGTCATTTTATATGTGTATTAATTAACTTTACCTAAATTTGATACACTATGTTCCAGGAATGACTCAAAGTGCATGGTATCAGTTTAAAATTGACATTTAGTTCAAAAAGTGGAACTCAATGAAAGTGAGAAAAAATTCTCATATTATCTTAAAAATTTATGAAAACAATTAATATTTCATTTTTAATATTTATTAATCAATTTAACATAAAACCAACACATGAGGTGATAGGAATGACATAATGTTCATGTTTCTAGTTTAAAATGACATTTTATTAAAAACGACTAGTGAGATACTCAAAACAAAGAAAATATATTTGGATTGTTTTCATCCTTTAGTACAAAAATCCATACATCAATTTGGATTATTAAGAATCATTTACACCTCAATCAGATGCACGGTGTGCTCGTTATGACTCCAATTGTGTGTTCTTATTTAAAATTATCATTAGTTTTTTTTGTAGAAAAGACAATTAACATACTAAAAAATGAGAAAAAACATTCCCATTATTCTGATACTTTATAAAAACAATTAATATGTCATTTTTGATGTTTAATAATCATACACACCTCAATAAAATAAACTTTGTTCTTGATATGACTCAAAGTGTATGTTACGAGTTTAAAATTGAAATTTTAGTCCAGAAAGATTCACTCACTAAAAACCAAGAAAACACTCTTGTGCTGTCTTAATAATTAAGGAAAATAATCCATAAGTAATTTTTTTCTTGTAGGAATAATGATCCCATAAAATATTCACCCAATGAGTATGGTATATCTCAAATTTCTTATTTCATGTTTAAACTGATATTTTAGTAAATGGCCCATGTGACGTACTCAAAACTAAGAAAACACAATTATGTTATTTTGATACTTTAGTAAAATGTTCCATAAGTCATTTAAGACTAATACGAATTGTCAAAACCTTAATCTGATTCATGGTGTGAACTGTATGACACCATATGTGTCTTTTTATTTAATAATGAAATTAATTTTAGTAAATAATACAATTGACGTATCAAAATTAACAAACCTCATTCATATTGTTATGATTCTTTAGGAAACTGATCGATAAGTAATTTTTTATTTCGAGGAATTATTTGTGCCTCAATTTGATACACGATGGGTATGGTACGACTCAATGTGTCTATTATCAATTTAAAATTTACTTTTTAGTTAAAAATGAGATACTCATTTATAACTAATAAAACATGCTCAGGTTTTATTGACAATTTAGGACAAAAATTCATATGTTTTTATGAGGTTTGGGAATCTATATCAAATCAAACCAAAAGATTATATGAACTATATAAATCAAAGTTCATGTTTCGAGTTTAAAATGAAATTTTAGAAAAAACATAAGTGACATATTCAAAACTAATGAAACACATTCATATTTCATTTTTTAATTAGAAATATTATAAAAACTTTATTTGGGATGCTTAAGAATGAGATTCACCTCAATCTGATGAACAATGTGAGCGATTTGACTCTATGTTTGTGTTTTCAATATATAATTTCCACTTCAGTTTAAAACGTGCATCACATTTCTAAAACTATGAAAGAAAGATCATATGTTTTTCACTTAATTTTATCTTCTATTACATAATTAATTTCATTATCATTTTTATCTTATAATTAAATAGTTAATTTTCATATAGATAATCCATGCAAATGAACAAGATATGGGGTGATCTCCAAGAATCAACCATAACTCAATCTGATCCACAATGTTCTTAGTATGAATAAATATTTAGTTTAAAAGGTTAATTTAAAATTAAAACATTCTATTTAATTTATTTTTTATAATATTTCTAATATAAGAATTTTTTTCTTAAAGATATTCATTATTTTTCTCACCTTGGGATGGTTTTTTCAGCAATAACATTATTGTGGGTCATGGTCCAAAGAAAAAGGAACATTGATTTTTTGATTGTATGTGATAATTTCTACTTACTCTTGTAATTGTATAATCCAATTTTTGAAATTTCAATAATATAGTGTTTTCCTCTTGTATTTGTGTTATAATTTTTTTTTCATTTATAATATGTATTGTTCATGTATGTTTTTGTGTTTCTATATGTATTTTACATGTTTTATTTGTGGTTCTACAATGTGCTTTAAATTTTACATCACATTGTAGTATTCCCATTGATCATAAATTATATAATATTAGATAATTAGAACCTTGATCAGCACTTTTAAATGAACTAAGTAAGTTTCCCTTTATGGACACTAATAATAGAGATGATAAAGAGATCCTTTATCAGTGTTTAATTAAATCACAAATAAATGGGGTCCTTTATCATCGCCTCTAAAAGTGCTGATAGACACCTTGGAATTTTAATTGCGCCCCGATATTCAGTGTTTTTGTGTGCCTAAAAAAGGCCAATTTTAGTTTAATTAAAGGCATGTTTTTTAGTATTTATTATTCATCCTATGTGAAAAGATTAGGGAGATGGTTTGGGGGTAGGGATGTAAGACCCGCTTAGTTTATGACATATTATATAATTATTGGTGAAATATGATGGTATTATTTTTCTATTCTAATTTGGACCTTTATTTATAGACATATCATGTTTTGATATATTCACCATTGAAAAATACAGTACTTCTAATTAAAATGTGTTACCAAAGAACCCAAGGATTGATAGTGATATATTTTAATTCATTTTAGTTTTCTATTTTGGAACATTAATATGAATTGTATTAGGACAATTTACATTTTGGGACATTATTGGTGGTGGCCAACTATGTTATATTCACACCCTTCTTGAGTATCCATAGCATAATGGTAACTGACTAGAGACAATTATTTTAGTTTCAAGTATGTCAGAGTCTTGTTATTGGATATTTGAGTATGGTGGACTAGATGGATTCAGGAGATGAGATCAAATCTGTACTCAAGACTAGGTTGTGGGTTCAAATTTTGTTAAATTTTGATGCAAGTTATATATTATCTTCATTGGGGTGGGGTCCTCTTTGGTTCTTCCTAACTCTCAGGAAATTAATGATTGTTCATCAGTAACAACATGTTGTATGATATTTATTTCTAGTTGGATTGACTATAATTTTTCATTATTGTTTTAGGTATTTTGATAGAATGTTGTATATTCATTCGAATATTTTTTTCTACTATGATATGAGGGTTTTGTCTTTCCAAATTATCATCTTATAACCTCAGTTAAACCCATCGGCATATGGAATATGGGAATTCACATATAAATTCATGTGGATATTCAATATGGTCATTGTAGAGAAATTTTAGATGGTATATTTCTATGTGTTATCAATGATTTTCTATATTCATTATACTATTTTGGATTTTGAATACAGAAGATATGATTCATCAAAACATGAGATATGCACTATATCATGTCCCTAGCCAAAACCTACATGAGTCGGATTCTATTTTGTTTTAGATTTAGGTTTATTGTTTTCTCATATCAATAATATAACTGAGTTGAATTTTTGTGAATATGATGTTGTGTGTTGTTAATTTTTGATTTTGTAATTTTCTCAATGTTTTGAGGGAAATAGGTATGCCTACATGAATTATATTATGAATGTGTGATCAAATGACATGTGAAGTCTTGGATGTGATAATTACACTTGATATAGAAAAAGAAAAAAAATCTATTTTATGGTTATTTTTAGTTCCAATAATAACATATTCATTGATTAAAAAAATACAAAATTATTGTCATTATAGATAACTAAAGATAGAGGTATGTTATTATTTATATATATCATCATAGGGTGATGCCATTTGTATGCATGTAGTTGTAATTATGGTCTTGAAGGGGGTTTTATGGTACATAGATTTCTGGTGAGGATTAGTACCCTAGAGTGGGAAGCTTACTTGAGTATGAGGAACCTAATTTATATATATGAGAACACTATAGTGGGTGTATTGTCACATGAATACCATGTGAAATATGATATGAGAGAATTGGGGTTACACAAGGAGCTCTAACATAGTATGATGTAACCCATGGGCTCGGTGGGATAGCCTAGTGGCATAAAAATGTGACTCTGTATTTTTGAGTTACGTTCTATAATTTAGTAGTAGGGCACAATCATGTATTTTTTAGAGATGAATTGTGATATATAAGGGTATTTTAAGAGAAGAGTTAACATAGGCCTGTGAGTTCCTTTAGTGACAATATATTTGGGTAGATTCCTTACCTTTGAAATTGATGCACAATAGTTTCTATCAAGTTTATGATATTGGAATGGGCATTCTTTAGGTATTTTAAATGTGGAAACATGGGAAGTGATCATTTTGGAATGGAACTGAAAATCATGAGAGGCATGTCTTTCTAGTTAATTAGTAATGTGACCCTATAATTGATGTTACAAACTCCTGTAGTATCTGTGTTTAGATGTTGTGTTAGGCATGTGAGCCTCACATGAATTGGATATAAATCATGATATTATTAGTCTAACAACATGGAATTGTAGCACCATAGTGTATACTATCTTGGGTATTCTTTATTATGGGTGTGGGCTATCATGAAAAAACCCGGGTTAACCTAGAACCAGTTACTCAAGCTATTAGGCGACATGGACCAAAGGGTGTTCCCGATCCCCATGAGCTGGAAACTGGTGTTGTGCATCAAAATGAAACAGTTGGAAATAGTTTGGCCCATACAAAAATACAAAGAAATGAATTTAAAATGAACAAAACAAAAATAACACTTGAAGTAGAAACTAAAATAACGATAACCAGCTAGACGTACCTCCAACTAACCCCATGGGATACCACCAAACATAGAACCACACTCACCCAAGAGAGATCCAAGACTAGAACGTGAAACTAAAATGTAAAGTAGGCACGATCACCAAGATTATCAGTAATAAATCCGAAGAATAACAATGCCATATGCCCTTACATTTAAAAAAGATTCCCAAAACTCTCCAGTTTTAAAAATAATACCCATGGAAATATTTTTTTCATTCCATTCGCAATTAGGTAACATGTGTTCATTTTTAAAGAAAACATTCATCTAGCAGTATATTTTCAAAATAGAATCCAAACATGCATTAACATTTCAAAATGAAAGGTAATCAATTTAAATTTTAATATGGTTTTCATAAAATGGGAACAAGTATGAAAAAATTTAATTGAAAATCATATCACATGCATAATAGGAAATCCCTAAGCAACTAGTGTTAGTTGGGGACCTAGGATCTCCATACCTCGGTGAAACATGGTATAGAAACTACAACGATCTATGTTATCATGCACATGCCCATAGTAGGGAACACACCCATAAAATAGTCGTCTACAATCATGATAATGTTTAGTTATTATTTTAGCATCAATACTGATAGAAGAAACTGGGGTAGACCACTTCCCTATTATCTAGCGTACTAGTCCTAGTCTGCCCACCTAGATACTTAGGTTTCCCATGTACTATATTTCAAATGGTAGTGTGTTTTAGCAATAAGTAAAGAAACACACACATCAAATTCTTTATCTAAAAATGTTACAGTTTTCACCACTGACCCCCCCTTAGGTGAACCCATTTTTTTTCAAAAACACACACCATTGAACATGCCTCTTCACTAGGCACATATAAAAATTTTGTACATTTAACATACAAATCATTTCTCTAAAGAAAGAGGGAAATAATTAATGGGGATTTTTCTTTTTCATATATCATTCTCAAATTTCCAAATGGCCTTAATCACTTACAAGAAACACATTTCATTTTAGAAACATAATCACACAACATCTATAAATCTCAAATTAGTTTCAAAGCATAACTAAACAACCAAAGTTCTAAATATTTAATAAAATCTTAAAACCATACTTAAAAAAAATCAATCCTTTTTAAAAAATAAAACTATCATTTTCACATGAATTGTCACGAAAACCCATTTTGGAAATCACTTTGGAACTTCTTTGAAAAAAAACATGCCACTACACTTTTATAACAAAACCTTTCAAAAGACCACATATCCTTGGAAATACCCATATCATGTTCAAAATGTCTAAGAAAACACTTTTTAAGAACCACAACTATTTATTCATAAACAAATATATATATATATATATATATATATATATTGAATACTCATTTCATATAAAGTCATAAATCACACATTTAAAAGAATACTAAGAAGTTATGGAATTTCAAATTAAATGTCAAGGCATAGGTAACCTGCTACAATGTGGAAACAAGATGTTCACTTTAGCTCTTGGTGATTTATATCTAAAATTTCTGGCTCCCCCACTATGAATATACGCCTCCACATATGCGAAAGGAAACCTATCACTTATGAATATATTCGCATGGCCCATGAACATGTTCAAGAGGATCCTTACTGGTATTCTTATACCCATATACCAGTCTACACTCACCCGCGTATGCATTTTTATATAAACACATGGGCACACCAAGACCCATACATGTACATTCAATTCCATGGATTAATATACACATAATGAGGGAAGTTACATGTATATATTTACTTACCTATGAACATAAATGAGAGTCACCATTGCACAGGTGGCTCGAAACTGCACCAAACAGTCCAACACACTACAAAAAATTTGTCAGGGACCTTTTAAAAAATTAAGGACATTAAATTATATGGATTGATAACCAAGTATTCAGAAAAAAATAAACAATATAGAAAAACATACCTCAAGGGATGTAACTTTTGATGATGGAATCCTAAGACTTCTTCACCTACACGCATATACATTTTCATATATATATATATATATATATTATTTGATCCAAGAACATATTCCCTGAACCATGGGGGAACATGTGTAAGGATGATATGTATATATACATGACTCCCCATGTATATACATATAGATCTTCACTTCTGACGAATCGAATCCACACTACAATGACCATGACACACTACAATGATTGCAAGGGAGAATAAAAATTATCAAAGACTCCAATTAAAACTGAATTAAACAAGGGAGTGAGAGAAACCTCACATTAACAGGTGACCGACAGATTATAACTAACCAAAACAACATGACACCATTAAACGCAGCTTAAAATAAATACTGGAGACTCATAAATTCTAAAACCAAAAAATATAAAATAATTGAAAATAATAATGGAAGAAAATATTACACAAAATTATTTTCAATAGGACTGAATAGATGCGAACCACTTCCCCTTCGGCAGTGGTTATATGAACACACACAAATGGGCCCCATGAGATAAATCATACCCCATATCGAAGGCAGAGACAAAAAAATGCATAAAAAATCGTCCACTATAGAACCCTAGAGATTTTCCAAACCTAGGAGGAGTGACGAGGAGAAGAAAATCAGACCAAATAGGATGGAGGAGAGAAGAGGGATCTCACCTGGATAGAATGACCAGAAAACTAGAAGAGATTCAGTGTTTTCACCAGAGAAAATGAGGGTAGAGGGGGAGCGTCATGTAACTGTAGTGTCTCAGCATGGGGGTTGCGCCTTGTGGGTTTGAGGGGGTTTCGGGAGAGGAGTCCATGATGAGGGGAGATGGGGAGTGGGGAACTTGTGGTGGCTCACTAAAAATGGGCTAATATAGGGGATCTGGTTGCGCACTGTTGGGAGAGGCAAGGGAGGATGGGCTCTCACTACAAACTGGTGAGAATGGAAGATAAAAAATAGAGAAAAAGAAAAATAAAACGAAAAAGAAAACGAAAAAGAAAAAGAAAATATAAATAAATGAATTAGAACCTAATAATAATAATATAACTAAAAATAATAATATCAAAAAAAAATTATAAAGAAAAATTAAATACAATGTGCTAGGTTGGGGTGTGATAATTCTCCCCACCATGACACTTTCTTCCCCCAGAAAGTCTTAAATGACTCGACTATTAAAATCTTGAAATAGGGACATAAAGAATCTCAAAATGAAACCCATACCAATTTAGGATTGAACACAAAATTTCCATCAAAGACCTAAAACCTAGAGACCTATACTTCCAAGTGAAAGAACCAATGATACGAGACTCACATTTACAAACACAACCACAACTTGGAACACCCTGACCACAAACTTAGAAATCACTAGAGTCCACTCGAGATCTCCAACAAATATTCTCTATACAACCTATCAGATGGTCTAACCATATACATTGAATGGGGTTAGTAGGAGTGTTGTCAAAGAGTTTCCCTAACAAGAACACCCTGAGGACTATGTTCTCCATGAATTTGTCCTATGTTGCTCTTCCCACCATATTATGACTCTAGTCAAATAAATAATTTCCCAAATTGAAACAAATCCAAAAACAAATCAAGACCCATAATTTTTGTGTGACCCCTTAACTTCCAGAGTCGCACCCAACTAGCTTGGGGGAAGACATTCGAGAGACCCATAGTGGGTCTCCTCACCGTATAAGAAATAGAGTAGTATAATGGATCCCACATGGGAACCCTCAATTCAGTTTCAAAATGCAAATTTAATTTCGCATCACAAACCCACCAACACAAGCCCAACTGAAAAATAGGGAGAAACATCAAAACAGACTTTCCTAAAACCCCCAGTCTAGGCGGGATAAAAAAAGGGACACTAGACAAATGCTAATCCAAACCATGATTCATAGGATCCATGACCCACATACATATCCAAACGATAATCATCCAGAAGGTGGAATCGGTCCGAAGAAGGACCAACTATTTAATTTTTAAACTAAATAGGAACAACCATTGAAATCTTATAGAAGAGGCCACCAATACCTCTATAACAAGGCACCACCATACAGAAAACCACATGAAGGGAAAACTTAAGTAGTCTCTTCTGCAACATTAGAGATGACCGGAAGGATGCACATCCCTCACACCTAGAAACTTCCTGACTACGTGAAAATATTTTCTCAGAGACTTATATATGGAGCTCTCACATATTGAAGCATATGTTTCACCATATTCAGGATCTAACAACCTTCAAATGAGGCTTCATATTCTAAAAATGCTGCTTATAATCTTCCCTAGGTGACTTGAATAGCCAAACCATTGACAAGCCTTCATAAGATTATGGCGAATGACTTCAAGTGCCCACATAGACCTCATTGGAAGAAAACAAGTGTGTGATCTTAGAAATGAGAATAAGGAACCAAAAAAGACTCATTCCATGAATATATGCCTCTATTTCACCCTTTTCACCATATGGGGAACCCTTCATGAGAACCTTGAAAAAAAAGTATTTCCATTTTTCATAGTTCACTCACTACGACCCCAACTTGTAATGAGAGGGTATCAATAACACTTTCCTAGAACAAACATGACCCTTAAATCAAAACAAGTACAACATTAACTTCACAACATATAGAGTCCCAAAATACCTGAAGAAACACTCAACTTCGTCAAGTTACACCATAGTCCCTATCGAACATCTTCCACCACAGAGTAAACAAGAAAAAATGAAAATAAAATAACCCCACCACTCCACTTGGGGTATGGGTAAAAATAAAAAATAAAAATGACCCCTCAAAAACCTTTGGAAATTTATGGGTGGCATTCTTCAAACAAGAATCACAAAACCAACCTGAAGCACATCACAAAACAATCCTTCACATTTATTCCTAAATCATTAACTCAAACTCAAAACATTATTTCAACCATGAAATACCAGCTAAAAAACCAGAATCAAGCCCATAGACTAATAAATAACAAAACCAAACCATAACCAAATCATATATTAACCAAAATAATACCAAAGAAACATCACCAACCAATCCTAAAACTTTCTTTCACAAATGTCAATTTTCAAAACCATCCAATTTTAAAATCATCCTAATGCTAACCCCCCTTTAAAACCCATTATTCATTTTAAATATTTCTTAAAAAAATTAATCCCAACACATCACTAATTGAAACATGGTTTTGGATAACAAAACAATCCTTTAAAACCAATCACCAACCATTGGTATTCCATGAAACTCATAAGAATACGTTCCCATGCCAACTTGGGAACCCATCCATGTGTATCAACAACCATCCACATCCAATTACATTCATCCATACATGTGAGAATCCATATGTATACTAAATCAAGAAAAAAACCTTCTCATATCAAAAACAAAACATTCAACCCAGATTTTAAAACTTCAAATCAATTTTGAAGAAATCCTCTACAATCCTAAAATGAATCATCTTCTATTTGTTGATTCCAAGAAACTCCCAGTTTTCATTTCAAAATAACTTTAAAAACCTTTCAAATACATTCCAAATCATTTTTTAATTTCACTTTTTATAAAACATTTAAATATCTCAAAAAAATTTCTAAAACACATTCCCTCCCCAAAAAAACTCATTACTTTTTCAAAGAAACTATGATTTTCATTTTGGAAATCTAATTTCAAAACAAAAATAATCAATTTGGCATCCCGATAAAAACAACCCAAATTTAACTAAAACTCAATCCAATAACATCAAAAAATAACCAATTCACTCAATTAATCATGATTCCAAATTCTAAAATAAACCACTACTACACATGACTTTGTCACATGATTTGGAAGACCATGCACCGACCAGGTGAGCACATAATAATTCATTAGAGGCTATTACATGGTATCCAAATAGATTTCCAGGCCTGAAACAACAACCATGAACCCTATGGAATGACCAGAAAATCTCAAAACTAACCATAAAAACCCAGACAAGAAAAATGACCATAAGAAAAACTGAGATACAAGCACAAACATCAAGGAAAAACCATCCCGGACCACCATCACAATTCAAGTGTCATTTTTAATTGGTGGTGATCAAGAACCTACCTAAAATTAACCACTTGGATTTTGATAATCCTAACTCCAAAATATCAGAAATTCCCAAAGTACATGGGCGAAACCCCCGCCTCTGATACCATTTTTTCACGAACCAACTTAGGTCAAACCTAAACCGCTCACTTGATCTGGTCCAAAACATAGTCTTAAGGGCATTCACAATCCCCACAGGATGGTAACTAGTGTCGGGCATCAAAATGGGACCGTTGGGAACAGTTTGGACCATAAAAAATATAGATAACTGAATTTAAAATGGACAAAATAAAAACAGCCATAGCAGTGGAATAAAAAATAAAGATAACCAACTAGACATACCTCCATGTTCCCCCATGGGTCACCAACAAACATAGAACCACACTCGCCCAAGAGCAATCCAATACTATAACATGGAACTGAAAAGTAATGTAGGCATGAGAACCAAGATGCTTAATAGAAAATACAAGGAATAACAACGACCTATTCCCTTTATTTTAAAAAGAAACCCAAAACATTCTAGTTTGAAAAATAAGACCCATTAAAATATAGTTTTTCATTCCATTCAAAATCAAGTAATAGGATTAAATTTTTAAGGAAAAAATTTCTCAACACTAAAATTTCAAAATAGAATCAAAACATGTATTAAAATTTCAAAATTAAATAGAATCAATTTAAATTTAAATATGGTTTTCACAAAAGAGGAAATAAGAATGAAATAACTAAATTTAAAATCATATCACAAGCACTATGGGAAATCCCCAAGTAGCTATAGTTAGTTGGGTACATAGGATCCTCATACCTCAACGAAACATGGCATAACAGCCAAAACAATCTACATTCCCATGAACTAGCCACTAGTAGTGAACACACCCATAACTTAGTGGTCTCCAATCATCATAATGTTTTGTTAGTGTTATAGCATCAATCCTGCTAGAAGAAATCCGGACAGACCACTTCTGTATCATCTAGAATAATAGTTAGTCTTCCCACCTAGACACCTAGGTTTCTCAAGTGATCTATTTCGAATGGTGGTTAGTTTCATCAACATGTAATGGCGCACACACATTACATGATTTATTTAAAAGCCTTCCAAATTTCACCACCGACCTCCCCCCTTAAGCATGTCCTTTTTTTTCAAAAAACAAATATCATTTCACAAGACTCTTCACTAGGAACATAAAAAAATTTGTACATTTAACATAAAACTCATTTTTTAAGGAAAGAGAGAAAGCCTTAAGAGGGTTTTCCCATTTTAATAAATCATTTTCAATGTCCCAAATGGGCTTAATCACTTACAAGAATAACTTTTCATTTTATAAACTTATTCAACCAACATCTATATGTTTCCAAAATTGTTTTAAAGAATAACTAAAAAACCAAGGTTCTATATATTTAATGGAAGCTTAAAACCACATATAAAAAATGAAGCAATCCTTTTTAGAACATCCAAATACCCTTGTTCCTTGAATCTGCACCAAAAATAATTTTGGAAATCACTTTGGAACTTCTTTAGAAAATCAAACATGCCACTACACTTTTATAACAAAATCAATAGAAAGAAGACACATCTCTAGAAATACCCATTTAATGTTTAAAATATATAATAAACCACTTTTCAAGAACCACAACCATTAAATAATAATCACAAACATATATATATATATATATATATATTGAATATACATTTCATATAAAATCATAAGAAAAACTTTTAAAAGAGTTCCAAGTTGTAATAGAAATTCTAATTAAAGTTACGAGAATAAGTAACCTGCTTGAAGTTGGATTCAATCTGCCCCCTTTAGGTCTTGGGGATTTCTAACTAAATGTTGTTTCTCTAAAACTAATCATATGTGCCTTCACATACATGCAATGACACCTAGACCCTATGCATACATTCTTATGGACCATGAACAATTTTCAAGGGGATCCTTATATGTATGCTTATACGCATATACCAGTCTCTACTCACCTGCATATGATTTTTTATATATACACATAGTCACACCAGGACCCATACATGTACATTCAATTCCATGGAAGAATATACACATAATGGGGGAACCAACATGTATATATTTACTTACCTATGCACACGCAGGCAAGTCACCATTGGAACGACGACTCAAAATCACACCAAATAGTCCAACACACTATGAAAATTTAACCAAGTCCCTTTTAAACAATTAAGAACCTTAAATTTGATGTTGTGAAAACAAAGTAGCAGAAATAAGAATAAACCAAGTAGAAAAAAATATGTCAAGACACGCATCTTTTGATGATGGTTGCCCGAGATCACTACACCTATATGCTTATAAATTTTCATATATATATATATATGAATATCCTTTAATCCAAGAACATATTACCAACACCATGAGGGAAAATTTACAAGGAGGATGCGTATATATACATGTCTATCCATGTATATACATATAGATCTTCATTACTGACTACTAAAATACAAAACACAATGACCATGACACACTACAACGATTTCAAGGGAGAATAAATTTTTGGAGGGAGTTCCAAATTGATGAGTACCACATCGCCTTCAGTGGTGGTTGTTGAAATGAACATGGACGGATCTCAAGAGATCAATCGCACCACCTATCGAAGAAATAGACATAGAAATGCGTAAAAAATCACCCACTATGAAACCCTAGGGTTCGACCAGACCTAGGAGGGGCGACATGGAGAATAAAATCAGACCAAATAAGATGGAGGAGAGAAAAATAATCTCAACTTGATGGCCTGAATAAAAAATTGAAGGATATTCAGTGGTTTCACTATAGAAAACGAGGGCAGAGGGGGAAGGTCGCAGGTATACAGGGTCTCGACCATGGAGTTGCACAGTGCACGATTAAGGGGGAGCCGGGAGAAGAGGCCATATAGAGGGGAGATGGTGAACGGGGTGCAGATGGTGGATCACTAGAAGGAGGATAAAGTATGGGAGCCAACCGGTATAGTGGAAGGACTTAACTAGGTGTGGCGATGGAGGATTTTCTCACATGACACAATACGAAGAAAGTGAGAAAAATAACTGAGAAAAAGAAACAAGAAAATATAATAAAATATAATAAATAAAAAATGAAAAAAAATTAAAACCTAATAATAATCATAATATCACTAGTAATAATAATAATAATATTATTATTAATATTATCCCAAATAATTCTTATTAAGGAAAATGAAATACAACGCACTAGGTTGGGGCGCGACATGGGGGTGTTTATTACTATTTTGAGGATGGTTTAGTCCATAGATTTTGAGAGTGATATTTTTGTTAATACCCATGGTAGGTGTAGTGGGGTAATCTCAGAATATCTTAATGTAGGTAATATTTGTGTTTGATTATGATTTATCGGTCATGGATAACATGAAGTAAATGTGTACTAATGGTTTTGGTAAATTTCACTGATAAGGATATATAATTGTTTGTATTACATTACTCTTGGGAAGAGGTCGTGATGAGGGATACAAACATTTGGTGATGGTATATAATACCTTCTAAGTGTGTGAGTGTCTATTTTGGGACTATCTATCTGGTCCCTTAAAACATGTATGGTTTATAGGCCCCTAAGATATTCTAGTGTGCTTTGAGGGACTTCAGGACTCCAAGTGACCATATAGAGATAGGTAATGGGTTTTTAATGGGATTGGTGGATGATATTTAATTGATGGTTATTAGATATAAGATGATAGTGGATTGGTATTATAAACACTTTTTAATAAAATTATATAAAAAGGATATTGGACCTTGAATTAATGATGTGTTTTGGTTATAGTAGGGGCTTGTCTAGGAGTGAGATAATTTTAGTGTTTATTTCATATAAGTGATGAGTTGAAACCTTCTATAAAATGATAAATGAGTTATGATGAATATAGATATTTTTAAATGTCATGAAGTCTAGTATATCTATGTAATGTCTTAGGAATCAGTAATGTACCCTAATCACAGTGAGTTGGTGATTGAAATGATAGTGAGTTTTTAGTGGGAGTAATTATGGAATGTGGTAGGATGAAATAATAGAGTTTCATGCTAATGAGAAAGTTTTGGGACCCCAAGATAGTTCCTCTAGTATTAGGTGTATAACTATAGATTATTTTAATATTTGAAATAAAGTATTATAATGGTCATGGTATCAATGTTCTCTAAAGATGAGTTTCGAGTGTATACCAATTCAAGGGAATATGGGCATAGATCATAAGGGTTAGTGTTTTTCTAAAGGTGGATATCAATTAATATTATTAAATTTGGATAGGGATAATAAAAAATATTATCATGGTGAGTACACGATAGAGTATTTGAGAACATGGATATTATTCTGAGTAGATATTAGTGAATACTGTTAGTGATGTGTTAGTATCCCCAATCGAAAATTGGTTATAGTTTAAGGATGGAACATAGATTAAATCATCCATTTTTTGTTTGAAAAATAAAAAATACCTAGATGTGGATATCAGTATGTGATAGAATATTTGAGTTGGTGAATTTGGTAACTATATCCACATACAGAGGGATAACGGTTGGGTTTTATTTTCTAGTGTGTTTCTCTATAAATCGACCAATGTAATTACAGGTTCTATAGAATATTTGTGATTTTGAATAGTATATGGACAAGTAAAATGGGGCATGTCTTTATGTTATGAATATGATCTTATAAGGGAAGTTATGGATTCATTTTAAAATATTTAAAGGATGCATGGGTGTGATCTTGGGAGATAAGTGGTACAATATGTACTAGTGACATCAACCAGTGGGGTGTGATATAATTAAATTAATAATAAATAAATTCAATAAGAATTAGGGAATTATTATGGAGATGTTGGAAATAATCAGTACCATAATGCATGTGCTAAATTATTTTTGCGAAATAGAACCACTTTGGGTGTAGTGTTGGAATGACCATAACTAATAAGAGGTATAGAATTTGGGCTACACAACAGTACTCAAGGATATGATGTGTTATGTAGGATACATGGGTAGACTTCTCTAGGATGAGAAGTGTTATGGTGGAGAGGTTGTAATAGCCTATTTCATTATAAGTTTTTAAAATATGTGGGAATTTATTTATTTTTACTCTATTGTGGTCATTTTTAGTAATCAGATTAAGATCATAATTACCATAGTTTCAACCTCCTTAAAAGATATTTTTTTTAAATGTGTTCAGATTCTTGAGATGTTTCTTGGGTGGTCAGGTAAGTGTTATAGAAGGGTCAGGGTGTCCTAACAATGATGTACGTACTAAAATTGGTTAATATAATGGTCAAATCAGATGTTTAAATACTTGAAAATAGTGAAACCACCATCGTAAATTCTTCGGTTATGTTTTGATTGAGGTAAGGTAAAAAGGATTTAGAAAGTAGTTTGAAATGATTTATAAGAGATTTATAAATATTTTGAACGTTATGTTAGTTTTTTTGAATAGATTTTGAGAGGAAGATATGAATTATATGTATGATTGGAAGCGTGGAGATGAATTTTTGTTGTTTAGGGATGTAGCCCTTTTTTGTAAAAATAGAAAACTCTTATACATAAGGTTAAAATATTTTCAGTAATGATATTGGAACTAATGTAGTTAGGCAATTATAATTACTTAACTTACTATTAATGTTAGAAATATTTCTTATTAACTATTGATACTCCCTTAAAGAGAGTATCTGGAAGTCTAATTTCTAATACCATTTGATGATACTGGAGATATGTATCCAAAATCAAGTAGTTTAAAAGGATACCCATAAAAATTAATCCCATCAGAGGTTTATTTTTGTAAGGGGAGTGCTGATATGAAAGTCAATTTCATATAGGTCCCCATGCATAAGGGTTTATAACCTATAAAATATGTTTATTATCTATGTTATGTTTTATAATTTTTTTTTGAAAAAAATCATTTTGGGATCCACTATGATACTTAAGGGTTGATACTATGATGCATAATTGTTTCCCCATGTTGTAATTTTGGTTAAGTATTTAGTTCTCCTATAATATGTAATGGTTCATAAAAGGTGATGAAATTTTTTAAAGTACCCAACTTTCCCTATAATCAATAAGGGATAACTCCAGGGTACATAAGGGTCACCTTATATGTAAATTTTAAGGCATAAGGGTCACCTGTGTTATTCATAAAAATAGTTTTGTGTGGGAATCCAGTATGATACACAATGTTTTGTTTAAGGATATGGAAACAATTCCATGTAGGTTGTTTAATACTCATGATAATTTTCTATTTTTTAATCTAATTATTTTTGAATTTACATATTATGAAAAAATAATTATATGGATAGAATAAATTTTTAAGCGTCTCTTAAATTACATTTGTAGAGTTCATTTCTAATTTTTCTTGTTTCAGTGAAATTATTACAAACCATTAAACACTAATACATTTTGAGGTGATATGTAAGAGTATTATGGGAGATATATAAAGGTCGAACAAATTTACTAGTGTTAACATAGTAGTTTTTCTAGGAGATTAATAAACTGTTCATAAAGGGAATTTATACAAGGACTGTAACGTCCCACCCCTTCCTCATTGGCTTGAGAAGGCAACGAGATGCTACAAGGAATTAGGCATTGTTCCCAAGTAACTAAATGCTAGAATTAAATTCCAAGGGCATAAAGATAAATTAGGGAAATTTTTACCTTATAATTAAACCAACTAACCAAAACTACATGATTCATTTCAATAGGGTAAAGCATGATAAAACATTACCAAGAGACAACTAAACAACAACCACTTTCATAAAAATTCCCAAAAAAATCAATAGAACTAAATTAGAATATTCCCAATATCAGAGTACCAAGAGGAAGGATCTACAACAATACCCAAAGGAAACCATGACTCATTACACTACTCCATACCCAGATCTATGCTCCAAGCACCACAATACTACCCAAGAATCACGATGGACCACTAGAAAAATGATATGCCTTAACTTTTCCTGTGTCCTAGAAAACAACATCAGAAAAAGCACCCATGTGAAAAAGTAGGGTCTGAATAATAATACGCAATAGGTTTTACCTAAATTACATCCCTACACATTCCATTAGGATATAACCGTTAGCACATTTATATAAAAAAGTTTATATAGAACATCAAATAGTTGAACCGTTTCAAACAATTCAAACACACCACTACCAAGCCATTTTCCACCCAAATCCACCCAATACAATGGAAATCCAACCAACACTTTTTTCATAAAATATTTTAAGAATAATTCACACCTTACATAACCACACATAATAGAGTAACCATACACGATGTAACTCTCTATCCCTATACATTTACTAATTTATCAAATCTAGTGGTACTTCGCACCCACTAATCCTTGATGGTGGCCCTTCTGTCATCAATCCATCCACTTTTTATACTGGGAATCCCTGCCCACTTCAAATCCATTTTAATCACATGTACAAATACTTAACCAACAACAGGTATATTACATCTAGGCCACAACATTATCCAAACAACCATTTCAAACCCAAACAATCCTTTAGGACATTTTCTATACCAGAATAGATTACAATACAGAAACCCATTTTATTGAAAACCATTTAAAAACCCTTTTGGTAAATTAAACTAGGAAACCAATTTTAAAATCTAAATTTCAAAATCAAACATCAAGAACATTTCTCTACAATACCCCATTTCCCCAAAAAATCCACAAAACATCACTATGGAGATTTCCAACAACTTTCACACATAATAATCACCAATCAATTCAAGAAAAAAAAATTAATTGAAAGCTAGTATTACATTTCTAGTAATGTGGAGTCGAGAGAGAATCCACCTACCTTAGGGTTTCAGTGAAATTGACCCACTACCTTACCACACACCAAATCTAGGTGAAAAATTCACAAAACAAATTTAGATCCATTTTCCTAACATCAAAAATCCCAAGAAACATAATTTTAGGAAACCAAAACCCTAGATCTATGTGAAAAAAATGTAAATACAGAAAAATGAGAGAGAGATAGAGATATAGATCTAAGGAAAACCAAGTAAAAACCATGAGAGAATACCTACCAAAAGAGAATCGCCTTCACCAAACATTGAAACTCCTTTTAATAACTTCCAAAATGAGTGGGAGAGCTCCTCTAACCATTGATAACCAAGAATCTTGAGTGGGGTTCATATGGGGGAAGAAATGAGAGGTTGTGGGAAAATATTGTGTGAAATTGTTACTAAAACCCATACTTTCACCACTATACGTGATCAGATCACACGGTTATGAACACTATTCCCTAACCATGAACATGCTATTGTCTCGATGGGCACCCTGCATGGCCTCCTCACACTATTTGACAAACCCTATGCCAAACGTGAGAATTCCCACTGTATCATGTTTTACGGTTACTTGGGGTTGTTTGTTGGTTTCCTATAACCAGTCTCAAACCAGGCTCCTTTAAAAATCCTCTAAAACATTCTCAAAAACCCTTACAAACTATCCCAAACATTACCAAACTATACCCAACCACTTTAAACACATACAAGGGAATTAACAAGGGTTACAAACACCAAAATGAGGGTTCTAAATTCTCCTCAGTAATTAGAGAACAATAGCATCACCAATAGGTCTTGGTCCATTACTCATCTTTCTCTTTCTCCCACTTCGAAGTCTCCTCATGAACCTAAAAATGTTGTAACAAAACCCAAACTAGACTGATGATTTTACCACACAAGAATTTCTCTTAACTATCCAGAATCCACACTGGCACATTAAGTGAAGAATCATTTGGATGTAGCTCAACATGATACCATCATATCACTTGGTCAGGATATGACTGATACTTTCTCAATTGAGAAACATGGAATACAATGTGCACCAAACTAAACCATGGTGGGAATGAAAATATACAATCCACCTCTAAAACCAAATCAAGTATTTAAAAATTCCTTCTATACCTTGGAGATAACTTACCCTGCTTTCCAAACCAGTGATGTCCCAATATGGGATAAATTATCAAGAACACATGATCACCTACCTAAAATGACAACGACCGCCCATGATGGTCTGTAATAGATTTATAATGAGTCTAACCCATCTCCATTATCTTCCTGACCAAATTGATCATCTTCATATTTTATTGGACAAGGCTCAGTCCAACCCATAATGTCTGACCTGTTTCCATCCAACATAGTGGAGAACGAAACAGATGCCCACACAATGCTTCAAATAGTGACATATATACGGAGACCTAATAACTATTTTTATATGAGAATCCCACCACTGAAAATTTCTCCTCCCATAAACCACTAGAATTCATCAGAAAATCTTATAACATATCTTCTATAGTTCATATCATTCTCTTGGACTTCCCATCATCCTGAGGATGGTACACCGTACTCATCGTCAATAGTGTGTCCAGGGCTTGCAGTAAGGATTTACAGAAACGAGAGGTGAACCTCAGATATCTATACTATTCAATAGAAACTAGAATACCATGCCTCTTTACCACCTCACAAAAATATATTTTAGATAGAACCTCCACCATATGAGATTTATGAATCAGAATGAAATGGGCCAACTTTGTGAGATGACCCACTGTCACCCATATGGAATCCTGCTTTATAACCATTCTTGGATGGCCAAAAACAAAATCAATCACTATTTGTTATAATTCCAGAAAGGAAAAAGTAATTATTACAACATACCCTTCAGATTTGGATGCTCTGTCTTGACTTTCTGACAAGTCTACCATCTTGATACAAACTCAGCCACATTTCTTCTCATACCAGCCCACCAAAATTTCACTTTAAACACCTTATAAATTTTTTAAATTACAGGATGGAAAATGCATATATAATCATGTGAAGCTATAATAATTTATTTCTGATAACTCACCAGTTCAACTAGATGATTCTAAAAACACATAACTGAATTCCCATTCAATTCCTAGCCCTCAATGGTCTCACCACCATTGAGTTTCGACCTCATCGCCAAACACTCAGAATCAGGCACATGTGCCTCTCTAAACAAAGAAACCAAGTTCGGAACCAATGAGACTAGAAATAACACTGCTCTCTCACCCCAGTAATCACATTCCAACAACATTTCAGTTATTTCCAACATTATCTACCACTGATCTGATGCATGTTTCACCACCTGGGCATATAATTTCCAACTTAATGCATTCTCCACCGAATTTACCATACCAGATGTGTACATAAAGTTTAAATCAATCATATAGAGACACTCGTTACATATCCTTTGCATAAAGTTTAAATCTATTTGTGAGAAAATATGCTTTAAACTCATTTGATAGATAAACACCATGAATTTCTCATCAAAGATACAATTCCACCACATTTTTAAAGCATGAAACACTACCGAAAACTACAAATCATGTGTTGGGTAGTTCATCTCATGCACCATCAACTACCATGAGCCATATGAAACCACAAGATCCCCTTGCATGAGAACACACCACAACCTAGATCTCGATTCATCACAATACACCACATACCCATTTCCTGGTTTTAGAGAAACAATGAGTGTTGCTGTTGTAAGGAAATCCTTAATCTCTTCAAAATAATTCTGAAAGTTATCATTCCATTTAAATGGAACATTATTCCTTGTCAAAACTATCATCAGTGAGGCCAATCATGATAAATCACAAACAAAATGCTGGTAATACCTAGAAATACCAAGGAAAATCTGTATCTTAAAAAAGTCCTTTGGTGGTTTCCATGCAATAATAGCCTCTATCTTTTCTGAATCAACTAAAACACCCTTATCAGAAATATAATTTCCATGAAAATGAACCTTTTATTTTCAAAATTGACACTTTGATAATTTTTCATGCAACCGATGATCTCTTAAGATCCCCAACATTATCGCCAAGTACTGCTTATGCTCCCCCTTATCTTGGAATACACCAATATATCGTCAATAAATACCACCAAAAAAGAATCAAGATATATTTGAAATAGCATATTCATCAATTATATGAAAAATGCTAGTGAATTAGTAAGACTAAAGGTCATAACCACACACACATAATGGTCATATCTACTCCTGAAGGCCTTTTTCAGAATATCATTTTGTTAATGTTTCTTTGTTCACCATTTCTGTGTAATCACTTAAACACAACACCACTGTCTTAGAACATATATTTTTCCTCAACCCAATGATGTACAACCTTCTACCTCTGGTGAAAAGAAAAGTATTTTCATAAACATTGTTGTAAATTTTGTTACTGGGTGGTCCTCCTGCTTCAAATTAAAGAAATATATTATTTTCTCAATTCTGAACATATGAGGGTAGAGTTTTTATGAAAAAATTCCTCAAATCCTTCCCATGCCAGACCTTGGTATGTTCCTATATAGACCGCCAACTACCACCACTGAATGGAAAGATCTTCCAACATGTACATGGATAACTTCACTTTTAGATCTACCGATGTTCAGAGGAATTCAAATATCCTATTCATTCTTCTCAACCATGCATCTACCTTTTACGGTTCCAAATCACCCCTAAAATTGGTGGATTCTTCTTTTGAAACTAAATTTCATGATCTAGATGCTTAGGATCATCCAGTTTATTCTCACTTTCCAAATCTTGTAATGATTTCACTATACTATACATTAGCTACTGGTTCACCCGGGGCTTAGGTGAGACCATATTTTTGGAATCCTCATTTGTTTGGTCTCTACGACGCCTACCTGATGACATTTATATCAAGACAAGAACAACCATAAGCCTCACTCCGATAACAATGAATGTTTTACAATTTTAAATACAATTACATTTCAACTATCATGACCAAGCATCCCCCAATTTCACATTTCCAATGTTGTACCATTTTTGAAAATCGAGTCATTTCCAGAATACCACAACTTTCTATCATTGAAATCCACACATTTGAAAATAGATTCAGTTTTTTTCACCAGTCCATATATTCATATCATAACATGTCTCATTATACCCCATGAAATATGAAATCCTAGTGGGAATTCTTTTCTACCATGCATGCCATGACCATCTCATTAGCTACACCCATTACAATGAGATTTCTAATGCCTATAATTGCTTCCAAAACACTTATGTACTCAAATCCATGGTAACTTAAAGTTTAATATAAAATGGTTAGTTACATCCTATTATGCTATACATTTTAAGTTCTGACAATCCTACGACTTTCTACCATCCTGACTCATGGAATAGACCATGAATGAATGTTAATTCCAAAACTAGAAACTGATGTCATGATCAAAAAAACCAACTTTACCTGTATTTCAAAGATAAAACAAGCTGACACTACTTGTAACATCCCAATCCTTCCTTACTATATTGAGATGCGGTGAGATGCTACTTGGACTTCAGCAACGTTCCTAGGGTGCCAATGGCTAGAAATAAATACTGAGGGATTCAAGATCAATTGGTGAATAATTTTATCTTAGAACAAAACCATCCAATGAATACTAAATGATTAATTTCAATAAGGTAAACCATGATAACACATTACCAAGATATAACTAAACAAATAAAAATTTCATAACAAATTCTAAAAAAACTATTACAACTAAATCCCAACAATCCAAATATCAGAGTACCAAGAGGAAGAGTCAACAACAATACCCAAAGGAAACTATGACACAGTCCACTGCTCCACACCAAGCTCCATTCTCCAAGAACCAATATCCCACCCAATAATCACGATGAACTTCTTGAAAAATTAGTTGCTTGAACTTTTCATATGAATTAGAAAATAGTATCTACAAAATCACCCAAGTGCCAATACATGGGGTGAGTAATAATTTTCATTAGGTTTTCCCCAAAAAACATCCCTACACATGCCACTAGGATTGAAAGGTTATCAAATTTATATAAAATAGTTTATATAAAAAGTTAAATAGTGAAATAGTTTCCAACAATCCAAACACACCCTTTCTAATAAATTTTTCACCCAAATACACACAATACAAGGGAATTAGAAATAACTATTTTTTTATCAAATATTTGCACCAAACATCACACCTTTCATAACCACACACAAAAAGGAAACCAAACATAGTGGAACTTCTTGTCCAAGAACATTTAATACTTTATCCAATCTATTGGTATATACCACCAACTTATCATTGATGGTGGACCTTCCATATAGTATCCATACACTTTTTAAAGTTTTACCCCCCACCCACTTCACATCCATTTTAATCAAATGTACAAATAGTTAACAATAAAAAGTATATCACATCTAGGACACAACATTATGAAAACAACTATTTCAAACCTGAACAATAACATAGGATCTAACCCATGCCACAAAACACTTCAATAAAACAACCTCTTTTATTGAAAACCATTTCAGACAAAAAAATCATACATCAAACCATGAATCTGAATTTAAAATATATATTTCAAAATCCAACATCAAGAAAAATTCACCGCAATACCCCATTTTCCCCAAAAATCCACAAAACATAAAAATGGGATTTGAAACAATATTTACACATTATAATCAACAATTAATTCTAAAAAACCCAATTAATTGATAAAAGGCTTCTAGTTCTAGAAACATGGAGTCTTGAGAGAAGACACCTACCTTAGGGTTTTAGTGAAATCAACCCAACACCCAACTGCACACCGAATTCAGGTAAAACATTCAAAAAACCTCATGAGATCCCTTTTACTAACATCAAAAATCCAAACCAACATCATTTAAAAAAAAACCAACACCATTGATCTACATGAAACAAATGTATATATAGAAAAATAAGAGAGAGATAGATGTATATTTAAGGAAAACCAAGGATAAACCAAGAGAAAAGTATTACCAAGATTTAATCTCCTTCCCCACAACTTGAAACCCATTCAAATTGCTTCAAAAATGAGTGGGAGATATCATCAAACCCTTGAGAACCCAGAATACCATGTGGGGATTGTATGGGAGATAAAATGAGAGGTTCATCGAAAGTATCAAGTGAACCCATAATTAAAACTCAATTTTTTTCCATTGATGGTTATCTCACATGGTTAAAAAAATTGTGTGCTAACCGTGTGCATGCTACTATCTTGATGGTAACCCATCATAGCCTCCTTGAACAGTTCGAGAAACCATGCACAAACTGTGTGATGGGACGTTTTCCTATGTTGCACGGTTACTTGGTTTTGTTGCACAGTTTCCCCTAACCTTGTTCAAACCGTGCTCCTTTAAATAGCCTCCAAATCATCTCCAAAACCCTTTCGAAACACTCCCAAAATCTACCAAACTATATCCAACCACTATAAAAACATAAAAATGAATTAAAAAGGTTTACATAACTCATACCGTGGGTTCTAGAATTAAAAATTGAAAGGTTAATATTTAAAATGAAATATTATCTGAAAAAAGTGATAGGATTATTCATAGCAGCAAGATTAAAATGGAGAAATAAAATCTATAAATTTAAAATATTTTTCTGGTTGATACATAAGGGTTTTCATTTTGTGATAAATAGAGTTTACCATATATGAAAATGGATATGTAAGGGTCTCGAGGGGTGAAAAATAAAATTAAAGAAAAAATATATAGTAAATCAAAAACTATGGTTGATGAGAATTTTTCCACTATTCATAAAATATTAGTCAATTGGTAAAATTGTGCTCAAAACTGAAATGATTTTATTTTAAATATTGGAAGTGGAAAAAAACTTCTAGATTCATTTTTTTCATAGGTAAAAACAAGGGTAGGTTGAGCAACCTATCCCATTATATTATCCCTTTAAAACTCTCTGATACATTATAATTGATGTTAGTTTATATTTAATTTTAAGGTTATATTAAATTATTCATCCCCAATTTTTCAAATCCCTTTTCATTTACAAGTTTTTGGGTATATGATTATGGGTTTGAGTGAAAATTGCATAATAACATAGTGAAACCCTAAAAAAACATATGAATTTTTCTTATATTAACTAAAGGGAATTATAAAAAAATTAACAAACAAAATTTCATATTCTTTTATAAAGGTATGTATTTACATTGGATTATTTATAAGTTCTCATCTATTTGGGTGAAATTAAAAAAATCATAATAAATATATCCTTTTTATATAAAAAAACTAAAAAATTAAAACAAATTAAAATTATTTTCTTGTGAAAATAATATTTAAAACATATAAATTAATATTAAACTAAAATAATGGTAATGACAATGAAAAATACCATTCATATATTATAATTTAAAATAATGTTTCCATATACATTTTTAGTAAAATACAAGAGAGAATGGTTTCGAAAATGACATGAAGATTTTTTAAAACATTTTGTAAAAAGTTTTTTTTAAAATTGGGTTAAAATTTCATTTTGAGAATGTTAAAAACATTTTTTAAAACATTTTTATAAAACATTGATTTGGAAGAAAAATTATTTCCGAACAAAGAGAGAAATAAAGTCATATTTTCTTAAAATAAATTCCAAATTATTTTATGTACCAAAGAGTAAAAAAATGGAATTATTACATTAGAATATAATTAATAAATATAATATAATAAAAATAAGGAGTTTTTTGAGTGTTTGATCATAAAATTTTATCATTCGTAAAATAATCATAAATAATCCTGAAAAATGATGAGAATAAAACATAAAACTAGTACCACATTTGTAACAATGAATAATAATCCCAATGAAAGAATATAATTAAATTAAATGTAAAATATAATTAAGAGATTTATATTAATGATATATTATTTCAAAAGTTTAATATATACATCTCTTAATATAATATAGGAGCATAATGTAACATAAATCTCAAAAAGGAAAATTGATACAAAAACTGCCTTTCTGCTTTGGTAACTTTTGATCAGTAAACCCATGAAAGATAAATCATCAAATAGATATTTATGTCCCAATAATTTTTATTATAATAATCATAAAATAAATACATGGGTATTATATACACCACATAACAAAAATAATATGTGAATATAAAAAAAACCTCACTGAAATAAAAGTGAGATGAGAAAACCCTTACTGTATCTCTTGAATTCCTTTTTATATGTTTAAACCACATTTATATTTAATAAAAATGATTTTAAACCTATTATTAAACCATATATATATATATATATCATAACATATAATATTTAATTATGTCCTTTTATTAATAATTTATTAAAAATTCCATGTTAAAGTCATGCTTGGGTAATAACTACTTTGTTTCTCATATATATCTTGATTTGTTATTTTAGGTCCGATTACTTTGATCATTGTTAATTTATCTCCATAAAAATAATCATGAAATTATTATAATATTTACACATCAATTATATTCTTAAGAAGAGTCATGGAATACGTTTTAGAGATATCATGTATGTCATGATCATGGAGATAGTGGTCCGTACATATGCATGAGTAATGTTTCTATTCTATAATGATCTTTATGGAAATGAGATAGGTAACATATTATTTTAATATAATGATCATAATATCATAAGTACAATATAATTTCATTAAATATACTTATACATATCATTCATGTGGTGCGATGTTTAAAATATAGTCACATGTCTTTATGAAGGCAGTTGTCCACACGTACATGAACTGTGGTATTATCCTTTAGTAAGTGGGATCCTAAGAAATAAAATGATATATTATCTTTTATAAATGAAAAATATTTAATTAATATCATAATTATGTCATTTATATCTAATATATTTATCCTCATTTTCATCTATGTAAATCGTTACTGAAAATGAATCACATCACTTCACTTGGAGTTAGGCCACCATACACATGAGTGGTGTTATCATATCTCCTAAGAAATGGAAAGTAAAAAATGAATATTCGAGATAATGACTCAAAATGTATAATTATGTTATTAATATCATATATATAATTTTGATCAATCATGATACCTAACCATGAGAGGTGGTAATTGAGGTAGATAGGGTATGACCTAGTGCTAAAGGCACTACGTAATACTGAATTATTTCTAGGATATATTAATGGAGGCCACACTATTTGTGGTCATTCAGATGGTTAACTCTCTATCAGAATAGGTGGGTTGTAGGATGTAAGGTGAGGTCATTGTCGACAGTGCGGCACTCGGCTCCTGAGATCAGTGTTGGCAGTAGGTCTCAACGGTAAAGGTGATCACTCTAGTAATAGATCCTCAACAACATCATTGAAGAGATATTGGGTCATAATTGGACCTATGTGGTGCATGGTGGGGGGCATCATTGACAAAAGGGTGTATTATTCCCTCTACGGTACATAGCAGCATGCTTCACAACAGAGGGGAGGCTCAATGGTGGGCCTCTTAGGAAGGAATATTGACAGTGAGGAACCAAAGTCATACTAGATGAATGGGAGGGAGGCTACCAGCTGACTAGAAGTAGCTATTGTTGTAAGTGGATGAGATTGAGGTTAGTTTTGAAAACACGATGGGGGATAAATAATTGGTGGATTCCCAATGGTGCAAATCTTGATGGGATTAAGAGAAACTACTTCCAACTATGAAAGGAAATCAGATTGGATAAATGAGAGGGTGTGGAATGTTCCATCAAGACTAGGTAAAATACAAATATTTATGGTCAAATTCTTTTCGCGTATCCTTGAAAAGTTTGGGAGTTTGTAAAAAAATTATGTTGGTGGGTCTACTTTTATAGTGTCTTTCTTGGGCCTTCAATGGAAATGTATAATGCCTATATGCCTATGGTATTATGATCTATTTAAATTTTCCCCATAAATTAGTTAAAAGGGGGTAAAATAAATAAATATTTATGTCCTTTAGGCTTGGAGGATATGTGGTAATGGAAAAAATACATTACATCAATTTTTGAGGTGGTAGTCCTCCGTACACACAAACAATGATTTCATAGCCCATTTTATGGAATATGAGAGGTTTATAGGTCATTCCCTTAACCTAATCACATATGAGTATATAGAGTATTATTAGTTAATTATATCAAAATGGTATAATAATAATTTTTGAAGGTGGAGGAAGAAATAAAATAAACATTATCATTGAAGAATGTTACCTCTTCTTTGGGTATCCTCCTTTGGTTTCAACCAGAATCCTTCCTATGTTGGGTTTCTATCCAAAATATTTCTTTTAGGAATATAGGAAGGAAGTTTTAATGTTAATTTAGAAGGTATTTTCGAAATTAAAAATGGATTTAATGTAATAATTAGATAATATAGGGGGTAACCTTATATAAGTGAGGTGAGTGAAACACTTGTGATTATTTGAAAGAGAAAGGTGTGCCCATATTTTCAACAGGCTACAAGGATAAAAAAAGATCCATTTAAAAACATATAAGATATACGTCTAAATATAGATATAAAATGTGTTTTTTATAAGTATTTTGGTCTTTTTAACCCACATATTTTTATGTAACCCCTTAGTTAATAATTTTTTACTTCAACTACGGTGAATAATTTTTACTCTTTTAATATTGATTATGGTCGAAAATTAAGTTGAACTTATAATAAAATATAAATTATTCTGATTCCAAAAATGGTATCAATTTAGAAAAATTAAATTTATATAAGTGTAAAAATGTTATTTAAAATCAATCACATAGATACGATGAGAAAGAGAGTTTTAAATGAGAAAATGTTCAAAAGTATAAAAACTTTTTGTATCAAAATTCAGAATGAAAATGATTAAAATAACCTAAATTGTATTAATATATACATAATTAATCTAATTTTATTTTTTAATGTAATTTAAAATAAAATTTTACTTTATAAATAATTTAAATGAAAAAGTGGGTTTCAATTAAAATTTGGTATTTTAACTATTCATCAAAAATTAAACCTCTGACAAATATCTAAATAATTTTCCATAATCAAATTTTAATATTATTATTTAAAAAATTATGTTTATGTTTTCAAATAAATTTTATTGAATTTTCCAAAATTAGTATTAAAATATGTTCACCTAAAATGGTGACAGAACTAATTTTTAGAAAACTACATTTTGTAAGTATAAAATTGGATTTATTTTTATCTATTAACATGAAAAAACATAATATTATTTTTAAATATTTTATTTAATATGTTAAGTATAAATTTCATTAAAATTATTTACTAAATGTTTTTGGTTTACTTAATTTTTTTAAAATGTGTTTGTTATCATGAAAAAATTTTCTAGGAAGATTTTATTTATTTTCAAATAGTTTTTATCTTCATTTTTAATAAATTGGTTACCAAAGAATTAATTTTATATAAATTTTAAACCAGATATTTATATAATTTAGGTAATACAATTCATTTATGTCATAAAAATAGAAAGAAATAATTATGATATAATAACATTTTAAAAATATGACATGTTTCATCTAAACTTAGGTTCACGTGTAATGATAGATAAACTTAGTGTTTAATTTAATGAAAGAAAAACTCAATGTTATGAGAAACATAAGATAAAATCAGGGTTATGTGTAATTTTTTTGAAACTATTAAATCCAAATGAAATATAAATTCACAAAGCCTTAGGGTGTTACATTATGACCCGCTTAAAATAAATTTCACCCTAAAAATTCATGTCACCCATCAGCGGTTTAAAATTTGAAAATTTATTCATAGAAACTGACATCGTACAAATAAATAAAAAATAACTCCCTTAAAATGGGAAAGATTGAAATATAATGATTACATAATGTATCCTGTTACTATGTTTTCGTATAGGATAAAATCAGTAGAAAATGAGGATTTGGACATGAAAAAAAACATAAATAATTATAGAGAGTGATAAAGATCATTGATTGAAAGAAAGTTGGTGATCCAGAGAAGGTTGAATTCCTAAAAAACTAAAAAATGTGATTTTATAAGGAACCATTTGATTCGTTGTAAATTAATTGGAAATGATGATTTTTTCGATAACCATTTTATACAGTTGGGGAATTTTCCTAAGAAGATATACTTACCAGATTTGATACAATTTTGTAAGAATAATATCACCCATTGGTTATTCCGTGATTAAATTCTGCTTCATCTCTTGCTACTATAAATGAAATATAATTTTATATTCCTAAAGTACTAATAGGTCATAAGTTCCATAAACATAATGATATATAATTTCATCTATCCCAAGTTATCATAAAAATAAAAATGTAATTACTTGTTATCAAATATGCATAAATCATCATATGGTGAAGTGATTTATTAATCCCTAAATCCTCATCCAAATTTCAAACAAAAACATTTCAATTTTTTTTGTCTTATGCTTCCTAATGTTTGAAAATAAAAAAATATAGAAATATGGTCACTAAAATTTCAAAATGAACTTATCTGTAATCCCCCAAACAACTTGATGTATCTATTAATTGTCATGTAAAAAATATTGGAAAACAATCATCTTGTATTTTATTGAAACAAATTAAAATGTTGAATTACCAGAAATTGTTTTATTGTAAATATACATTATTCCACATGTCGTACATAAATCACGGATAATTTGATATATTCCTTAAATCCAATTTTTTTTAAACTCCGTCAATGATAGCATAAACCAATTTTTAGAAAAATCATTTTTTAGTTATAATGAAATCAATACATGAAATTAAAATTATCCAAATCAATCATATATGTATCCCAAAATCATTATCTCAACATCATGGCCATAATAAGGTTTTTATTTCCCTTAATCATGTCTTTTTTCAAAGAGTATCACCTTTCCATTAAATCAAATTTCTATCTCATAAATTCCATTTAACATACTAATGAAAATACATAATTAAGGACATATAATAAACAGTAATTATATATTTAATGATTCATATAACATAATTATTTAATTATAATATATAAAAACATCAATCATCCCACATTCTTCTTGAACCATTAACTATGAATCAAAATATTATTTCATAATACATCTTTCCCAATATATGTGATATGAATCATGTATTAACATTCATCAACCTAAATTTAATCATTATTAAAATGTTTTACCTAATCAATACTGTTAGAATAAAATATACCATTCACATTTCATTTTTGGTCTCTTCATTGTCAGCAGTATAACTACAACTCATACAACCTTGTTGATTCTCTTCAGAAGATTTTCCCCTAGGAATTTATTTTCATAATGACCAACCATTCCACCATTAAAACACTTATCCTATAATAATACCTTAGGGAAACCAATATTCCCTTCCATTTCATGTACTGAAAATTTCATTTTTGCATGAAAAATAGTTATTCTATGCCCTTATTCTCTACAAATAAAATACTTCCATATTTCTTTTAAGACATTCCCTGGAGTAATTATTCCCACATTATAGTAATATATAAGAGTAATTATTATATTCTATATAATTCGCACTCCTAAAACTCTCAGAGAACACTGTCCTTATCTTCGTTGGTGAGTCTGAAAGTTGGCTAAGGTGAACAATGGTAAATATGTATCGTGATAACCGATTAGGAATAATCACAACATCCATTCCCATTATCATCATCCCATTTACTTTCTCATAAGAAAATATTATATCATGTTTAATGTAATCTTATTTCCATATGGTTCCCTCTATTTTACTAAAACAATATAACATAGTGGAAAAACAATAATTATATTTGGGAAACCAGATAATCATGAAAAATCACTTCTAGGTTGTTATATATCGTGAAACCTTCTCTTAAATATATAACACCTTAGGTTTTACCTAGGCCATTCTTATTTATCATCTATTTAAATATTTCATGATGGTTTGAAATGAGTTTATGAATTTCCAAAGCATATCCCCTGAGAGTGTCAAACTAGGTGTAAATAAGACCCTATTTTCATGCACTAAGTGACGACCAAGTCCACAACAATGTGCCATTTTTAGAGTTACTACCCCTATAAACCTCTACTCCAAATTCTCATAGACCATTTGTATACAAACAAGGATTTATTTTCTTAAAGGAAAATTTCTCAACAATTTACCCAAAATCCATTAAATTTTCCTATACATTAACTCATACTTAGACATATCCAAAGGGAAATAGCTAGACATATCTTTAGAAATATTCCTAGGGATCTCAAGTAAGTTTAATCATCCTATTTTTCAATGGTTAACTATACCTTTCCTCTAATACTAACTATAGTGACCCAATATTTTAATATATAGATATTACATCTTTTTATTTGATTATTAAATAAATTATATAAAAAACAATAAGAACCATAATAGATTAGTGTATTTGCGGAGACTATGTATAAAATCATAAAATTTTGTGAAATATATTCAACATCAACAATAAAGATCTACCACTTTATTACTCATCCTAGACATACCCTAGTTAAAACCATTCATCATAACCTAGGGAAAGAAACATAATAAATGGTGATCATAAATTAGTAAGAGTAAAAAAGGGAATACATAAAAATTACTTGAAAATAAGGGTATGATAACATGAGAATAAAATCTGAAAACTATACCCTACATATCAAAGATCATAATCTGTTGTCATGAAATAAATATTGGCAGTACATAAGACAAGAAGCATAATGTAATAAAAGAACATGATCTTGGAGAGCATAACATTATCCTAAGACAAATATTTGTGGCATACACATAAGAAAAGAAAATCTTGTGTCATGGATACCCACGAAGACATTCATAACATGTTCAGGGTTAGGATAAACACCTATATACCTACTTCAGAGTTGAATTAACCACCATTTTGTCAAATTTTTCTATCTTCAGATACCCAATATGTGTACCCTATATTTTGTTCATGGGATTAAAACACATGTACCCTCCTTTTAATTATTGGGATAACCACCCATTTATCCTTTGAGATCATATAACATTTATCACTACCCAATTAATTGCAAGGAGACATAGGTCCCACACCTCACATAATGAAAAGAATATTGATTTGTTCCATAAGATCCTAAATCATTCATCATATCATAACACATGAAATTTAATGGGTTCTTGAACATTTATCATATCAAAACCTATTGAAAAGAGATAGTTTTCATAATCATTTTATCATAGAATGAACCATGTAAAAGAATAAGGTTTCAAACATTTCAAAAAATGGTATAACCCAAGGAAGATAAATATGTTTTATAAAAATATTTTCATCATAAACATAAACCATTCAGAGATAAAATAAGAATAACACCCTTGGATGATATCCCCAGTCAAACATAAGTAACATCAATGGATTTCATCTTAGATGAAGAATAATTTTTAAATAATAGTTTGAATATTTCTTGACGAAAATAGCATTTCCACTTGAAAAACACATTTTAAGACATAAAAAAATTTTAAAATTATTTTCTATGAAATTAATATACAAATATCACTTTAATACAATTATTGTGGAAAATATCTTTTCCATTTGAAATTTTTTTCAATATTATAACATTTAAAAAATATTTTTCTTTTTAAAATAATATTTAAAACTTATAAATAAGTCTTCAAATAAAATAATGTAAATAATGGCTAAAAATACCATTCATACCATACAAATTAAAACAATATTCCTCTTAATTTTTTGGTGAATTCCAAATGAGTATTCTTTGGAAAACAACTTTATAATTCATTTAAAATAATTCAGTAAAAATTCAAACATGTGTAAAAATAGATTTTATAAATCACTATAATATTTTTGAAAACATTTTGATAATATTTTTATATAAATTGGTTTTGGAAGAAAATTGATTTATGGACAAAGAGAGAAATAATGATATTTTTTCTTAAAGGAATTTTATCAGTAATTTTAAGTACTAAAGAGTGGAAAATGGTATTATTACTTGAAAATATCATGAATAACTAGAGGAGAATAAAATTAATGAGTTTATTGAGATGTAGATAATATGATTTCATCCATGGAAACATAATCATAAATAATCCGAAAAACAATGATATTGTTGCATAAAACTCTTACCAAATTGTTAACATTAAATCATAATACCCCTAAAAGAATAACATTTAATGAAACTGAAATATCTTGAAAAGAATTACATTCATGGTATAATTTTTCAAAGGGGAACACATAAACCTCATAGAATAAGATAAATACATAATGTAACATATGTCTCAAAGAAGTGAAATTGAGACAAAAAAATCCCCAACCACTTGGGTAACTTTTGAACCATAACAACATGAAGTAAAAATCCTAAAATGGATACTTAAATCACAATAATATTCAGTATAATAATCATAAAATACATCATTGGGAAATATAAAACATATATAACAAAAACTAATGGTGAATATGTTATAAATATACAAGAAATAAAAGAGTTACAAGAAAACCCTTACCATAAGTTTCAAATTCCTTTTAACACTTTCAAACATCAAATATAATAAATATAAATTTATTATACACCTATTACATAACCTCACATTTATATATCATACCATATATGATTTAATTATGTATTTTAATTTCACATTTATTAACAATTACATGGTTAAATTATCTGTCAAATAATACTCATGAAATAATTATCATATTTACAAATAAATTATACTCTTAATAGTAATAATGAATGATGGATTTTAGAGGAGAAGTATGTTATGATCACGGAGATAGTAGTTCATTCGAACACAAGAGTAACTTTTCCATTTTTCAACGATCATTATAGAATGTAGATAATCAAAAAATTATATTTAGATAATGATCACAATATCATAAATACAATATAATTTCTATAAATATACTTTTAAATAGAATTAATGTGGTGTTTTGATTAAAATAGGGTCATGTATCTCCATGAATACGATACTCCACATGTACACGAACAATGGTATCAACTCTCAGCGAGTGAAAAGGTATGAAAAAAATGATATATTATATTTTAAAAATGATAAATATGTAATCAATATAATTATTATGTAATTTATATCACATATATTCACAATTATTTTCTTCTATTTAAACCATTAGTGAAAATAAATCACATCACTTCACGAGGTAGTATTCCTCCATACACACGAGCGACGTCATCATATCCATGATATAATAAAAACTAAAAAGGTATATATATGATATAATAAATATTTAGGTACAATTAGATTATAAAATTAATATATATATATATATATATATATAATTTATATTCATCATCATAACCAACTGTGAGAGGTGGTAATTGAATAATGAATGAGATCGGTTCGTGAGGAGGTAGTCTACCAGACACATGAACAACAATTTCACAACCCATTTGATAGAAGATGATTTATTTTTAGGTCATTAACTTAACATAAATAAATATTATTTTATGGAATATACTAAGGTTATTATATCTTCATGATATAATAAAAATTGAAGTAGGTGGGTGAATAAATATAATAACAATGTTTGTTGAAGAATGTTACCTCTTCTATAGGTATCCTCCTTAGGTTTTCACCAAAATATTTCCAAGGTTGTCTTTATGTCAACAATAAGGCCTCTATAATTATAGGAGGGATATTGGGAAGTTATATTTATAGGTATTTTCTAATCCAAAAAGGTTTTAGTGGGTGAATAAGGGAGATTATTAGGGGTCCATTTCTAAGTGAAGTGATTCGTGCACTTGTAATTTTTGGAAAGAAAGAGGTGTACCCATATGTTTCTCATTTAAAAAGGCACCAAATTAGGAAATTATAGAAAATATAAGAGATATTGTAACGCCCCGACCCCAGCTACCTAGAGTCGGTGCATTACTTTGTAACATTGTCATGATCACAAAAGATCAAGTCTCGAAATACCGATTAGTTTAGTAGCCTTGGAAACACTAGATACATTCATAAATGTTACATTACATCATAAAGTGAAAAACTACAATAAAAAAGTCTCCATAGACCACACTCATATCCTCTTCTGACAATCCCTACAGGTCATTCATAAAATACTTCTCCACATCCTGGAAAATATTAAAACATTGAAAGGGGTGAGCTCAGATGCTCAGTAAGGATAACAATATTGCGGAAGCTTTCATAGATAAACATTAACATTTAAGGAAATGTATAACTAAAACAAAAGCCTTTTCAACATGAACTTCAACATAATATGGCAAAAGTAAAATGAGATAATGCCATTTACTTATTCACATGGATATTCTACTGGTCGAATAATAACCTGAAATATCAATAACCACTTTCATAATGATGGAATGCATATTGCCAGACTATCATAACCACGTAGCCAAGGCCTCGTGCCAAGACCACAAATAAGATTTTGTCAAGGCCTCGTTCCAAGACACTAGTTTGTCTCATGAGACCTGCTGATGCATCGAGGAGCTATAGCGGGCTCCACCCGTCACTTATTAAGTCCAATGCATTCCTCATATGAATAGGTTTAAACATATCATAAACCATAACATAATCGTATCACATAAAACATGCCTAAAGGCAACATAACATTTCCACATTTCAATCACAAGATATCAATATGACACATTGATATAATAAAAACATTATCAAAACAATTTTCAATACCAAAATAAATGAAAATTAAAACTTGGTATTTATTTTTTATTTAAAAAAAGTTATGGTTTGTAGAGGAAGCCGAAACCCAAATAATGGTCATGGCGGCAGAGAAGTCATTGTCGCCGCATACGTACGGCAAGAAAAATATTCCTTTTTTTCATTTAGTAAAACACTTCGTATAAAAAGATTCCTTTTGAATAAATGTAAAATTCAAAGGGGTTTATACACCGTATAAATGAAAGTTGTGTATAAAACCAAATATTCCTCAATGAAATGAGATTGAGGCGAAGTCCTTAAAAAGATCATTTTTTAAAATAAAATAGATCTATTATGTGTATTTACTATATGTACACATAAAGAAAGTACAAATACAAGATATAAAATAATAAAATAATGACGTAATTTTAAAGTAGGAGATTAACCCAAAGAATGGAAATTGGGTTAAGAAATTCCCTTACCTTAATTTTGTCAAAAATGTCAGAAAGTACCTTGTTTGGAAAATGACGGAAAGATTCCTTTCAAAAACGTATAAGGTCAAATAAGGGTATAAAGGACTTTAACCCATTGTCTAATAAATAGTGAATTTTTTTTGAAAAATATATTTAAGAAACATGGATGTGGATGATAAAGAGGTCCCAGAAGATAATTACATATGAACAACCTTGAATAATGAAGAGGTTGTAGAATTAACCCTTACCTCGGGTCCGACTTGAATCGACTGCTCTTTAACCTCCAGAATAATAAACTAGAGTTAATATCTACTTTCTTAAGAACCTTTTTCAAGTTCATTATCCCTTTTATATCACTTATTACCATGTTATGAACATTATGTAATTATTTAAGTTAATAATGGTCGTTTTGTCGATCTTTGGTACTTGAGTAAAAAATAGACTTCTTATAATTACAAGTTGTTCATGTGGTGAAATATCCGTTATATCCAGAATTATATTCATGATATAGATATCATATATCTCATATATATCCAGTATATACATTCATTCATAAAATTACATGACATTTAGAGGTAAGAAATGAAATACACCATTCATGGAGACGGTAATCCGTACGTACGCATGAATGCTACTTTCATTTCTATTTCATATTTAATGGAATGAAATCATAATTATATAAAGGTATATTATAATTCCAGTATAATATCATTTATAATATCATTTACTCTATCCTTTATACATCCCACATATGGCATTAACAATTCAAATCACTTTGAGGGGGCGGTAGTCCGCACTTCCTAAAATGAAAATATCGCGTTTACCCATAATGGAAACAATAAAGGTATGCCATAAATGAAAAATACAGAACCTTAAGTAAAACATAAACATATTATATATCATATATATAAATATAGTGACATCATAATGGCCACCTTTGAAGGTGTTATATGAGTGTTGAACAATCATCTTTTCGTGAGGCAGAAATTCGCCATCTATAGAAATAGTATGTTCTTTAACCATTAGATGTAGGTGTGTGTAAGTGTAGCTCGAATCCTTCTTATAAAAACATCCTAGTATATTGAGGATACTGGTGTTGTTACAAATGAAATGAATAAAAAGAGTTTATGGGGTTGGAGAATAAAAATAAAACAAAATAACATAAGAGAAGACATTACCTTAAAATCGGGTAACTCTTTTGATTTGAGCCAAAGGCTTCCTTGGGAAGAATTATGACCAATGTGAGGCTTCTAGGAGTAAGGGAGGGAAGTTGGGGGAGTATTTGGGCAGATGTTGGCCGAGCCAAATGTCTTGAAAGTGTGAATGAGGTGGTAGTGGTGGGGGCCTTTTATAAGTGGAGAGGAGGGGCACTCTTGGAAAGTAAGGAAATGTTACATTATTATACAATGCTTTTTGGATTCCAAAGGTCCCACACTTATATAATTCGAGGATAAGGTGATAAGGGTTAGAAATCTACTCATCCAATAGGTTTTTGACAAGTGTAAGCCTTGGATTTTACATTATCTTTTCATTTTATTTAAATCGTTAATTAACGAGGTAATCGCTGCATCATCATGGTGTCATAAATAATTTAATTTATTTAATGTAAAAATATTATAAAAAAAGTACTATGACGTAGGAAATATTTTTAGATTTCCAATGGATATTTATAGTCAAAAATATGACTTGTATAACCCCATGTAAAAATTGTTTTAGTAAAACATTTCATGTTTGTGTCATTTTTTTACTTTAACATTAAATAAAAGGTATTTATGTCATTTTCCAACTAAAGTGGCTCCATGGGGTCCCCAAGTTGACCCATGGATTGTCTTGGTCGTCCATGGCTCATCCAATGAGGGTAGTACATGTGTCAAGCTCATCTCATATTATTAAAACATTATTTTTACCTTAAACTACACTAATTACCTCTAATCGGGATTAATTAAACTTAAAAGTTACTATTCACCAAAAATTATTTTAATCCCATTGAACAAAATTTTACTTCCTAATGACAACCATGTATGTCGGATTTTTGAAAATCAAATTATAGAAGTGGTAATATTTCATTTAAACGAAAAATCAGTTTTTTAACTACAACTTAGTGGTTTCACTATTCATAAAAAATTGAAGTTTTTCAGAACAATGCCAAAATTTCTCCCTAAGCTATAATTGGTATTCCGAATTCAAAAATGATGTCTATTTTACAAAATTAAAAAGTTATAAGTTGCATTAATTAATTTTATAATTAATTCCCGCTGTCACAACAAATAACGTGTTTTTAAGAAACAATATATATCAAAAGATTGACAATTGTTTATGTCCAATTTCAAAGTGAAATTAATTCTAATGAACACCATTGGATAAAATGGTAAAAATATTTTATAATTGTTCTTTAAAACCATTCAATAGTATAATTTATCACTATACATTATTTTGATTAAAAAAGTTTTTTTTAAGTATTTCTCACTATTCATAAAAATTGGAAGTTCTCTGAATGTTTCAAAAAATTCAACTTAGGATAATTTCGATATTCCGAATACAAAAATGAAGTCCATTATGAAATATAAAATTTCTATAATTTTTAAAAGTGGGTAATACTATTCAGAACGGCTACTTTGATTGGTCGCGGTGTGTTAGAATCTCAAACTTGCCTATAATGCAAGCTATTGCATTATTGAAAGAGAAGCCTATCATGGAAGCTCAGGGTGTTATAGATATATTATTTATATTTCAATAAAATGTGTGCTTAATAATTTTTAGGTCATTTTTAATTCTTATCTTTTTAGTTTATTTAGCTGGTAAATCAGTTTATACCATAACTATATAATTTTTTTTACTAATTTCTACTATCCATTTTGTTGAAATATAAATATTAACTAATTAGATAATATAAATTATTTTTATTAAAAATATTGAATATATATTTTTAAATTAAATTCAAATATTGTTCAATATTTAATTTCAAATTAATCCCATAGACATGAGGAGAATGTAGGTTTTCCAAGAGAAATTGTTCAAACATTTAAAAGGTTTTTATATCAAAATTCAGCATGAAAATGATTTCAATGAACTAAATTTTATTAATATATATAATTTATATAATTTTCCTTTAAAACTAATTAAATATAAAAATATTCTTCATAAATAATTTAAATAAAAAATCAGTTTTCAATAAAAATTCAATAATTTTCACTATTCATCAAAAAAATGAAACCTCTATGAAAAATCACAAAAATGAGCTGAAATATAATTTTTACATTTTCAATTAAAAGGTAATTTTTATTTTTTAAAATAATTTTTTAAATGCGTAAAATATTATTTTTAAAATAAATTTGACCACAAAGGTATCAAAATCATTTTTTAGAAAAATAAGGATCTTAAGAATAAAATGGGATTTATTCTTATATCTTGTATATAAAATAGATAAGATAAATATTAGATAGTTTATTGAATATATGATATATAATTTTTTTTAAATCAATTCACAATTTTTTTAAAATTTTTAAGGTAAAATATATTTTATTGCATAAAAATTGTTTTTTAGAGATTTTTTTTTAATTTTTTAATTTTTTTTTAATTTTTAATTAATTATTCACAAAATAATTCATTTTATATAATATTATAAACTATATATTATCATTATTTAGTTAATATTATTCTTACCATCCATTATAATGGCTATGTGATAAAAATTATATAACAACGTTTTATAAATATGACATGTTTCGTATAAACTCAGGGTTGCATGTGATGCAAGATAAACTAAATGTTGTATGTGATGCAAGAAAAAAAGATTTTACATGTAACACAAGATAAAATTAGTGTTATTTGTAATAAAAAATATCATAAATATTGAATTCATTTTAAAAAATTACAAAATATCTTAGTTTTACAAGAGGCATATATTTTGTATATTTAAATTAAAAAATGATTGTTTTTCATTCTTAAAGGTGGAAATAATTATATTATGTTTTGAAAAATGTTATCGGGAGGGGTTCTATACCCCCATGGAAGGTATAATATATTATAAGGAGTCATGAGTAGGGGCAGTATTTATCCTAAGTGATGGTGATATATTAGAGACGGTTCAGGGGAAGGGTTTTATTCCCCTCTCAGTGTTGATTTATAATATGGTTCTTAGCGAGTGGATTTTTCGTGCAGGGTGATGAGACATTTGCAATGGTTCTATGTCAGGGTTCTATTCCCACTAGGCTATGATGATGAAAGTAATATGGTATTATACAATGGTTTTATTTCTACTTGGTTGGTTATTAAATGTTTGAAATCATTATGCGATGGGGTGTTATTCCGTACAGGGGGATGATGTGATATTATATATAGTTCATAGGAATGGTGTAATTCCCTATAGAGAGGATGCGATATTAGAAATTTTATGGTATGTGTTGGGTTTTTATTTCGGTGATATTTCTATGGTGGGGACTTATTCCACATGGATGATGAGACATGGGAAATCATCTATGGGAGAGGCATTATCCCCACTTGGGTTTTGATTTATGATATAGTTCTAGGGATGGGAGTTTTCACCCTTGGGCGTTATGACATGAGATATAGTTATGGGTAGGGTGAAATTCCCCTGGGGTAATGATTTATTAAATGATGTTTAAGGAAATGTGAATGTATTATGGACTAGTTCTTATTTGACCATTATTTTAGTGATATATCCTATTTAAAAATATCTATAACCGTCTAAAGAAGGTATGGTAACTCATAGGTGTCATCATATAACCAGGGGATAAAAAAAGATTTATTTTTACTTCATCTTGGGTTACTATTATGAAACATCAGTATGAAATCTATTTATACTAGGTATATTAAGGGACACCTTTTGTGTTAGAGTCCTAAGTTATAATCACCCCTACTCAAGCTGACTCGACATATTGGTACCCTAGAAAACATCTTCATCATAGGTACATACAAGACAATGGCATGGTGTTCAATATTTGAACTGAGTATCTTTGAATGATTCATGAGATAAGACTAGGTCAGAACTATAGACTTATTGATGGGTTCTAGTTTTTCACATTTGGTCTGATTTGTATATGATCTTATGTGAGATCTTGGGGGTGTTTTCCTAAATCAACTGAAATTTTGGAATCATTAACCATTTTAACATGTGTTATGCTATTTATTTCTAGATATTAGAGTTTTAATGATTCATTATTTATTTGGTCATTATAATGACCGGTTTTAAATTCTTTACATTGTTTTTGAACTACTCTGATATGGTGGTTTAATCATTATGGGCAACACCTTAAACCCTATTTACTAGTCATCAAACTCTAGATTAAGTGAATTCATGAATTATGTCACATGAAACCCCTATAAAAGTATTTAAGAGTAATCTAGGGGGAAATTTTATAGAAGAAAATCATAAATTAAAATAATGGAACCAAAAAATATCTCAAGTATATAAAATGATTCCATCATGTACAAAGTTGTTTAGTATATTTGAAGAGTTCTACCATTAAAATATTGGGGAAAAAGTTCCACATAATTCATTTATAATTAAAAATTCAATTGTAATGATTTTTGGCATTATGAAAACCTAATACTAAATCCAAGGGTTATAGTTGAAGACAGATTTCATCAACCACAAAAGATATTGGATCGAGGAAAAAAATTTAGAATCACTATTTAATAAGTGGATCATTATAATGAAGTAGTGAAAGGTTTTGGTATTTATGACCTAAAATTAGTCATTTTTTATATTAGGGGCATTCATTATCATGTAATGTGTATTAATCGAAATAAATTATAATTCATTTATGTTATTTCATATAACATGAGTGATCATCTGGTAATAACCCACTATAATATATTTGTAACTATTTTATACTTGATTTATGATTGTCATATTAGGTTGTGATGATATATTAATATATTTATGAGTTCAATTACTTATAGAGACACCCTACTATTCACTCAAGGGATATAAATAATTGACAACGAATTTGGATTAACCCACTTAATGTTCACCACATGGACCACTCAACATAATTATATATAATTGTTTCCTTACCTTATAAGTTTATACATTGATAAAATTCTGATTCATTATGATATTGTGTCTTAATAGAAGTAAATTGGGAATGAAACTAATCAAGGAAGGGTAATTTATTAACCATGATTAGATTCATCAACTGATAAGATATGTGATTACATCATTGACCATAATTGTATTTTGACTATGTTCATGTTTAGGATAATATAATTAACTGAGATATAATTATTAAATATCAGTATGCTCTAGGGTTGAGAAAATTTGATAACCATAATGGTATTTACATTATCTATATCATATACTTAGCATTGATTTTGAGGAAAAATGACTTTTCCTAATGGACATTTGATGGATAATATCATCCCTGGCCCCTTTAAAATATTTTTATTTATGAAAATTTCTAATATAACACATGTATTTTATGATTATTAAGGATATCCATTATCATCTAAAATACTAAAAAGATCCCTTGGTGGCACACATAAGATAATTCTAATTATGGGTTTTAAATTGTTGTGATTATTCCATGTTTATAATTGATTATGTTTATTATAAATATATATAATATATTAGTTTACACATTTTAAATATTTAGTTAAATAATAGGTAATTAATTTAATAATTAATGAGGTGATACAAATTAAATAATAAGTTATTTTAATTATTAATAAATAAACATGAGAATATTTTAAAACCCATATAGGATTTGGAAATTTTCTTAGAGTAATTGGAATACAAAGACCATAACATGAGGTAAATTTATAATATCATCTTTAGATTAAATTTATGTATTTTACTTCGTATATTTATCAAATTTGGAGACCTGTTAATGCATCCTCCAAGGTGGGTTAGGACTTAAGACACTCTTAAATCTATCAATTAATCTGAATTACATTTATAGGCTATTTGTTACACTTCCATTAATAGGCTATTCGTAACACTTCCATTAATTTAATTTATATTGAATATATCTATCGATATTCCAAACCATTAAGGTTATTTAATTTCCTTGTATAATTATTTTTTCTTAACTAACATGTTATAGAATTTACTGTGTATAATTAGTACTTTATTTATATATGTATTTCTAGTATTATTATTAAATTCCTATCCTGGAATCACAGAAAATGTTAAAGGTTAACTAAATCTCTAAAACTCTCATTCATGAACATGTAACTAAGTGCAGATCTCTACCCAAGAGATGAAATATTAATCCAATGTGTTTCCAATCCTAAGATTTATAGAAATTTAGTGCTCTAATATTTTAATATTGATATAACTTTAAAAAATTTCATATGGGAGATATAATCCCTCCACTCCAATAATTTTATCATATCCATATTCTAAAAATGAAAAATTTATAATGTAAATATAAAAATATTGTATAATATTATAATATATTCAAACTATATGAAATATGTTTAATAAATAAAATAAACATTGATGTATGTTTTTAATTTATTATCAATTAACTCAATGGTAATTCCAAATATTCAATTTCCACTCAACCTCCAAATAAAATATCATATGGTTTGTGCTATAGCCCATAAGACCACTTAACAATGGAAGATATTTGTGGTATACATAAATCTATTCAGATACATGGGAATATTTTATTTATTATAATTAAATTATTGAACATTATAGGATATGAAAATTAAAAAAATAACTATTTAATATATACAAGGTGCATCAAGTATTTATAAGATACACACTATTAAATAATAGATAATATAATAATGTATGGTATGTATGTGACATATATAATAATAATGGCGCTGACTAATATAAAATATGTCCGTAAATATTGATATGGTAGATTCATTCAAATGATAATCAGATTTATTAGGACATTGATAAATAAAATAAATGGGTTTTTCTTAGTCAAACAATTACAATATCTCTTTTGTTAGACAAAAATTGAAGAATTCATTATATTGTAAATTTTGGGTATAAAATGACTAGGTAACCCCATTAGAATGAAACCTAAAGACATAGGCCTGATAATATTCATGAGATGAAATAGGAAGATCTTATTCCCTAAAAAAGTCCACGAGTTATTTTAGTTATAATTATGAAAATGTATTTAACTAAATTTTCATTCTATAAGAAAAGTGTTTTTCTAATATAAGATATATAGAAATATTGATCTTATCCCACAAAATTTATAATTGTAAAGGTTATTATTTTATAGGGGGTATATTAATAAATGGACATATTTAATTAATAATATACTTTATACTAACAATCACACATACTTTATTATATGTATTCATGGAATTAAACAAAAACCCCAAATTTTCAATGACACTAGTCTTTGAGAATAAAACTTTCATGGAATTAATTATTTGATTTGTACCATAATCTGGTAATTGGTCTAAAATGGATGGATAAATTATATATCCCATAGAAACACAAATCATATGAGATATTTTATTATTCATCCCAATAGTGAAATGATTATTATAAACATTATTATAAAAATTCATATGAAATAAGATGTCATGCACTATTGGTAATGGTTTCTTAAATTCAGAAGAAATATGATGTTATGGAATTATTAATTCTGATTAGTGGATTAATAATAATAAAAATAATTGGTGTAAGGAATTATATGTTATAATGATTAATTTCTCTATCTTTTTATCACAGTGATAAGATTTTTGTATGTGTATAAAAAATTTAGGTTAATGTGTAACTTCTCAAAAAAATTGAGGAATTTTACTAAAGGTAACGTAGAACTCCATCTTGGGGACAAAGAAAGAGTTGATGCATTATCCTTCAGGATAGTACATTCTCTTCTTATCATATGATTTTTAATATTTTAAGAAAACATTTATCATATAGCATAATTAAATAAAAAATTTATTTTAGTATCTTTTCTAGATGAGTTAGGATTTTATTTATAATAAAGGATAACCCTTGAATTATTAATATAAATTAAATTTTTTATTAGTATATTAATATATTTAATGGATAACATATATTTTATCTGCAAAATCATATATATAATGAAAATAATAAGATGTAAAAAATTAATGATATAAACTCTTTTTGTCATTGGAATTATTGCTTAGTCCATAAAATTAAGAATCACATACAATGAATCTATAATAGTTAATTATTTTATTTAATTGATTGTGAATAATTTGATGTATGTAAATCTTATTTAATAAGTAAAATGTCCTAATCAATTTTTAATGATAAATGTAAATGAGATAATTATTTGTTTGAACTCATATATAATGATGTATATAGTTCTATAATAAATTTTAAAAATGTGGATTTTAGTGTATCATATTTTCTACTAATGACTTCTATAGGTATGTGTTTTTGTATCATATAAAGCACATGTATGAATCCATTCAAATGTTAAAAGTGTTCAAAATGTAAAAAATCAACTTGGTAAAAATATTAATATACTTCTATCTGATCAATTTAGAAAATAAATAAGCCACGAATTTCATGACTAACAAATAGATTATGTTATAGGATCACTGCATTCTCCACCTGGTACCCCATTATGAAATAGTGTATTTTAAAGGATGAATAAACCTCTATTGATATTATATTGGACTTATATGAGCCATGTTGGAATTTGTTTTCCTTTTGTGGAGATTCTCTAGAAACTAATTCATGTATTATATATTTTCTACAATAAATTTCTATTTCAAATTCACTATAGTAAATACAGAGTGATTAAACTAAAAAAAATTACCCTATTCTAGGGGGTTATAAATCTCTCTGAAAACATTTGTAACACCCCAAGCTTCCATGATACACTTCTCTTTGAATAATACAATAGCGTGTGTTGTACGCAACTCCGAGTTCTAACACACCACAAAAAAACTATCCATTGTGAATAGTAATACCCACTTTTTGAATTTTTATAAATTTTATCATTCAATATGGACTTCATTTTTGGATTCAGAATATAGAAATTATCCTAGGGTGAATTTTTGGTATTTTTTTTGAAAACTTTCAATTTTTGATGAATAGTGAAAAACACTAAGTCATAGTTTAAAACCAAATTTTTAATTAAATAATTATTTATTTTATTTAAATTTATTTTAGGTCAAAATAGATACATAATACCTATATAAGTTCAATGTAATTCATTGGAGTCAGTTTATAATAATTTTAGATATATAAAAATTTTATTGAACTTTCAACCGTCTTTTACCCACCTCCTACGAGAATTTAAAAATTCACATAAAAATTAATTTTACCACTTATATGAGTGGAATTTAAAAAATTATAGAGACACTATTTATATAATTAAGTAAAATGTGGTTCAATATTATGAAAATAATTTTTGGTGAATGGTAACTTTTTACTTTTATTTATCACGGTTAAAAGTAAATAAGGTAATTAAGTGTAAAAATGATATTATTATTACCCAAACACATGTCCTAATTCTATTGGATAAGTATAGTTCTACCAAAAAAAAACCTTATGAATAAAATATGAACCTCTTTGGTCCACATGGATTAGATTAGGACATTAATTGTTATTTAATTCAAAGATGAGTTAAAAGAGTTAAAATCAATGTTTAATACCTAAGACATTATTAATATAGGGATAAACATGAGATACATTTGACTATAAATATTCATTATAAATATAAAAATATTTCCTACATAATGGTATTTTATTTATATTTTTTAGACGTTAAATAAGTTATTTTATTTATGACACAATGATGATGCAGTAATTACCATATTAATGAAATATTAAAATAATTGATATTATAAATATTTAAAATAATATAATTAGATACTTTTTATGAATTAAAATAATTTTATAGGTTAATATGATATATTAGGGTTGGTTAGATTAATTGTTTTCAAAGAAATAATTCTTTTATAAATTTAGAAAAAACAAAATACCAAATAGTGTCAAAATTGACATAAAAGAGTTTTTAAAACATATATTTTATTATTAATTTATATTCTATTATTAAAAATATAAGGTTCTTCCAAAAGACCTATATAATTATAGTTTTATCATTAATGAACCATTTTGGGTTCTCGTGGAAGGATATAGTAATTTTATTGACCAAATAATATAAAAATACAAAGAGACATGGTAAATGGAAAACTATTTAACTAAGAGTTAAATCTAAAAGATAAAGTTAATATAGTGACCCAAACCTGTCTATAACCTATTTGTTGAGTTTTTTTTGACCTATAACCACCTTATATTTTAAATAATCCATTTTGGATCCATTATAAACCGAAAATGATTTTATTATACAATAATATTTCTAGCTTTTCCTAAGGTGCCCCTCACCCCTCTAATAAATGGGTACTCACCCTTCTCTCCAATTGACACCTTCAAAGCCATTTGGCTCAGAAAAAAACTACCCAAATACCCTCTCAACTATACTAAATTCATCCTTGAGGCGTTCCTTTAGTCATAAATCCATCCTATGGATCCCTTTTGTTCAAATCAAAAATAAGAACCCGAAGAAGAGGTAAATATCTCACCACCACTTTCAAGTTCCTTTCTTCTTCAAATTCCTTTTTCTTTGTTGTTTCCATTATAAAATAATAACTCTAGTATATTTTATATAATTTGATGTTATTATAAACATGGTACAGCCAAATTCATTATCTTATCCATCCTTTAAATGACATGTCACCATACGTGCTTAAGTACAGCTTACCGTCTCCACGTCGTAGTGTAATTGTTATTCAATACATTATTATTTGGATGGGTATAATAATGATGTTTAATTGATGTAAATAATAAATATAACATGATAATTATTCTGTATATATTATATACCATCCAATTATATATTATTTTAATATCAAAAGAATGATATTGTTTCTCGTGCATACGTACGGATTACCATCTCCATGAAGGTGATGAGATTTATTCCCCATCGTATCCATTTAAGACTAATTTTCATAAGATGATTAAAAATAATGTTTAAAGACTTGATATCATTCTGGATATGAATAAGATACATTCCATCCATAATAAATATGACTCACATAACAAATAATATAAAGGAAAACGAATCCGCTAACACCCGAAACAACGATAATACAAAGATATTATTAACAAAACAATGTTTAAAGATCATAAATGATATCATATTAATGTAAATGATTATTGAATAATTTAATAACAATTATTTCACCATTATACAGATTTTTAACCTACCCTCGACCAAATAAAAGTAAAAGGTAAGGGTTTATTTCACAATCTCTTCATTATCCGAGGTTGTTTATACGCAATTATCTACCGGGACCTCTTTATCATCCACATCCATGTTTCTTAAAAAAGTATTTAAAAACATTATTACTATTTTATAGAATATGGGTAAAAGTCATTTATACCCTTGTTTTACTTTTTATAAGATTTTTATAAAGGAATCTTTCCATCATTTTCCAAAGAAGGTCTTTTTTAACCTTTTCGACAAAATTAATGTAAGAATGTATTTTTTTAACTTATACAGCGGGTGCGGCTATTTTCCGCCTTTATAAAATTTTCGAAGCTTCCCTTACAAGATTATAATAATATTTTCAAAATAAATGTTTCCTTTATAATTACGTGACTCTTAAATGATTTCAAAATGGAAAGAGATATTTCAAAAAAAAAATTGATTTCATATATGTCAACATCCTCTGATGGATTATAAGATTATTTGAAGTTGATTTATTATGATACAAAACTTCCATATTGTATAGAAGGTTTTGTGATATGTTTGACCGTGGATGTGTTATTTCCTACCATTCCTGGTTTATGGATAATGTATTATCATTTCATATGCTATTTTTAATATTAATTTTTATGTTATATTTCAACCACTTCTTATGATGAATATATTGGACTAGTATGTTCCGGGTTGGGGACCAGTAACAGTAATCCCTCCGGGTTGGGGTCCTGTTATAGAAAACCCTCCAGGATGGAGTCCGGTTATAGAGGCTCTCTAGGTTGTATTCCGGTTACATAGGCTCTCTGGGATGGAGTTCGGTTACAGAGGCTCTCCGAGTTTGGGTCTGGTTACAGTTATCCCTTAGGTCCAAGAACGAGGCCTTGACGTAGAAATTAGAGTCTGACATTATGCATTCCATCATTATGAAAGTGGTTATTGATATTTCATGTTATTTTTATACTAGTATAATATCCATGTTAATAAGTAAATGACATTATTTAATTTTATTTTTTCCATATTATGCTGAAGATCAAGTTTAAAAGGATTTTGTTTTAGTTATACAATGCCTTAAATGTTTATGCTTATTTATAAAAGTTTCTTCTATATTGTTATCCTTACTAAGCATCTGATCTCACCCTTTATATGTTTTATTTTTCCCATGATTTGAAGAATGATTTTATAACTGGACTACAGGGATAGTCTGAGTGGATATGAGTGTGGACTATGGAGACTATGTTGTTGCAGTTTTTCACTTTATCATGTAATGTAAGACTTCTGAATGTATCTAGTGTTTCCACGGATACTAAACTAATCGGCCTTTCGAGATTTGATCTTTTGGGATCATGCCAATGTTATGTAATAATGCGCCAACTCTGGGTAACTGGGGTTGGGGCGTTACAGTTGGTATCAAAGAAAGTTTAGTACAAACCTTGGAAGATAGATTTAGATAAACTCTGATTAGAGCACATAGCCCTAAGATAAAATTTTAGGATTAGCATAGAAGAACTTTCTAGAATTTTGGTATTGTAGATATTTTGTGAGTTTTCTAAGAAATATATCCTTGTATGGATCTGAGCAGGTAGAGGTGGATCTGGCATAGATGTACCTAGGGGTAAAACCCGAAAACACGGCTTTGAGCTAGACTCGAATGGGAACTGGTTCACAAAAACGTGCCTTGCTTCACTCTTGGTTACGACACTCACAAGGGGATATGATTTGGATAAGTCTCATTTTCTTTACAAAAAATTATGAAGGGTTTATGAGTATATACTTCTACAAAGAAAATATTTTTAGGATTATGGATTATATCCATAAACTGTTCAGTTTATGTTAAGTGTTTTACAAGTTTTGAATTATGTATCTCAATTCATAAACTAATCTAGTTTATGCCATTGTATAGAAATGGCACCTAGTTGAAGGAATGGAAATTGTATCAATGCACGAACTCCATGTAGGGATTTCCTTCCTACTCAAGATAATTATAGTGGAGCTGGTGATACAACTGGTGCTGATCAAATTATCACTATACTAGGACAACTCACACAGGTTATGAATAATAACCTTACCCGTATTGAGCACCCTGATCCACAACATGGAGGATCAATGTTAAAACACTTCATGAGGAAAAAACCACCAACATTAAATGGGAGTACAATTCCATTATTGGATGGGAAATGGATAAATTCTGTAGAGAAAATATTTCATGCCTTGGGGAGTAGCGAAAGGGAAAAAGTTGTCACGGCTGTTTACCGCCTCACTGGAGATGCTGATCAATAGTGGTCATTGATTCAAAACAGAAAAGAATATGAGGAAGTATAAAATATGGAATTTAGGTAGTTTAAAGAAATTTTCTTAGAAGAATACATTCCTCATGACCATCGAGCGGATAGGGAAAGACAATTTCTGAGTCTGAGGCAAAAGGATGATGAGAATATCGCGAAGTATGAAGCTATCTTTACAAGGTTAGAAAGACATGCTGCAGATTATATACGTGACCCAAGAAGTAATATTGACCATTTCATTGATGGATTAAAACCCATTTATCCATCAAGCATTAGTATCACAATCCTTACCATTGTACAAAGATATAATCTCGTGTGCTATCAAGACAGAAAAGGAATTCTCTAAATCTTATGAAAATAAAGTAAAGCAAGATAAGAAGAGAACGATGGAGCAAGAGATAGATAAAAGGATAAAGGTAAAGAATTATTTTCCATTATGTGATAATTTTTGGAAGAAACACCCTGGTACTTGCCTAAAATAAATGGGAGTTTGTTACAAGTGAGATGAAAAAGGCCACCAAGCTCATGACTGCAAGGTGAAGAAAGAGGTTGTCAATGTTGAATGATATAATTGTAGAGAAATGGGGCCTTACACAAATGAATTCCCTAATATCCAAGAAAACATACCTCATAAAAGGCCAAGGTATCAAGGCCAATCTTATACTATTACTACAATTGAAGTGGAATAATTAATGTATTTGTGTTTTTGGACTCAATTATTATATTCTGGTTATAAGAATAATGTGATAAATATAAGGATTGTACTGCAGTACTTGTTGTTTTCATTAAGGTTTTAATATGACTAAGTTAATCATATTTTTAGTATGTGACAATAAGATAATCTTTACTTTGTTTGGGGAATCTGATGTTACAATTGATTTTGGAAATTAGATACCTTTTATAGAGAGTCTGGACAGATGTATTTTGGATAAATATAAATGTTGGAATGGATTAAGTTGATCTTGGGATAGTATTGTTTAAGGTTAAAACATTTCTTATGATTATTTTTGAAAAAGGAAAACCTGCAGGTTAGGCAATAACCCATCACGACGTACAAAGCAGCAGGAATCGAGTCCACAACCATAGTACCACAGGCTTTTATTACCTACCACTAGCCTACAGGAAGTCCCTGGTTATTACAAAATATTTTTATTCAATTAAATGGTATGTGTTAATATTTGGAACCTTATATGATTAGGATAAATATCATATTTTTTTGGGTTCTTGTAGGGTCCTGAAAAATCCACAAAGGAGATTCTACCCAAATCCCCCAAATAATTGGGGAAAATAATCAAAGAAGGGACACAAACAGGACCGGTCCGCAAACCGGTCCCATGGAAGCGCAACGTGTCCAGGCCCTACGAGGCCCCCTCCGCAAACCATTTTCGTTCATGAAATGGAGGCGAAGAGTGTCCGCGGTCATGAGGTAGGATGGATTCCAGTCCGGTTCACTATCATGAACCACCCCAACCACAGACCACGTCGACCGGTTCAAGCCGCACCCACTGTCGTTCGCTGAATAGAGGTGGAACCCTCTGCGCCCGCGGAGCACTCCCTGAGTTTGACTCACGGTGGAGAGGGGTGAATCGTTCAATACCCACCATGAATAGCGGATTGACCAAGTTGTCTGTAAACTGGATATTTGGTTATGGGCCTCCGCAAAAGGAGTCGTGTGGCCACAAATACATCCCTTTCCCCACTCTAAAAAAGGAGACCAAGGGGGAAAGAAAAAGAGGTCGGAGAACTGGAATCAGATTCGGAGGGATTGGAGATTCGAAAGGAGATCGGTTGAAGGAAGGCTTCGGATTTTGCAAACAGCGAAATTCCCATCCACGAACCACAAAAGGTATACGAATTAACAAGGAATTGGAAAACGCATAATAACTTGGTGAACCGCGAACCTAAAATAACAAAAACAAGGAGAAACACGAACCATACCCCCTCCGCGGATGACTTCCCCGTGGACCAGGGAGTTTATTCCTCTTTTCCCATCCATCGGACCCCGTAACACTCTCCTACGCGGGCAAAGCCCTGACCGATGAGCCTCCGACCGGTGCCGCCCTTGGCCACTGCTGCCTTCCTGGAACCCTCTGCGAACCACCCTGGCTCAAGGATTGAACCCGAAGCCACGAACCACACTGGTTTGCGGGACGCCAATCAGTCCACGGACCACCCTGGTTCGCAGATGGCTTCTCCATCCATGTGACACTTCCCCACGTGAAGGGCTCCAAAACCCATACCTCTCGGTGGCTCTCCAAATACTTCGGTGTTCTCATTTCCCGAGCCAAATAAAATCCTTCTGATCCAGCCAAGTCCTCCACGACCCCCTCATTGGCCTATTCATCGGCCCCCGAGCCGAGGCCTCCACCGGAACCACCGGATCCGTGTGGTGTAACTTTGAGGCACATCAGCACGCCATTTTGAGTTCACATACCCATGGTAAACAGGGGAAAATGGGTTTCCCCAACCCTTGTGCAGATTCCCAAAGCATTCCTGGGTTCACATTCCCACGGTAATGTGGAGTTTCTGCTCGGGAGTCCTCTTTCTTCCACTCTACTTTCTAGTGTCTCCTCAATAAGGTAAAATAGCTATCAGAAGGAATCCCTCATGTGCTTCAAGAGAGGAGATGGCCACCGGAGCACCCCCTTTCCCTCTCCCGCTAGGCTTTGTCTCCCCGGGCGTCCATCTCGGAGTAAGCCCTGACCTTCTGGGCCTCTTCAGAGTGTAAGACCCAATCCATTGCCATGTGCATCCATCCATGAGTAAGCCCCAACCTCATGGGCCGCCCTCATGCGTAACCCCCACTCCACTTCTCACGGACACACCTTTCACGACGTGATCCTATGGTCCCTGTTGGATCTTGTTTCTCACACCGAGCATGACTCACGTGGGATTAGAGTAAGCATCAACCACGAAATCCCCTTTTTGGGCCTTCTCAGAGTGTAAGCCCCAATCCATTATTATGGGCCTCCTTAGAGTGTAGGCCCCAATCCATCATTATGGGCCTCCTCAGAGTGTAAGTCCCAACCAATGCGAACTACGTGGACTTTGATCCTTGCCTCCTAGGCAGGGTACATAGGAAGCCTCCATGAGGTTCAAGCCCATCACCCATCGGACCACTTGGTCTATCTTCACGTTAGTTCCCCAACACCAATCCGAACTACATGGAATTTGATCCCTACCTCCTAAGAAAGGTACGTAGGGAGCCTCCCTGAGGTTCAAGCCCAACAATCGGTTGATCCGACTATTCTTCGCGTCGGTTCACCGTGCCACTCCTAGTACCGCCTCAAGCGAGTTCCAACTCTTCAGGTTCATTAATACAACGAGGGATGGTAATCCTCAGGCATAAATGATTTTGAACCCCTGCATCCAGTTGACCATTTCCCACCAAGGTTAAATCTGTGGATACTATGTTTGGGTATAAACCAAAGATTCACGAACATATGAATACGTCTTAAATCTATAAGAGATTCCCGAAACAGGAAAATATTCCCCCCAAAAAAGGTTGTGATGATCCCGAATTCCCATCCTCTCGACCAATGTGAGTTCTTAAGAGTCGCTGGTTAGACCATCCAGTGAACGTCTGCATTTGGAAAGCAGGTCCATCAATCATTGGATACGGAGCCGTTGGGTGTTTCGAGGCCGAAAACCACTACGAAACAAAAAATGGTGAACTCGATGTGAATCTTTAACCAAACATGATGAGTTTAACCTAATTCCACCCTAAGCCCCATTATGCTCTAAAGGAGGGCTAAGCAAGGTCATTAATTATGCATGGGATTATGTGATGCTTCTTTGACGAGTTTGCTGCTTGTATTTGCTAAAATGTTTTGCAGGTACCACGAACAGGCACCTACACCCGTTCGCTCCTCCCGAGCCCTCCATCCAGACATGGCGGCATCATACGAGCCGGAGCGCATCCCCGCCAAGCTCCATAAAGCTCGTCGCTCACACAGGATGACACTTATAGGCAAGCACGTCTCCCCACCAACAAAGTTCACCGACTCGGTACGGTGGGAACCAATATATGCAGGGCCAGCTCCCTGCAGATGCAAGTAAAGTCCAACACCTTGATGTGGCAGCAAACTGAGAGATAAACCAACTTATCCCAGTATAGGGACAGATTCGTTCACCTACCCCGACACATGATAATTGTCAGTACCCACTGACCACTGGTGGACCGGAGCAGGATATTCCTACTCCGATACCGAAATGGGCCTTCATACCCATTCCATCCAAAGATGTCTCTCTACATATCCTGGAAATGATGGAGAAGCAGGTATTGATCCCAGATCATATCTTGCAGACTTGCCATAATGTTATTGCATCAGTGGCAACAACAAGGACTTGGGCTTGTGATACTGTCTCCCCAATTTAGGAAACTCATCTAAGAGACGAGATAGCTGCCTCAGAACATATCTTCATCCCTGCTTCTTCCCAGGAGGGTCACCGACCATATTCGCGATGCAAGGGAAACCGGATCGAGCAGCTTCACTCGTTCCAACTTGGGGACACCTGTCCATCATGGTGGATTCTCCAAAGAAGGAATATATCCCTGCTAAAAGCCAGGATGTTTTTCGGCATGTCCCGACAGCATCACGATACCCAATTATACAGGGACCCAAAGGAGGTGAAGGTCGTTGTCAGCAGTAGACGGTCCCCGCTGTCCACAAAAGGGTGCCCCGAATGCGCCGAAGGAAGCCGGAAAATAAAGAGCGGGTTCAGGACTCCACTATGCTAGAATATGGGGTTCCCGATGCTGCTAAGAACACATCAAAGGCTCAGAACACTGCCCTCCCATTACCATATTATGGGAGCCGCAGTAGCAGTTGTGAAGGTCTTCCCCACAATATCGCTACCATAAGCTCTAAAGGTCCTCCCCAGAGCACCCGTGGGGGCTTCCCCCACCGGAATATAACGATCGGTCACGAGAGATTCTCTCTTGATGCGAGTCACGGAAACCCTCCACGTGACTAGAAGATCAAGCAGTAAGAAGGTCCTCCACTTTCTGCGGTCCACCCTGAAGGTCATCCCTGGGGTATACACTGCAATCACTCTCCATGTAGTGGGGCCACAGAGTGTGATGGTAGTCTTCTCTATCATAGTCACAAATATGGAGGCCCTCCCCGTAGTGATGTCTCATCACGACAAGAAGGCCCTCCCCTTGTCGTGGAATGCCCTGAACGTCCTCCCCAGGGGTTACGCTGCAATGGAACTCCACGCGGCCAGGCATCAGATCACGGTGGTAGTCCTCGCCACCCTGATAACGGAGGTCCTCCCCATATAGACGTCAAGCAACGAGAAGGCCCTCCCCTCATTGCGGTACATTCTGGAGGCCCTCCCTGAGGTTTATCCCGCATATATTCTCCTTGTGGAAGCATTAATGGTAGTCCTTGCCATTTTCGCTGCTGTGATGGTAGTCCTCGCCACCATGACTGCCATTGTGAAGGTCCTCCTCGAAATGGCCCCATGAAACAAGAAGTTCCTCCCCTTGTCGCGGTGTTTCCTAAAGGTCCTCCCCAGGATGCACGTTGAACGTCAATCCATGATGGTCATCCTCACCATGATGGCAGTTGTTGCAAAGGTCCTCCCCTTAACGACGCTACGTAGCCAGAAGGTCCTCCCCTTGCTGTTACATGCCTTGGAGATCCTCCATAGGGTGTGCACTAAAAAAGTCCTCTATGCAGTGAATCATCAAGCAATGATGGTAGTCCTCGCCATTTGTCCGCCATTGTGGAGTTCCTCCCCGCGATGACATATTATTTTGACAGGAAGGCCCTCCCCCTGCCGAAGAAAGCACCGAAAGGCCCTCATATGTCGAGGCACTCAGAAGGATGAGATCGAGCACGTCAGATTCCCATCTTGTTGCTATCGACGCCCTTCTTCGATCAGGATCCGTTCCAGGGCCGCGTTCATCTTCTGAACCACCTCGGAATCGCCCACAAGACAATTCAACCACTACAGGTCCCACTGCCTCTGACTACAGTGAGTGCCTTAGTTGGGCTGACCAGGTAGAGGAATCACTAGCAGAGGAGTATGCTGATATGATGCACATGAGAAAATGACTAGCCATGAATGATATACCAGTTATGTTTTTCCTCACAGCCACCTCTCAGTAAGACATACCCAGGGAGTTGTCGGAAGAATGCATGAACGACATCTGCTATAATATATGGACGACCCTCTGCCAGCTAAAATTGATCTTCCTTCCCTATGATGGGTATGTAGACCACGTCAAGATGATAGGGGACCTCCTGCGTCACATTGACCTAGAGGCCCTTTCCTCGACACGACAACAACACCTCGAGAGGCATAAAGGAAAAATGGAGATAGCCTGCCAACGTCCGCTGCACCAAATGCGCCGCCTCATCGGTGATGCTCCAACGGGAGTCCATATCAGGGGATGGGGGGAACATAGATCTCTTCATTTCACCCTTCTCCCTACCTAGAAAAACTCGTTCGGCATGGTATCTTGCAACATCATCACGTCAGGACGACAATCGAGTGGACCCCCTGTTTAGGAATGGCAACACACCCAACAGATTCAGGCCTTGAGTAAGTCCCAGAAGGGTTAGGACTGAAGGGAACAAGCCATTCAAGAACTCCTAAATCAGGCCAACGAGAGCATAAAGCAGGCCTCTCTCCTAAGAGAGGCCAATCAGCGATCTTTTCTTGCCTCCCTAGAAGGGACTGATCCATAGGTGAATTCGGCACCAGATCCGGTTCACCCCTTGATGGGGGCACGCAAGATTAGGCAAGTCGTGATAACTGCAACCACTACCGTAATCCAGGGTCAACCCTATCCTGCAGGGTTGGGGGTATTTTTAACAATAAATTCCCTCGTAAGACCAATAAAACCGGGAAGAGACTCAATGTCCATGGAATGGGGCCAACCCCAGCCCTTAGGGATGGGGGCATTATTACCCCCTCAACAACAACCTCCCCCATGAGAATCAGTATTCTCTCATCTAGGTAAGACAGTTAGAAGAGGAGGTTCCCATCCTATCCCGTCATTTGAATCATCATCCCCTCCAAGAGGAAGGCGCACCGTAAGGTCGCATCAATTAACTCTCCGCGTCACCCTTCGTCAAGAAGTCCGAAGGAAATCCCAGGTCATGAAAGGGAAGGCCAGCCAAAGACGCATGAGATACTCTTCCTATTTGGAAGATGACATCCCCTCCACCTCGCAATATGCGTTCATCAAAACCATAGAGGCTAACCCCGTGGGTGACACTGGAGAAAATGAAAATCCGGACGGATCGGGAGACGACAGTTCCGGTCTGGCTGTGACTCACAACGAACCCCCTAGTGTGCACACCTGGAACCAAAGGGTCACTTTAAACATGGCCGCCCCTTCAGCTAACCTCCCTCCGCCTGCCCAGTGAGCTTCCAACAAGGATAAGAATAAAGAAACATTTACCCTTAACCTGCCTCCTTCTCTCGACAAAAATGAGCCCCTCACATTCGAAGAGAGGTTCACTCGATAGGAAGAGGAGATGGAGGAATTGAGATGGCTTAATGCCAAGCTACTCCAGAGGAACCATATTATTGAAAGTGCATCCCAAGAAGAGCCACTTCATCCAATCACATCAAGTGCGCCTCAAAGACTAAGTCTTGCCCCGGAAAACGAAGAATGATCAGGGCTCTCATCCAATGAGGTGCTTGGCCCGTCCAACTACCTAGATGTGGATCCGGATGAATACCAGGATTTCCCTCCACTTAGGAGGAAACTATAGAAAGTATGCCCGAACCCTCATAGGGTACCCTGAATGGAATATGCACCCTTGGTGCCGACCAATCCGGATCCTTAGGCAATGCCTCGGGCTATGCCTGCCCAGGACCGGGCCCAACAAGATGTAAACTAGGGACTCACCAACCCCATCGAGGAACTAATAGATCGATTGGAAGCGATGGAAGGTCGATGCCCTCTGATACAACCAGAGCGAAATCCCTACCCAGATTGGGTGACCAACACACCACCTCCACCCAATTTTTGGAGCCCTGTATTCCCCATATTCAATTGATCAGGTGATCCAGAGCAGCATTTGATGCACTACGCATCCTATTGCGACCCTATGATGGGAAATCCAGAACAACAAGAAGCAGTGAAACTTAGATGCTTCGTACAGACCTTGCAAGGATCTACCTTCGTCTGGTACATGAGTCTGCCGGTCTAGTCGATAAAGAGCTGGGAGGACCTCCGGCAGCAGTTCCTATTCCACTTCAGCTCAATGCTGCCTAAAACAACGGTCATCGATATCATGAACTGCAAGAAGAGGGAGAACGAGAGGGTCTCAGATTTCATTGCCAGATGGAATGTTCTGACCTATTCTCTGAACAGAACAATGCCTCAAGATGTGATGCTTTCCATATGCATCGATAATCATCGAGATGAGCTGTGAACACCGCTTATACCGGTGGAGTGCACCACTAGCTTCTGCCATCTCTCGGCTATTGCCCAGAGAATTGAGGACTCCCTGCAGTGGACAAATTCAAAGTCCCAAATAGCCTCGTAGGCTCTAGTGAAAAGAGATCCTAGAGTTGAAGCGTCTGCTGTCACACTCAAACCAGCCCCTATGCCTGCTCCACCACTCAGGCCTCCACTAAATCTTCAAGGCCCCCCTGCACATCCATGGCCATCCCCGCCTAAATGGGATGATCAGAGAGGACCAAATCGGAACCAGTTTGGGGAATGAAGACAAAAAGTATACTCATTCCGAGACGATCAAGTCCATGGATACTTCATTGCCACCATGAACTGCAACTTTCTCCACCTCCTGAAGCCAAGGAAACCTGAAGAAGTCGGTCACCATGACAGGCCAGATTACTGCCCCTACCATCAGATGTTGGGGTATGGTATCCGAGAATGCTTTATCTTCAAAGACCTCTTGCAGAGGATGGTAGATTCAGTTCTAGTTGAGCTGGGACCACCCCCAGCACATGTGGAATGTATCTCTACCACCAAATCCTACAAAGAGGAGGGATGACAGAAAGTCACCAGCAAACAAGGGAAAAAATTTGACAACTGGATGACTTAGAAGACTATCAACCGAGCCCATGGCATACTCCGAGCTCAACTACAACAGCCGGTGTTGCCACCAACAGCCCCTGATGCCGCAGAGCTGACAATATTGAACTCAAAACCCTCCACGAGCCGGTCATCCAGGTGTAATAAAAGGAGGAAACAATCACACGAGGAGATGTCCGCAATGGGGCCAAAGTCAGTCCAAACCCTGACAGATTTCATCCCCTCAAATTTGGCACCACGGGCACCGACCAACCAAACGACACCATCAGAGACAACCGACCAGGTTGACCTGTCATAGGATGAAGAGCCAATTTTTGGTTCTATCAACGTCATACATCTCATGGAATCATTCCCTAACGAATGGTATGGTACGAACCCGATATCCCTACACGAGGAGCCGGAAGGAGGAATCGTAGAGGTAGAGGATACCAGGGGAGGCGTAGCCGCGGACAAAACCAACCCTACGGTTGGACCCTGACCCAAACCATCAATATTGCGGAAACACATGGGAGAGCCCTTCAAATGACTTAGTAGGCGAGGGAATGACCCTCCACTTCCACAAGCAGCCACTCTGTCCATGTTGTTATGCGATACCCACCAGAGGATGAGCAAGTGTCTGGCTGCCTAGTGAGCACAAACAGACTGGTCGGGCCAAGTCCTAAAAACGTGGTAACACCATCGATATCTATCCCCACAGTGGGTCCCTCCTCGTCAAATGCTCCAGCTCCCAAAGCACTAGCTAAGACCCTCCTACCAAAGAAGAAGCGTCGACCGCTGGAACAAAAATACGACATCCTTAAGCAGCTGGCGTTAGTACCAGCCAAGCTGTCAATCCTGGATGCCCTGAGTTTGTCAGCCGACCATAGGGAGGCGCTTATCGAAGCTTTGATCATCCCCCAGGAATTTCAAGTCGAGGTATCCGCCGCCGAGATTTACCGGACAGAGATTGGCCCGACTGAATGCAGTATGGTGATTTCCTTCACCGATCAGGATGAAGATGCCATCATGCAAGGAAACATCGGACCAATATATGTGTCTAAAACTCTGAATGGAATTGAGATTCGGAAAGTCTTTATAGACAATGGCTCTGGAGTTAACTTCCTTCCCCTACGGACACTTTGTAAGTTGAGCTACAGTGAGGACGATCTAATTCCCTCAGCTACAACTCTGTTGGGTTACGACAAGAGTGAGCAGAAACCAATGGGACAAATTAAGCTAAAGACCCATTTTGGCGACCTGGTAGCCTACACGGAATTCCTGGTGGTCCGGCAGAGCACAACATTCAATGCCCTGCTGGGAAGGCCATGGCTCCATAAGCACATGGTCGTTCCTTCATCCTATCACCAGTGTATCAAGTAATGCGTCAATGGACAAAGAGGGACATTGCACGCCGACAAGGCCCCTTTTGAGCTCTCCGAGTCACATTACATTGATGCCAAGTTCTATGAGAAAAAGAAAAAGAAGCCCTTAGTCGACGGCGTCGACTGGATCCCCACTCCAAATGGCCTAGAAATGGTTCCCGACGACCCCCTCAGGCAGCTTGGTAGTGATTATGTCATGCCCATCAACCACGTGGAAGGTAGGAGTTCAAGTCCGGACACGCACTCGGATGTCCTCATGACTTCAGCCATAACGGCCGAGTGTGACAATGATGGAACGTCCGCTAACCCTCAATCGGTGGGCGAAAGCTCGAACAAGGATGCCCAAGACACCTTGCCTCCGGACTTCCAAGAACTCGTGACAGGAGCTCTCTCCTTGTCAGACCAAGAAGATGAGGATTTGGGAGTAGAAGAGGGGGAAGATCTCAAGGATGAACCTCCCGCCTTTGACGATGGTATCTCCACCACTGTGGAAAAACTCAGGGAAATAAACCTGGGTACCCAGGAAGACCCGAGGCCCACCCTCATTAGTGCGGCCATGTCCCCCGAGGAACACGAGGTATATACCACTTTCCTGAGGCAACACCGGGATTTCTTCCCCAGGAATTACACGGAAATTCCGGAACTCAATCCCGAGGTAGAGACGCATCACTTGGGTCTTTCAGAAGACCACCGGGTCTACAAACAGGCCGCTAGAAGGACACACCCCTCACATGCTGCCAAGTTTGAGGCTGAAGTCAATAAGCTCATTAAAAAAGGCCTCATCAGGGAGGTCCAGTACCCCATTTGGTTGTCCAAAATCATCCCTATCAAGAAAAAGAACGGAAAAATCCACATCTGCATTGACTTCAAAGACCTTAATCGACAATGTATAAAAGATGACTTCTCGGTGCCAATCACTGAGTTGTTAATTGATGCAATGACCGGGTATGAGGCTCTATCCTTCATGGACGGTTATTCTGGATATAATCAAATCAGGATGGCCCGAGAAGACGAAGAATCCATTGCATTTAGGGCCCCTCAAGGGGTATTCTGTTACAGGGTCATGCCCTTTTATCTCAAGAATGCTGGTGCCACGTATCAGCGTGCCATCCATCGGATCTTTAAGTCGTTCCTGGGGAAATTCGTTGAATGTTACGTGGATGAACTAGTGGTCAAGTCCAGATAGCGCTCGGATCACCTGTCGTACCTTGAGACCGTCTTCAATAAGCTCCGACAGTGTAGCTTGAAGATGAATCCCTAGAAATGCGCCTTTGGGGTTACCTCAGGGAAATTCCATTGCTTCTTCGTATGCCATCATGGCATCGAAGTCGACCCTGAGAAGAAGAAGGCTATCCTGGGCCTACCACCTCCTCGAATTCTCACTAAGATGAGGGGATTCCAAGGACACCTAGCCTATATTAGGCGGTTCATAGCCAACCTGGCAGGAAAATGTTTTCCTTTCACCAGGTTAATGAAGAAGGGGGTCATGTACCGATGGACGGACGACTGCCAAGAGGCATTCGACAACTTGAACAAGTACCACTTAATCCCACTGGTCCTCATTCCCCTGGTTGAAGGTAGACCTCTCCTTCTATATGTGAAGGCCCTATAATGGTCACTGGGAGCCTTCCCCGCACAAAAGAACGACGCCGGCAGTGAAAACAACCTCTATTACCTCAGTCAAACCATGATTGATGCTGAGACTCGATACTCAAATATAGAGAAGAGCTATCTGTCCTTCATCTTCGCGGTTCAAAAGCTATGAAATTATCTACAGCATCATGAAGTCCATTTGATCTCGTGGAGTAACCCACTCAAGTACATCCTCAGTCACCCGATGCTAACCGGACGCCTATCTCGATGGGCGGTCATCCTGCAACAGTTTGACATCCGGTCCGTGCCTCAACAAGCCATCCAGGGCTAGGAATTAGCAGACTTTCTAGAACAGAACCCTTCAACAAGGACCACTTCACCGAACATCGAGCTACCTGATGAAGATATCTTCTCGGTTCAAGAGGAGTTCCCAGCATGGGAAATGTACTTTGACGGCGCATCCCGAAGCCCCACTAGGAAGAGGATGGAGGATCCCAAATTCAACAAAGTGGGTCTGGGAATAATACTCGTGTCCCCAGAAAAGGCAGTTTTTCCGTATTCCTTCCTTCTGTCAAAGGGATGTACAAACAATGAAGCGGAATATCAAGCACTCATTGCAGGCCTGGAGCTCGAACTCCAGTCAAAACTACAACACCTTAAGGTAAAAGGCGACTCAGATCTGGTCATCAAGTAAGTCAATGGTTACTATGCTATTAAAAAGGAGGAGCTAATCCCCCTATTTGACCATGTCCTAGGGATAATGGTCAAGTTCTCCAAAGAAAAAACATTAAATTATATTCCCCGGTCCCAGAATGCTCAGGATGATGCATTATCCATCGCGGCCACAGCCCTAGCCGGCCCAGACCAGGATGAAACGGTCATCAGCATTGCTCACCGTCAAATGGTATTGCCATTTGTTCAAGCTAAGATGGAAGAAATCCACAAAGTCAGTCATGTCCCTGAGCCATATGCTCCTGCCACTGGCTGGATGATCCCCACCATGAACTACCTTCAACGGGGAGAGATTCTGTCAGACAGGGCTGAACGAGAGAAAATACAGAGAAGGGCAATCAATTTTGTCCTATATGGCAGCGCCGGTCAGCAAGAGGTCCTCTACAAATGAGGCCTCGATGGAGAGATCATCAGATGCATTGAAGGAGAATAAACTGCTGCCGTCATGACTGAAGTACATGTAGGAGTGTGTGGAGAACATCAACCAGGGACCAAGCATTTCCATCATGTTCAAAGGCTTGGGTACTACATTCCCACAGTGGCATGAGACTGCGAGCCTTTTACCGAAAAATGCCACTCACGCCAGATTCATGACAACTTCATACACAATCCCCAAGAGTTACTTCATCAAGCTAAGTACTCTTGGACATTTGTCGTCTGGGGGATGGACATCGTGGGACCATATCCTCCAGCCACAGCCAAACAGTTGAAGTATATCCTCACGACAACCGACTTCTTTTCCAAATGGGCAGAAGCCATACCCCTCAAGGAATTCGGGGAAATAAATATTGCCAGCTTCATGAAGACCAATATCATCACCAAATTTAGTGTCCCTCATACCATACTGACGGACAACAGCACCAATTTCTGCTCTGCTAAATTGGAAAAGCTATACCACGAGTACGATATCAAGGATAACCACTCATCCCGCTACCATGCAGCGGCCAACGGAAAGATAGAATATTTCAATAAGAACCTATCCAACATCCTCCATAAAATGGTGGAAAAAGATAAGAAGTCATGACCGGATAAAATCCTTCATGCATTCTGGGCTTATTGAACCACAAACTGCACCGCTACTCAGTCTACCCCATACTCATTGGTGTACGGCATAGAGGCGGTCCTTCCCATTGAACTACAACTTCCCTCACTCCATGTTGCCATCTGTGATCAATTATCTGATGATGAGCAGTCAGAAAAGTGGATAGGTGAATTGTAATAGCTAGATGAGAAGTGACTGCACACTCTGCACCACCTGAAAGTGTACCAGAACCAGATAGCACAAGCCTTCAACAAAAAGGTCTGCCTCCGGTCTTTCTTGGAAAGAGAATTTGTGCTGGTCCTCCGGACCCCAATGATACCCAACAAGAAGCCTCCAATTATGGAGCCCAAGTGGGAGGGAACATATGTTGTACATAAGGTCTACTCCAATGGAGCATATGCCCTGATCTCCCTGGACAGTCAATTCACCACGGCTCCTATGAATGCGAGATTCCTAAAGAAGTATTTCGCATAGAGACCAAGTGTATTACGTCCTCACTGCATGACGTTATAGTGCATGGATTATGTCCTCACCGCATGACGTTAAACTGCAGGGATGACGTCCTCACCGCATGACGTTAAACTGCATGGATTACATCCTCAACGCATGATGTTAAACTGCATGGATTTCATCCTCACTGCATGACGTTAAACTGCAAGGATTTCGTCCTCACCGCAGGACGTTAAACTACATGGATTACGTCCTCACTGCATGACGTTAAACTGCATAAATTACGTCCTCACCGCATGATGTTAAACTGCATGGATTACGTCCTCATTACATTACGTTAACCTGCATGGATTTCATCCTCACCGCATGAAGTTAAACTGCATGGACTACGTACTCACCAAACGATGTTAAGCTGCTTGGACTTCGTCCTTACCGAACGACGTTAAACTGCACAGATAACGAAAGTTAGGAATGACCCTTCCCTCGTGTATAGACCAGACCTGCACGGGGTTTATTCATCATCCGAGCTGCATGACGTTAAACAGTCATGCACCCAACGGTCCAAACTCTATGACCTTAAACTAAGAGTAATTTCATCCTCACCGCATGACGTTAAACTGCACGGACAAGATGATCTAAAAATTCCCTCTTCCCCTGTGTACGGACCAGACCTGCACGGGCTGTATCATCTTTCAGAGAACTATGTGAGGCTTGATTCCTGACCTCGCTGGATATGTAGTGACGCCATAATTCCACACCATGGCCCAACCACCTCAAAAATAAAAACAAAAATTCCCATTCCTCCGTGTACGGACCAGACTTGCATGGGGTGCATTCACATCCTCACCACATGATGTTAAACTACATGGAGTCCGTCCTTACAACAAGACGCTAAACTGAATGAATAATAAGAGTCAAGAATTCTTCCTTCCCCTGTGTACAGGCCAGACCTGCATGGGGTGTATTCATTGTCCGAACATCATGACATTAAACTTCCAAGCACCCAATGGTCCAAACTCTTTGACGTTAAACTAGAAGTATCACGTACTCACCGCATGACATTAAACTGCACGAAATATAATAATACCCCTCGTCCTAACCACATCACGTTAAACTGTATGGACTCTATCCTCACCGCATGATGTTAAACTGCACGGATTCCAAATAACTACATACGGCTTGATTCCTGTCCTCGCAGGATACGTAGCGATGCCAGGATCCCTAGTCCTAGCCCAACCCCCTAAATAAACAAAAAAATGCCCTTTCCCCCCGTGTACGAACCAGACCGACATGGGGTGTACTTCTCGTCCTTACCGCACGACATTAAACTGCATGGAAAATGATGTTAAAAATGCCTCTTCCCCTTGTATGTACCAGACCTACACGAGGTGTATATCTTCATCCTTACCGCATGATGATAAATTGCACGGACTTTATCCTCACCACATGATGCTAAAATGCACGGACTTTGTCGCGACCTACCCAAAACACGTGGCGATATGAGATGGAGATACTCCTTGCACATTTGGATGCATCCTCTCTATACATCAGACTCCATGACCCGGATAATTATGGATCTTCATAACCACTCATGGAGATCAGAAGTGGAAAGTCATCGACCCGTGGATACCTTTTCTTGACTATGCATACCATGCCCTTAGTAGCTCTCCATAATGATAGCCCCTGGCTCGTTGACCTAAGGCAAGATTTCTACAAGCTACACTCTTCCTAGCTCCGTGCGCTTACCAGCCTCAGAGCCCCCATACCATACCTCTTGATCCAGAAGTTTGTGGTGAAGTGGTTTACAAGTTCATTTCCCTTTTCCCATCCAGGTGTTTCCAGGGTATCTATATCTGGCTAGCCTATGTGTCTTTCAATGGTTCACATAGCGACCTACGTCAACAAACATCAAGCCAGGACTAGGCTACTTTGACCCAACAGACAATTGCAGTGAAGATTTTTCTTGTATACTCGGACACCATTATCCCCACGTTCCGAACTCTGCACTGTGAGCAATCGCGGATTTTCATAATAATTCATGGCCATCAGAAGTGGAAATTTATCAACCTAGGGACACCTTTGTACGACTATTCATACCATTCCCTCAGCGGCTCTGCATAATGATATCCCCTGTCTCATCCATCAAAGTAATGATTTCCTCGAGCAGTACTCTTCCTAGATCTGTACGCCTACTGGCCTCAGATCCCCCACACCACACCTCTGGATCTGGGAAAACTCAAAGTTGCAGTTTACAACCTTCACCCCCCACCCTGTTCTAAGTATATCAGAATATGTTGACTCAGTTTTCCTTCGAGTGACTGCAGCAATAGTCACCCAATGGTCCGAGATCTATGACCGATAAACTAGGAATATTTCTTCCTCGCCGCATGACGTTAAACCACATGGAATGAAGGCACACCCCCGCACAAAAAGAGAGAGAGAAAAGATCAGCACAGGGGGCCCTTTGAAACTCAACAAGCAACCAGGGATGGATATCCCCCGACATGTACATACATTATCCTACCAAATGATAGACTTCGTGGCCCAGATAATTGCAGATCCTCATACCCATTCATGGCCATCAGAAGTGGAAAGTCGTTGACCTGTGGAAACATTTGTATGAATATGCATACCATGACCTCAGTGGCTCTGCATAATGATAGCCCCTGGCTCGTCCATAAAAGGCATGATTTCCACAGGCGATGCTCTTCCTAGCTCCATACGCTTACTAGCCTCAGATCCCCCATATCACCTCTCCTGATCCAAGAAGCCCCGGAACCATGATTTACACCAATCAATCCCCCCACGTTTGGGGCATGTTGAGGTATTCAATCCCAGTTATATTCTGATTAAGAGCGGCCTTTTCCACTACATATTAGCCACATGATGTTAAACTGCACGGGATATCTTGGCCGCTTGGAACGAAACTAAAAAGGCCAAGAATTAACCATCCAGGGAAATGCCTCTAACCGCAAGCATTTTCACTGTCTCAAATAAAAAAATTCCCCTCGTCCTCTCTGCTTGATGTTAAACTGCACAACAACCTTCAAAAATGCATCTTGTCCTTGGTGCAGGATGCTAAACTGCATGGAATACGTTCCAACCACATGATTATAAATTACACGGTCAGACTTGTCATGGGTTCAGTGAGAAACAGATGCTTTTCTCCATCCTTCAGTTAACGGGTCAGACCTGAACGAACCACCGCCTCACACCAGCGTGAGAAAGAATTACGTCACCGGTTCTTGTGAAGTTTAGTCTAGATATTTCCCCCATATTCAGGCACCCTCTCATCATAAGACATACTCTGTACTCAGAAAAAAATCCAAAATCTCATAAGCCACCCCTGGTGGTCCAAAATCTCAACTTCCCTGAAGTTTCTCATCTATCTGAAGTGGATAGACTTTGACTTAAGGACACCTTTGTACTAATATGCATATCATGCCCTCAGCGGCTCTACATATTGATCACCCCTAGCCCGTCTACCAAAGGCAATATTTCCTTAGGCAATGCTTCTCTCCGTACACCTCTTGGCCTCTGAGCCCCCATTTCTATCCTGATATTCGGAATCCCTATGAGCTATAGTTTACCAACCTCTTCCACAATCCTACCAGAATGCGGCGGAACGTCTTTGACAAGATTACGTAGAACCAGGAAATTTCGTTCCATTTCAGATAACGTCCTAGCTGCATGACTTTAAACCGCGTCAATCCCCAACCGTCCTTTACACTAGATAAATGCGTAGGACGAGAACCTTGCTTCCACACTCATGATAAATACATATGTTCTCAAAACCTTCCAAACATCACATACCCTATTCGAGCCACCCCTAGAGGTTTTATTTCTTTTCTCCAAACCACCCATTGTGGTTTCCATGAGATGGGCTTCCATGAAGTCCCCTGGCCATCAGAAATGGATAAATCTTTGACTTAGGGACACCTTTGTATGACTATCCATACCATTCCCTCAGCAACTCTGCATATTGATCGCCCCTGGCCTGTCTACCAAAGGCATGTTTTCCTTAGGCAATGCTCATCCTACCTCTGTATGTCAACACAGCTCCCATGCCTTGAGACATGCCCTTCATGCCACTCAAATTTAAACAAGTTTTCCCCCACATGTGTCGGAAGAGTATTGAGACATCTCTTAATCAGTTGAACCCAATTGGGGCCCTCGTCCCACCATATTTGGTCAATATTGTTCGACCTAAAACATCAGTAGTGATATTCTTGACGGCGAGGCTTTAAACCACTCACAAAAGAAGGAGACATAAAGCCTGTTTGGCCGAAAACCTGAAAAGGGTGACCTAAGAAAAAGCAGGGTTATACCCGCTGGGTCCATACCAAATGGGCCCCGGAAAAATTAGGGCCTTAAAAGAAAAGGAGAAAAAGTTTTTTGGGTTTTCCTAAAAAACCCTAGCAATAGTCAGACTATGCTCACTAGATCCCATGATCCAGGAAAAAGTTAGAGCCTGACTTATTTTTTAGTCCTGGACTCTGATTATTCTATGTTCAAGGAATTACCATATGCAGCAATTGTTCCAAATAGTTTCTATCACAGGAAAAGGCAACAAGATCATTAAGGAGAGGTGTTTCTTTGTTCCATAACAAAGTTGGTAGCAAGGGAATCCACAATCCGGAGACTCCTCTTGTGTGAAAGGTGATTACATGAGTTTTTTGGTGGATTCACAATGTTTTATCAGGAGCTGGTGAGAATCCTCGATTGTCTGAGAGAGATTCTGCAGTAAGTCCATCTCAGCTTCTGCACCAGCCCACAATTCTTCTGCCTCCTGAGCCGCCTTTGTGCTTGCCCTCATTTCCTCCTCCATCCGCCGTTCCCCTTCTCCAATCATGGTGGCGACGTTGTCCTCTTCCTTCTGTAGCTATTGTATCTCATTCCTCAGCACCTCCAAGTGGGAACACTACTCAATAACTTCTCTCTGAAGCCCTGCGATGACCCCGACGTGGTCATGAGCCTCTGTTAGGCAGAGCTGTTGAGTTGCGGAAAGGTAGGCTTCGGATTGGGCAGC